>JAYKKT010000081.1:5652500-6852500 GCA_036023115.1 Brasenia schreberi
GTAAGGTAATGCATGCATTCAGATGTCAAAGCAAACCCAGTATGGTAAACACAATGGTAACTAACACATGTTATGTCATGTACAAGAGTAAACTACATGCGTGCTACTATCTCTAACCAAAAAACAGCGACTTGATGACTCCTTTGCTTCGCATCAGGTTATGAGGCTGGCAACTTCTAGAATCACAAGAGTTATGCCTGATTAATCTCAGAAAATTATTGCAATTAAAGTAATTTAATTGTTGTTAAAGAAATCCTAAGAAACAACCTGACTGGGCTGCTTCTACTCTCATGAAAACGGATCCCTGGGTACAAAAGCTCTATACATCTATATAGGAGCAGAAAAGGTGTGATAAATTGAAATCTATGAGTCCATACTGCACTGTCTGGTTTTCCTCTGCTGAAACCCTCTTAATGATCTCCATGTTAAGAAGATTCAACGCCAAACGGCGATGGCTCGCGTGAGAGTGCTTTCAATCCAAATAAGGCTTCAACAAACATGCTCGAATCTCCACCACTAATGGCATCTTTTGTCAGAGTGGCTAAACTTGAATCGGGTCAAACTCTAGGCTTCCGTTAGGAAATTCTAGTTTGAGTTCTTGCATAAAATTAATGCGGTTGCATGAACGACTTTTATTTTTTAAAAAATCAGAAAAAATGAACCTGGATGTTCAATTGACACCTTCCACAAATGGTTAAGCATAGTCTGATAAACATGTCAACTGATGTTCTCTTTATACTTTTCTTAGCCATATGCTGCATTGATGATTTCAGTCTTTAAGAGCTATCTTAATAATCCTCTCAAAAACTACATTGTATCATTAGGCAATGTAAAGCTTCATAGTTTGCATCACTTTGAATTTTTTGCTGCTACCTGCTGAACGAGATGGCATGATAGCTCTGTTTTATAAACTAGATAGAATGAAACGTACTAACACTGGTGGAAGAAATGCCAACTTTTCCTTAAATCTGTCTGTCTTTGTTTAGGAAGCAAAGAAGACTCCACTTCCCCACGTGGAGATCTGCATGGGAAAAAAGTGCAGGAAGTCGGGAGCTGAGGATCTGTTGGAGGCATTCAGGAGAAGTCTAGGAGCCAATGGAACTGTATCACAGTGCAAGTGCTTGGAAAAGTGCCGCGAGGGTCCTAACATAAGAGTCTCAACGAGCACGAAGGTGAGCGCAGAAGGGCAAGAGGGTGTTGTGGAACTTACTGTGCCTCCAACAATTTGTGTCGGCATCAGTGTAGAGGATGTGGAAGTATTTGCGAATACTATTTTGGAGAGAGATTTTTATGAATGAAAACAATGTGAGAACTCGAGAAATACTCCCACCGTTTGTGGATTATATTTGGCTTTCCTTCATCACACGTCACAATAAAAGGATGCGCTTTTTTTGCTAGAATGGTAAAAGGATTGTTCTTTTAGTTTTTCTATTAGAAAGAAATGTTATCGAAACAATACTGGTAAGCTATGCTAGACTTTCAGTAGTCATCAGCTCACCTTTATCTTAAGATTGGTCTGCACCAATTGGTTTTGCTGCATCAACAATGCTAGGTTTCACTAATTGAACTAGGTTGCGCAGCAGACCCAGGGATGGAAATGGGGCAGGACAAGTATATCTCGGCCCACCCCATACACTCAACTCGATTTTGAGCCCCACACTCGCCCTGTTGTCGTTCACGGCGTAACAGGTTGAGTCTTTTTCCATGACAGGGTGGGTATACGGTGTCTATGACATCCCCAATCTCAAAGTACATCACAAAAATCTGATCCAAATAATTACAAGAATAAGTTTATATATAATATAGGGTAAGTCTGTTATACTTGGCATGTCACATGCTTGCTGTCCTTTCAAATTTTAACCATTAGATCAAGATTGGTTGATATCAAAAAGCAAAAATATAGTTTACATTTATGCTTTTTATTTTGTTATTTCAATCACTAATTGAACAGTTGAGATTTACAAGGAGAGGGAAGCATATTTGACTTTATATATATATATATATATATATATATATATATATATATATGTGTGTGTGTGTGTGTATGCGTGTCTGCATATTCATACCACTCTTTTAATCATCATGTTGATTGAGTATGTCAACTGACCCCATAATCCATAAGATCAATTCATCGTAATAGGCCAATCTCACATGCTCAAACTCATAAGCCTTCACAAGCCACATGTCCCTTTCTTTTTCGAAATCTCTACCTCTTGCCATGTATCCTCATATATTTTTTGACATCAACAATAATTAAAAAAAACTTTTCCTTGTAAGGTCCTACAAAAGTGATTCATCTTTGTCGATCCTCTTGCTGGTTTTTGAATCTACATATTCTCTCTTTGATTCAAAATGACATGAGAGAAACAATTTTGGGTTGTGCATTGAGTTTCAATAATCCTGGAATCTAGGATGAACAATGAGTATAATCGTATTGTTAGAAGACCTAGACCCATTTAAAGGTGAAGCCTGACCACAGTGAATGGACAAGGAATGGAACCAAGTGAAAGTTTCAATATACGGACTTGCTGAGATTTGACAACTCAACCTTAGGATCCTTGTGTCCCTGCATGGCATGGCAATGGCAATGGGCCAAGTTTTCAGCCCCACCTTCACTCCCATGCACTAGAAACCTTGTGTTGGAGGACTGTACCTCATAGGTATTAAAGATCAAACTCGGCACTTGCACCACACCTTGGTATAACTGATCTCACCTTCAACCCACAGTAGTAACTTTTTTAAAGAAATTCAGTTAATATTAAGTATTTCAAATAAGACACACATGTGCCTACACTTACATAGAGAGAGCCTAGATTTAAGCAACCAAAAGAAATAAAGAACTAAAAGGAATTCATCATCTCTACCATTTTAATTGATATGATCAACAATAGAGATTTGAATTAAAAGTACCATTGACTTTTATACTTTGCATTTAATATTGCTCAATTGTTCATGTGAATTAACTAATTTATGTTTTATCACCTCAATCATTCATTTCAAATTATTGTGATGAGTTCTTTGTGATTCTCTATTTTTGTAGGTTCCCTAAATCTAGGTTCTCTCTCTCTCTCTTTATATATATATATATATATATATATATATATATATATATATATATATATAAGAAGAGAAAAAGAGAATGGGAGTTGATAGACGCTTATACATACTACATTATGAATGCCAATTGAAACCATCCGACTGAAGATATGGATGACACATATTCAAAAAGCAAAAAATGAAAAAACTATAGGTTGTATTTTGTGCTTTTATATATATATACTTACTTCCCTACCCCCACATGCCAATCTTGGTACTCCCCTCCTCACTATCTTTTGCCATTGAGAACCCATTGCATGCAAGAACCGGGTAAGTTGTGGTTGACATCCCTAGCATGGCTAACATTGAATGCAACACCCACAACCACATTAGTCTAAGCCTTGATCATGTCATATTGCCTACCTCTTAAAAGCAATGTATATGGGGTGGCCCACACTCATAGTAGAGTGGCCCCTCTTTTGTGTGGCATTATGCATGGTGCACACCATGAATTGTCCGGTCCAACCAGCATGAACTGACAATACAAGCACCCCCAAGGGGGTGTATGCCAGCATGTATTGATTGTTGTGCCTGCACCCTAGGGCCGAACACATAGTTCATAGAGTTTACAAGCAAAACTAACCAGTAGGTGCATTAAGGCTCGGGGTAGGCACTCGCGCTTAATTGTATATGCTATAGATCATGCATCTGCCTCAGGGTTCTGCACAACACTGGCCAGGCTCGCAAACAATGCCCTAGTGTTGGGCGAGGAGTCATCCTCTTAAAGCCCCGGAGTAGAAGCTTGCTAAAACATATTACCAATTCAATTTGTACTCCAGTAGAGGGGAGGTTTTTGAATGAGTGATGGCAAATAGAATGCCTTTCTACCTCAACCCATTCGGATGCGAGGAAGATGCGACATGCGGGATCTTTTCCTAGCATCGGGCGACCAACTCTCTTGTGGTTGCGTGTGACTTCCTCACACACTCACTCTCTTCTCTAGGCCTAGGTTAATTCACACACACGATGGAGATTAGCCGGCGGAACAACCTAGAAGGAACATTTGGCTTTATTGATATCAAGAGAGACTTACAAGGAATGGAGACTCTAACTCAAGTGATCAACCCCCTAGCTCCAAGAGACTCATGTCCATTTATAGGCATGAGAGGTTGGAATGGCTTCATAGGATAGTTTTTCCTAGAAGCCTATAGGCTCTCCCCCAACCAACTCAGGATTCACCCTCAAGGCCTCATGATACATGCATAGAAGATGCTCATACTGCTATAGTTGCATACTAGGGATCCATGCATCAATCGTCTGACCCTCTGCCCATCCACCGCACCAAGTACTTCATCTATCGTTGGGGTCCTACACCATCCACCTGATGTACTAGCACCATCATGACCGCAGGAATGTCATCTCTAACTAGTGTTAGAGGTCCTTGCTGCAATTTGTCAAGGTTCTCATGATATCTCTTCAAGTGTGAAACATGGAAAATTGGGTATCATTTCAACTTGTTCGATAATTCCAACTTGTACGCTACATGTCCAATACATTGTATGACTTGAAATGGTCAGCATACGTTGGCTTCAATCTCATATGACTGCCTTGTAAACTTGTTTTCAGATATACTCAAGTATCTGAAGTCATACAAAATCACCAATGCTGAACTCCATTACGCATTAGTGTTTATCCGCATGTTTGATCATCTGTGCACATGCTCGGTTGAGAGAGGTTTTGGCCTCCTCATACAAGGTATGCCTCTCTCGCACCTCATGGAGAGCGGCTAGACAACTTCATGTCCATTTATAGGCATGAGGGGCTGGAATGGCTTCATAGGTTTGTTTTTCCTAGAAGCCTATAGGCTCTCACGTCCTCTAGCCATAACATCTAGAAGGTGCTATGGTTAGTAGTTACATGTGTGGGTCCCACTGAGTTACCCAGTTACAACTCCCTATCAAGGAGATTACAACAACTAATAAAAGGAGTTTATAAGAGGGGTTTGTTGGACACTACAAGAAGGTTTTGGAGCATGCAGATGGTGCATAAATTAGCCCCTGACAGTTCTCCCTCAACCAACTTAGGACTCGTCCTCAAGGCCTCATGATACACACGTAGATGGTTCTCATAGTGCCATAGTTGCATACTAGGGATCCATGCATCATCGTCTGACCCTCTGCCCGTCCACTGCACCAGGTATTGCATCATCGCTTGGGTCCTGCACCATCCACCTGATATACTAGCACTGTCATGACTGAAGGAATGTCCTCTCTAACTAGTGGTGGATGTCAATGCTACAATCGGTTTGGGTCCTCATTGGTATCTCTTCAACTGTAAAGCATGTTAAGTCGAGTGTAATTTCAACATGTTCGATAATTCCAATGTATGACTTGAAATGGCTCATCATACTTTGGCTTCAGTCTCATATGACTACCTTGTAAACTTGCTTCCACATATACTCAAGTATCCGAAGCTAGACAAAATCCTGAACTCCATTACGCGTTGGTATCTATCCACATGCTTGATCATTTGTGCACATGCTCAATTGAGAGAGGTTTTGGCCTCCTCGTACAAGTTATGCCTCTCTCGCACCTCATGGAGAGTGACTGGACAACTTCATGTCCACTTATAGGCATGAGGGGTTGGAATGGCTTCATAGGATAGTTTTTTCTAGAAGCCTATAGGCTCTCACGTCATCTAGCCATAACATCTAGAAGGTACTATGGTTAGTAGTTACATGTGTGGGTCCCATTGGGTTACCCGGTTACAACTCCTATCAAGGAGATTACAACAACTAAAAAAAATGGTTTATAAGAGGGGTTTGTTGGACACTACAAGAAGGTTCTGGAGCATGCGCACTGCACAAATCAGCCCCTAACAATTCTCCCCTAGCCAACTCATGACTTGCCCTCAAGGCCTCATGATACGTGTAGAAGGTGCTCATATTGCCATAGTTGCATACTAGGGATCCATGCATCATCATCTAACCCTTTGCCCATCCATCGCACCAGGTACTTGTAGATATGAAAATTTACTCCAAAGTCTATGTAGAGACTTGAAATAAGTTTTCACATACTACATCGTACACGAGCATGCCAGCTAGTTTTACTTAAACTAGCAAAGTTGTATTTTCTGGCTTTAATGGCAATTGAAGGGATGTGGGATCTTTTTGACTTAAGCCTTCTTGAACAGGTGCTCAAGGGTCAGCCTAGACTCTTTGAGGATTGATTTGATTAAGAGGTATTTTTAAAAATCCATTTTCAAATCCAAATTGCTTAATCAAATTCATGAAACTAGGTCTTGAAAAGATGTATTTCAAAGTTCTGAAAAACAGAAACTGGTTATGTTTTCAAAACTTTTTTCTGAATTTTTCTTGATGGCTTCTGAGTCTCCAAAAATCATGAAAATTTAAAGTGAGTAGAAAGAAGTATATAGATTCAGAAACTATTTTTATTCTAATTTTTTGTGATCAGGCGTTCGGAACTAGTCTATGACAAAAATACAGAAGTTTAGAAAAATAATTATATCTTGGTGTAGAGATCTCTGATCTTTATGAACTTAGTCTTGTTGAAAAGCTATAGATGTCAACTTTCTAATGAACCAATTTAAATGAAATTGGATTACTGCAGATAAAGTTATAGGATGATAACCCAACACAGATTGTACAGATTCGGTTTTGGATTTTTTCAATTTTCCCCAATTTTATTTATATGATTACACAACTTTAAAATTTTTGAAAATTTTATTATAAGTGTTCTTGTGTGTGAGGATTCAGTGTATAAAATTTAAGATCATTTGGAGCAAAATGCAGAAAACTAAAAATAAAATATCAAACAGATACAAGATATAGAAAATAAATTTTCGTGTTTAGAACATATATGAATGCATCTCATCCGAAATTTAAAGACAAATCACAATAATTTTAAAGTAAATGACTGAAGGAAATAAGTTAAAATATATTTATAACTTAAGCATAGAGGAGATTAGAAGATATAGGGGATTATATGTATAGAGAGGTAGGAAAAACTTGAAATCAAACAAGTAATAGGCATGAATGTATTGAAATAAAATGGGTAGTATAACTAGCTATTATATCCATGGGGTGTCAATTGCTCCATTATTATAAACCCTTTTAATTGAATGAGAGAAAGGAGAATATTAAAGCAAATGAGAGGCAAGAAATCGACCTTGTGATGGAGCCTTCCTTGGCATTGGATGTGAAAGACCTTGGAAGGGACTCCTTTCTCTCTTTTTTCACCCTCTCTCTCTCTCTTTCTCTCCAGCTCTTTCTCTCTCTTTCTCTGTAGCTCTCCCTCTCTTTCTTCATCTTCTTCAATGCTCATTTCATGCTTGAAATACAGCCCCAAGGCCTCTATTTATAGGCTTCAAGTGAATCTCGAGTTGGACATGGATTGGTTCTTGGCCAACACTTGATCCAACCCACAAAGGAAGTGGCTGGTCACATGGCCTCACATGGTAGTCCCCTAGGTTAAGGTGAGTTCAGCCACATGGTTTGGTGTAGTCCATGGTAGAATCCCAACTAGGCGTAGCTTGGTTTGGTCCAACCCAAGGTGGTCTTGCCTTAGCCACTTGGGTGCAGCCCTTAGGCTCTTTGATGCTGACCTTGACTCAACCTTGGTTATGTCTTTGGTCGAGTTCTTGACTTGGACAAGTCTACTTAAGTTAGGTTGGTCTTCATTTGTTCTTTGAACTTGAGACTTGAATCATTGACTTAGGTGTGGTCTTCATTTATTTCTTAAACTTGAAACTTGAATCCATGTTGGCTTGAATCAGCTTCTTCTAGCTCATCTTAGGATCAACTTGAATTTTAAATTGAGGATGACCCTGCTTCGAGGCTTGATTTGGATGGTTCATTTGATCCTCCCTTCAAGAATTATGTTTTGCCTAATTATCTTTTCAGTTAAGGTTTATGGTTTCAAACATTTTCTTTTTGATTATTTAAAATCATTTCATTTGAGATATATTTGAAAACATCGAGTTTTAACGAAATCTTCAAATATTCTTTTTGGAAAACAATTTAGTTTCATTCTAAATGTTTG
This sequence comes from Brasenia schreberi, assembly GCA_036023115.1. Lineage (NCBI taxonomy): Eukaryota > Viridiplantae > Streptophyta > Magnoliopsida > Nymphaeales > Cabombaceae > Brasenia > Brasenia schreberi. Next base: position 5,660,597 of record JAYKKT010000081.1, read on the forward strand.
TTTGCATGGGTGATCTACTTTCGCTCCGTGAGTTAGTCTTTACCGTTTCAGCCACTTTAATCCTTTGTTGGGTGTAAGGTATTGGACCACTTTAACCCTTTCGATGGGTGTAGGGTCTTGAACCTCTTTAACCCTTGGGTATAGGGTCACAGACCACTTTAACCCTTTGGATGAGTGTTGGGTCCCAGAGTAGGACTATCTTTAATCGGGTGAGTTTTTTAGTCCTGATTTGGATTTGATTTATTTTTTAATTTCAAAGGTTTTTTGTAAATTTGATATTTTGCCAACATTTTTAGGTTTGGTTTCCAATGTCTCATTTTCATTTGTTTCTTTAAAAACTTGTTTGAAACCATTTTTTCTTTGAAGGCAATCATTTGAAAAGGCAGAATCCTGCCAATTTCGACTTGAGGGCAAATCAATCATTTTTTTATCTCTTTATCAAAATTGGATTTTTTTATGGGGATGCAATTTATCCTTACTTTGAGGTTGATACAAAATTTTGGTACAGAAATGAGTTCGTTTAAGGTGTATTTATTTAAAAACCCTTAAAAGACCCAAAATCAGAATATATTTCTTGAAAAGGTAAAGTTTCTAAAAGATTAAATGTTTTGAGAAAATTTTTGGGTGTTTAGAGTACTTCATCGCTGCTCAGGTCCTGCACCATCCACTTGATGTGCTAGCACTGTTGTGACCACAAGAATGTCCTCTCTAACTGGTGGTGGAGGTCAATGCTGCAATTTGTTTAGGTCCTCATGGTATCTGTTTAACATGTTAAATCAAGTGTAATTTCAACCTGTTTGATAATTCTAACTTGTACTCTACATGTCCAATGCATTGTATGACTTGAAATGACCCATCATACTTTGGCTTTAGTCTCATATGATTGCCTTATAAACCTACTTCCAGATATACTTAGGTATCTAAAACCAGACAAAATCCCCAATGCTTAACTCCATTACGCGTTGGTGTTTATCTGCATGCTTGATCATCTTTGTACATGCTTGGTTGAGGGAGGTTTTTGCCTCCTTATACAAGGTATGCCTCTCTCACACCTCATAGAGAGCGATTGAACAACTACCACTACCCTCCCCTTGTATCAACTGTAATGGACCGAGTGATTGCCACCCCATTGTAAGTTCAAAGGCAATCATCTTTATGGAAGAGGTTCGGTGGGCATTGTAGTTGAAATGTGCTACCTCAAGCAAAGACACCCAATTTTTATGATTGGCTGTCACATAGTAGCACATATATTCTTCTAACATGGAGTGGATGATGTGCTCATGAGAAAAGCAATCAGGTATCTATCATCCTAAACAATTCACTCCAAAACTTGCTTGTGAAGCCGGGCATCATGGTCTCTCACTATCTCCCCTGGAGTGTCGAAGTGTCTCACTACATGTAGTCTTTATCACGGGATAAATTTTGACTTCGTATCAACCGAGATCAACTCACCTGTCCTGGCTGAATTGCATCCAACCGGGGTTTCTGCTGAATTGCACTCCTTTTGTTCTTTGCAGAAGTCCTCCACACTCTCACGCTGCTCTACGCATGCACACGTAGCGAAGAGCGACACTCATTCACTCATTCAAATTGCATGAAAGAAGGAACACTCAAGCTTTATTGAATCAAGACAATTACAGGATTACAAGACTAAACAAGATTTTGTTTGGTTGGCTCCTCTCTCTGAGATCTCACACCTAGCTAGGCACTTCACACTCACCCGAGAGTGTGACTCTCTCACTCCCTAAGCAGGCTACTAAGTCTCTCTAGACAGACTCTCTAGCTTCACTCACTACAGTTGGAACTCAAGGAATACAAAGGTATCTCAATGAATGAAATTCCATCACCCACCTATGGGTATTTATAGGCTCGACTGAAGGTGTATCCCAGCCCTTGGCAGGAAGAATATTTTAAGGAATATTCCTTCCATCCTAACTTCACTTAGTTAGGCTTAACCCCACTTAGGTCAGCTACTAACCCAACCTAGTCTAGTCCCAACTTGACTCAAGACTTGGATGGCCTAGTACCATCCGATTAGACTATGTACATGACTCACACATATACAAAACATGTATAGAGGAGCTCAAGTCACAACAAAGAACATCCATTGCATGCATCCTCCACCCATGCATCGTCTGGTGCATGTGCTACAAAGTCACTAGAGGAAGGGTGCGTGCCCCATAGCAATCATGCCCGTGAGAACTCTCCCCAACTGAATCAGGATTCGTCCCTGAGGCCGTGTGGTATACGCATAGCAGATGCTCGTACTGCTAAAGTTGTACACTGGGTACCCACGAATCGTCATCTATGCTCTTATCTACCCATCGTGGTCCTATGCATAGTCACTGTCTCAACTGCAGGAATATCTTGTCTCACCAATGGTGGTGGTCTATAATCTAGCCTCTATAAGTCCTCGAAGTACCTCTTCAGCTGTGACACATGAATGACTAGATAGATCTTCAATCGATCGGGCAACTCCAACCTGTGAACTACCTTACCCACCCGCTGCCTCACTCTGAATGGTCCATCATACTTCGGCTTCAATCCTATGTAACTGTCTTTATACACTTGCTTTCGGATATATTTAGGTATCCAAAGCCAAACCTAATCTCCAATATTGAACTCAACGTCTCTACGATGCTTGTTGGCATGCTTCACCATTCGAGCTCCTACTCTCTCAAGTGAAGATCTCCCTTCCAAGTACAAAGAGAGTTTGCGTATCTCCTAACTCACTCAAAGTTGTTGGTCAATTCCTCATCCTATCTCCCTATACTAACTCCAAGGGTCCTAATGGTTGCCATCCCTATGTGAGCTCAAAGGGACTCTTCCTTGTGACCAAACTTTGGTAGGAATTATAACTATACTGAGCCACCTCTAAGAGTAACACCCAGTTCCTCTAACTAGCTGACACATAGTGGCATAAGTACTCCTCAAGCATCGTATTGAGCCTCTCAGTCTATCCATCGGTTTGTGGGTGTTGTATTGATGAGAATAAGAGACGTGTTCTCATAAGTTTAAACAACTCTATCTAAAATTGACTTGTAAATCGAGCATTGCGATTGTAAACATGAAAATTTCCACTCCCAAGTTAGAAAACTCGAAGTGAACCTTTTCATGCCTATGCTTGCGCGAGCGTGCCAGCTAGCTTGTTCAAACTAGCGAAGGTTTTTAAAATGTTTTTCTGACTTTGGCGATTGTAGGTAAGCGAACTCTTTTCGCTTTAAACCTTCTTGAACCGATGCTCAAGGGTTGGTTTAAGCGCCTAAGAACTTCGATTTTCAAACAAGTTTTTACTTCAAATTAACTGAACGCTCAGTATTTTTGAAAGAATTCGATTCGTGCACTTTTGCCAATTTTTATTATGGGGTTGGACGACCCTAAGATTCTTGCAAGTTTTATTTATTATGGCCTGATGTGTGTGGAGTGTGTGGGCCTAGTTTCAGCGTGATTTGGAGCGAGTATCGAGGAATTTACCGCAATGAGCGGATGCAAAGATGCTATAAATTCTGTTTTGGGTTTTTAAGAACGATGATGCGAACTCACCTGAATTGAAATTGCACCACACTCTACATCCGAAGTAAAAACTCATACGAATTGAAAGTGCATTCACTCTACATTCACGAAAGTAAAACTCACGCAAAATAAAAGTGTCTTCACTCTACATTCACGAAAGTAAAACTCACGCAAAATGAAAGTGCATTTACTCTACGTTCACGAAAGTAAAACTCACGTGAAATGAAATATATATATTAGCTTAAGAGAGCGAAAAGGCTCGAGTGCACATGAGTGTAAAGAGCAAAAAGGCTCAAGTGCTCGTGGGTGCGATCGTGTTCATCCACCAGTTAAGAGCGAAAACGCTCAAGTGCTCGTGGGTGTAATCGTGTTCATCCACCAGTTAAGAGCGAAAAGGCTCAAGTGCTCGTGGGTACGATCGTGTTCATGCACCAATATTACAATATGGGGGGAGGCTTCGCTCCATTAATACAACCCCTTTTCGAATTGAATTTAATGGAGAAAATGGCTTAAAAACAAAGTTTAAAGCACTTACAAATTTTTCTCGTTCGCTTTAGCCTTTTGGTGCAGCACCTTCCCTCTCTAGGTTCGGTCCAAGCTAACTCGATGTAGCCCCTTCCCTCTCTAGGTTCAGTCCAAGCTAACCCGCTCGATCCAGTCATCCCACGGTTTGGCCTTGGTGCAGCCCACGGTTCAGCTTTGGTGCAGTTCGGCATCAAGGTGCAGTTCGGCCAGCCCACCTTGGTTCGGTACACCTTCTTTGATCGAGCCCTTGCTTTGAGTTTAGGCACTCACCTCAAACCTTGGTCAGCCCCAAGCTTCACTCGGGTTCCTCCAAGCTACTCCTTCAAGGTCCACCTTCTTCACTCTAGTTTCTTGCTGCAGTTCGGCTTCAAAGTGCAGTTCGGCCAAGGTTTTGGTCGAGCCTTTTTGGTGGAGTTCGGCCTTGGTTCGGTCCAAGTCAGCCCACTCAAACCCAGGGTGTAATTAGCCTTGATGCAGCCCACATTTTGAGCTTGGTGTAGCCCACCCTTTTGGGCTTGGTTCAGCCCAAGTCAGCCCACGTTTTGAGCTTGGTGCAACCCACCTTTTGGGCTTGGTTCAAGCTTCTTCAGTCGATAAAGACCTCCAAGGCATTCACTTGGCCAAGGTGTCTTGGCTTCACTCGGCCAAGGCATCTTGGCTTCACTCGGCCAAGACCTCCAACCTCGAGCTCCACCAAGCCTCCAAGCTCCAAAGGTTAGGCTTACTTGGCCGTGCTCGTGTTCCTTGGACAAACCCTAAGCTTGCACTCGTGGCCAAGCTTTCTTTGGTGCAGCCGTGACCTCCACTTGCACTCGGGTCCTCCAAGGTGCAACCCCTCGTGGCCTTCAAGGTGCTATAACCTTTCACGTGAACCCTTCTCCAAGCCTTGCTCCACGTGAACCCCTCTTCAAGCCTTGCTCCACGTGCTCCACTCCTTCTCTCTCCTCACTTCCAACTTTCCAACCCCATTCACGTGAACTCCCTTGGCCCTATTTATAGGCCAAGGGTGGATCTTTTGATCGAATTTGGATCCTTGAGTCCAACCTGATCCAATTTTCAGTGAGACATGGATCTGGATCCTTTGGTCTAGATCCAATCCAAATTTTTTCTTTTGTGTCATTCTTTGGGGCATGAAACAGACAGTTTTTTGAGCGGACTCCGGTTCCTCGATGACCCGATTTTAGCTTGGGTTTTTTTTAACCCCTTTAACCGATTGATGTCTGCTTTCAGGACTTTTCATTTGATGCTTGACTTGATCTGTCTGGTCCCATCTCGAGCTTGTTTTTGATAAAGTCAATCTCAGATTTTGAAGCGGACACTAATTTCCGTTTTGATATGCCCGGTTCTTGATTTTTGATGGCTTCATTAGGGTCTTGGTTTCATTTTGCCTTTTTGAAGTTGAACTTGCTTCGATATAAACACAAGGTTTGATCTTTAATCTGGCTTTCATCCAAACAGGCTTGTCCCGTCCTTCACTTTTTGACTTGACCTCGAGCTGGCTTTTTGGATTGTGTTTCACTTGTTCATTTTGATCTATTTTGAAATCCATGGGCTTTTAGCTTGAATTTAAAACCATCATTTTAAAATATTTCCCAAAAGGTTTAAGCTTTAAAATTTTGGGTTTTTAAAGGTTTCAGAAGGTTGTAAGTTGGATTTTGAAACTTAGGAGTTTTGGAAAATATCACCATTTTTAGGGTGTTTACAGCGATCACTCACGATCTCCTCCGGTACCTCGAAATGTCATGAAGACGTCATACTTCAAGAACCGATCCACTACCACTAAAATTATCTCGAAGCCATCCACTCGAGGTAATCCCGAAATGAAGTCCATGGACATAGATTTCCACGGTCTCTTTGGAATAGAAAGAGGCTAGAGTAACCCAACGAGCTACTGATACTCCACTTGATCTTGCTGGCATGTGGGGCACATCTGTATGTAATCGGTGACATCACACACCATGCGGGGCCAGTAGTACTTGCACACTAAAAGGGCGACCGTACGTTCTACCCCGAGATGTCCCACGTACTCGGCGTCGTGTACCTTGCGCATCAACATACATCTCAAGTCACCAATCTCATATTTGTCCATCACTCCAGTCCTGACTTGACTCATAACGTGGGCATATGAGGTATCCTGGTCGATATGCTGCCTAACTTGATCCACTATCTCCCCATGCACTCTCATGATGGCGCTAAGGGTCTCTACCCTCTTTCGACTTAAGACATCAGCTATGATATTCTCTCTACTTGGCCTATACACCTAGTCAAAATCATACTCCTCTAGTATCTCAAGTCAATATGCCTATCGCATGTTGAGCTTATTTTGAATCCTAAACAACGTATTCGCCACATTGTTCATAAGGACAAAGAAGTGGGATCCAAGAAGATATACTCTCCAAATATGTAGGCAATGAACGATTGCCAACAACTCTCTCTTATGTGCAGGATACTGAGTCTGTGCATCTTTTAACTTTCGACTCTCGAAAGCTATAGGATGACTATCTTGTGTGAGAACACCTCCGAGTGCTCGATCACTTGCATCCATATGTACCTCAAAGGACTTAGTGAAGTCAAGAAGGTGAAGTATCGATTCCTTACATATCATGGCTTTAAGGGGCTCAAAGGACTCTACACACTTGGGCGTCCACTCCCAAGTTCTCCCTTTCTTCAACAACTCAGTTAAGGGTGAAGCTATCTTCAAAAAATCTTGAATGAACTTCCGGTAGTAGTTATCTAACCCTAGAAAACTCCGTAGCTCTCCTACGTCCCTATGAGTTTTCCATCCCTCTATGACATGAACTTTGTTAGGGCCATATGGATCTAACTCCTATGATATGCCCAAGGAAAGTGATAGTGTTTCTTACAATCATATTTCTCTCTTTTCACATAAAGAGAGTGTGATCTCAATCTTTCAAACACTAATGAAAGATGTCGGATGTGCTCCTCAAGACTCTTATTATGTATCACTATATCGTCGAGGTATACGATGACAAACTCATTGATGAATCCAGCCAATACTTTGTTCATCAACCTGTAGAAGGTTGTGGGTGCATTCGTGAGCCCGAAAGGCATTACCAAGAACTCATATGCCCCATATCTCGTTACCATTGCCGTCTTGGCCTCATCCCCATGTGCAATCCACACCTGCCAATAACTCGATCTTAGGTATCACCAAGAACTCATACGTCCCATATCTCATTACCATGGTTGTCTTTTCCTCGTCCCCATTTGTAATTTGTACCTGCCAATAACTCGATCTTAGGTTTAACTTGGTGAACCACAATGCTCTTCTGAGACGATCGAATAGGTCGACTACCAAGGGGATAGGATAACTACCCTTTACTGTCACTTTGTTAAGTGCACGATAATCTACACACATCCGTATATTTCCATCTGCTTTCTTCTGGAACAGTACTAGTGATCCATAGGGCAATTTCGCAGGTTGTATCATCCCTGCTTTCAGGAGCTCCTCCAACTATCTCCTAAGCTCCTCCAACTCCGGAGAACTCATCCTATAGGTGGCTTTGGAAGAACAGTTGGAACATATTACATCATTTCCAACCTCATATTTGTTTGTGGAATCGGCAAGAACCTGCTCATGAACTTGTTTGTATGACACATCCTCATCGATGAGTTGCTTGATGTTTACACCATGTTACCTTGGAGTTGGGTGATGGCAGCAAAGACCTCCTCGGTGCGCTTGAGACTGAGTGCATCAACCACAGAATTCTCTTTTGCTAGTTGATAGACCCACTCAAAATTATACTCTTCAAGTAACTCTAGTCATTAGGCCTACCTTCAAGTGTGTTTGTTTTGGGTTTTGAGAAATGTATTCACCACATTATCTGTTATCACCGTGAAGTGGGACCCCAAAAGATAAACTCTCTAAAGGTGAAGAGGGTGCACTACGACCAATAATTCTCTTTCATGGGTTGGATATCTTGTCTTAGCCTCTTTGAGTTTCCTACTCTCAAGGGCAATCATATAACCATTTTGAAAAAGGACACCACCAAGAGCTCGATTGCTCGCATATGTACGCACCATGAATGGTCGTGCGAAATCGGGTAAGTGAAGCATTGGCTCTTGGCATACTGTTGTCTCTAGGGCTTCAAAAGCTTCCACACACTTAAGTCCATGTCCAAGTAGAGCCTTTCTTTAGCAATTCGGTAAGAGGTGCTCCAACTTAGAATTTTTTTTGACAAATTTGTGATAGTAGTTGGCTAGCCCTAGGAAACTCCTCGACTCACTCATTGATTTTGGTGCTTCTCAATTTTTTATAGCACACACTTTCTTGGGGTCCATACGGATCTCTCCTTTGCCTATGATATTGCCCAAGAAAGTAATTTGGGTCTTTGCAAATTCACATTTCTCGTTCTTTATTTTTATTTGCTTGTTATCTATCTGTTATTGTTTGATGGTGAGAACTAAGTGGTCTGCATATGGCACACTAAACTCCTTTTATCCGTACATTTTGGTACAGAAGCAAATTCAAGCATTTGCATAAAAAACAATCGCTTCTCACGTTTCATCAACACTACAGTCCGCATTCAGTGTGGTGTGATTCCATCCATCACCATATTCGCCGAATGAGAAATATGGCTTTTCACATACTCGATTTTTGTTAAAGTTTTCTATCTACTTGGTGCAGATTTTGATTTCTCATCTCTGTTCTTAATAGCAGAAAATGGAGAATGCTTTTTGATCTGAGGATTTAAAGATTCATGATATAATATTTCGTTGTCGTGTATGAAATCATGAGGGCTGCAGTTATAGCCTTTAACTCTGGTCATTTCTTTTTAAAAGACGAAGCTGCACTAAGGCTGCTACCAGATTGGACCATTCAATCGAATAAAAGAGAAGATTGTTGCCAGTTAAGACAATAGCATGGAACATGTGTGTGTGAGAGAGTGAGAGATCCTTCTCTGACGAGGCAGCAGAACCCTCTCAACTCGAGCGTTTTGTTCACGGCCCTTGATGTAAAAGTTCCCAGTTCCAGTGGAAATGGGAAGAAGAGGTTGCCGCTACTTCATTCCTTTGTTCTGGAAAAGGTTGCATTCCTCTAATACCTGCGGAAATTATTTCCGTTCTTACAGTGGCAGCGGAACCGATAGTTCCTAGATTCCGCTTGACTTTTCCTCTCTGCCAACACAGGTTTGTTAATTCTACTTGATCGAAAGAGGTTGCATAAATTCTACGAGGATTTGTTAGGAGTGGATCATGTGCCATGAGCTAAAGAAACTTTAATAAATTCTTTGTGGGCTTCCCACAGCCAGATCGCTAGCCAGATAGGAGTTGGTGCTCTCATGTATCCTACACTAGCACTTCGTAAGTCGAGCATGCCATAAACTTTCCTGAACCCTGGATGCTTGAATCGCTATATAATATCTTCTGGAGTAGTGGGAGGCAGTACTCAAGGCGGCCCTCTGATCGATAAATGTACACTAAACAAGGTCCACTTCCATTGACCATTGGCAGATGCAAACCTGGTTGCTGGAAAGGTTAAGAGATTCATAGGGAACAAATTTAGGAGCTTAATTTGTTCTTCGAAGCTCAACAATTAGGAACCCATCTATTGCTCCAAATGTGACCTTTATCTCCTTTCCTCACAACCAAAGCAATTCTACGTGCATCTTTGATTCCAAGACTGAGCATTGACCTTCTACAACCAAGAGCTAGGTGTACTAATATACAATTCAATTCCTATACTTACTAGTTAGTACTTGAATAAAAAACTTCTTAGGATGAGAGAACGCTCTCCATCCCAGTTTTACAAGGAGTGAGTGCTTCATTAAAGTGCTAGAGACGCTTTAAATCTACACTCTACGAGATGTTGCTTGTCACTGCAAAATGAAGTGTTTGTTCCCTATAAAATGTTCTCAAACAAAATCTTTAGGTAATCTATCAATTTTATCACAAACATACATGGAAGATACAATTCCGAGGGAAAAGCTTGACGAATTGACCATGCCACATGACTCATTAAGCGAGTCCACTACACACCATTATTTACTGAAAATGTACCTTATTAAGTGGACCTTCACTCGATCAGACTCTCATGTCTCCCACCACAAGTAGCTGATGTAAAGGAGATAACCTGTAGGATTTGATTACATAAAGGCGCGGGCACATCCTAGAGAAGAAAGCCGTGGTCTTGGTTGCACTCAACTCCTGCCCTAACGCTGTAAGTAGCTACTCCAACACTAAGTTTGCTGTAGACTTGACAAACTGAGGCCTCTCCAAATAGAAGCAAGCCATCAACAAGAATGGGAATTGAAACATGCCGTTTGCCAATCCAGTACAAGTGATGAATGCCGTTTGCTGATGTACAGGTGACGAATTCTGCCGGTATGATCCAAAGAAAATCGGCAAAATGGGTAGGTACGACTGGCACGGATCAGTAAGCCAGAAGTCGCTTTTAAGAAAAGAAATCATCATAGGTAGGGGATGGTTATGGAAAACTTGTTAGGAAACGACCAACTACAGATGTAACCAACCACAAACAAGGAGGGGTTGGGCGCTTAACACCATGCTACGAGAAGGGATTATAAATGTTGGGAGAACGAAGGTTAAATGAACAACATATATATAGAGAAACAAAGACTGAATTTTCCTTATGTTCTTTTCGTTTTCATTCGTCTCATTTGACTTTCAATTCCTTTCTTAATTAATAGCAAATTTCCATATTTCAGTAGGTTAATCTCTTCCTCGATCCGTTCCAATACTGCAAGCATTATTCTATTAGCTTCCTATGAACATGTCGAAGTCTTTACGTCTTTCCTCCCTGACTCAGAAGCAGGGGATCCTTAGTCGCCTCATCCACGAAAAAGCCCTTATTCAACATTATAGAGTCGAGAAACATGCCTTGTGTCATTTCCCCACTATTGAGCCAAAGGATATTGGAAGTGCTAGTGTTGTAGCATTTCTTGGCATGCCACGTTTCACAAATCTCAAGTGTCTACTGTCGGGGTAATAGATTTTTGGGACGCCGGTGTGGCACCGGAGAAAGAAATCTCGCCCTTGTGGGACGAATATCGTTTCGTGGATAGAGAGACACATAACCAACCAAGCTCAAAAAGGAGATGCCACAAGGCCTAGAATAAACCTGTGACGAAATTTACCCATTCATGGGCATTTTATAAGTTCTTCTGACTGACTTTTGAGACCACGATGACATACCTCATCAGTATCAAACAAAGCCTGAATGGACCTGTGATGAAATTTGTGAGAAGATCCAGACGGGTAAAAGGAAAATGTGATTTGAGAGTCCTAGAGCCATAGTGTGCTGCGATTGCTATTGTCAATATGTTGCCACAGTTGTGCAGGTTGTTGGTAACACAACCAACACCGAACTTTTTGAATCCCGTGGATTTGGTCAGAACGGCAGTTGTACATGATAGTTCTTCAAGGAAATGCCTTTCGGACAGGTAAAACCTATGGCTAAAGGGGAAAAATGCCAAAGATGTGTTTATCATAGAGGCCAATAACTTGAAAGATGAGAAAGATTCGGCCACTAGAGAGCCTTATCTTTTTTATGTAATAAAAACTGAAGCTAGTTTCGAAGGATGACTAGATTAAATTATTGGAAAGCCATAAAATTCAAACACACGAAGAGCTTCAAGGAAAGAAGTACTATTGTAAATGACATAATACTACTACTCATGGTACCAACAAATGTGATGCTTCAACATGTTTCTAAAGGTCACATAGGGCATTTGCTAATACTCAGAAATTTCGTCACGGGAATCGGCAAAAGGATAAACGCCATTTACCGATCGAGTATAAGTGATGAATGTTGTTTCCCGGTATGAGCTGAAGAGGATCAGCAAACGGTAAGCCAAATTCTATAAGGGACAGGAAACCACCAAATTACAGGTCTCGCAAACAACCACGAGTATGGAGGGGTGAGCGGTTAATGCCCTGCTATTAGAACAGATTATAAATGTTGGGAGAACGAAGGGAAAATGAACAACATACAAATAGAGAAACATAGACTAATTTTTCCTGATGTTCTTTAGTTTTCGTTCGTTTGATTTTGATTTCCCTCCGTCTTAATAGCAGATTTCAGTAAGTTAATCTTTCTCTTCGATCCATTCCATACTGCAAGCTTTTCGTTACCTATAATCGTGAGCCCAGTTTACCTGAATATATGAGTCTTGAGTACTATTCATATTTGTGTCAGCTTAAGTCTCGTGTAGATAATCTTGATAAAGTACAAAGGGAACAAGTCGGTCTTTATTACCATGCTTAAACCTTTTCACTGTGGAATTTCCGATTAAGGACCTGCTTATTACAGGTTGTGAATCTCTTGTTTTTTTTTTGGTGAAGGTATTGGATTTCTTGGATTGATGACCGCTGTGCTAGTATAGTTGAACTTATGATGATTTAGCCTATTCTCATCTTTCACATTCATGCCCCTTATTTTTTTCAGCTCCCATACATACTGGAATTCTTAATTGCGTTACAGTTAGTGGAGCTCCAAGTGAACAAGAAGCAGTGGCGGATCCAGAAATCTGTATGGGATGGGGGCAATAGGGCAAGAGGCTGTTTAAGGTGGGAAGAAACATTATGGTCACGGATTCAACCACAAGATATAGTGTTTTTCATTCATTTTTTTGAATTTTGGGTGGAGCAACCGTCCCACCTTAGCTCAATGTAGATCTACCACCAACAAGAAGTCTTGTGATATGCTAGGATTGCAACCGATTGATGCAAATAAAATTTGTAATATTATGAATCAACATCCACTCTTGTATTTTTAATAGTAATAAATTGTTTATATTGGATAAATCTTTCATTGTGTGAATTTAAATGCATATGGTATGAGCTTTGAAGACCGATTCAAAAAATTGGCTGTAAAACAAATGAATGAGGAACTGTAAGGGTTTCATCTTTTTGCCACGGTTACACAGATTGGCAATGGTTTTTGCCGTCACAGATCTCATTGGCCATTAACTTATAACACGGAAAGCATGCCCACGGTTTTCTCTTTTGGCAACGCTTAAAACCATTGCCGGAACTTCTTGCCACAGTTAAAACCGTAACCCCTGACCGTGGACAATCAGTGCTTTTCTGTTGGTTAACTAAACATAGAGCCTTGTTGCCACTTTCCACCAAGGCAAATTACAAGCAGCATGACGTTTGACAGCCCTACGCACCACGGCGGGCAAAAAAAGATCAATAGAAGAAGTTATTAGGATCCTTCCTTCCCTCTAGTCTACGAACAAGGAACAGGCTTATCAATTAATTTTACAACATAAAAAATGAATTTCTCATAAATGCAGATATGGTTTACAGGCTAGAAAACAATGCTGGCCTCTTTTGATCCCAATTACACAAAAACAATCAACCCCTCCTTTTCACTAGTATGTGAGGCCCAAGATATCATTGAATAAATAAAAAGATCAGGAGAAGAGTAGAGAATACAACTGCTGCCCATTGGTAGAAAGAGAGAAAGAAGCTAGACATCCAAGAGCCACTTGTCCCCGTCAATGTAGTGTTTTCCCAAGAATGGCTGAGCTTCTTCATCAGTAAGAATCCTTGCCCAATGCACCCTCATTGTCGCATTTGCACCTGGCCCACTGCATTTGTACTCCCCATAATACACACTCCTGCAAAAAACGGCTAAACCATTTACTCTCTCTCTCTCTCTCTCTCTCTCTCTCTCTCTCTCTCTCTCTCTCTCTCTCTCTCTCTCTATATATATATATATATATATATATATATATATATATATATATATATATATATAACTCTTTCTATATGTGAGACACTGGGGCAGAATGTGGGGGCCGCCTGAAAACATTGGGTGTGATTTCAAGCAAACAAAATCCATAGAAACTAATCCAATGTATCCTTTGCCTTTCAGAAAAGAATATATGAATTCTTTGGGCGGAGAAATCAGGGTTCCTGCTGGGCACACTACAAAGTGAGAAACATCAAAACCGCTCAGCGGACTCGCTTTTCAAACTGACAAAGTGGGCAAAGATTCTCTCATTATAGAATCATTAATTCCTTTTCAGACAGGAACGTAAAGGGCTTAAACAATCAAAAGCTACAAGTCATTTAAAAGCTCATTAATGGTAATTCTAACCATGAGAGAGAGACAGAGGTTAGTTGCATTGTTTACTTTTGTTTATGACTGAACAAATCACTTTTGAATCAAAAGGTTAATTACTTAATTATGTGAGGACGATACACGGTCAGGTAGAAGAAAGCACAAATGCAGGGAGAGAAGCAAGCAAGCTTACGATTCACGTTCAGGAATGCCCCAATCGTTCCATCCTTCGGGTATGACGATACCGTCCATGTAAGTGAAAGAGAAAACCACCCTGGAATGATCACCCCATGCTCTTCCCAGGTACACCAATCCGCTGCCAGACACTGCACTGTTCAAGAAGGAGAACCCACTTGACAAGGACACGTTGGTTCTCTTCTGAGCTGTCAGGGATGACACGTTCGTCGAGATCGACCTCAAGTGGCAATTCTGTAACCATATACACATACCAATCAGCCATCATGAGTGTTCCTTCCTCTTTACATTATATAACAGAAGAAAACACAACGAAAAACTTAGAATGGTAACTCAACTACATTGGAATACTTAATATGTTCGGACTCCATACCTCATATAAAGATCTTCCATATCCAAAAACGAAATCCACGGAGCCTTCTATCAAGCAGTTCTTGAAGTAGTGAATTCCTTTGTGGTCGTACAACGTGTCTTGGTGACCGAAGAAGCTGCAATTGTAGAACGCCGCTTTGTTGCCGGATATCCTTAGGGCCACCCCTTGCCCGCCTACTGTTCCTATTGCTGGGCTGGGCGCTGTATTCTAATGACAAAGGAAATAAAAAGCCACAAAGCCATTCTTTTTAACTTCGCTAGTATTTATTATTGCAATGTATAAACTTTATTCTACGTATATTGTTCAGCATTTGATGAACTCAATTGCATCAACCGATGTAAAGAAAAAAGGGAAAAAAATTCATTTGGAAATGAAGGAAAGTACATGTATACCTCAAATTTGATGTTCATGGCTACAAAGTACGGGGCACTGATTGCTATACTTGCACTATGGTAGGTACCCATCGGTTTACCGTACGCACCCAATGTAGCTGCTGTGTCGTTCCCTGTGATTGTGGGAGGGTTCTCACTATCCCCAAGCAGAGTGATGAAGGGCAGCCTCTTTTTAATCACAACTTTTTCCCTGCACACGCATTTCACAAGCAATGAGTTTGACTATCATCATTCTAACAAAATTAACAATATATAGTAAAATACCAACAGTTTCAGGATGATACAATAATGCAGAACTTCTAGAAATTTCATAAATGCAGTTATTTGATAGTTGTTGCAAGGGTAAAAAAATAGCCACCTTGAGCCTTGGCATTTTATCTCCCGTTTCATGATATGCTGATATATCTCAGATATGAGATCATCATAATATATGTCAAATATTGCATGGACCAAAAGTCTAATCATCATCGTGTTATATTTGATACAAGCATAGGTTGAAGAAAAGAAATCTTTTATTGTCTACTGTGATGCATTAAAAGCGAAAGCATCAAAGGGTAGGAAGAGAACCTGTAAATGCCAGGAGCAATCAGTATGATAGTCCTTCTGGTATTGTTGCTCTTAATGGTTGAGATCGCATCCCTCAGAGTTGTGAAATCGCCGGTGCCGTCTTGTGCCACTTTAATCCACACCTTGTGAGCCTCGGCCTTGGCCAGTTTGTGGTCCATCCTTCTCTTTGTTCGTCCTCCCTTTAATGAGCTAGTCATCTCCATATCAATGGAGTTGAAAAGAGTTTTCTGCCTATGCTCTTCCACATTCCATGAGATCCAGTCATGGAAGCCTCTCTCGTAGGTGGACGATTCTAGAGAGAGAGAATCAAAGGGGAGTAGTGTGAGAGAGAAAAGAAAGAGGAACAAAAGAGAGTGAGAACTGTTCGAAGCCATGAAAGCGTAAACAGAAGAGTGTTGACGGTGATGAAGCATATGAGACTGCACCTGTTTAAATACTGAAGCGGTTGCTAAAATGCCCATAAGAAATTTTCACGTTTTTGAAATGGAAAACTCGGCCAACAGTTTTTTAGTGTAAATTTCAATAATTTAAAATTATATTTTCAAGAAAAAGCTATATATATTTATATAAATATGTATATGTATGTGTATGTATGGTAGCGGGACACTCGTCGCGTATTAATGCAAATGGGACCGTCCCATTGTTTTTCTTTATATATACATTCAAGCCGATGGATTGTTGGAAACAGGCGCCCAATTTTTCCTTTACACCCAACAGCTGGCTCCATCTCTTCTGCACATGACCCAATTAAAATCTATTTGCTGAACAATCTTCAGTTTGGCGGCCCTCGGATTCTTGTTCTTATTTTTTTCTTTCTTTCAGTATTTCTCAATCTTCATTATTGCCACCGCCAATGAAATGTTGTGCGATTCGATTTGTTTCTTTAAGGGAAAAGTAGAGAAAAAAAATTGGAAGAGTGCATGGCGATATCACATTAGTGGTAGTAATTCTAAATACATGACATTTTTTTATATATAATCCTACATAAATATCTACACCATTTGATTAGTATATGTAAATTTGAATTAAAAAGTAAAAAATTACCATTGCTGAATGTTGCGTTTATATTTTTAGTTTTATCACTTCAATCATTCATCTCAAAAATTAAATAATATATATTTCATGGAGGATTATGTATCTACAACTACCTCTATTGTAATGTAAAAAACACTAAAATTAAAAAGCAAATATTATAAAACAGCTATAACACCAGAGTGTTAGGCAATTATATGATGATGATGTTCGTGGATTAAGGAGGGAGGATCTGCACGTAGACTTATAGGCTGAAAGCAAGACCGAATATAAACGAGGTTATTAGGGAAAGGGTTGGTAGACAATAAAAATTAGATAGTGCGTTTGAGGTAGTGTGGACATTTAGAGAGATGTCCATGTAATGCTCTAATCTAAAAGATGTTAGAAATCGGAAAGGGGAGAATCTAAAGCCTTTTTGGAAACAATACAACTTGATCTTGCTATTTAGAAATTAATAAATGCTGATATGACACAAGGTCGAGCTCAATAGCAATTGATAATCCATGTATGCGATCGTGTTAATGAGCAGTTAACGAGAGTCATATTAGTTGTCTTATTAGCTACATGAATTCTTTTAAGCGAATCCTCTTTATCAACTTGTTTGATTGTAAAGTTCAAAATCACAAAGTAATGATGCTGTGACCACAGTGGGGAGAAAACTTGTTGCAATAAATTACCAAGTATATTCCTTTTGCTTTTTAAATAGCGACTTATTTTGTTTCATTTGGAAAATGATTACCATTACCCAAATTCCATTTAAAGTTCCTTAACCAAGGGAACATTTATTTATTTTTAACAATAAATTCTTTATGGAAAGAACAAAGATGGTTAGATGGGGCCCTAATTTGAAAATGTTGCAATTGAATTTATCAGAAAAGGAATTAAAAAGTTCTCTCCTTTTCTAACTAACAAATTCCTTGGCTTTCCTTATCTTTTTCTTTCCCCCTCCTTTAGAAATTTACGCGGACAGGATTTATTCCTTGTGTGGCAAGTATTGGATGACTTCTATTGTTGTTCTACATGTTCTGTCTTTTCAAGAGGACGATTTAGCTTGGGATCTGGATAGGCTCGAAGCATACTATCTTATTAAATACATGAACATGCTTGAGAGGAATGTCTGCTTGTATACGATTAATGTGTCGTTCTCTTGCGCTGCTATGTATTTATAGAGCAACACCTGCTCCATTTTCTTCCCAGATTTTTTAATGGGCTTTCTTTTTACTAGAGTCCTTATCCAGTCAGTTACAGATAAGCTCCATAACCACTCGATGGTTTCGGTCAATCATGACCGTTATGGCCTCCTTTACCGCAACCCTTCCACAAATAACAGTTGGATGGTCAGTCTAGTCATTTTTGTACTGAGATTGCTGAGAATGACCATTTATTTCCTTACATCTCCCACTTGGTCATTTGAGCCAAGTGTATTGACATACTGGTTTTCCTTCCACTTTTAGGGTTTTTTTTTAGTAATGTCATTTCATGATTACTATTGCAATCACCATCTGTTATGTGGTTTTTTTCCTACACAACAATCAAACATATCTCAAACTAATGTTCGCAATATGTTTTGAGAAAAGATCCTCTATTATGCCTTTAGTCAAGGGGTTTGCAAATGTATCATGAGTTGGCATGTATGAGATGGATATTTCCTTTCTCATAACCATATCATGAACATAGTAGTATTTAACCATTATATGCTTGCTCTTTGAACTTTCAGCTCCACTCTTAATAAGAGTAATTGTTGTGTTGTTGTCATAATAAATAACAACCAGCTCGCGGCTATCTCCAGCTTCAAATCTCGTATGAAGTGGCTTATCCAGACGACACTCATTGCAGTCATATAGTAAGCCCCATACTCAACTTCCTGTGTATGCAATGCTACACAACCCTATTTCTTATATACCCAAGAAACAACAACACCTTTAAATAACTATATTTGTCTCGAGGTTAATGTGTTGTCATCTTTGCTCCTAACAAAGTCAGCATCTAAGTATCCTACCACTTTCAGTTCATCTACTTCAAAGCACAATTTCAAGTCTTTTGTTCCTTTTAGATATCTTAAAATCCTTTTTACAGCTATCCAATGCTGTCATCCATGATTACTTTGATATCTACTCATAAGATCAACAACAAAGTTGATATATACAACATAGCATACATCAAGCTACCCACATCTTGTGCATAAGGAACATTAGGCTTATCATCTCCTTTACCGGGACAATCAGCCATACTCAATTTGACCCCCTTTTGCAATGGGTGTAATAGCAGATGTGCATTCACCCATTTTGAACATCTTGAGGATATAGTTAATATCTCCCTCCTAACTTAGGCATAAGAGTTTAGATTCTCCATTTAGAGAAATCTTTATACCTAGGATATAGGATGCTTCCCCTATATCCTTTATTTTGAACATTGAGTTTAACCATGACTTGGTTTTGACAATTATCTCATTGTCATTCCCATTCAACAATATGTCATCTACATATAACGATAAAATGATAAAGTGGCTCCTACTATTTCAGACATATACATAGTGATCAAGCTCATTAGCCACAAACCCAAGTTCAATAATGGCATTTTGAAACGTCAAATACCATTGGCGAGGTGACTATTTAAGGCCATATAGGGATTTTTTCAACCTATATACTTTATCTTCTTAGCCTTCAACCGTATATCCTTTAGGCTACTGCATGTATATGATTTTATCTAAATCTCCATTTAGAAAAGTTGTATTTACTTCTAACTGATATAAATCCAAATCATAATATGCAGATATTGCCAAGATTATCCTTATGTATGCAAATTTTGCAACAGAGGAATATATCTCAACATAATTTATCTCCTCTTTTTGTGAAAAACCCTTTGTAACCAACCTCGCTTTAAACTTCTCGATTGAACCATCGACCTTAGAAATATTTTTCAGAACCCATTTACAACCTATCAGTTCCAAAACTTGGTTTTTCCCAATGGATTCAATTTCCTCACCCATGTCTATCCTCAATCTATTGCTTTCGATGAGTTTATAACTTGCTGATAAGTCAAGTTATCAGTCAATTCATCTAAATCTACCGAATTACACTTCTTCTACAAGATAAGTATGATAATCCTTTAAGTAGGACAGTGTGGCCCTATGTCTTTTATGTCCACTTAAAGTTTCAGTTGTTTTAAGACGATCTTCTATGAATTCAAATGATAATTGATTTAGGTATACTAAATCGTCAGCATACTCATCATTATTTTCCAAGATATCATTCTTAGTATCTTTTAAGAATTCAACATCTTTGCTCTCTATTAGTCTATGGTCCTTTTGATAAAACTGATATCTTTTTGAGCCTTTAGGATATCCAATGAATATACATCTCAAAAACTTAGTATCTAGTGTATCTTTAGACTGATAAAGGATCTTTACATTTGCAATAGATCTCCACCTCTTAAGATGACCTAGGTTGGGTTTTTTTCCTTACACGGTACTCTATTAAATATATATACCATTGTACTCACCACCTCTATATAATCTTAAGACTTTGATTGAATGTTTCAATTTATTTTCAACTTCCTACTTATATTCTTTAAATACTTTAAGTGTCTCAAATTTATGTGCTAGGAGATATAAATATGTATATCTCAAGTAATCATCAATAAAGGTTATAAAATAAATCTTTTCTCGATGTGACCTTACTTTGAAGGGTTCACATAAATTCGTGTGAATGACCTCCAATAAGGTTGTTGCTCTTGTTTCTTTGAAAAGAACTTTTCTTGTCCTTTTTCCTTGTATACAAGCTTCACACTTTTTAAAAGTATTTTCCTCAAATCTTAGAAGTATGTCAAAA
Organism: Brasenia schreberi; assembly: GCA_036023115.1. Classification (NCBI taxonomy): domain Eukaryota; kingdom Viridiplantae; phylum Streptophyta; class Magnoliopsida; order Nymphaeales; family Cabombaceae; genus Brasenia; species Brasenia schreberi. The sequence continues at coordinate 5,681,078 of JAYKKT010000081.1, forward strand.
TTGGATAATTTCTTCAACTTTTCACACTTGCCCAAAGCATTTATGCCATACATTCACACCAATATTAAAGGCATAGTCAATATAAGTAGAACTTTCATTTTCATTTACTCCCAATTTGAACAATCCATGTTCTATATCAAATTTCTCAAAGAAAAATATTCTCTCATGTTTCCCAACAATCACCTTGCTAGGAATAAACCTAACCTCAAAACCTTTCTTCACGAAGGCATTAACCGAAACCAAATTGCACCTTATAGATGACACAATTAATATATCAGTTAATACAATTGTCGTGCCTTGTACAAAAATTCTAAAGGACCTAGTACCCAAAATATTTGAGAAAGAATTATTTTTCATGTACACCCGATGTTCTTCGCGTTTGTACTCCTTTAGATCTATTGCCCCTTCTTTGATCTTTGAGATATGTCTGATCGCTCTTGAGTCAATCCACCAACCAGTCACCAGATAGTTTATGCAGAGACATTCTGATATCACAAAGATTATTCTTGCTTCTCCGATTGTTCGCGTTGTAGGTTATTTCCTCCACTCTTCTTGTTGTAACAATCACTCTTGTAGTGTCACATCTTTCCACAACTAAAACACTTGACTCAAGAAACAATTTTCTATGTTTTCTTAAAAGATTGACCACTTTTCTTGTTATTTTTGCCAAATATTTTGTTTAGTTTATTTTTCCTTTGGTTGAGTTTAAAGCTACACCCTATTTCATCTTGTATTACTAAAACACATGTACACTCAATTGCTAGTTTCAAGGACAATTCTGAAAGGTTGATTTCGGGCTCTAGTTTAAGGGCAGTGACGACTATGTTCCATGATGGGGGAAGACTGCTCAATATTGTAAATATCTGCATCGGTTCTGGGATGATTGATTTTACCACATCTAGGTCTCTTGCCATTACCAGCATATGATTTACATGCTCTACTATATTATCTCCTTTCTTTATTTTCAAGAAATTATATTTTTATAGTAGCAACTGAACATCTAGCTTGACAGTTGTATCATATTTAGTTGTTATTGAATCGAACAACTCTTTTGCGGTCTCAAATTCCTCGAAGGCCCTAATCAAGTCATCCTCCATGTACATCAACATGACGGTTCTCACTATTATGTTATCTTTAAGAAATATTTTATACATTTCTATTTGTTGCTCTATTGCGTCTGGTGGTGATGGACACACCGTTTCTTTTAAAACATATTGTACACCTTCAAGTGTTAGAGCGAGCAATATCATTCTCTTCCATGTTTGGAAGTTTAGATCGTTTAATTTTTCTGACTTTATTAGTTCCGACACATATATTCTAGAGTTTATTTTTATGTGTTTGACAACTTTAACAAATAAATAGTTTAAAAATAAAATATTTACAAGCAACAAGCCACAAATAGTATAACTCTAATTAACACGATGCAAAATATCCCAAAAATGAGCTGAAAATAACTCATTTATAATATAAAAACAAGCTAGGATAAATCCATAATTTTTTCCAAAAAATTTATGCCTTCCCAAAACACTAGGGATAAAACTATAATTTTATCTATTTGTTCGGTTTTATAATTTTCTAGAAAGACCGAGGACAAAATAGTAAAATTAGTGTTTGGTATTTTTGAAAATTCGTCACTGATAAGAGGTAATACATAATTTTTTCCCTCAGTCTGAATTTATAACTTCTACGAAAAGATAGGGATAGATCTGTCTTTTGATATAGTGATAATACTATAAAATATTTAATCGGTAAGGGTAGGAAAGTAATTCAATCTCCTAGTTTTTCTTAATTTTCATAAATTGTTGAAGGGCAAAACTAACTTTTTGTTTGAATAAGGGTAAAATAGTCTTTTTATCTAAAAATATATAGATATTTTGGTAATTTTATCTAGTGGTAGTTCGTAATATTCAAAAACTGGCAAGGTCAGAATGGACTTTTTAGTCCACTGCCTAAGGGGGCGATTTTCAAAGAAGTATAAAATGTAGAGGAGAGTGAGAGAGAGAGGCAGGAGGGAAGTCGACTTCCTCTCCTCCACCACTTCTTAGCCTACGGCCACCTGCTGGTCTTCTGGTTGGGGTTCTATCGCTGGTTCCAATGCGGCCACCCTTTAGCATTATGACAGAGGTTCTGCCAGCCTTTTGGCCTTTTGGCCGAGGTTCTACCGACTGTTTCCTGTGACCGATAATGGTCGTTCGTCGCCTTTTGCCATGTCTTGACTTGGGTTGACTTTTGCCGCCTCTGCCTTGTATTGACTCAAGCAGGCTATTTTCGCCTTTGACCTGTCTCGACTCAGGTAGGTTGTTTCTACCTATGCCTTGTCTTGACTCAAGCAGGTTGTTTGCCTCTGCCTAGTCTCGACTCAAACAGGTTGTTTGCCTCTGCCCTATCTCGACTAAGGTTAGTTGTTTGCCACCTCCGCCCTATCTTGACTCAGGTAAGCTATTTGCTTATGCCCTATCTCGACTCAGGCAAATTGTTTGTCGCCTTTGCTTAGACCTGCAGCACAGGGAGTTTTCTTTCTCTGTTCCTCTTCCTTTTTTTTTGGACAAACCAGGCCCTCATACCAATTGATGGCTTTTTTTGGTCGATTCGTCGGCGTCCTCAGCGATTCTAGTCCACTCTCCGACGTCCACTACTTTTGGTTTTGGAGGAGCTTCAATTAGGTATGCAGCAGCGGATGAATAGGTATGTGTGTTTTCTGTGTTTCAAGGTTTCCTCGCAGTAGGATTTGATTGAGAGGAATGTCTGCTTGTATACGATTGATGTGTCGTTGTCTTATGTTGCTCTATATTTATAGAGGAGTGCCTGCTCAATTTTCCTCTCAGATTCCGTACTGGGTTTTCTTTTTATTGGAGCTCTTATTTGGTCGGTTACGGATAAGCTCTGTAAACGCCCGGCGGTTTCGGCTAATCATGGCCGTTATGGCCTCCTTTACCACAACCTTTCCACAAACAACGGCTGGATGACCAGTCCAGCCATTTCTGTGTTGGGATTGCAGAGAATGACCACTTATTTCCGTATAGGTGCTTAGCGTGACTATTATTATCTTTATAGGTCAGGTTAAGGATAATTTTCAGCTTGACTAATTTTGTGCAGATGGAGTTTCGAGTGACTGAGATCATAGTGTTCATTGAAGATAAACTCTAACGATTATCTTTGAAATTGTTTGATTGAAATTCGGATATGGATTGTGATTTAAAGAACGGTAGAACTGGTTGTTTGACAGACCTTAATATATTTTTTTAATTGTAAAACGTTTGTCGTTTAGTTGTTTTAGAGTTTATTAACTTGCCTTTTTGTCAATCCACACTCAAAATTGAGAGCCACGTCAAAACAAGAAAGTCCGAGTACTCTTACATCCTGCTAAAAGGAATACAAACGAGACACCCACAACCAGTGATCAACAAGGACATCACTTAACAGTAATCAAGAAAGACATCACCTCACAATAAGTTCCTTTATTTCAAATTGCGAATCACCTATGCTCGATTTTAAATGCCTCATCTCTCCTGACGGAATGGATATGGGACCAAATGTGAAAGGTTGCAAGTGACTTTATCTTCAGAAAAGGAAACATTTAAATATCTCTACTTCTCTAATGAACAAAATATTCCTCATTTTTTCTTTTTCTCCAGATTTAGAAATCTACAAATACATGTATGTATGATGTTCGGTTCTGTGCGCACCGAGTATTGTTTAGCTTATCTACTGTTTGAGGACAATGACTCGGCATTACTCCTGCGGTCCTACCTTGACTTGCTTAGCATCTGGCTGGCATTGAAGCACTGTAGGCCATTTACTCTTGTTTATTCAGTGTGCGAAAGTTTTCTTCCATCATTTCCGCCCACATATGCACATGCTTATGCGCTCAAGTTTCAACCTTCCCAACCAGCCTCCGACTGCAAGGAGCAGAATGTCCAATTGCTGTTCTTTCAGAAATATGACTATTGTGAAATAACTGTTGCTCGCACTCAGAGAGTCAGCTCACCGGTAGGTAGAGAAGGTACCGGAACCGATTAAGACCTGGTCGGTTTCGGTTAAGGCCTCACTACTTACAAAACAACAACAACTACTAAGCCTTTTCCCATACAGGCCTAAACTACTTGGAACCAGAAAAAGGTTTCAAAAATAAAATATTTAAAAAACATGAAACCGATGGTTTAGAATTACTGGACCATGTTTTGGCCAAGTTCTGGTTTCAGAAGGTGAAATAGGAACCGGATCAGGTGGTCTGTGCTAACGGTTCTAGCCAGTTGCCAGCCTGGTTCGATTTTGGTTGGAACCTGTTTAGTCGGTTTGAAATTGGCCATGTCTATCGATAGGCTTTTTTCTAACGCTTACTGGCAGGTGGTGGGTTTGATTATGGAGGGTAGATGTGTGTGCGCGCGCGCGTTGTGTTGGGCTTCGGTTTCCCATTGTTAAAAGAAAAGCCCAGTGAGGGTTCTACCATTCACAGAAGAAAAACAGATGACATTAGTTTCGCATTGAGTGACTGGGAGCTCAAACATGTGGCTAAAGTTGTTCAACATGAAAATGTATTTCAGCCTTTGAACCCTGATTGAAAGCAAGCCGTCTTATCAACATAAGACGAGCTGCTAGTCTGCACCAAAACTGTTGGCATGGTGCGAGACAGCTTTGGTTGGAGTTGGTGAACTTACCTAGCTGTAATTGAACCGACATAGAGGAGAAATTTAACTGCAAAGGTGACGTTCCTGCATGTGTTTTTGCCTTCTTGGCAGATCAATTCACGAGAGTGCTTGTGCGGCCAGCTGTTGATAGCTGGCTAATACAGGGATGACGATGTGAAAATAGAGACTCGACCCAATTGGATCCTAGCAGAGCTAGTATTAGCTGGTTTGATTAGATTCGGTTCCAAGAAAATTCTGATATATTATATCGGGAATGAAACGATTATAAAGTAAGAAGTAACTAACCTGTGTCAACATTATCATGGGATTGAAATACACACCCGCGGGTGTGCGCACACACACATCATCTCAGGATGGGGCAAGAAAGAGTCGGGTCAAACGGGACCAGAAATGGGTTTGATTTCTTTTTCTCCTTTTAGGTTGGTAACAGTTGGACAATGTGGAAAATGAGTTTTATGTTTGATAATTGCTATTTATGCAACTTTTTTTCAATTTTTCCAAAATACCCTTGTTTGCACCTTTTCTCTCTTCCCCTTCAATCTCCTTGATTTACGTCCCCAACAGGTTTATCTAGTCGGTTTTGACGTTAACAGAGTTCTTCCTCCCCTGGCCGGCACGCACTCCTTTCAATCTCTCTGCTTCCTCAACCTCTCCCTAAAGCTCTCTAAATTTCTCTCTATCTACTTTCCTCAAGCTCTCTTACATGACGTCTCCGGCGATTTAGAGCGACTATCAACGGAACAGATGCACCTGGAACATGTTGCATTCGAAAGAGAGGCTCTCACATTGCATCTCTATTTCAAGAATGACGCTATCAGGCTCGGTTTCCCTTCACAAGATAGGGTTGGGCTGCATTTTTTCACTCCTCAAAGGAGGATGCCGCCAAACTACTTATATCAGCCGCATCACCCTTTTAGAGTTGACGCTCTTACGGTGCATCCTACTTGAAATTATATGATTTACATTAATTAATAGGAATTTTATTCTAGCATTCATAGATATAACATATTTCCTTGAAGTTGTGAGATTTGCTTCAACCAACAAGAACTTTTTTAGTATTTGCTTTCATGAGTGTGGAAAAGGAGGACAAATATGTTGGGCATTGAGGTGTGTAAGGAGGTTATTTATTTCAAGCAAATTTCTTGATGTAATTTATAGTAATATTGATATTGCACTCATAAATGCAACTGAAATAGTGTTCCCAAAGGTGGTACTATTCTTTCATAGACATCACTCTATGAAAAACATTATAAGATTTATTGTTTGACTAATCAAAAATTAAAAAAATGACCACTATATTGGGTGTAACTTAGAGGAAAGATATTCAGTTGATAAATGAGGACATTTTTATGGAGGCATTGATTATGATGGAGAAAAAAAAGTGAAATTTTTCTTTTTCTTCTTTCTTATATTAAAGATTAGTAGTTAGGCCCGTATGTAGAGAGGATAGTGTCAATATGCATGGAAAAGGATTTCTCAAGATTTAGACTAAGAGGTTTGATATAATATGGATGCAACTCTAATTATTGATTGAGTTGCAAATTATAAAATTGAAAAGTAATTTGATGAATCTCAAATTATCAACATACATTACCTTGGTTGCACAAGAGATTATTAGAATTTCAAAGAGAAGTGTGTCATGACATGCACTTTATTCAATCGTAAAAGAAGTAAATCTTGTTGAGATAGAAGGCACGGACTAGCGACATATGGGTATGCATTGTGATGCTTGCATAGGTTACTTGTGCTCAAGAGATTAACATTTCTTTCAAAAGAAGTGAAATGATACGACTATCAACAATTGATCCATTCTAAAAGAAGTTTGACATGAAGGTGAAAATATCCTGCACATCTAACTACTTGAAAGAGACAACAAAAACCAACTAAAAAAAAGTAATAATAGAATATATAACAAACTCAAGGTTACTTTCAAGCTAATTGCATGAAGGGATAAAAAACCAAAATAAGGGATTTACATGATGATGAGAGTTCAGGTCTTTCATGTTAGTATTAATTTGTTTAAAATTCTTGTTGTCAAGAAAAGTACAATCAATTAATGACCAAATTTCTAATCACATACACATCTAATATTCATTTGTTGTACATGTAATCCATTAATCGATATTAGATTTTAGTGGCAATAGATATTGTTACTTCTTCAACGTACGCATCATAGGTCTCAATGTCTGCATAACATGTACTAAGATACCATAAACAACGAACATGGAAAAAATGTTTAAACTTGAATCTTATGTGAATCCTAATAAGGGTAATAAAAAATGTTGCTTACATCTTTGATACTGAAGGAGTCTATAAGGGTGCACAAAATCTCTGAATAGAAAGCTATGAGTGCGAACAAATACCAACCCATGCATGAATCCATTCATGCATGTGTAGTGCTTGAATGCTAAGGTGTTACTACTAGAGATAATGTAAGTTGTATTTGCCCAAGAGAATCTTATGTATGGTATTCTATCCTCTAAGTATGCGGCTTTAAAACTATTTGACCGAATGTTGCTTGTGATGGCATTAGTTGGTCAAGTAGGGTTTGTTGATGTTGCTGGCACACCAAGCACACATAATCCTAAATATGTCTACATAATTGAAATAAATACCTCTCCTTGATTTATCCTGGTAGGTTGTGCATCTGACCTAATACAATAATAATATCTTATATTCAAACATAATTCTCCTTCTTTGAATATGTAGTTAAAGCATCTCAAACTTCATACTTTCAACATTCATAAATTGTTTTACTTCATCATAGTCTATACCCATAAGTTTAGTAATAATATCTATTTTTCAGTTATCTCGAATGCCTACATGATAGCTACAAGGTTTCACTATCAAAAGTTTGAGAATCTCATGAGTATTATGAAAAGTGATAGTCATTGCACCATATGATGCCTGAAGTTGTTTATGTATGGCTAATCATTATATAATAAAAATAAGTTAGTTATGATCGTACCTAAAAATGTAAATTTTGTAAAACATTAACTCCAATAAAGGTTGACACCTACTTGCTCCTTTTAAATAGTATGTGCTATATGGCAACTACAGTCCCATCAAATCTCTTTCCCTATGCTTTGTAACCGTCAATGACTATGATAAATGAAGGAACAAGAAGAATACTCATGTTGAACCAACCACTGCCAAAGAGAGGCTAGCGGTCATCCAGTGATGCCAATGATTAATCAGGAGCTTCCAGTCATCCAATGGTCTTACAAATCCCATTCCAATGGTCTTACAAATCCCATAAACTAGAAAGAAAGAAGGATACAAAGAGGGAGATGTATAAGAGAGGAGAAGAGACTAGATAGGGGAGAGGAGAAAACAAACCAAAGAGAGAGTCAGAGAGACATGAGAACATTAGAGGTAGTACAAAGATAACCTGGGTGAAAGTTCAGCAAAAGAGAGCATACAAATTGTGATTTGGCCTTATGTTCGAGGTCTTTCACCTACCGAATCCCCAAACATCATATGGTTTGGAACTAATTCCTTCAACTTTTAACATCTCATTTATTTTAAAAGTTTATTGTCGAATACTAGAAAAAGAAATTCATATGATATGGTACGACCTAACATTGCATTATACTTAAAAATTATATTTTATAAAAAAAAATTGGTGAACTTTTGTGTTTTTAGTTTTCCAATCAATCCCTATCCGTACTCAAATCTTTTCAATGTGATTGATACAAACAACAATAAAGATTTGAATCTGACAAACAATTCATAGGACTGTACTTTTTTGTACTCACGTGTAGTGTACAATAACACAATATAGTTTTTAGATTAAAATTTTTATCATTAATCATATCAATCAAATGATAGATGTATTTAAATAGATTTAAGCATGAATTGCTTTGATCATACACACTCTCCACACGGTCTCTCTCTATATATATATAATTTTCTTTGTCCAACGCTCCATGAAAACGGCTGGTATAATGGATGGTGAAACCTGTCAAGCAACGAAATAGGTCACGAGATTGAGCAAGAGACCATACAGTGGGCTTTAGACCAATTGTCTATATCCTGACTAAGTCATTTGCCAAGCGATTGGGAAACGCAGGTTCTTTTAACCCATTGACTGCACGCCCACAGCCACAAGGCGATCTGTGGCGATTCAGCAACTCAAGGCATTTAACCAACATGCCTTGTGATCAAAAGCCTTTTCTAGTGAAGACGTGGCATTGTGGCTATTCACAGGATGGACACTAGTGCCAATACCCTATTACCCTCGACATCACAATTCACGGGTTCAGTCACTGGGCTTTTTGGCACGGCGTGCGTACTCTGAAACCTTCATGTAGTGTACATAAAACCCCTCTTGTAAACCCTTTTATTAGTTGTTGTAACCTACTGGTAGGGCAGTTGTAAGCGAGTAACTTAATGGGACTCACACATGTAACTACTAACCATAGCACATTCTAGATGTTATCGCTAGAGGACATGAGAGCCTACAGGCTTCTAGGAGAAACCATATGCAAACACCTAAAAGTTTTCAATTTTTTTTTTAAAGTTCTCCTTTACAAGCAAAGTTGTGGTTGTTGGTCTTTCAAGTTTTTATTTTAACAAAGACACCTTAATAAAGCTCATTTTCAGCCCAAAATTTTGTCGAAACCTAAAATTGCAGGTTACGTCTAGACCCACAAAAAAAATTTTGAATTCTAACAAAATCCTGAAAAAAAATAACTATTTTACCCTCAAGGCTGTACTAGAAAAATTTCGCTGTTTCAAGTGTATTTCTTTCAAAAGAAGGGTTAAAATTTTTTAAAAAGAACATTTAGAATCAAAATAAGTTCTAACTGCAAAATATTTTAAAAGTAACCATTTTACCCCTACTGAATAATCGAACTAAAAAGATGAAAAAAAATAAATAGGCTTAAAACATGGTAGAAAAGGAGAGGGACATTAGAACACTTAAGTTCGGTGATAGCTTAAGCCTACACAAAGCATCAAGTAAAAAGTCTACAATACCCTTGACCAAAGAAGATCCTAAACCAAGCGATGCTATACCCATTAAAAGGTTAAAGCGGTCCAAAAAATGTTAAAGAGGTTGACCTATAGAGTGGGAAAGGCCAAAATTGATAATACAAAACAAAAAAGTAAAAAGTTCAAAATACCCCTAATTAATGAAGATCCTACATCAAGCGAACCTACACCACAAGAAGGTTAAAGCAGTGCAACCCATGGAACAGACAAGGGTAAAACTGTCACCATCGGCTTCGACGCGTGCAACCACGTGCCTCTCACGCCACCATCGATCGCCACATGCCACTACGGACCACCCGCAAGCTGTCAGCCTCACCAAGAAACGAGCGAGTGGCAGGAACCCCCTACTAGTGTGTGGGGACCGCTCCAAGCACGCCCTTGCATGGCTTCTATGCGAAATATCTCCCACATGCTCAAACCTGCTCTAAACGTGCCAAAATTGTGCCCATCTATCTCCAACATATTGAACATGAGTCAAGATGCCCTTCCCATGTGCAAACAATGCAAGAAGAGAGATTCAACATGATCCAATTCAAAAAATTATATGATTCAAAAATACCTATTAAAAGAAGATGTGAGTGACTAAGAAGGGAGATTCCAGCCCAAGATTGATAAGCCCAACTAATGAGGATGTGAGGGAACTCATTATTAGCCAAAGAAAGAGTTCATCAAAGAAAAAGAGAGAAAGGGAGAGACCTACAGAGAAAGTCTCAAGTCATCCTCTTCTATCCTTTTTCATTGTTGGTTTTTATTGTAAGCTTAGAGTTATTGTCTCCAATTCTTTGTAATTTCAAGAATAACAATCATTTTATAGAATATCATTGCAAAGAAGGATCATCTAAGTCCAAAAGCGCAAAAAGAAAGGGTCATAGGTAAGAGAAATCCATTACTTTCATAAGTGTAGATGTAAAAATTTTACTCCAAAGTCTATGTAGAGACTTAAAATAAGTTTTTAATCTACGTCGTTTTACGCGAGCATGCCAGCTAGTTTGCTTAAACTAGCAAAGATAGATTTTCTCACTTCTAATGAGGTGATTGTGTGGAAGCGAGATCTTTTCGTCTTAAACTTTCTTGAATCGACACTCAAGGGTCAGCCTAGATACTTTGAGGATTGATTTGAAGAGGCTGTGTATTTCTAAAATTCAATTTTGAATCAATGTGAATCAACCAAAACATGCACTTGGCCTATGAAAGGAAAATTTTCAAAGTTCTGAAAAAAAGAAACTTGTTCTATTTTCATAACTTGTTTTCAGATTTTTTTTAAACAGTTTCAGAATCTCCAAAATTCTCAAAAATTTTATAGTAAACACGAATGTGGAGATTCTGGAACTATTTTTATTCTATTTTTTGTGTTGTGATTGTGTAGAATTAAATCAAGAATGTGCCTCTATTTAGACACTCAAAACTCATCTTTTAAAGAAATACAGAGGTTCAAAGAAATGTCTGTATCTCGGTGCACAGAGCTCCGATCTGTATGAACTTGGTCTTATTGAAAATCTATAGAAGTCAACTTTCCAATGAGATAAGTTTCACTGAAATTGGTTCACTACAAACAGAGTTATGGGATTATTATCCAAGCTCTGTTGTATGAAATATAAGTTTGACAGATTTGACTATGGATTTTTCCGATCTTCCTCAATTTTAATTATGTGGTTGCACGACCCTAAAATTCATGAAAATTTTATCATATGTGGGATTGTGTATGAGGATTTTGTGTACCAAATTTTAGATTATTTTGTGTACTAAATTTCAGATTATTTTGTTTATGAGGAAAATTTTATCAAACATATGCAGTATGCTGAAAACAGAATTTCAGTGTTCAAAGTATATGTGAATGCATTCGTCCGAAATTAAAAGACTAATCACAACAAATTTAAAGTAAATGACTGAAGAAAAATGAATTGAAATATATTTATAGCTTAAGCATAGATGAGATTAAAAGATATAAGATGATATATCATATAGAGAGGTAGGAGAAACTTGAAATCAAACAAGTAATAGGTGTGAATGTAAAGGAATAAAATGGACAACATTACTACGTTATTACATTATGGGGGAGACAAATGCTCCATTAATACAACCTCTTTTAATTGAATGGGAATAAGAAGAGATTAAAGTAAGTAAAGGATGAGAATTAAATCTTACAAATGGACCTTAGTTGGTGTCGGATGTGGGTGAGGTAGGAAGGGATCGATTCCTTCCTTCTCCTCTCCTTTTTCTTCCTCTCTCTCTCTCTTTCTTTCCCTCTCTTCCTCTCTTTCTTGCTGTAGCTCTCCCTCTCTCTCTTAGGCTTTCTACACTTTTCCTTCAATGCTTGAAATAAGCCCCCAAGATCTCCCTCTCTCTCTTGATTTGAATAGGATGTATGTTTCTAAAATTCACTTTTGAATCAATTTGAATCAACCAAAACGTGCACTTGGCCTATGAAAGGAAAATTTTCAAAGTTTTGAAAAAAAGAAACTGGTTCTGTTTTTAGAACTTGTTTTCAGATTTTTTTTTAACAGTTTTGGAATTTCCAAAATTGATAAAAATTTTATAGTAAGTAAAGATGAATGTTGAGATTCTAGAATTATTTTTATTCTATTTTTATGTGATGTGATTGTATAGAATTAAATCAAGAATGTGCCTCTATTTAGGTACTCAGAACTGATCTTTTATAGAAATACAAAGGTTGGAAGAAATGTCTATATCTTGGTACACAGAGCTTTGATCTATATGAACTTGGTTTGTTGGAAATCTATGGATGTTAGATTTTCAATGAGACAAGTTTCACTGAAATTGATTCACTACAAACGAAGTTATGGGACGATTACTCCAGCTCTATTGTAGGAAGTATAGGTTTGACTATGGATTTTTCTGATCTTCCTCAATTTTAATTATGTAGCTGAACGACTTTAAAATTCATGAAAATGTTATCATATGTGGGCTTGTGTGTGAGGATTTGGTGTACCAAATTTTAAATTATTTGGAGTAGAGATTCAGAAATAAAAAATAAAACATCAGACATATATAGGATGCTGAAAACATAATTTCAGTGTTTAAAGCATATATGAATGCATTCGTCCGAAATTAAAAGACTAATCACAACAAATTTAAAGTAAATGACTGAAGAAAAATGAATTAAAATGTATTTGCAGCTTAAGCATAGAGGGAATTAGAAGATATAAGATGATATATCATATAGAGAGGTAGGAGAAACTTGAAATCAAACATGTAACAAGCGTGAATGTAAAGGAATAAAATGGACAACATTACTACATTGTTACATCATGGGGAGACAAATGCTCTATTAATACAATCCCTTTTAATTGAATGAGAATAAGGAGAGATTAAAGTAAAAGATGAGAATTAAACCTTGTAAATGAACCTTAGTGGGGGCCGGATGTGGGTGAGGTAGGAAGGGATCGATTCCTTCCTTCTCCTCTCTTTTCTCTTTCTCTCTCTCTCTTTCTTTCCCTCACTTCCTCTCTCTCTCTCTCCTAGGTTCTCTACACTCTTCCTTCAATGCAGGAAATCAGCTCTCAAGATCCCCTTTTATAGGCCTTAAGGGGGGAAGGCCTAGAGCCTTCCACGGTTTGGATTGGGTAGGTCTTTCGAGCTCCCCCTTGATCCAATCTTTGGCTGGACCCAAGGCGATCATGTGAACCTTCTTGGTGGTCCCCTTTGGTCAATGCTAGCCCGTCCTCATGTGGCTAGGTCAGCCAAGTGGCTCGGTCTAGCCTTGGTGCGGTCAAATGACTTGATCTAGCATGATGCTGTCAAGTGCTTTGGTCTAGCCAGCTGGATGTAGGTGGATGTCGCCCGGCTAAGTTCAACTTGGTGCAGCCTTGTGCCATGCTTGATGGAGTCTTGGCATGGTTCATGGTATGGGGCAATTTTAGGTGTAGCCCTTGACTTGAGTTGGTGGTTCTTCATTGCTCCTTGGCTAAGTGAGCCTCCATTGGTTGAGCCAAGTGTCATTTTTTATGGGTCCAATCAAGGTAATTGGGCTCAGCCAAGTGGGTTTGGCCATAGTAGTCTTACTTCTTGCTTCATGAGTCCTTCGTCTTGGTCCACATGAGCTCGGTCCTTACTCAATGTGAGCTTCATTTGACCGTTACCTTGATCTTCACTCTCATCCTGAATCTTCGACGGGGATGATTCGTTCTTATCCCTACTTGACCTGGCTTTAACCCCTAAACATCTTTTCAAATTTGATTCCGTAACTTTAGTTTTGAAAACATTTGATTTCGAAATCTTTGTTTTAGGGATTTTGTGAAATTCAAAGGTTTCATTTAAATAAGAGATTTAAAACAAGCATATTTTCAAAATTTCAAGAGCATGCTTGGATATGCTTTTTAATTTTTTTTTAGGGTGTTTATAATAAGATTTCATTTTTTCTATGCCAATATACTTTATATCTTATATGTTATCATTTGTTCTATGCTTACGTGTTATATCATCTTTTCACCTCTTTCTTTGATGTATCGATTGCTTCTAATTTAATTTAAGAAGCCATAAGAGGGACATATCTGCCATATTTACATACAATGATATTAGTAAGTAATCACTCTTATGGTGGATTAATCACACATAAATTTGTGTTACGGGAGGGCATTGAGCTATGATCGCTTGCATATATTTTCCAAAAGAACAATCCTCCTCAAGAGAGATGCACCGAGGATCTATATGTAGATGAGTTCCTTCCTGAACTAGTATAAGTCTTCAATAAAATTCTTTAAATGATCACTAAATTATTAAGATTTTAACTAGATGAATCATTATTTTCTGTAAGGAAATTTCTATAGATTTCAGCATACTTCACAGACCTTATATGATATTTGAATTTTTCAACTACCGTCTCTAAGGAAAATATTTCCAAAATTTGTTTGTGAGTGGTACATATACTAGCCAATATAAGATAAAATTTTCGCAAATTTTGGACATAGGTGAGATTGATAAAAAAAATCAGTAAGAATTAGACCCAACCTGAAACCGAACCTGTCTATGACAAAAATCCTGCAACAAATGTTTAGTAAAAACATCATAACTTGGTCCATAGTTATCCAAATACCCCAAGAATTGTTTTGTCAGAAATATAAATCCATATCTTTCTAAATTAATAATATGCATAGAAATCAAAGGCCTACGTATGAAGATATGAGTGTTTTATTGAGACTTTTTATCTTAGTCACAAATACTACACAAAGTTTCAAAATAACAATCAGTTAGAAATTTTTCTAAGGTTTCTATGTTATCATCCAAATACCCAAAAATATAACTAAAAGTTTTTAATAAAATTTCATACCTAGTTCTCACTCAAATAAAATTTTTGACATTTTTTGGATCTCCATAAGGCGTCTAAAAAAATATTAACTCCCATATCGTAAAATAGAACTAATCTTGTTTTCACAAAACCAAATCTGGTTTGGCCAAGTAAAATCGATGCTCTTTTAAAAAGATTATTTTGAGTTGAAATTGTTTTGAGAAAATTCTCTATTCTGAAATAACTCTTTCTAAGCGTCTAGGCTGACCCTTGAGCGCCAGTTCAAGAAGGCCTATGTCGAGAAGAACCTACATTCCAACAATCGCCGAATAGTCAAATAAATCTCTTAAAGAAATCAATTCATGATTGCTCAGATATGTAGAAATTTTGACGTTAAAGAAAATTAATCTAACTACTGGAAGTCTTCATCTATGGAGGTAAATTCAGAAAGGAGAAAATAGGGCCTAACTAAACTAATTTGAGTGAAACAATCGCTTATCTTCGGTCCTTTGACCGAATCTTCTATTGATTAGTAAGATCAACACTTCAAAAAGGTCAGGGTCATCGTTGGTCAGCTGGAAGTGTTCTGATCAAACAAAATTGGAAGAAACCACAACAAGGTGCATGTGGTTTTTCTTTAGAAAATTTCTACACATGTACATAATCCGATCGAGTGATTTACTTAATTGAGCATTGTAATAATTCGAGTTTTGCTCTAATACTTTGTTAACTAAGGCTGTAAGGATCTTAGAAGTCATGGAATTGTATTGATATCAACTCGTTTAAGTTGCTGTAATAGTTATAGTGTAGAAAGTTGTAACTAGTCAAAGTCAATTTGTTGTTTTTCTGATTGCATCTTGTAAGTGTTTGTGGTAATGGTTCAAATGAAAATTATGGGAAAAAGCAGATGTGATACTGCAGAAGACAAAGGAACCACTAATCTAGTTTCCATGGATATGGTATGCAGCAGATTTCCTAGCAGCTAGCAAATCTACAAACCTGACACAATCAATTTGCACAACAGTTGCAACATGTGCAGGTCAATAAGCAATGTCTTGAAAATCTTGAAATTGAGATTCGAGATTTGCATGAAGAATGGCAGCCTGCTGTTCCAACTCCAAGAGAGGTTGTCCATGGCACTCCATCTAGTTTTAAGATCAAAATTCCTGATCCAAAGTCGTTTGAAAGTGGACAAGACCGTAAGGTAGTTGATAACTTCATGTGGGATTTAGAGAAACACTTCAGAGTGTCTGAAATACCCGATGAAGACAAGGTGACCATGGTTGCCTTGTACCTTGGCGGAGATGCAAAACTGTGGTGGAGGACCCATGAGATGGCTGTAACAAAGAAGGAAGAAGACTTCCTTCGACTTGGAAAGAATTCAAACAAGAGCTATGACATCAATTTACGCCTACGAACAACTATAGATGTGAAAAATTTATTCCAAAGTCTATGTAGAGACTTAAAATAAACTTCCCAACCTACTTCATTTTTGCTCGAGCGTGCTAGCTAGTTTCTAAAACTAACAAAGTTATAAATCTGACTTTGTGAGACGATTGTAGCTTAGCGTGATCTTTTCGCCTTAGGCCTTCTTCAAACGATGCTCAAAAGTCAGCCTAGACATTTTAAGCATTTATTTGTGCTAGTGTATGTTTCCAAAATTCACTTTGAAAGATGGTTTTGAATCAAATCAAACTTGTGCACTTAGTCTAGAGATTGAAGATTTTCAAGTTCAGAAAAACAGAAGCTGATTTTGTTTTCAGAGCTTGTTTCCGAATTTTTTTTGGCAACATAGGGATCTCCAAAACTCATAAAAAATTTACAAAACAGAGAATAGAATGTGAAGATTCTAAGCCTATTTTTATTTTATGCTTTGGTGTTGTGGATTTGCAGAATTAAATCTGAAACAGACTACTGCTCAGGTGTTTCAAGATATTTTGTTATAAAAACACAGAGGCCGAAAGAAACCTCTGTATTTTGCTGCACAGAACTCTAAATTATTTGATTTTAGCCTTGTTGGAAAGCTATGGATATCAAATTTCTAATTAGACCAATTTTATCAATTTTGATTCAATATAAATAGAGTTATGAGACTTTTACCCAACCCCTATTGTAGGAAAATAGACGGTGCAGAAACAGAATCTAAACTTCAATGAACTTTTCCTATTTTATTCATCAGTCTACACGACCGTAAAATTCTTGAAAATTTTATTTCTAGTAGGCTTTAGTGTGTAGATTTGGTGTCTTAAGTTTCAAATGATTCAGAGAGGCAGTTTAGCAATGAAAAATAAAACAATCGACGTGTGCAGAATACAGAAAAGCAGAGTTTCAGTTTTAGAATATATATGCATACACCCATCCGAGTTTAAGAGCCATCCACAATAAAATTAAAGCACATTATTGAAGGGAAATGAATATAAATATATACTTTAGCTTAAGCATAGAGGGGGTTAGGAGTAATAAGAGTGTATAGAATATAGAAAGGTAGAGAATCACGAAAGCAAACAAGTAGAGTGCATAAACATATACGAAATAAAATAGGCAGCATTTCTACTTGCTATTACAATATGGGTGAAGACTTAAGCCCCATTAATACAACCCCTTCTCAAATTAAATATTAGGAAAAGAATCAAGATCATCAATAGAAGAAGAATGCTTACTTACCAGCCCTCCAATGGTGCACGGATTCAAGAAGGAGGTCGTTCTCTTCGTCTTCTTCTCTCACTTTCTCTTTTCTCTCTTTTTCTCTCTCTCCTAGACCCTCTCCTATACTTCTCTCCAGCCTTGGCAAGCCCCTCCAATCTCTAATTATTGAAAATCGTCCCCCCTTGGCCTATATTTATAGGCCAAGGGAGGGGCTAGACCCTTCCTTAGTGTGGATTGGGTATGGGTTTCTTGACCCATGTCTTGATTCATTTCTTGGCTGGCCCTAAGTCCATCACGTGGACATCATTGTGGTCCCCTTTTTTTTTATCAAGGCTGGACCAACCCCATGTGGGTTCGGTCGGCTAGGCGCACCTAGGCATAGCCGGCTGAACTTGATGCAACCGTGGGCTTGATTCACTCCAATGCGGACTTGCCTTGGTTGACTTCTTTCGGTTGTGGTTCATCCAATCCATTCTTGGGCAGCCTTATGCCTTGTTTTATATGAGCTTGGCTTGGCTCATGGTGTGAGGCATCTTCGGGTGCGGCCTTTGACTTCATTTGGCAGGGTCGAGTGCCACCTTTGACTAGGATGGGCTTCTTCCTTGCTACCTGGCTAGGTGAGCTTGCTCCTTGCCTAGGTAAGCCTCCATCGATCGAGCCATGTGTTCTTCTTCATGGAGCCTTACCTAGGTGAGTCCCCTTTTGGTTTGATCAAGGTGAGTGGGCTCGGCCAAGGCGGGCTTGGCCATTGCTTCTTGCTTCGTCTGGGGTCCACCTGAGCTTGGTCCCTGCTTGATGTGAGCCTGCTTTAACCGTTGCTTTGACTTTTGTTGAATCTTCGACATTTCTTTCGCATGTTGTATTCCTTCAACCTTATCCTTT
Organism: Brasenia schreberi; assembly: GCA_036023115.1. Lineage (NCBI taxonomy): Eukaryota > Viridiplantae > Streptophyta > Magnoliopsida > Nymphaeales > Cabombaceae > Brasenia > Brasenia schreberi. The sequence goes on from JAYKKT010000081.1 coordinate 5,699,495, forward strand.
TTCAAGTCCTGTTTTAAGAGCTTTAAACATTTGGTTACTTCAGAGGACATAGAAATTAAAATTGGCACAAATTGCATTACCCAAAAGGAAAGTTTTAAATACTTAGGGTCAATTTTTCAGAGTGATGGAAGAATTGATGGAGATGTTACGCATAGAATTAATGCTGGTTGGTTAAAATGGAGAGGGGCATCAGGCATTCTTTGTGATAAGAAGATACCATTAAAGTTAAAAGGTAAATATTATAAAGCAGGAATTAGGCCTGCCATGTTTTATGGTTCTGAGTGTTGGGCAGTTAATCATCATGTACAAAAGTCATGTTTTAGGGTCAATTTTTCAGAGTGATGGAAGAATTAATGGAGATGTTACGCATAGAATTAATGTTGGTTGGTTAAAATGGAGAGGAGCATGAGGCATTCTTTGTGATAAGAAGATACCATTAAAGTTAAAAGGTAAATATTATAGAGTAGGAATTAGGCCTGCCATGTTTTATGATTCTGAGTGTTGGGCAGTTAATCATCAACATGTACAAAAGATGTCCATGACAAAAATGAAGATGTTAAGATGGATGAGTGGTCATACAAGAAAAGACCGTATACATAATGAGGTTATTAGAAACAAATTAGGAGTAGCACCAATAGAGGATAAAATGAGAGAACATCGTTTAAGATGGTTTAGACATATAGAAAGAAGATCAATAGAAGAACCTGTAAGAAGGTTAGAAAAACTAAATTTGGAAAGTATTAAAAGAGGTAGAGGACGACCACAAAAGTGTTGGAAAGAAACAATAAAGAATGATCTAGCTTATCGGGAGTTAACTGCTAACATGGCACATGATAGGGATCTGTGGAAACAAAGAATCTATGTAGCCGACCCCGTCTAGTATGGGAAAAGGCTTAGTTGTTGTTGTTGCCAATAGAGTTTTCGAAATGTAGTAAATAGTATACTCCTTAAGACTATTATCCTCATTTTAAGCAAGGAAAGCACCCAATGCATTCGCATGAATGGAAATATAAAGCAATAAAGATTTTCCTTGCTTTGGAGGTTTTAAAATCGGAGGATTTACCAAATAAGTTTTCAATCTTTCAAAAGTTTTTTGGCAATCAGAATCCCATTCAAATTTAACCCCTTTCCTTAAAAGCCTATTAAAAGGTTCGCATCTTGTTGCTAGGTTGGAGATAAATCTCCTAATTGCTTGGAGTCGACCATGGAGGCTTCGGATTTGGGTCATGTTGGAGGGTGGAGGCCTGCCTATGATGACTCGACACTTAGAGGGGTCGACCTCTATGCCCCTTTGTCTTACCATGAACTCTAAGAGTTTTCCCAATTCTACTACAAAAACATATTTTTTATGGTTTAGCTTCACTTTATAAAGCATAAGTCTTTCGAAAACTTTTTGTAAAGATTCTATGTGTGTGCATCGAGTTTTTTATTTTACCAAAAGATCATCCACATATACTTCCAAGAGCTCATGGATTTGATCATGGAAAATGGTAGTTACGGCTCTTTGGTATGTGGCACCGGTATTTTTCAAACCAAAAGGCATAACCGTGTAACAATATATGCCCCAAGGTGTAGTAAAAGCAGTTTTTGCTTGATCTTTTTGTGCTAGTTTGATTTGGTTATAACCTAAATAGCCATCCATGAAAGAAAACATTTTATGATTTGCAGTGCTATCCACTATCAAATCAATGTTTGGAAGAGGAAAATTATCTTTTGGAGTGGCTTTGTTCAAATTTTTAAGATCAATGCAAATACGAATTTTTCTATTGGATTTTCAAACCACAATAATATTTGAAAGCCATTCGGAATAAGCAATGGGTTTTATAAATCCGACTTCTAAAAGATCTTCTAAACCCTCTTTCACTTGGGAGTGAATATCGGGATGAATTTTTCTAAGCTTTTATTTCACGGGTTTTGCATTTGGTTCTAAGTGTAGATGATGTTCTACAATCCTCGGGTCTAAACCTAGCATGTCTTCATAGGTCCATACAAATACATCCCCATAGGATTTTAAAAATGCAATGAATGATGCTCTTTCATGCTCATGCAAACAAGTACCTATTTTGACACATTTTGGGTTAGACTCACTTTCTAGATTGATTTCTAGAAAATCCCCTCCTATAAAATTTGAAGGTATTTCCAAGTCAAGGATTCTATGGAATTTGAGAAGCTTGGAGGCTTGATCTTCCTTCTTGATTTGATCACTCTCAAGTACTTTAATTTCTAGGGAAGTATCATGCAAGAGAGTGGGGTTGTGCATAATGGACTTAGACGATTTTGGTTTGGGACTATACACAGGCTTTGTAAAACTCGAAATTGGGATTTGTACATGGCTAAGATTTTTGGAATTTTCAAAATTTTTGATTTTTTTGCCTTTTTCTAAATACAAACTAGAAGGATGAATGTAAAAGACTTTCTTTTTGAGATTTTGAGATTTTTCAATTTTTTTGGCTTTTTTCAAACAAATGCTAGGGAAATGAACACAAAAGACTTTCTTTTTGGATTTTTCAAAATTTTTAAATGTTTTTGGGTTTTGAAGGTTTTTTAGATTTTTTGGTTTTTCCAAATATATACTTTTTTAAGATTTTTTTCAAAAGAGGGGTCTTCCATCAAACCTACAAAGAAAACACCATGAATTAGACTTTAAATAAGAGGTCTAAGCCATAGGTTTCAGTGTTAGTGGGTTCTAGGGCACCCTTGACCCAATTGGTCTTGGGTGGTGGTTCAGGGGGTATAGATGGGATATATCACAATCTATGTCGACCTGGGTTAGGAAAAGGTATGATGAGTTCTAACCTACCTTGGTTCTTGACTCCTAGACCTTGATACGGTGTATATCCCATGTTTAACATCATATTTCAAGGCTTCTTAAGTTTTAAAATTTTTTTGTAAAGAGGATGGCCTTGGAATAATGTGTCATCGATATCATGGTCACACACACAAGTTTGTTTGGTTAAGAATTTGGAGGTATGGGGAGATGGCTTGGGATTTCCTAGGAGATACACGATCCTAGGGGAGGGTGACTCTACACGTTTGGGAGTTCCTACGAGATGGATGGTTCTATGGGATTGAGGGCCTCCTAGGGGATGGACGACTTGGGGTGAGTGAGGCGTTTCCATGGCCTTCTCACTTGATGGATGTCTCAATAGGCAAGGGAAGTTTTGGATTCCCTTAAGGTACGGATGGTCTTCTCGAAGGACTACCACCACTTGGTTATCCCATGGAATTTTTAAACACTTGTGAAAGGTCGAAGGGATGGCTTGGAAGCTATGTATCCAAGGCCTTCCTAACAACAAGTTGTAATGGGGGTTTATGTCTAAGACATGAAACAACCCCGTATGTCAAATGTTTTTTACTTCCATGGGCAACTCGATGGCTCCTAATGGGTGGGATGAGTTACCGTCGTATCCACTGATAACGATGGGGCTTGTTTCTAGCCTAGAAATGGGGACTCCTATTTGGAAGACCAAGTGAAGAGGAAGATTGTTTAGATTTCCTCCCCATCGACCAAGCACTTGTTTAGAGTATGGTGATTCAATACCACCTCTATATGCAAGGCTTGGTTGTGGGTTGTATTTGGTATCGCTAATTCATCATCGGTGAATACGATAGGGGCCTTGGCAAAGATTGGGGAGACCAAGAAGGATAAGGATTTGAGAGTTATGGATATGTTAACCTTAGCTTTTTTTAGGATTCCCTCTAAGACTTATCTATGTTTAGGTGAGGTTTGTATCAACTCTAAAATAGACATGTTTATGGGAAGTTTTGAAAGATGAAGTTCTAAATCATATGGGGTTAACACAAAACTTTTATCCTTATCCATGCCATGAGATGCATTAGGGTTGCATGCTTTTGAAGGGTCGGGCAAAACGACCACTTCCTTCCTAGCATTTTTGTCTAAGTGTGGGGGTTGATAGATCCTTCCGGACCTAGTCACCTCGTTTACACCTTCCCTAAGGCTCGTTCCAAACTTGGCACTACTTGGATGCCTCGGAGCATCACAAATTTCTATCAAGGCTCTAGTCGGGGATGGGACTCTAAGCGCTCCCCAAATCACTACTTGCTTGTCTTTTCTTATTACGATAGAAAGTGGTGTGTGACAAGTAGTGTGAACCGTATGTAATGCATGCTCAATTCCACAAGTTTGAGGAAGAAGGCGTACCTCTTTTCTTTTCTCGCTTGTGCTTGCGTGGTTGGAAAATGACTCTTTTAGAATTGCTTGGGAGGGCTCCGATTCCTCCGAGACATGGAGCCTACCCTGCTCTATCAAGTCTTTGATTTTATTTTGGAGAGCAAAACACTTGTTTGTATCATAACCCTTGAGCCTATGATACTTGCAAAAATTGTTTAGAAACTTTCTCTTAGGGGGTGTCCCTTCGGGAATGAATGGGAGATTGATTAGACCCTAGGTTAAGAGGATGTCTAGGACTTTTGTGAGTGGTTGTCCTAGGTGGGTGAACTCCTTTTTTTCAAACTATTTTTTAATTTTTTTCTAAAATGTTTTTATTTAGAGGGTTTTGAGGGTTCGGCCAAACTTGGCTCTACCCGGACGTTTGCAACCTTTTGGGACTCTGTCCTACTCTCTGGTGTGTGTGTGACCCATATGCCCCTTGCTTTTCAAATCGGGGTTTTTAAAAACTCCTCCCCTTCTATAAATATTCATACACTCCTTTTTTCAAATTCGCTTCGAAGAGCAAAGGTTTTTTTATCAATTTTTGAAAATTCGAGATTTCATATAGTGAGAGGAAGGCTTTCAAATCAGTTTTGAAATTATCTAAGATGAGCATTATGGCACATCCCTCAGATATGGGCTCTCTAACTTGGCCCAAAAGTGACCTCCATCTAATGATGAATGTGTGTGCATCCTCGTTAGGAGCTTGCTTCGTGTCTCTCAAAGTGTTCAAGGTTGGTGTAACTTCGACATTATATATAAATCTTTGCATGAAACAATTCGCCAAGTCTTCAAAGTTGGCGAATTGGCTCAAGTTATATGAAGCCAACCACTTTGATGCGTTTCCTTTGATAGAGAGGGGGAACCAATAGATCCACTTTGAAGAGTCCTTCTTTTTCTTATAGGCTCTTCGAGAAAAGAGTTGAAGGTGGGATCTAGGATCCTCACTTCCATCATTTCGATAAAAATTCGGTATGTCATCATCACTATCAGTTTGGTAATCCGATAGTGCATAGGCTCTTTTCTCTTTTGTTTGCCCTTTCAATAATTGTTGCAGGACCTTCCTATCCTTGATGGTGAAAGATTCTGGCTCTAGTTCCTCCTCTAACCTACAGGCCATTTTGGTTTTCTTTACATGAGGGGGTTTCCTATGAGCCCTTGCTTGTTTTCCGTGAGAGAAACATGACTCAACCGCCTTGATCTCTTGGCTTAGAGTAACGATCTTTTCCTCTATGAATTTAAGTTCCCTTCTTAGGGAAACAAGAGAATCATCCTAGTTTTTACAATGTGTTTTCAAAAACTTTTTTCAAATACGACTTCAAGAGCATGAAGCTCGGCTTGACACCTCATAGGAATCTTCTGAACTTGACATGATTTGAAGAAAATGATAGACCTATGCACAAGAAATGAATTAAACACCAAGAATTTTTGAAGAAGTGGATTTTGGGAAAATCGACACCAAGCTTGATGAAATCCTCAAAGACATGAGTCCCACCAGGCGTGCCAATTCTGCAGATGTGAAAATTTTATTTCAAAGCCTATATAGAGACTTGAAATAAACTTCCCAACCTACTTCGTTTTTGTGCGAGCGTGCCAGCTAGTTTATAAAACTAGCAAAGTTGTAAATCTGATTTTGTGAGGCGATTGTGGCTAAGCGGGATCTTTTCGCCTTAGGCCTTTTTCAACCGATGCTTAAGAGTCAGCCTAGACGCTTTGAGGATTTATTTGTGCTGGTGTATGTTTCCAAAATTCACTTTGAAAGATGGGTTTGAATCAAATCAAACTCATACACTTAGTCTAGAGATTAAAGATTTTCAAGTTCTGAGAAATAGAAACTGTTTTTGTTTTCAGAGCTTGTTTCTGAATTTTTTTATGTGACTTAGGAATCTCCAAAATTCATGAAATTTTTTTAAAATAGAGAATAGAATGTGGACATTCTAAACCTATTTTTATTTTATGCTTTGGTGCTGTAGATTTGTAGAATTAAATCTAAAACAGACAACTACTCAAGTGTTTCGGGATATTCTGTTAAAGAAACACAAAGGCCAAAAGAAACCTCTGTATATCGGTGCACAAAACTCAAAATTATATGATTTTTGTCTTGTTGAAAAGTTATAGATATCATATTTCTAATTAGACTAATCTTATCAAATTTGATTTACTACAAATAGAGTTATGAGACTTTTACCCAACTCTATTGCAAGAAAAGAGACTGTGTAGAAACAAAATCTGAACTTGAACGATATTTTCCTGTTTTATTCATGAGTCTACATGGCCCTGAAATTCTTGAAATTTTTATTTCTAGTGGGCTTGATGTGTAGATTTGGTGTCTTAAGTTTTAGATCATTCGGAAAGCATTTTAGCAATGAAAAATGAAACAACCGACGTGTGCAGGATGCAGAAAAGTAGAGTTCTAGTTTTAGAATATATATGCATGTACCCATCCGAATTTAAGAGCCATCCACAACAAAATTAAAGCACATTATTAAAGAGAAATGAATGTAAATGTATACTTTAGCTTAAGCATAGAGGGGGTTAGGAGTTATATGAGTATATAAAATATAGAGAGTAGAGAATATAGAGAGGTAGAGAATTACGAAAACAAACAAGTAGAGTGCATAAACATATATGAAATAAAATGGGTAGCATTTCTACTTGCTATTACAACATGAGGGGAGACTTAAGCTCCAATAATACAAACCCTTCTCAAATTGAATATGAGGAAAAGAATCAAGATCATCAATGGAAGAAGAATGCTTACTTATCAGCCCTCCAATGGTGCACGGATTTAAGAAGGAGGTCGTCCCCTTCTTCTTCTTCTTCTCTCACTCTCTCTTTCCTCTCTTTTTCTCTCTCTCTCTCTCTCCTGTTGCAACCCTTCTTCTCTCTCCTAAACCCTCTCCTACACTTCTCTCAAGCCTTGGCAAGCCCCTCCAATCTCTAATTGCTGAAAATCGTTCTCCCCTTGGCCTCTATTTATAGGCCAAGGGAGGGGCTAGACCCTTCCTTAGTGTGGATTGGGTATGGGTTTCTTGACCCATATCTTGATTCATGTCTTGGCTGGCCCTAAGTACATCACGTGGACATCTTTGTGGTCCCCTTTTTTTATCAAGGCTGGACCAGCCCCATGTGGGTTCAGTCGGCTAGGCGCACCTAGGCATGGCCGGTTGAACTTGATGCAACCATGGGCTTGATTCACTCCAATGTGATCTTGCCTTGGTTGGCTTCATTCGGTTGTGGTTCATCCAATCCATTCTTGGGCAACCTTATTTCTTGTTTGATATGAGCTTGGCTTGGCTAATGGTGTGAGGCATCTTTGAGTGCGGCCTTTGACTTCATTTGGCATAGCCGAATGCCATTTTTGACTAGGATGGGCTTCTTCCTTGCTCCCTAACTAGGTGAGCTTGCTCCTTGGCTAGGTAAGCCTCCATCGGTCAAGCCATGTGTTCTTCTTCATGGAACCTTACCTAGGTGAGTCCCCTTTTGGTTTGGTCAAGGTGAGTGGGCTCGGCCAAGGCGGGCTTGGCCATTGCTTCTTGCTTCATCTGGGGTCCACCTGAGCTTGGTCCCTGCTTGATGTGAGCCTGCTTTAACTGTTGCTTTGACCTTTGCTGAATCTTCGGCATTTCTTTCACGTGATGCATTCCTTCAACCTTATCCTTTTTCAAATCCTATTTTGAGAACTTTAAAATCCTTTTGAATTTCCAAACATTTAAAATCTCCTTTTTTATTTTATAAGTTGTGCTACGAACCGGGACTTTTGAAAACAAGTTTTGGAAATTCTGAAACAGGCTGAGTAAAATTTCAAAAATATTTTGGGTGTTTACAACAACATCACGCAATCTAGAGAGATGCTCAAGCAATTAAAACATTCCGGTTCTCTTCATGAATATGTGAAGAAGTTGAGCATGATCCTTCACGAAATACAACACATGAATGAAGAAGATAAACTCATTTACTTAAAAGATGGTCTCCAACCATGGGCTCAAGTGGAGCTTAGGCGATGGAATCTTATGGATATCATGGATGCAATCACACTCCTATGGGAGGTAATGAAAATTCAAATAGGAAGAAAGGCCAATCAACTAACCAAAGTGGTGACAAGAAGAAGAAAGAAAAGGGAAGAAGCAACAATATGGAAAAGGTTCTAGAAATTCCAAAGGTAAGGCACAACTGGCCAATAGTCGTGCAACAGTTGGTGGTAAGCCTAGCCAACCGAATGTAGGTGGAAAAAACTCTAGCTCATGCATCATTTGCCAAGGACCACATCACATGCAGTTTTGCCCCAAGAAGGCCAAACTTATTGCCATGCTCACTGAGGAGGAAAGTATTGCATCTAAACCTAGTGGATGTGAAGCACAAGCTGCAAGTTTCCAACGTTTGAGTGTTGCCGGAGTGACCGAAGAACCACGATGATCCTTGGGACCGTGGTAGTTTGGGCACTAGCTGATACCGAAGCTTCCAACTCCATAATATCCACCACAACTCGTAACATGAGCTTATGGATCACACCTTCTGAATAAAGGTTGAAAACCATCAATACTCAAGCTAGCAGAATCTCCAGGATTGCTAAGGATTGGCAACTCCAAGTGGGATGCTGGAGTGGATTCTTGACCTTCATTATGAGTGCTATTAATGACTTCAGGGTGGTACTCGATCGTGATTTCTTTCACACAATCAAGATGATGGAAGCACCATACCTAGGAGGATTGGTATGCGTAAACCCAGTTTTGTGCCACAATATGACCCTGACAAGGCTTCGATTGAGCCTACATGTGGGGCCATGTATATTTCAGTCACATGACTGAAGGATGAGCTTCATAAGGGCTGTCCCACATTGGTGGTAGTCCTTAGAGATGAAGAAGAGTTTAGTACAATCGAGGCACACATGCCTATCGAAGTGTAGGATGTCTTGATGTCGTTTGCAAACACCATACTGCCAGAACTTCCCAAATGATTACCTTCAAGATGGGAGTCAGATTACAAGATCACATTTGAGTCTCGTGCTAAGGCTCCCAATAAGACCACCTATCGTATGAGTCCTCCTGAGTTAGAGGAACTCAGGAAGCAACTGGGGCAGCTATTGGATGAAGATATGGTATAACCCTCAAAATCACCTTATGGTTCAACCATACTCTTTTGAAAGAAAGCGGATGGTTCGTTGCAAATATGTGTAGGTTATCGGGCCTTGAATAAGGTTACAATAAAAGACTGATATCCTATCCCATTGGTGGATGATCTCTTTGACTAACTTGGAAGAGCAGATTGGTTTACTAAGTTAAACCTAATGTCAGGATATTGGCAGGTGCACATCGCACCCGGGAACGAGGCGAAGACGACCATGGCACCACATTTTGCCGACTCATGAATGAGGTGTTACACAGTTATGTTGATGAGTTCGTTGTGGTATATCTAGATGATTTGGTCGAGATAGTGGTTTATCAAGTCAGAAACATCATGAAAAATGCAGGTTTTTGGATTCAGATGTCCAATGTGTCATATAACTTGCATATTAGTCAGATACATCCACATACGCAAAATCCAACTCGGCTTCAAAATTGCATTCATGTATAGTTTCAAATTCCAAATCTGACATTGGATTCACGCAGGAGTGGCTCAACACAATGAGGCCTAAAACGAAATTGAATACTATAAGTAGCTTAAAAGTTTGATGCCTAAGTCTAAAAGTTTTGGGGCCTCCCGTGGCCTACAAAAATTGATACTACCATGAGTTTAACTTTTGGGGGCTGGTTGCCTTAGTGGCCTGACCGACCAGCCACCCCTGGATTCATGTTAGCTCAGATCTCCGATTATTAATATCCATTAATATCCCTAGTTATAGAAACACCAAAGAGAATTGCAGTAGGGCATATAATTGGATACGCATAGTGAGCAAAACATCTAATATGCTGGACCATGCTTGAGTCATCAGATATCTTTACAGGTTAATATGGTTAGTTAACAGAAAATATATCTAGAGCATCATGTTCTTGAAGCTATTCATTAGTACATGAACAGATTCCGGGAAAGCTACATTGCATGAGAAGAATTTTAAAGCTTTAGCAAGGGCTAAAGCAATTCAGACTGTAGGTGCAGCATTTCAGGAAGATTTGTTACGATAATAAGCATGTTAGAGATCAAGTTTGGCCACTTTTAATTAGGCCTTAAGGTTCATAAAGTTTGGCAATCGTTATGTTTAACTTTGATAGGGAATAGTTAAGTGCCACAATGAGCTTTATCAAGTATCGATCTGTTAACTTCTTAGGTTAAAAGAATAGTGAAGGCGCACCTTTACGACATTTAGTGAAGTCGATGATGTTGGCAACGCTCAGGCTAAGACATATACAACCGGCTAAAACAGTCTGCTTGCAACCTTATGAGGGAAAATATAGCAAGGATAACCCAAGCAACTGCCTGCAGAACAAGGAAAGCAAAACTTATTCAGATTGTGTTTGGATAAATTCTCAATAGTTGATTTCAGCAAATGAGAATTTTTTATGATGGCATCAAGAATTCACTCTTAAATATTGTTCTCTGTTCATTCACTGGGAGAATTAATTACTCATGGGACGAGGTGAGAAATCTTAACTAAGAATTTGAAAGATTGAGAATTTAAACTACCTCTCATCAAAGTGAAATCCAAAAATGAGAATCTTACAGTTAGAAGGCAACTTCAATTCTCTTGCCTCAAATTTACTCAAATTCAATTGGACCGTTAATGTGAAATACTTATTTGAGGTCCGCAATTACTTTAAAAGAATATAAGGAACATACAGTGAGGTACAGTGTCCACCAGAAGAGCCATGCATCCTTCTTGTTCATCCTTGCCAAAGACTAAAAATGAAAGTCAAAAGGGGAAAAATGAAGTATGATTTAATTATGTATCCCATATATATTAAATCAAGTAAGAAGCATGTAATGATCCAATATTTATAGTCCCAAAATAACATTAGAAACAACCACGCCTCAGAGTTCTAGGCAGGGTAGCTCCAACAATAGCTCATTCTTTCAAGTTACAAATTGGAAACAAAAAGAAAGAGACGAGAACGTATTACTCACAAGCGGTGGAGGCCCTATTCATGATCAAGGTGAGACATTGCCTCACTTGAAATCCAAAAAATAGAAACATCAATACAAGCAGTCTTTTTTTAAGAAATTATATAGAGGGTTATAAACACCCAAAATTTTGTCAAAAAGATTTTTCAAAATTTTTTCCCTTAGAAGAAAATTGTGGTCGTGGGTCTTTTAAGTTGTTTTTTCAAAATTTTGTTGTTTTCAAGTATAGTTTTAAAAGAAAGGGTTTTTAAAGTCAAAAGGAGCATTTGAAACCAAAATAAGTTTTACCTACAAAAGCACCGGATAAGGAGTTGCAGGACCTCAGAATACTCAAATTTGGTGATGGTTCGGGCTTATGCCAAAGCATCGGATAAAAAAATCAAAATGCACCGGATCAGGGATGGTCCTACACCAAGCGAGCGTAAACCCATTAGAAGGTTAAAGTGGTCCGAAAAGGTAAAGGATCAAAAGAGGAATATTCCTAGGATATTCTCTAGCCTAGAAGGTTCTTGGGGCAGCCAAGAATGCTATAAATACCACTCTTGAGCTAGGTATTGATGGGGAGATCAAGGGAGAAAGAGAGAGGGACCAAGAAGAGAGAAACCAGCCCAAAGAAGAGGTTGTCCAAGGAAGAGAGAGAGGAAGGGAGAGACTTAGAGAGAGAAAGCCTCGAGTCATCATCTTCTACCATTTTTTCTGGTTTGTTCTTGTTGTAAACTTGGAGTTATCGTCTCTAAACCTTTATAAGCTCAAGAATGGTAGCTATTTCGTGGAATACCATCACAAAGGAGGATCATCCCAATCCAAAAGCGCAAAAGAAATGGCATAGGTAAGAAAAATCCATAACTTTTGCAAGATTTTATTTCTTCTACCCCAATATATGTTATATCTTATATGTTCTTATATGTTCTATGATTACGTATTATATCATCCCTTCTCTCCTTTTTTCGGTATATTGATTGCTTACAATTCAATTAAAGAAGTCATAAGAGGGACATAGTTATCGCATTCAAAGATGATAACATGAGTATGTAATCACTCTTATGATCACCCCTAAGTTTGTGTTGCGGGAGGTCATTGGACTATGATCGCATATATTTTCCAAGAGAACAATGATCTTCGAGAGAGATGCCTCGAGGATTTATATGTAGATGAGTTTCTCCCCGAACGAGCATAAGTCCTCAATAAAATTCTTTAAATAATTACTAAATCATTAAGGTTCTAACTAGATGCATCATTATTTTCTATAAGAAACTTTTTGCAGATTTCAACATGTACAGACTTTACATGATCTACAAATTTTTCAGCCACCATCTCTAACCGAAATATTCCCAAATTTTATCTGAGTGATACACATATTGATCCAATAAAATTCTCACAAATTTTAGATATGATTGAGATTGATAAAAAAAAATCAATATGCAGAAGATGCACTACACACCATACTCAGGACACCCATGAGTGGATCGAAAGCTGACAATCCTCAGGCCTTGGTACAAAAGGTAGCGAAATACATATGCACGTGTCCTACCTGCCAAAACAAGGTGGAGCAATAACGACCAACTAGATTACTCCAACCTCTTCACGTACCAAAGTGACTTTGTAAATTGGTATGGATTTTACATACGCACGTGTCCTACCTCCAAGCAAAACCAAGGTGGAGCAATAACAACCAACTAGATTACCGCATCCTCTTCACATACCAAAGTGACCTGGTAAATTGGTCTCGACGGATTTCCTCAATCAACTACCAAAGTAGATGACAATCAAACCATATTCATAGCGGTAGATCGGTTCTAATACAATCTTTATGACGTGCACACGAATCTCGTATGACACGCGTGACAGCTTTGTCCAGGCACGTGACGCGTGGGCTAAGGGACGGGCAAGAGTGACAGTTCCCTACAAAGAGCGAGCGCCGGTCGCATATCAGTGTTGGTGAAAACGCGGCCAGCGAGGAGCAAGAAAGCGAAGAATGGAGGACGACGACGATTGGGGTCTGACCGCCGACGTCCTCGACTCCTTGGAGAGGGACGCCCTTAAGAAGATTGCCGAGAGGCAGCAGGCACAATCGCCTTCTCCCAACAGCAAAGGTCTATCATCCAGAAAGTTCTCAGTCAAGATCTTTAAGCATTCCCCTGGAAAGATTGCTGTTGAGGCCCCCTACCATACCGTAAGTAAATCTCTGTCTCTCTCTATCTCACTCTCAATCACACACACTTGCACGTAGGCTTCCAATTGTTTGGGCCAAAACAAAAAAACAAAAAATGATAAAAACTAAGAAATCAATTAAATTTTTTAAATAAAAATAATAATAATATGGGTTACACGAGTTGTAGCCGAACATTGGCCGCTTGTATTTCAATAACTTGTCCCAGGTTAGATAGCTTGATGGTTTATCATCATCATCATCATCATCATCATCATCATCATCATCATCCGTCAGTAAATCATCATCATCATCATTATTATTATTATTAGTATTATTATTATTATTGATATTATTATTATCATCATCGTCATAATCATCGTTATTATTATTATTATTATTATTATTATTATTATATTATTATTATTATTATTATTATTATTATTATTATTATCATTATTATATTATTATTATTATTATTATTATTATTGTTGTTGTTGTTCTTGTTGTTATTATTATTATTATTATTGTTGTTGTTGTTGTTGTTATTATTATTATTATTGTTGTTGTTATTATTATTGTTGTTGTAATATTAAAAAATGATACAGTACGATAGGATACGTATATTATCGTGGACCAAAAAGATACACAACACTGGTTTGCCCATTTTCTTTCCAAAGTTTCATGCACAGATGCACAGTTGCCTAAGCCTTTTCCCATACTAGACGGGATCAGCTAAGTTTGGTAGATTTTTCAAACTATTCCATGGTTTCTTAACTGTCCAGATAAGATACTGAGCTTGGACGATCTAGTCTATCATTCTTTCATTTAACATGCGTTTATTTTGTCTTTTGCTTTCTATGACACCAGCAATTGTTAGCCGCATTAAAGTCTGTAGCTGGAGGTGAATGGGACAAAAGCAATAAGTAAGAAACTCATTTTGTTGTTATTATTGTTATTGTTATTATTATTATTGGATGACTGATCGAAAAATCCAACTTTGGTTTGTAGAGCCACTTTACCTGACTGTCTAAGCTTCCCCTTAACAGTAATATAAAATAAATGAAAAATAAATTTAAAAAATAACAAAACACAAATAATGGTGGGAGCATTAGAGGAGTGGGAATTCTGAACTGTACTAAATTTGAGCTTTTTGGACTCCTTAAACAAATTAGATTAGCCATTGGAAGGCCAATATGGTTCTTAAGAAGAACTTCATTATGTAGGCTATAAATAAAATAACATGATGAAGGATCGTTGAGTAGGGGTAGAGGGTTCAGGTCGTCCTGTCTTGGACATTCAAGGAGACAAAGTTGCATACACTGATTCTTGTTATGGATGTCTTACTTGGGGCTAAACCCTGGGTTAGCTGAACTGATTCTCTAATTCAACTTAAAGATTTTCTTCAAGCTTTATTATTTTTCTCAGTGAATTTTGAGTCAGACAAACTGCTAATTTTACCAATATGCAAGTAGGTGCACTCCTGGCATTACCAATATGCGAGTAGGGAAGAAAGGGTTTTCTGGAAACGCTTAGGTGTATTTCTTCCGAAATGTAAGAATCAGTCACACAAGTTCTAGAGTTAATCAAACCCTGTACATGCCCTGGTGGGAGGTTAGACTTTCTGTTACAAGTGATATCTGCTACCATTTATGAAAGGAAGAATCATTGGGATTTGATATAGAAGGGTATGTTGGTAACTTTTCTGCTTGGACATATGGAGGTTGGGAAAGTCCACGGGAGAGACATTTAGGAACTATTTCTGAAATGTATCTCTCATTTTTATTGGTCCGTTGGTACATGTATGTCTCAGATGCTCTATGGCACGCAACCTGGTTTTGCTGTTCTATTTTAACAGTGTCAACTAGTGTACAACACTTTAACATCAAAATCCTTAAAGATCTAAGGTACGGATTATGAAGCAGCACATTAAAATATTTAAAGAAACAAGGTTCATTCGTCTTCAAATGATGCTATATGGAAAATTCTAGACCTTGCATCAATTCCTTGATATATAGAGGAAACAAGTAAATAAGGAAGAAGAGTAAGATCAGACTAGGTCCAACGGCTACTCCAACTAGCTGTTGGGGAACTCAACAATTTGTCTTAGCCCATACTGCAAAAAATAATAAACTACAACAACAACCATAACTAAGCCTTTTCCCATACTAGACGCGGTCGACTACATGGATTCTTTGTTTCCAATAGCCCCATCATGAGCCATGTTAGCCGTTATCTCACAATAAGCTAGATCATTCTTTATTGTTTCTTTCCAACATTTTGTGGTCGTCCTCTACCCCTCCTTCCAGGTTCTTCTTTTGATTTCTTTCTATATGTCCAAACCATCTTAAACGATATTCTCTCATTTTATCCTCTATTGGTGCTACTTTTCATTTGTTTCTAATGACCTCATTATGTATATGGTCTTTTCTTGTATGTCCACTCATTAATCTCAACATCTTCATTTCTGTCACAAACATCTTTTGTACATATAGATGATTAATTGCCCAACACTCAGAACCATAAAACATGGCAGGTCTAATTGCTGCTCTATAATATTTACCTTTTAACTTTAATGGTATCTTCTTATCACAAAGAATACTTGATGCTCCTCTCTATTTTAACCAACCAACATTAATTCTATGCTTAACATCTCCATAAATTCTTCCATCACTCTGAAAAATTGACCCTAGGTATTTAAAACTTTCTTTTTGGGAATTTCTATGTCCTCTTAAGTAACCAAATGATCAAACTTACATTCCATATACTCTGTCTTTGTTCTACTAAGTCAGAGGCCTTTGCTTTCTAATATTTCTCTCCATAGTTCCAATTTTCTATTAACCTTTTCCTTAGACTCCTCGACTAACACAATGTCATCTGCAAATAACATACACCATGGTACTTCATCTTGAATATGTTTTGTTAACTCATCAATCACCATTATAAATAAGTATGGACTTAAAATTGATCCTTTATGTAACCCAATATTAACTTCAAAGAAGTCTTTCATTCCTTCAAGAGTCCTCACACATGTTTTTGCACCATCCTACGTGTGTCTTATAAGGTTAATGTATGTCAGTGAGATACCTCTTTTTTCCAATCTTCTCCGAAGAACCTCCCTCAGTACCCTATCATAAGCTTTTTTCTAAATCAATAAATATCATGTAAAAGTCCTTTTTTGCTCTAAAATGTTTCGTAAGACGTCTCAAAAGGTGAATCGCTTTAATAGTAGATCTGTCTGGCATGAATCCTAATTGGTTCTCTGTTGTACTTATACATGTCTTAACCTACGTTCGATAATTCTTTTCCATAATTTCATAGTGTAGCTCATTAACTTGATACTTCGATAATTCACACAATTCTGAATGTCTCCCTTATTCTTATATATGGGTATAAGTGTACTCACTCTCCATTCCTCGAGCATCTTTTGGTTTCTCGATATTTCATTAAATAGTCTTGTGAGCCACGTGGTTCATATTTCTCCTAGGATTTTCCAAACTTCTATAAGAATATTGTATGGACCTACCGATTTACCACCCTTTATATGTTTAAGAGCCTCTTTGACTTCATTCTTTTGAATACGTCGACAAAATTATGGTTTATATACTTTTCTGATTTGGTTAAATCTCCTAATCTAATACTAACATCTTTATTTTTCTTAAAAAGCTTATAAAAATAGTTTTTTCATCTATTTCTTATATCATCATTTGCCATTAGATTTTTTTCATCCTCATCTTTGATGCATCTAACATAATTAAGATCTTTAGTTTCTTATCTCTATCCTTAGCTATCCTAAAAATATCTCTTCAACCCTCTTTTGAGTTGAGTTTTTTTATATAAATCCTCTCAAATTTTACTTTTTGCTTCACTGATGACCATTTTGGCTTCTTTCTTTGCTTTCTTATAAGCATCTAAAGTTTCACTAGTTTTCTTAGCATAATGTAATTTGTAACATGTCTTCTTTGCCTTGATTTTATTTTGCACTACTTCACTACACCACCAAGCTTCTTTTTGTACCGGTACACCTCCTTTAGATACATCTAACACATCTTTTACCACTTTCCTAATATGTATAGAGCCATATTGTTCCACATATCACAAGGTGTACCAACATAATTCCAAATGTCTTCTTGAAGGACTTTGTGTTTAAATATATATATATTCCTTCTCGCTTTTGAGGTTCCACCTTTTAGTCCGAATGGCTTGATGCACTCTTTTCTTCTTTGCTCATTTTTTTATTTGTAAATTCATAACTAAAAGTCGATGCTGGGTGGTTAAGCTTTCTAATGGAATTACCTTGCAATCTTTATAACACGCTCTATCTTTTTTTTTTTTTACAAATAAAGTAATCAATTTGTGTTTGTGATAAACCGTTCTTATAAGTAATTAAATGTTCATCTCGTTTTTTAAAGATTGTATTGACTATAAAGAGATCAAATGCCATAACAAAATTTAAAATCTCCCTACCATCCTCATTTATATCTCCAAAACCAAAGTTTTCATGAATACTTTCATATCCTAATGCCTCTTTACCGACATGTCCATTTAAGTCTCCTCCTAAACAAATCATCTCCCTTTCTGGAATCCTTTGAATCACCTTATCTAACTCCTCCCAAAAAGATGTCTTTATACTATCTTCTAGTCTTACTTAGGGTGCATAACCACAAACTATATTCAAAATCTTTGCTCCTAACACTAATTTCAACATCATGATTTGGTCATCATATCGTTGAATGCCTACTACACTATCTTTAAAACTTTATTTATGATAATACCAATTTCGTTTCAAGCCTTTTCCTTACCTGAGTACCATAATTTAAAACTTATATCCTCTGTCTCCTTTGCTTTTTCTCCAACCCACTTTGTCTCTAGTAAACATAGAATATGAATCTTTCTTTGAATCATAGTATATACTACCTCCATTAACTTATCGGATAATGTTCCAAGAACTAATACGAATCTTATGATCTAGGACTAGCTTCCTTACCCCCTGCATCCGTCCATATTGAAAATGCGGAGACCCTCTCTTTAAATTATTAACCATATTCGGGCGACAATATAACGAGACTAACTTCTTTACTCACACCTTTTATTGATGTGGGAACCTTTTCTGCATTTGATTTATTACATTCGGACGAAAATATAGTGACCCTTGCTTACTTTTCGGGTTTTAAAGCGCATTGTGAGGCACGGACGCTCTAAAGCATTGCTCATAATTTGTGTAATCCATGGTATAAAAATCTGACAAAGTTTTATGCCGGTTGTCGGAAGCCTAACACAACCCTCCTTCTTTATCCATGCTTGGGACCGACAATAAGGGTGATCCCGGGCGGAGTTGCAAAAAATAATAAACTAATATAGAAAAACCAAAAAGTATATTTGAGTACCAACACTATCTCTTAAACATACTATGAGAAAACAAAATATTTGCCTAACAAAAAGTAGAACCTTGGGTGAGAGACTTAGTGAAGAAATTTGCCAATTTCCTATTTCTTGGGTCTTCCCAGTCCTAAATGCAGACCCATTCAAACCAAGCAATCCTCACTCTATTTGGATCGATTTTGGTGTAGGCCCCGTGAGTCGGGCCAACATTGCCATTTCCTATTTCTACCATTCACCAATATGTGAAAGACTGAAGCACCTTCTTTTGCTTTGGTGAAATACGTTGTCTCTAACTGTGACTGAATCCCTTTTGCAGGCTCTGGATTTATCCTGAATCGAAGTTGAAGAATTTAGAAGCTGCTTTATATCCACTTGAAAATCTTTTATCTAATGTACGCTTTACTAACTTGCTCCACTGTCATTATTTTTTTTCCATTTCTTTGTTTCTCTCTTGAATCTTATATCTTATTTGTGATGGCCAGGTTCAACTTTTGCCCCCACTTACATCGCACGTAGCGTATTCAGAAGGTGATTTATCATGGAAGTTCCTTCTAAGTTTGTTGTGTTTCTATTGGCCTTCGTTAAAAAGTGGCCTTCAGTTTATTACTTGTTTTTGAATTAGAAAATATTATAAATATGAAGTTGGGGGATAAGAGATTGTTATCATCCATGACTAGACATGTCCGGTTTCAGTTAAACCGGAACTGCTGGTCTCAAGTAAATCAGAATTGACGGTTCCAAACGATTAGTTCTTGTTTGCCTGAAACCTAGCACCATAACCGAATCACCTCAAGAACGGTTCCGATTCTTGTTTCGAAACTGCCCCAAAACTGACGGTTTCTGAGCAGTTTTGAATCCAATTCAAATTATTCACGTTTTTATATTTTAAAAATATAAAGAAGATTATCTTTTAAAAAGGACAGCAGATCGATTCAGGCTAGCTATCAACAAACCGAACAGGCGGGCGCCATTTTGCACCTGCCTATTCTTAGTTCTACTAGGCGGACAATTGGTCAACCACATGTTGTTAGTCATTCATGTTAATGGTTGACATCATCAATGTTCAAAATTTTCTTTCAAAATCAGAAATAAAAGGTATAAAAACTCATTTATGATGAAACCACACTTTAAGGGGAGTCAAACTCCCAACTAATTGAGGCCACCGAAGGAGTAATACCATTGAACTTCATATGTGTGGTAAATAGTTTTATAGAATATCATTAAATATATGAACCATCAGTTTCAGTTTTAAACAATTTTATGGCCTGTTCTGTTCTGCTTCAAACCGTCGGGGTGGTTCGAAACCGGCCATCTCTACCAGAACTTATAGAAAAACATAAGAGACCCAAAGAAATGGAATAGTTGGACATCTTAGACTTGAAGGATCTTGGTGAACTAAGCTAAGGCTCTTAACTAACTAAGGTAATTAATGCAACTTTGCTATCACAATCAGCTTAGCGTCCAAGTTGAGCCTCTCCAGGATAGCAATAGGATTAGATGTATATTCTCTCGCCACCCTTTTTTTTATGGTGATATAGTGCAAAAAGACATGATCATTAGGCCAGGCACTCTCACCAAAATAACATCCATCACTAATCACTCTGACTTGGCCCAGAATCATGGTGGAATACCTCTTATAGCATTTGAAGGTATAATATGAGTTTTGTTTGTATCATATTGTATTGTGTATCATTTTTCTTCATGAAACAAGCGATTTTTTTAAATATTTTAAAAATCAAGAAAAAACCCCAGTAAAACTCAAGAACTATGTTCTAAGTTAGATTAGTTTCCTAATTCGTGGGTTGACTCGGTCGGTAAGGTATTGAGGGAGTTTCTAAACTAGAGCATAAATAGTTGTTGTACAACCAACCAATTGCTGAAAGAAATTACCTTGCTCTTCATGAGAATTTTGGAAACTATTTATTCTTACGGACTTTGATTGTGATTCTTGAGAGGTAACCTTTTAAGGCAAGAAGTCTCTCTTGCCAAAAGAAAGAAGACAAGATAAATTCTTGTCCATTCCAAACAAGAAAGTGACCCTATTTTTATAAAAATAGGGCGTAACTAGCGATACATGTCTCTATCGTGTGATACAAGCCGATACACTCTATATAACGATATAGTGTAGTGTATCGTATCCTCACGGTATGATTAAATACATATATTGTAGGATATAAAGTGATATACATAACACTTAATATCTACCAATAAACCCTTTAAATAATGGTGAGGTCAGTGTTATCCGTATCGCACCGTATCGTTGTATCGTGGGCCATCACGATACTCTACACTTTAGTGTATCGCATTTGCGATATTATCGCACTGTATCGTGCGATATGGGCTGTATCACACGATACGACGCCCCTGGCCGAACCGAAACCTACGTTTTTCGCGGGTTTCCTCTCTCTCTTCAACTTCTCTAAGTTTCCTAAGAACTGTTCTTCACCTCCTTGGTGTTTAAGTCTCCAAAACAGTGCTCTATGGTGTCCGTGCAAGCCTCCTATCTCGGATTTAGGTATATTTTTAGCGTTTTTCTTTATTTTTTATTTTTTCTTTATTGTTTTTTTTGTTTATTTGTATTTTTCTTTTTTGGAATGACAAAATATGAAGTTATTAAGTGTGTGGATATGATTTTTATTGCATTCATGAAGTGAGAGATACACTATTTGAGTGTTATTTGACGATTGGGGATTTACGAAGTGCTTTTATTTTAAGGTTTTTTATTGAATTAAAGTACTCAATTGAGATGGCAGGAAGGGGTGATAGAGACTCCAATTCTTGTTCTGATGATTCAACATGACTGTGGGGTACTTGTAGATATGAAAATTTTCATCTCGAAAGTTTACGAGACAAACTTTCGAGCGTGCCAGCTAGTTCAAAACTAGCAAATATTTAAAAAATTTAGACTTCTAGGCGATTGTAGGCAAGCGGGATCTTTTCACTCGATCCTTCTTGAACCGATGTTCAAGGGTCGATATCGAGCGCTTAGAAATTTCAAGTTTTAAACCAAGATGAACTCCAAATCACGTGAAAAGTGCTTTTGAAAAGAGTTTTGAGCTGTGCACTTTGATTCTCGGCATGTACAAGCTACTGAAAGACAGAGAATTCTGTTTTCAGAGCTTGTTTCTAAAAGGGATTTGAAAGCGTCACAGACCTCCAAAAATTTTATAAATTTTACCAGACGAATCTAGTAGTATGGAGAGACTATAGCCTTTTTCAAATATGCATTCGGAGCAGTATTGAATCAGAAACAAATAATTGACTCAGACGAACTCACTGACTCAGAACAGTTCTATTTCAGAAATACAGAAACTCAAATTCTGATGATTTTGATATTTCTGGAAAGCTATGGATGTTAGCTTTCCAATGCATCAAAAATCAATTAGATTGGACTCCTGTGGACAGAGATATGAGACTTTTACCCAACCTCTACTTCAGGAAATCCGATTGTACAGACAGGGGTGCCGAAATTTAGTCGTTCTTAATCCGATTTTATTACGTGGCTGAGCGGCTCTAAAATCTTGTCAATTTTATTCAGAATGTCTAAAGGTGTGTAGAGTAAGTGTGCCAAATTTTGAGCTAATCGGAGCAAGCATCACATAATTAAAATTACAGGAACAAACATATACAGAGATACAGAAATCTGGTTTTCTATTTTATGAATATAATGACGCAAAACTCACACGACTTTAAAGTGCAATAACCCTCAAAGCAAATTGCTGGAATGTAAATGAATGGAAAGTATTTTATAGCTTAAGCATAGAGAGGATTAGGAGTATAGAGTGTCTATAACATATATTGGGGTAGGAATATCATCAAACACATAGAGTGTGTGTGTCATAGTGAAAATTCTGCAAATGTAAATGAAGGCATCAAATCTAATCGCTATTACAACGTGAGAGGAGGCTTTGCTCCATTAATACAACCCCAATTCAATTGAATTAATATAGAAGAAGAATTTTAAAATGATGAAGAAAACACTTACGGGTTTTGCCTCCAATCGGCCGTTATTCCAAGAGTGGAATCCGGCCAGCTCTTCTTCTCCTTTGCTTCAGCTCTCACACTCTCTCAAGCTTATTTCTATCATCTTTTTCCCCTCTCTTTTCCTTTACTCTCAGTTCACGTTTTTCCCCTTTTGTGCATACCTTCTTCTCAGCCCCAAGCTAGCCCACACCCCTTTGGAGAGCCTCTCTCTCCTCTCTTTCCAATATTTTCCAGCTCTCTTCTTTTCAACCCCCCTTGGCCCCTTTTTATAGGCCAAGAGGGGCTGGTTCTAGCCCCTTTTATGGGGTGGGTTGGCCTGCCCCTTGGGTCCAATTTGGATCCATTTGATCCAACCACTTAGTGGCGCCCTTGTTGACCTTGGTCCAACCCATGTGGGCTGGGCCTAGGTGCAGCCGATTGAGCTTGATCCACATGGCTTGGTGTTTGGTGTATCCGGCCGAAGCTTGCTTCAATCTTGATAGTTTGTCCTAGCCGTGTAGACGTTGCTAGGTTCTTCTCTTTGATGCTTGGTTGCTCCTTACACTTAATACAAGCCATTCTTAACCGTTTACATTTAGCTAAGTCCTTTTGATTCATAAGTTCAGCCATACCTTGATTCTTGCTTGGTTCGGCTTTCACCCTTTGCACTTGAGTTCAACTTGAAATCTTCTCGAATTGGATGAGCTTGTTACCATGACCTCGAGTCTTGGTTCCATGTTGGCCCCATCTTGATCGGACAAACTTGGATTTGATCGGTCTTGACCTTCCATTTGGATAAGTTGTTGAATTCGAACTTGATATGCTTCAACCGTATCTTCTCTGCTTTTGGGAATCAATCTGAATATGATTTAGCTTGATCCCGTATCTTGATACACTTTATCTTCTTTCTAGGGATCGAGGCCTGGAATGGGTCTTTGCCTGTTTCGAAACTCATGGGCTGCATTAATTCAAATTTAAAACCTTTATTTAAAGTATTTTTCAAAAGATTTAAATTTTAAAGGGTTTTGAATTTAAAGGTTTATAAAGGCTTTAAATTGACTTTCGAAATCTAGGAGTTTTAAAAACATTTTAAAATTTGGGTGTTTACAGTACTGTAAATAGTTGATATTGTACGAATCAAATCCACCAAGTCGCCAAGAGTCAAATGACATTGAAGCACGAATGCCGATCTTCAAGAATAACCAACACGAGAGCGAAAACACATATAAAACAAGTCAAGAAGCAGTGCAAGACTGCATAATTTATTGGTGAATGAAAAACATATTTATAGACATTACATGGCATGTAAAAGAAATAACACAAGGAGCAAGAGGATGAACTAGTGCTGGCTGGCCAGCACTAGCTGTTGGGGCTCCCAACGGTAATGGCTAGGGCCTGGCCCTGGCCCTGCCTCAAACTGGGGTTGCACGGGTCCTAATGGCCCGTGCCACCATTACATTCACACCCCCCTCAAACTTACGGGGTATACAATGGAAGTTTGTCCAACATAAATCAAATACAACTCAATTTTTAACGAACTTGTTACAAAAATTTCTCCAAAATCAGTATCCAAGTTGCCACAGCTTCCTTTGAAACAACTCCAAATTATCTTTCCATAATCAATGTGTCAACTTATTTGTCATCCTACGCAAAAGTCAACGAATTATCAATACATACATTTGCTCAATCTTTAATGAAATCACAAAGACAAAATGTACAATATCTAATCCGAAGGGTAAACCAAAAAATGAGTCAAATAAGTTCATGAAGTTGATTTTCCAAAGAAACTCATTTGAAATAAAACATTGATATCATTCAAATAGGATTGTATATTATAATAACTAGATTCATAAATCACTACAGGGGACCTTGGTATATCAAACAAGCATTTTAAGGTCAAAACCCAAGTTTTAAGGACAAACTTGAACCCAAACAAGCTTTTTAAGGTAAAACTCAAAACCTTCAAATCAAACAAGCTTTTTAAGGTTAAGCTCAAAACCCGTCAAGTCAAACAAGCTTTTTAAGGTTAAGCTCAAAACCCGTCAAGTCAAACAAGCTTTAAGGCTAAGCTCAAACCTGAGTTTTGAGGAAAAACTCGAACCCAAACAAGCTTTTTAAGGCAAAACTCAAAACCTTCAAATTAAACGTACTATTTCCAAGGCCCTTAAATATTCTATGGTTCCAAACGTAAGATAATCCATTTGAATGATCAAAACAAGTCGAAGTAATCAACTTCATGCTTTTCAAAAGGTCTCACAAGGTTTGTTAAAACCATAACATCAAGATAACTATAAGTCTTTTTCAATATTGATTACTCTCCAACCAAAAGGCCAACAACATGGAACATCTTAATAACAAAGATTTCCAATAAAAGGCCAACAAACGGAGATCATAATCTCATAAGAAAAACAACCTTAAAGTTATAAAGATCACAAATCTTCAAATAATGATTTGTTAAAGCACTTCTATCACATACAAGTTAATCAAGATAACTATAAGTCTTTTTGAATATTGATTACTCTCCAACTAAAAGGCCAACAACATGGAACATCTTAATCATAAAGATTTCCAACAAATGGAGATCATAATCTTATGAAAAAACAACCTTAAAGTCATCAAGATCATAAATCATAAAATAAGTGCATCTTCATTTTTCAATTAATTTCCAACGATAGGCCAAAAATATGAATCTTAGTCATACAAGTACATTCAACTCATTGTCAACAAACATTTTTCTAAGTGTCTCAAACAACAATAAGTATATCTTTATTAATTGATTTCCAACAAAAGGCAACCAACATAAAGCACCTTAATCACAAAGATCTTCAACAAAAGGCGAACAACATGGATCTCAATTATACAAGAAGATACCCCTTATTGTTTTTCAACAAATACATTTTCAAATTTATCAATAGTTAAGTTTGAAATCATCCAAATATCACAACACATTTTTCTTCTAAACATGCCAACAAACAATTTGATTTAACTCCGTAAATACATAATCAAGATTACATGTAACCAAGTTGGAAGGAACACACCTGGATGGGCTCAAGTCTGAATACCATGCACAGCGGAATCAGGTTGAATAGCCAAATCTGTCCATTTAACTCAACAATGCAAATACTATACAAACATGCAATAATACTAAGTGCAATACAAAATATTCATGTTTTCATGAGAAAGAAGAGAAAACAAAATGTTTCAATAATCAAGTTGAACCCATGTTTCTTGTCAATAAGTTCATCTAATCCACGTATCATTTAACATTGCCAGATCAAGGATAAGAAAAAGTGGTTCTCACAAAAACAAACTGATATTATTGGAATATTGCATATCCCAACCATCACCACAAGACAAATCGAACCCAAAGAATTTTGAAAGCAACCACCATAACAAAGAGTGCAAGACTAGCCGAATTCACATGGCAAACAAAGAATGACAGTTGATATCGTGATAAGTAAACAAGCCAAACCCAAACGGAACTACATAAGAGTTGTCAATAAAGAATCAACGATTAGCTAAGTACTCAATCTTTATTAAACCAATTTTTAAGGACAAAAGGGCAAAGCTATTTCAATCCTTATCAAGTCACTCATATGCCAAAACCCAAACGAAACTACATAAGAGAAACCAAGGAGAGATACCGAAAACACACCAATAAACAAACAGTCCCAACCAACAAAGGACAATTAGCACTAAAAAAGCATAGTGATTTCTTCAAAATCCAAGTAATTATTTAATAACCATTTCAAAAACATGCTTCAAGAAATCTTAAGTTATCGTATTTGCATCGAAACAACATAGGATTTTTCAAACAAAGGGGAGATAAACTAATAAACCATCCTTAATCCAAAAATAGATCGCATAATATTCTTATAACAACCATGAACTAATCAACCAAGGAATAACCACTATTAAGATTCATAGCAAAAGAAAGTAAATTTCTACATAAAATGAAGATATGGGTAACAAGACTATTGTTAATGGACAAACAAAACGAGAAGATGAGATTTGAGAAATGAAGCAATGCAACGCGAATGAATTAATCTATCGTCTTCTTCAAACTCATTAAGGGCAAGATATAGATCAATAACAAAGGACAATGATAAAATACTATATATATATATATTTTTTGAAAAACGAGAATGTCAAAAATATTATTACTACCACATTGTCTTTGATAAACAACAACTAAGTTTTCAAATGTTTCGAACATATCAAACATAGCCACAAATTTACATTAGTCAAGAATCGTTTGTTAAAATCAAAAGTTCAATTTCAAAAACATAAGCATATATACAAGAAAATCATAATCATATATTTCTAAGAAAGTTTTATTTTCAAAACACATTGTTATTCCAAAATTTCCACAAAAAAACATAATCAATTGAGAACTTCATTATTTTCCTTCAATTTTCAAGATAAACATATTTTCTAAAGTTACCTTGAACTTTGAAATGTCAAAAACCAAGAACCATAGAATTTTCAAAGTTGGCATACTTCCCAATGCACTCGATTTTTTTAATCTGAGGCTCTGATACCATGTAAATATTTGTCAATGAACGAAGGTTGATATTTTACGAATCAAATCCACAAAGTCGCCAAGAGTCAAATGACATTCAAGCACGAATGACGATCTTCAAGAATAATCAACACGAGAGCGAAAACACATATAAAACAAGTCAAGAAGCAGTGCAAGACTGCATAATTTATTGATGAATGAAGAACATATTTATAGACATTACATGGCAT
Source organism: Brasenia schreberi (assembly GCA_036023115.1). Classification (NCBI taxonomy): domain Eukaryota; kingdom Viridiplantae; phylum Streptophyta; class Magnoliopsida; order Nymphaeales; family Cabombaceae; genus Brasenia; species Brasenia schreberi. The sequence continues at coordinate 5,726,968 of JAYKKT010000081.1, forward strand.
GTAAAAGAAATAACTCAAGGAGTAAGAGGATGAACTAGTGCTGGCTGGCCAACACTAGCCGTTGGGAGCCCCAACGGCTATAATGGCTAGGGCCATGCTGGCCCTGCCTCAAACTGGGGTTGCACGGGCATTGCACGAGCCCTAATGGCCTGTACCCCTATTACATTAACAGGTACACCAGTTTAGGGTTCTAGATTAAAAATCATATGCTTATTTTGTGAGAGGGTGATTAGTGGTGGAATTTCAAGGTTGAAACAACACCTAGGAGGGACTAGGAAAGAAGTTGCTCCATGCACAAGGAGAGTTAGAAGTTTGTCACAAGGTATTAAATGACAATGTGTGCAGATGATTGAGAGTATACAAGAAAGGAGACAACAAAAGGATGATTTAGAGATGTTTAAAGAAGATGATGATGATATTGAATTTGGATTTACTGATCGTTTGCTTTCAGATGGTACAACAGAGATTGGTAGTAGTAGTTCACGAGCACATAGCAGGGAAAAGAGGGTTGCTGAAGACTTTGGAGGTGGTAGAAGAGGAAGTTCAAGAAGGAGTAGAGGAAGAACTTCTTCTAGTATACATTTATTTTTTCCTCTTTCCTCCTCCTACTACACCTGGTGCTCAACCTGAAATTCGTGTTGCTATTACTTCAGAACAGTTGCATGATCAGGCAGATCTTGCAGTGGGCATATGGTTTTATGATGCATGCATTCCATTCAATGCAACAAACAATTTTCATTTTCAAGCAATGGTAGATGCAATTGCTAACATCGGTCCAAGATACAAGATGTCCTCCTATCAAAAATTGAGAGGAAAGATCTTAGATAAGATTGTCTGCAAGAATACTATTCGACATTGAGAGAGTCATGGAAGGAGATAGATTGCACTATCATGACAGATGGATGGACAGATAGGCGAGGAAGAACCTTGCTAAACTTTCTTTCATACTGTCCTAAAGGACTTATGTTTTTGAGATCTTTAGATATGTCAGAGGAGAGGCACACTGTGGATATTATACGAGAAAAATTTGATAAGGTTATACAAGAGGATGGGCTAGGGAATGTAGTCCAATTGATTACAGATAATGCAACTAACTACAAAGCAGCTGAGAATGAGTTAGCTGATATTTATGAGACTTTCTACTAGACACCATGTGTAACTCATTGTTTAGATCTCATCTTTGAGGACATTGGTGAGATGGATGAAATAAAGATAACAACTAAGTGTTGCCAAGATATTACAAAATTCATTTACAACCATGCATTTGTTTTGTGTATGATGATGAGATATACAAAAGGTGCAGAACTTCTTCGAACAACTGCAACTCGGTTTGCAACAAACTTCTTATCTAGACAGAGTATTATGAGACAGAAACAAGCATTGAAGAGAATGTTCTCCTTAGATGAGTGACAAAAATTTGTAGAGTTGTCTCAAAACAGAATAAATAGAAAGTTGAATGAGATTTCCGAGACAGTCTTTAGGAGTATATTTTGGAATTCACGTGTTAGACTGTTGAGGATTACATGTCCTTTAGTAAAGGTTTTGAGATTGGCTGACAGCGAGGAGAAACCATCTATGAAGCCATGGATAGGGTAAAAGAAGTCATCAGAAATAATTTTAATGAAAAAAAGAGAGATTATGTGCCCGTGTGAAAAATAATTAATAATAGATGGAATAAATAATTGCATCAGTCTATTCATGCAATAACCTATTATCTAAACCCATCATTCAAGTACTCAGCAACCTTTAAAAGGGATAGTGAGGTGAGGAATCATTGATTGTATTGATAGATTAGTCCCTGATGAGAGCATAGTAGATGCTATACATCGAGAGATGAAGATTTATGATAATGCTCTTCACTTGATGGGTTTTCCTGTAGCAATTTGCAACCGCACTACGATGCGTGCAAGTAAATTGTTTATCTTCATATTTAAGTTTCTTAAATCAATTGTTCTTATATTATTGTGGATTATGTCTCTAATGTGTCATTTTCTACAGATGTTTGGTGGAATAGGTTTGAAACTGATTATCCGAACCTTAGGGATTTTACAGTGAGAGTTCTGAGCCAAACCTGTAGTGCAACGGGTTGTGAAAGGAATTGGAGTGTCTTTGAACACATCCATACAAAGAAGTGCAACAGGTTGAAACATAAAAGACTAAATGATTTAGTTTTTATTCATTGTAACATGCGCCTTCGTGAAAAGTAATGTTGTATTACTTAAATGTTCAATTCAATAAATTGTTTAACTTCAATTGTTAATATTATTTACTAATTGTTTATCTTTGTTTGTTGTAGGCAATTAAAAAAAAGTAAATAGACAAGAAAGCTAATTTGATCAAATAAGTTTGGATAATTTTGATATATTAGAAGATTGAATTATAGAAGACAGTGAAGAAAATGCCCTCTTAACTAAAGAAGACATTGCATGGATTAATTTGGAAGGAGCACAACAACAATATCATGGAGATGAAGAATTTGATTTCCAAGTAGAAGGTGATGCTGCTGCTGCTGATGAGGATCTCCAACAAGGAGAAGATGAAGATTAAAATTTGGATGCAATTGTTCAATGTTGAATGCTGAATCTGTACTAAACTTTGCATTTATATGAATTTAAAGCAATTACCAGTTTTTTCCAACATGTTTTATGGTTTAGGCCTGCCATGTTTTATGGTTCTGAGTGTTGGGCAATTAATCATCAACATGTACTACAGATGTTTGTGACAGAAATGAAGATGTTGAGATGGATGAGTGGTCATACAAGAAAAGACCGTATAATGAGGTTATTAGAAACAAATTAGGAGTGGCACCAATAGAGGATAAAATGAGAGAATATCGTTTAAGATGGTTTAGACATATAAAAAGAAGATCAAAAGAAGAACTTGTAAGAAGGTTAGAAAAACTAAATTTGGAAAGTATTAAAAGAGGTAGAGGACGACCACAAAAGTATTGGAAAGAAACAATAAAGAATGATCTAGCTTATTGTGAGTTAACTCTTAACATGGCACACGATAGGGATCTGTAGAAACAAAGAATCTATGTAGCCGACCCCGTCTAGTATGGGAAAAGGCTTAGTTGTTGTTGTTGTATTAGTTTTTTCCTGATTTTTTAACGATTTTTTCGGATTTTTATTGATTTTAATTAATTTTTGTATTATTTTAATATTAAAGTACGATACGGGCGATACGATATGATACGATACGCCCGTATCGTGGAGCCCAGCGATACGCGATACGATACGCGTCGGACAACACTGGTTGTGGTAGAAACTAGAGAATGAAACATGCTCATAAGCAATGTCTTAAGTAGCATACCATAATCCTTATCTTTTTTTGTCATGATATGATACCGCAATGCATTGTAAACTTTTTCTTAAACATACTTTTAAAAAATTAATGAAAATAGGAAAAATCAGGAAACATTAAGAAAAATCTTAAATAAAAAATGTTATGAATCAAAATAAGTGGGGGAAATTTTAAACCGGTATTTCTCATATTCTCGTTTTTCTTCTATTTCTCATCCAGTTATCTTCATCCGTTCTTCCTTCTCATCTTCTTAATTTAAGAATCATCCTCTTAAATTTCTTTAAGCTATTATCAATTTGGTATTCATTGGCTAAATCGGAAGAATTAACCACCTTCTTACATTGAATGCAATGGAACAATTATCTAAATTCTTAAGGATACTTCTGAAGGAAATAAAGATTTCGGTAAGCCTTACAATGGCTTTCACGCACAAAAAAATAGGTCAGTGGTTGTGCAGCAAGAAAAATGCATCATCTTGTGCCAAAGTTGGACTTGCACGTTCGCTCACTTTACAACTATGTGATTTTTAGATATGCCATCACCTTTTTGTACCAGCCTTTCCGTGCAAGATCACAAATTTGGTAAAATGGTTACCGGAAAAGGCTATAGAGAAAGGGCTTTGTTCATTTTGACTTCTTCACATGTTCTCGATATTGTTCCAGGGAATCATTTCCGATGATGATGTTGTCATCAAGCTTGAGCTTGGACATCACCAACAGTGTGAGTAAATGTCTGCTACCAAGTTTGCAGTGGTCTACTAAAAGCTTTTTGAAAGATAGTAGCCAAGGCCTCTGTCACATGTTAAAGAGTGGTCAGCATAACAGATAAACAAAGACCTAGACTCATTTTAATAGAAGATCTAACTTCTGTTTACTGAGTATTTCACTTTGTATTCCCACCTGGCGTGAAGTCCATCTAGTTCATATCAAACTGAAGTGCATGGGTCACAGGTAAACTCTTAAAAGTTGATATTTTTTTATTCAGCATGAGTCATGCATGCATTTCGGTCATAGAAACAAAGATTATATGGGATGAGGCACTAGTTACTTGTTTATGGAAATCAAACTCTCAGAAAGAAGAATATCTAAATGTGGATGCGAAGGATGAAAGAGCATATGTCAGGTCATCTTATATGAAGACCCAATAATATTTTCTCTACATTTGGAGGAATATTGAATGAAAATGATTTGCAAGTACTACTTAAGAAAAAAGAGAGTAATGTTGGAGGAAAATGTGCTAATATTTGATATAAAAGAAGTAAAATCTGAAAGATCGTCACGAAAATAAACACACTTTTATTTAATGTATAAGATTTTTTACGAGATTGTGGGTGGGCAACTTCGAGTATGGTGAGGGTTCACCTTTATGTACTGTTATACTCTGGATAAAAGAGCAGGACTATGGTAGGTACTATGGTAGGTACTCGATAAACTATTGTTAAGAATAAGGTTAAAGGTATAGGGGTATGGGTGTAAGTTACCAATTCCACAAGTCCAATATGGCGAAGGATCATGATAGGTAAGCATGTAAAATAATTGTCTATGTGGTGGCTTGGAATTTGGCCACCACAGCTTCGGACTTGGAGTACAGGAGGAATTTAGTTTCGGATGTAGTATTTTGTTCAACTTAAAATATTATTTTCTGATGCAACATACTTCCAGCCAACTTTTATATGCCAAAGATGTGCATCTAGAGGCATTTCCATCAAGTACAATTTTACATGTGTGATTCCTACTATTAGTCTATGGCTGGTCCCAAGCCTGTATAAAGGAGGGTTGCATTAGACTTTTGACAGCTAGCATAAATCTTTGTCATACTTATTTACCATGGATTCTACAGTGGAAACAAATAATCCATGTAGCCCACTCCATCTAATATGGGAAAAGGCTTAGTTGTTGTTGCTTCCACCAATTAATCTATGTTATCAATAGTGTGATTTATAGGCCAATATATCCTTGCCCTGCTACACGCTATATAGGACCAGTCACCGTTATAGCTGTTTTGCAATATCCATAATAGTAACTTGCACCATTTTTTTTGGTTGGGGCTTCTTTATTTTCTTCTTCTCTTGCATTTCTCTTTCTTCTGCCTCCTCTCTTCTTTTTCTTCTCTTTCTTCTTTTTTCTATTTTCTTCTTCCTCTAGCTCATTTTCTTCTTATTTTTCTTTTTCTCTTTCCACCTTTTTTCTTTGTCATTCTTTTGTTCCTTTTTCCTTTTTCAAATTTATGTAGTATATGTTTTATTTCACATTCGTATACACAATGCATTTATACAAATTGTTGACAACTTTGTTAATTTCTTGAAAAATCAATAGTGATTTAAATTTTATAAACATGTTCTGGGATTAAGTGTTTCTAAATTGTGTTTATATCGATCTATATTTATAAATTTCTTGGACAGGTGCTTTTATTATTTTTAAAACTAAAATATGTTTATTTCTATTTATTGCTTAATGGTGCCGTACCACTAAATCCACTATATCCCCCATATATCTTCGTTAACACTTTGTTAGGGTCGAGCATTGACTCCTTGTATACCGTACAAGTCTTGCAATTTTGTGCATTCAAAGCTTGTTGTCACTCTGTGGGTAAGTATTCCAGAGCAAGGCATACTATATTTCTTTTTCTTTTTCCATTATTTTCTTTTGGATGTGAATCTACAATGCTTTAGCATGTTTGTTCAGTACCAAGTTACTTAAGTCGCTTTAGTTGTTATTATGCATTGCTCCTGACCACCTTGAAACATCTTGCTGCTGTGAATCCTGTAGAAAGTGACATTCGATCCTGCCCTATTCTTTTTGAAGAAAACCATATTTCTACATTTGTAAGCTTGTGCAGTTAGCCTTTTATAATCTGCAGGTCAATGTATAGCAGGTTCTGCTGAAGAAATGCCCTCGTGGCAATCATCTGGCAGTGACAGAAGCAGTAAACCAGAAACTGATAGGACAAAAGATGTGCTTAAACTGCATCTTAGGCTTTTCCTTCATGCAAGTGCAGATATTGCTGCTAAGTTTGATTACCATCCGGTAACATCTGATGTTCTGATATGTTCACTTTCCAGTCACATTCCTTAAAGGGCTACAAACATTGGTCTGACATATGTATTCTATCTTTCCAGTTACTTGTGAGTGCTATGCATATGATTCCAAAGGCTAGTTGGCATGCAAAAGAACGGTGAATACTGTTTCTTCTTGCCTCATCCAGAGTTCTTTGTTTCTGCCATACAGTTCGGGCCAATATCTACCCATGGAACTGTTCTATTACCTTTGATGAGTCCACTTATTGATGACCTTGGTGCTTCGTTTTTCCTATTTTCAGGTTATGGATGTTTCCGACTTCCTCTTTGCTTTCTGCAGAGAAAATTTTTAGCCAGATCCATGATGTTAGCCTTGAGGTGAGAATTAAATCTATTGGCCTCATTGTGCCAGTGTTCATTGGGTATCTAAACTGTATGGTTTGGTCATGATTGGGCAAATGGAGATCTATTGTCTTAGCGTCTTTGATGAACTGTGAATTTGTATCTATTGCATTGCCGATAACTTGATGCAAGCACTCAATGTTGCTCACGAAGCAGCATACATTATGTGGCATCATTCCTCAATCCACTTGATCATGTATAGTTCCAAACTCAGTCTGCTGTGCTTTTAATTGAAACAATCGGAACTTATCTGCCTGGTGCTTCTCAGAAGGATCACTATTCCTCTTTGCCTGGTGCATTGTGATTAGGATTTTCTTCTGAGTTATGCCCACTTTTTATTTGCCCTTAGTCTTGAATTTGTAGTCCGTCTTTTGACTCTTTTCAGCTTTGCTATAGGTATTTAGTCCATGCATGTAGCAGGAAGAATTCCTCAGTGTAATTTCTGGCAATTCTTCTGATGCAGAATGAGACTTCATGCAATACTTCTACTGCTACTAACGTATACATGCGTAGTGGAGGGCTGGAATAAGTTTCTGAAAATCAGGAGTAGTTGTGATCCAGATCTGCTTTACACGTTATTCTTTTGTCTTCTAATTGATGGTATTTGTTTGGTCACTTAGAGTTTTCCGAAATTCACGTTCTGGATATAACTTCAGTCCGTAAAGAGGGCCTAAATTCCACAAAATTTCAATCCAAAGTCGAGTACCCCAGCTAGGAACTGGAGGAGCGATAAAAGTAGAGTCAGCTGAATTGCTATGCAACTTGTTGGTTAGAAATTACAAAAAGATGGACACTAGGCAACTGGTCCTAATTTCTACCATGCAACTGCATAATTATCATTACTTATTGAAGTAGGTGTATAAGCATGTAATACGTGTAATGCTGTGTCTAATCAGCACAGAATGGTGTATCCTTATCTATTTTAGTGATCATTTCTTTAACAGTGACATACACAGTATAGGTAAGTACAGGTATCACCTATACTTGGTGCATGAGTTTTACGGGACAAACATTGTATGTGATTAAGATAAAGTCTGCTAAGTTAATTTAATGCAAGAAATATGAATGGCCAAATTAATTTTGTTCACTTGCTAGAGAGGAACCATTTATTTGGTAAAGTTCAGTTCATGTTATTAAGATTTCAATATATTGCATCTCTTGCCATGGATGCTCTTATAGATAACAAAAATTATCTGCCTTCACCTTTATGAAGTAAGGTTTATTAATTCCTTCAATGTTTTACTCTTCATAATAAACGTTATTAGGTACAGAAGCTTGATCCACTCGTGTGCCGTGCTCTGGATGCTGCTGCTTCTGTTTCAGATCTTCGATGTAAGCACCACACATTTGTTTCCATCTTCCAAGAAGCATTTATGCTTTCAATGTGTGGTGGTAGGAATGCTTTGCATGCACAAATATATGTATATATATTGATTGATTGATTGTAAGTGCAAGTTGGCATTGGTTTGAAATTTCAAAGTTCTCTTCTTGGTGGAGAAATTGTACTTAGCACATGGTTTGTGTGTGCGTACTGCGTTGAGAATGTCCTCAAGTCCAACTTGCACTATTCATTTAGATTTAATATAAGAAAACTATAATGGTTATTGTTGCATAGTGGATTTTTTGCAGGTGGTTTATGTCAAAAATCACATCTAAGGTATTGACTACATGCTATATATGTGCATTCATTACTTCATAGTTTATGGTTAACAAGTTACGTAGTATGGAAGCTGTTAGTGGCACGGAAGTGCAGCCATTACCTTGGATTCATATCAACTTATATAAGGGAACCAGTCTAGTTTACTAATGCAATTACCTGAATCAATTAATCCACTTAATGAAGCTACTATGCATGATATGGAAACTATCACCTTTGCTTGAGATTAGGATCAAATTACATAAATGAACAGGCCTTGCCAATTAATGCAATTACTCGCACTAATTAACATCAAATGATGAACCACTTCCATAAATTAAGCATGATTTTAAATGAAAATTTAAGGTGTCACAAAATTCAACAGGTGGACCAGTAACATTAAAACTCAAAATTTGAATTCTAGACTAGCAAAACACGGAGAGTAAATGAATTAAAAGGCTGGTGTCGTGTCACCTTTTCACATTTACTGGTTCAGCCATGTGCTGCCTGCTCACCTCACTGGTTTGTTTTTTATGACACTAATGTTCTGATCTTTGTCAAATTCTATGTTTACATTACACATGAGACTTTGACATCATTTATGAGCTTCTTGAATGTTTACCTTACTTTTCCTTTTTGCTCTCTTCTCTTAATGTATGCACTCAATAGAGTTAAGACCTTACCGTAGTATCCAAACAACTTATTGCATTCTTTTGTTATGGTTAGAGTAGATTCCTAGGTTGAGCATACTTTTAGGAAAGATTGTTAACAAGTCATTGCTTGCATTGAGTTTTCTTCTTGTGATGACTCATATCAATTTGGTATTAGAGATAGGGGAAGAAAATAGCTAGTTGACAACTATATTGTCAATAGCATGATGGGTTGCATATGTGCTCGACCCCCTATATGGCTAGGTACTAGGTACACCAATAAATAGGATTTTTTCACTTTAGGATACACCCATACCAACATCAAAACCCCTATATTGCTAGGCACTGCATACACGTCGAGTCATGGGTACACCAGAAAATAGAATTTTTTCTTGTAGGATGCACCCTGATCGTAGTATCCAAAAAACTTAGTGCATTCTTTATTATGGTTACGGTGTATTCCTATGTTGAGCATACTTTTAGGTAAGATTGTTAAAAAGTCATTGCTTTCATTAAGCTTTCTTTTCGTGATAACTCGTACAAATTTGGTATTAGAGCTAGGGGAAGCAAATAGCTAGTTGACAACTATATTGTCAAAGGATATGCGTTGCCTATGTTCTTGACCCCCTATTGGCTAGGCACTGCATATGCCTCGAGTCATGAATACACCAGAAAAAAAAGATTTTTTTGCTTTAGGATGCATCATACCAACATCGAACCCCATTCGCCAGCCCTTCGACTATCAATACCCGACCACACCAATATAAGCTATACCCACACACACAAACACTATCTGGTTCAACTAGGAATAGAAGAGAATCACATTCATTAAGTGCTGGGTACTGGAGTCGTACGCACATACATGGGTTTATCCTCACCTTGGCTGACCAAGGTACCCCACGAGGTCTCAACCTTAGCTCACGACCCAACTTATTTAACCCTCTGGTTGCAAGCCCCAAGAGCCCCAATACCACACACTTAGTTCTCATACTCACCCTCTAGGCTCTCAAGCAAATTCTGACCCATAGCAAAATTGCCAAGGCATCAATTTATGGCAAGGTCCGGTGGCATTTGAAATTGAAACCGTTGAGAATCGGAGGCAGCATGCAATGAGAAGTACACGAGAGGGAGAAGATGAAAGGAGGAGAACGGAGGGCTGGCATTCCACTAGAGGGCCACACCCTCTCTCTCTTCTATTACATAATGCCATAATCTCTATTACAACATCAAATTCTTATATGATGAACTTTACATCAAAAGAATAACTCTGGTTTCAGCCATCCACATACATGCACATATATCTATATGTTTGTGTGCATTTATGAGTGCATGTATGTGTGTGCATTTATGAGTGCATGTATGTGTGTGCATCATATATCTATTTTTGTTATAAATGATTAATGTTATCTTACTTTCAATTTTTTGGTTTCTATGTCATTGAATTTTTTGCAATATCTAAAAAATGGAATATGTCTTATTAGACAATATGATGAGGACTAAGATGCGTTCTGGTATGATCTTTACAAAATTAAGTAAGATTGTCTTTAATTACTTGTCGCTGGTCACACTGGGTGAGTATCTCCTGTTTGGCTTTTTCTGTTGTGCGTCATGAGTGTGTTCACATATAATGCCTTATTAGCATAAAAGCTATTTCTGAACGCTAGCAAAAACTTTTGGAGCAGTGCATCCTTTTAATCCCAAAGGCAGTGCATGGTTACCCTCAATTGATGAGTTGTGGTTTTATTTATTTTATTTGACGTGCATCTTGTGGAATATATAGTGCTTTTGATCCCTGCTACCTTTTCTGTATTCATTTTTTCTTTGTGATGCCTGTTATGATCCACAGTTTTATATCAAGATATTTAACAGTTCTAAATTAACATTACTGGTCCTTGCTATAACACTTTGTTAATCTCAGATTTATATGATAGGATTCCTCCATGTGTTGAGTCGAAGCTTCTGCCTTTTCAGAGGGAAGGTGTCAGGTGTGTTGAATTATTTTGGTATGTTGGGCATTTTTTCTGGAAAATCATTTGGAAAAACATTATCATTTTAAATTCCAGCTTTGTTTTTGTTTCTACTGTATTTATTATTTTGCGCGAGTTATCTTTGTGCTGTCCTCCAAGTGGCAACTGCTTCATTGGTTTATTGGATATTAGGTACTTTTAGTGGACTTGAAACTTGTTTGAAGTAGCTGGTGCTTGTAGGCAAAGTTCATCTTTAGCTTGTAGGCACATAAGCTTTGTTTTGAAAATTTTGTTTCATAATCTGGGAAGCCTTAGTTTATTATCTTTTCAGATTTATTTTGCAACATGGAGGACGGGCTCTTTTAGCAGATGAGATGGGACTTGGGAAGACTTTGCAGGCATGCGAATTTAGCCATACATTTGATTTTGTCACTTTGCCTTTACCTGTGTGGTTGGTGTGCTAGTGCCTTTTCCTTCAAGACTGTTAGTATTGATTTATGCTATGCAAGCGATATGGAGGGTTATGTTAGCAGCAAAAGTCTGGGTGAATCTTATATTTATTTTGTTAAAGAAGAGATATAATGTATCATGTTTTCCAGTTTTCAAATTCTCTAATTTGTCTCTTCCTTAAATCTTATGCATCTTAAAGCAGTCATCTGTATTTTTCTATGCTTGTTTCATAAATATTATGGTAATGATATAGTCGGTTGCCTTAATGAACTAAAACTATTCATAATATACATGTTACCTGAGGGATTGGCATATCTGTATTTTATAACTTTCAATATTGTAGTTTGCTTCTGTTGTTAGTTTTATCCGGGTACCTTTCAGATGTTTCAAAGAGTTGTGGTATATCTTTTTAATCTTTGTTCATGGTTTTTGTGTCCCACTGGTAGGATTGTCCTCTTACCCCAGCTCTTGCGGTGCCAATTTAATTAAATGAGCTGACCAGTGGTTACCCTCTGGTTGGTTCTTTTGGTGTAATCCAACTCTTTAAGGCTGTCATCTAATCATTCATGGATCAATTGTTCTGCAATGGGGGATGTAATGCACTGCTGTTCTCCATTTGTAACTGTTATATTGTTGAAGCGATTATAACACATTCATCTAACTTTTGGGGCTTACTTGCCCTTTTACACATGTAATTGCAAGTCTTGTTTAATTGTACGTCCTGAATTCTTATGATTTATTGTTACCATAGAAGTATCTATAGTTTATGACTTAGATATTGAATGTGTTGTGTTGTCTTCAGGCTATTGCTGTTACTGCTTGTACTCAAGACTCTTGGCCAGTTCTTGTCCTTGCCCCCTCCTCATTACGATTGCATTGGGCCAATGTAAATTCACGCTTATATTCTAACCCCCTTGTCTGGAATCTCTGGTTTCTATATTTGGCCTGTGTTTGTTCTTTTTTTCTACGATGGCTTGACTTTTATGTTGTTTCACTGTATTGTTTTGCAGATGATCCATCAGTGGCTGAACATCCCTCCAAGTGACATTGTGGCATGTTTCTTTTAACTTTATTTTGACGAGATGGAATCATGGATTAATTATTAATCGTTTTGTCAAGCAAATGCTCATTTTGAATATTCTCACGAATAATTAGCATGCATAGACATGTTAAGAAATATCCTAGATGAAATTCCTTTATGTGGATGACCAGTATGAAGTTTCAGATGCAGTATTCAACTGAAACCACTATGTGAAGAAAATCTTAGTTTTCCTGACATTTGTGCCCACGAATACATCTGAAGGTTTTAGTAAATATCCATCTATAGTTGGCAGTTAAAATGATAAATAAGAGCGTGATCATCATTTTGGTTGCTATGCGTTCTTTTAGTTCATTCTGTAGTTTAAATTTGAGTTTCTTTGATTCTTCACTGTCCCTGTCTACTTTCTAAAAGTTAACTGCCTCCTGAAAGACAATGATTTGTTGCTTCATAACTGTCAAACATCTAGTTTACTATCCTCACCAGTGTCATCTGTATCGTATCATGGTGCACCACAATACGATACAACACTTTATTGGATAGATAGGCGAGGAAGGACTTTGTTAAACTTTCAACTTTGACAATCATCGAAGGAGACATGATGTACTATTATAGCAGATGGATGTATATATAGGCGAGGAAGGACTTTGTTAAATTTTCTTGTTTACTGTCCTAAAGGACTTATGTTTTTGAGATTTTTAGACATATCAAAGAAGAGGTATACTGCAGAGATCTTAAGGCAATAATTTAATAAGGTGATATCTGAGGTCCAATTCATTATTAGATAATGCAGCTAACTATAAAACAAATGAGGAGTTAGCAGATACTTATTTGACTTTATATTAGACACCATGTGCAACCTTGAGGATATTGGTGAGATGGATGAGATAAAGGCGATAACTAAGTGTTGTGAAGATATCACTAAATTTATCAACAACCATGCCTTGATATTATATATGATGAGAAGATATACAGAAGATGGATAGCTCATTCGTATACCTACAATTTGGTTTGCAACTAATTTCTTATTTGTATAGAGCATTATTAGACAAAAATAAGCCTTAAAGAGAATGTTTTCCTTAGGTGAGTGATAAAAATTTACAGAGTTGCCTCAAAATAAAAGAAACATAAACTTAAATGAGATATCAGGGATAATCTTAAGGAGAACATTTTGGAATTATTAAGGATTACATGTCCTTTAGTGAAGGTTTTGAGATTTGTTAATAGCAAGGAGAAACCATGTATGAGCTACCTTTATAAAGCTATGGATAGGGAAAAAGAAGCTATTAGAAATAATTTTAATGGAATAAAGAGAGATTATGTGCATGTGTGAAAAATTATAGATAATAGATTGAACAAACAATTGCATCAACCTATTCATGCTATAATATATTATCTAAACCCAACTTTCAGGTATTCAACAAGTTTAAAAAGGGATGGTGAGGTTAATCGAGACATCTTTGATTGTATAGACAAATTAGTTCCTAATGAGAGTAGAGCATATGCTATACATCGAGAGATACAGTTCTATGATAATGCTCTTCACTTAATGGGTTTTCCTATAGCAATTCGCAATCGCACTAATATGCGCCAAGGTAAATTGTTTTCTATATTCATATTTAAGTTTCTTTTTCTATAGATGTTTGGTGGAATTGGCTTAGAAGTGATTGTCCAAACCTTAGAGATTTTATAGTATGAGTTCTATGCCAAACCTGTAGTGCAATGGGTTATGAAAGGAATTGGACTGTCTTTGAACACATCCACAACAAGTTGGAATATAAGCGACTCAATGACTTAGTTTTCAACTGTTGTAACATGTGGCTCCGATAGAGGTAATCTTTTATTAGTTACTACTTAAAGACTAAATTCAATATTTTGTTTGACTTCAATTGTTAATAATTTAATGTTATTTACTAATTACTTATCTTTCTTTCTTGTAGGCAATTAAACAAATTAAATACAGAAGAAAACCAATTTGATCCAATAAGTTTGGATATTTTTGATATATTAGAGCTGTGGATTTTGAAAGATAACAAAAAAAATGCACTCACTCCTCCTTTAGAAACAACGGGCACGGGGCCCCAAACATCCGAATGTATTAGATCAAAAGTTTTCTTTGGTACAAAGTTCCTTTCTCCAAAAGGAAGATGATGCATTTTTCCAAGAATACAATCTTTACATTCAAACTTTTTCTCTCTAATGGTTTTCATCAAAGGGAATATTGTAAGTGTCCAACTCTTTTATGCCAAAGTATAGCATCTTGGGCTAAGTTGCAAAAAACAGAATTTGGCATAACAAGATAGTCAATTTTGTATAATCCACTTTCTCTATAGCCTTGACCAATCACCTTTCTCGATAGGTGATCCTGCACGACACAATGTTTGGATGAGAAAGTGACTATACAATTGTTATCACATATTTGAGGAACCAAACGTAAGTTTAAATTAAGTTTAGGTATAAAACTTACATTTTGAATTTTAAAGTTTTGTTTTTCAAGATTTTCTATTTTTTTTATTTGGAGTTTTGTTCCATCGGCCGTAAACACATGTTTTCTAATGGTTTCACAAAAATTAGTGAAAGAATCTTCACTATGTGTCATATGAAAAGATGCACCAGAATCTAAAAACCAAGACATACCTTGAGAAGTGGATAGAACATTCTCGGAGATGCTTGCTTTTTCTTTGAAGATTTCTTCTATGTAAGCTTTGATGTTGTTGGGCAAGACACCCTCTTTTTCTACGGCTCCCATATTTCCACTTCTTTTCCGAAGAAAAGGACAAGTGGTTTTGATGTGTCAACTTTCCTTGCAATAGTGGTAAATAGTGTCTTTGTTGGGCCACGGTCCCATGGGCTTCTTTGACATGCCTTCATTGTTCTTTGCATGCAGAGGCTTGTAGGTCTTCAATTTGCTCCCGGTTTTGATGCGGCAAGCGCGACTTCTTTGGCCACATTCATATTCTTCAATCTTGTTTCTTCCATAACAAGATCGGCCAAAAAAGAATCCCCTCTAGGTCTAGGTTTTCTATGTATAAGGTTTGACTTAATATTTTCAAATTCGTCTCTCAACCCACGCATAAACAAGAAGTATTGGTTGTATAGAAATTATTGAAATTCATCTAATTTGTGAAGATTTTCAAATTTGTCAAAACTTCTTAATTGAGTCCATAACTCCGAAAATTCATTATGGTAGTCTCTAATGCTTAGGTTTCCTTGTTTAAGCATAACCATGCTTAGGTTTCCTTGTTCAAGAAAAGGTGTCTCTCCTTAAATTCTTTCTCTTTTACTTATGCTAAATGGAGTCATGACCAATACTACTACAGAATTTACTCGGTTAACAAGTGCCCTTCTAGATCATGATGTGGATCTACTCCTCTCATGTATTATGACAATAAAAATGTTTTGTATATAGATAAATACAACACCTTCCACCAACGTACCAAGCATATTGAGATGGATTGCCACTATGTTCGAGAAAAACATCACACCAACATTTAACTCTCCACTTTGTGCACTTTAAAATTTTAAATATCAACTTCCCAAGATATTTTTTACCAAAACATGTTAGCAAGCTTTCTGTGATACATCATCAATTTGAGAAAAGAGTGTTAAAATATAAATGTAATGTAATTGTCGCACATAAAACAGCTCCACAATTATCTGAATATGGGGATACTGCCATTCTGCTTGAGTTACTGAGCCACTTTTTCAGATTGGACATCATAAAACAGCATCTATGACACTGAAGAATCAATTGAAAATGAACAGAAACTGATTTGAAGACATAAAAGAACAATGACCCTAATGATTTGATCAACAATGATCTTCATCAACTCCAAAGCAAGCACATCTATGAATAAATAAAGGAAACACTTTTCTATTTGTATATAACTCCGAAGGTTTTCTTAATCATTCCATAGTGAATGTTATTTACAATCTTTCAGCAGAGAATCTCTCAAAATTACCATAGCCTTATGCCAGCTATGGGATACAAGGTAAGCCTGTCCATGCACTATGGGTCTTGAGACATTTTTTGAACATAATACACCCTTAAGGCAAATAATACACCCTTAAGGTACACACCTTTAAGGCAAGGGCATCGCATCTAATGTACATTATCAGATGACTACCTCTATCTCTAATCGGTATAGTGCCATCTTTACTAGCTCAATGGCTGCAGATTTTTCCTTCTACAAAGGCACACATTTGTCCTTCTCAAGGGTCCAGTCCAATACATGAGAATGTTGCATGCAGAAACTTTTCAACAGATCACATACTTCAGCAATCTTGAGTGAAACACATTACTAAAAGAATGTAGTAGAAAAATGAAATAGAGAATGTAATGGATCACTCTAAGTCTCTAACAATCCACCTGTGTTCACCATTTCTCATAAGAAGATTCAATTTCATCACACACTCTTTGATCTCTTCAGCAATTACTGTACGGAGGATCTTCAAGTGAACAATCTATCAATCTACTATATCAACCATAGGGTAGGAGCGCACATTTTTTAGCCATGTAACTTGATAGCTATCTTTTAGGTTAAGAAAGTAGATAGAGACAATGAGGATCAGTGTTGTTTGACGCCTATCGTATCGTGTATCATTTGTATTCACGATATGATAAGTATCGTATCATATTGTATCGTTGTGTAACGTAATTTAATACTAAAATTAGGAAAAAAAATAGGAAAAAAACTAGGAAAAAAAACTGATAATTGCAAAGAATTGATATAGTGCAAAAGTTTAGTACATATTCATCATTCACCGATCAATAATTGAAAAAGAATTACATATTTTGAAGCAAAAAGTGAAATATATTAACATTTACATATTGTAATATGGATCATCAACTAAATAATCTTCATTTTCTTTTTCCTAAAGATCCTCACCACCTTTTGCCTCAAAATCAAAATCTTCATCTCCTTGATGATGTTGATGCGCTGCTTCTAAATTAATTCATGCAATGTCTTACTATGTGATTTTTGTGGATGACTTTACTCGCTTTACATGAATATATCTCTTAAATACAAATCCGAGGTGTTTGAAAAATTTATAGTCTTTTGTAATATGATCAAAAACCAATTTGGAGCCACCATTAAAATCTTTAGATCTGATTCGGGAGGAGAGTACATGTCTAATGAATTTCAAAAATTTATTGAAACTCATGGTATTCTTCATAAAAATCATGCACTAAAACACCCCAACAAAATGGTCTAGCGGAAAGAAAAATAGGCATATTATTGAAACTTGTAGAACTATGCTAATTGCTAGTAGGGTTCCTAAATATTTATGGGCAAAAGCTATTCTTACCGCAGGATATCTTATAAATAGAATGCCTTCATCTAACATTGAAAATACTTCACCTTTCGAAAAATTGTACATCTCACCTAGAGCTATTGAATGTGTATTCCTTGGTTACAGCATTGACAAAAAGGGTTATAGGTGTTTTGATCCCATAGAAGACAAATTGTATGTGTCTAAGGATGTAAATTTTTTTGAGAATGATATTTATTATGAATCCAAACCCTTGAAAAATTCTGAACCTTGCATTCCTTAAGATTTTTTTGAGCTTGAAGAAGATAATGATTGTGACTCAGTAGATCATCAAGACATTTAAGAAAATCATGTTGAAGACAATGACACTTCACACAACTATTGATACTCAATCAATTGTCGAACCCTTTTCCCTCACATTATACAAGACATCCTAGAGAAATCAATGATGCCCACATAGAACCTGATATTACAAGATTAGAACCCAGGGTTTCAAGACCTCCTCAGCAATTTGTGTCTTATGAATCTTTTGAACAACAACGGAGAAATTTGATTGCTACCCTTCGTCAAGTCAAGGAACCTAGGTTCTACAATCAAGCTAAAGGTATTCCAGAATGGGAAGATGCTATGAAAGATGAACTAAATGCCCTAGACAAGGCTCGGACATGGATCGTTGCACCCATACCAAAGGATAAGAAAATCATTGAATGTCGATGGGTATATAAAATAAAAAATTATAGTAATGGTCACATTGAGAGATACAAGGCTAGACTAGTTGCTAAGGGTTATGCCCAAGAATATGGAATTGATTATGATGAAACTTTTGCCCCAGTAGCTAGAATGACCAGAATTAGAATTCTCATAACCATTAGTGCAATTAAGCAATGAAATATTTATCAATTTCATGTTAAGAATGCTTTTCTGAATGGTTATTTGAATGAAGAAGTCTACATTAGTCCTCCTCCTGGTCTTAATCTTCCTCCTGGACATGCTCTTAAATTGCGAAAAGCCTTGTATTGGTTGAAACAGGCTCCTAAAGCTTGATTTGATCTATTAAAAAAATTCATGCATTTGCATAATTTTACAACTTGCTACACTGATACTGAATTGCTTATACGTATAACAAAATCAGGTGTTGTTATTTTGCTTTTGTATGTGGATGATATGATCATCACAAGAAGTGATGAAGCAGGAATTGCAGAAGTTAAACTTAATCTTCATCATGAATTTGACATGAAAGACTTAGGCCTGTTGAATTACTTTTTAGGCAACAAACAAAGTTTGCAAATGATATCATTCAAAGATCTGGTCTTACAGATACCAACATAGTTGACACACCAGAAGTTCTAGGCACCAAGTTAAGATCCATTGATGGTGAGAAATTAGTTGATCCCACCCCTTATCGATAGCTTATAAGAGCCCTTACCTATCTTACCATTACCAAACCAGATATTTCACATGCAGTACACACAACAAGTCAATTTCAGTAGGCACCCACTTCTGTTCACATGAGTGCTGTTTTGCGCATTATTCGACATATCAGAAATATTGCTAATAAAGGGGTTCTCTTAACTTCTTCATCTTTTGATTTATCTGTATATACCGATGCTGATTGGGGTGGAGATGTCACGATAGACACTCTACGATTGGTTTTTGTTTGTTTTTAGGTGAATCTCTCATTTTTTGGAAGTGGAAAAAGTAACAGAAAGTCTCACTCATCCACTGAAGCTGAGTATCAAGCTATGGCTACAGCTGCGATGGAGATCTCTTGGATCACAACCATTCTAGCAGATATGGGGTTACTTTGCAACGCCCTGCCATCATGTATTGTGACAACAAAAGTGCCATGTACATTGCCTCCAATAATACTTTTCATGAGATGACGAAGCATATCGAGATGAATTGCCACTTTGTTCGTGAAGAATGCTTGAATAAGAAGATTTCACTGTATTATGTCACATCTGAGATGCAACTAGCAGATTTTTTCACCAAATCCCTTTCAACTACTCAGTTTCAATTCTTATTGGACAAACTTTCAGTGTATACCCCGTAGGTTTGAGGGGGGGTGTTATTGTAATGTTGGGAACCCCAACAACTAATAGCTGTTGGGATGTCCCCAACGGCTAGTGCTGGCCAAGGCCAACACTAGCAATACCTCTTGTCTCTTGTCTCCTTTATTTTCCCTACTTCAAATCCCTTCTATGATGTCTATAAATTCTACTTCAACACATGAATAAAGCATGCAGTCTAGCACTGCATTTTGACTTGTTTTGTATGTGCTTCCGCTCTTCTTGATTATTCTTGAAGATTGGCATTCATGATTAAATGCCATTTGACTCTTGGCGACTTGGTGATCTTGATTCATGTAACATCAACCTTCGTTCATTGACAAATATTTACAATCAAGAGTCTGAGAATATCATTTTGAAAGAAGTATTCTTTTTGAAAAATTGAACTATCTCTTAACACGTAAAGCTTATCATTTTTAAGATCATAACACTTATATCCCTTTTCTCAATGTCATAGCCCATGAAAATGCATTCAATAACAAAGAGAGAAAACTTATCTCTTTATGTGTAAAACAAAATATTTGCATCCAAATACCTTTAAACTACAATAGTTAGGAACACCATTAAATAATTTTGCAACAAGCAAAACATTTTATAACACAAGAGATGATATTCTCTTTATTAAATAAACATATGTCATAATTATTGTGGTCCAAAGACTTAGGAACTCCACTAAACACTAATAAGGTCTTAGTGGTTTCTACTATGTTTCGATGTTTGTGTTCGAATAACACCATTTTGTTAAATGGTTTTTATATAATATGTTTGATTAAAATACTATTATTTTTAGGATATTTTTCAAACTCAACAAACAACAAACAACAACTAAGCCTTTTCCCATACTAGACGGGGTCGGCTACATGGATTCTTTGTTTCCACAGATCCCTATCGTGTGCCATGTTAGCAGTTAACTCCCAATAAGCTAGATCATTCTTTATTGTTTCTTTCCAACACTTTTGTGGTCGTCCTCTACCTCTTTTAATACTTTCCAAATTTAGTTTTTCTACCCTTCTTACAGGTTCTTCTTCTGATCTTCGTTCTATATGTCCAAACCATCTTAAACGATGTTCTCTCATTTTATCCTCTATTGGTGCCACTCCTAATTTGTTTCTAATAACCTCATTATGTATACGGTCTTTTCTTGTATGACCACTCATCCATCTCAACATCTTCATTTCTGTCACAGACATCTTTTGTTCATGTTGATGATTAACTGCCCAACACTCAGAACCATAAAACATGGCAGGCCTAATTGCTGCTCTATAATATTTACCTTTTAATTTTAATGGTATCTTCTTATCACAAAGAATACCTGATGCTCCTCTCCATTTTAACCGACCAACATTAATTCTATATGTAACATCTCCATCAATTCTTCCATCACACTGGAAAATTGACCCTTGGTATTTAAAATTCTTCCATCACAAAGATATTTTTCAAACTCATTCGAGATAAATTCTCCTTTAGAATTAGATTTGAAAATCTTAATGTTATAATGAAACTGAGGGTCATGGAAGACAACAAAATTCTTAAAAACATGTGACTTAACTTTTAAATGATATAATCATGTATACCTAGTAAAGTCATTGACAAAAATCACATAATACAATACTCCTCCCTTTGACAATACTGGTGCGAGACTCCAAACATGAGAGTACACTATTTCAATAGGTTAGCTTATAATATATGTCCTATTAGGATAAGGTAGATCATTAATTTTTTGGTTGGCATTGTCCTTGCTAAAGAATTTCTCCATATTTTTTATTCTAATAGAAGAACATTCATATAACGTTTGAATATTTAAGTGTTCGAGTCTTTCGTGTCATAAGAGTACATTATTTGACAACATATTACAATGGCTAAAATTTTGAGTGTGAGGGGACATTCGGCTAGGTGCAATGTGACAAGGCCTAATTGGCCTTGAAGCCCTCGGGTCATGTCATACATTGAATAAAAAGATAAAAATACAAAAAAATAAAATTAGAAAATACATCTTAACACCCTCTCCTTAAACTCACGGTACCATGACCAAAAGTTTGCTAATTAAAAAGTGAAATCATGGGGGTGACATTGATTTTATGAAGACATCTACAAGCTGATATTCTAGATACTCTCCACAAATGTAGTGGCAGTCCATTTCAATATATTCTCATGAAAAGTATGATTATTAGTTATACACATAACACTCTTGTTGTATAGTTAGAGTGACTTCCATTGATACTCTCAGATCCTTAAGTACTCGTCTAAGCCATGTCATTTTAGTAGTTTTATTGGCCATTGTGCGATGCCCAGCTTCAGTGGAAGAGAACGACACCTTTTGTTGTTTCTTGCATTTCCATGATATAAGTGAGTCACCAAGGAAAATGCAATAGCCTATTGTGGAATGCCTGCCATTTAGATCACCACCCCAATCGACATCAATATAAGCAATTAACTGAACATATCAGACAATCCTCATAATTGTACTCATACCTATAGATGTAGGTGCATGTTTGAACTGACTTACATTATGGATTGCATGAGTAATGTCAAGTCGTGTTATGGTGAGATAAGTGAGCGACCCAACATCTCTCTATAAGGAGTAGGATCTCTTAACGACTCTCTATTGTTGAAGAATATGAGTTTAGAGTTATTTTTAGTACATATAATATCTTAGGATAGTAAAATTGATGTTTAGAGTATTATTGTAATTGTCCAAAGTCGTAAGGGCATTTTGGTAAATTTCTGTACTACGGGTATTTTGGTCATTTTATGTTTTACAACTCCTTATATAAGGGTTGATAGGTTGTAATTAGGGTTAAGCTGCTGGGATTAAGAAAGAGAGAGAAAGAGGAAGGTCGCCCCCTCCTCCTATCTCCATTGATGCTCCTCTTTTATATTAATATATTCTAGTGTTTATTATCCACTGCGTTTCTCGGCAATTTCAACATCTATCAACAAGTCAAATTTTGTGGTTGGTCACCTCAGGTGTCTATAATTTTATCTTTGTTCCTAATCTAACAATAACATCATTAGCGAATTTAGTTTGGGATTAAAAACTATCTAACCACATCTAATATGGGAAAAGGCTTAGTTGTTGTTGTATAAAAAAAACCTCTAGCATATCTAGTTACCTCAATACCTAAAAAGTAAGATAGTTGTCCAAGATTCTTCATCTCAAACATCTTGCAAGTTCTTGGTTGATCTATTGAATGCCGAAATAATCACTACTTGTAATAATCATGTCGTACATGTAAAGTAGAATAATAACAATGCTTGCAATATATTTTCCTATAAACAAGGCTATGTCGGTATAATAGGTAGTAAAACAACGCAACACCATGAATTCAGTCATTTTGTTAAACCAAGTTGTAGGAGCTTATTGGTGACCATTCAATGCCATTTTTAGTCGTAAGACTTGGTTGTTCAGAAGAATATTAAGATAGGGAGGAGGTTTTATATATACCTCTTCCTTTAACCAACCATTTAAAAAGGTATTTTTCACATCCAATTGATAGATATTTCAATGCTTAATAACAAAAACAACTATAAGAGTTATGACAGTTGTCATCCTATCTATTGTTTCAAAGGTTTCCTCATAATCAATCCCATATTCCTATGAGTAACTATGTCCAACTAATCTAACTTTATAGCGGTCAAGAGAACCATCACCACGTGTCATAATCTTATACACCTACCTACATCTTATAGAATTTTTGTTTTAAGGTCCAGGAACATCATATGTTTAAACTCTATATAAAGCATCTAGTTCTTCATTTTGCTTGAATCAAGATCCGTGATGATTGAGCTTCTTTAAAGGTTCTAGGTTCCTTTATAGCAAAAATAGTAGCCAAGAGGGCTCTATATCTTGGTGAAAAACTATCATAGGAAACAAACTGTTCAGGAGGTCTAGAGTCACGATAGGATTTTCATGGCAAGGTTAGGTAACATTAGGTCTCCTAGAGTAATGTTGATCAAAAGAAACTACATAAAACCTTGAAGACATGTGTTCATCATGATCATTTTCTAGGTTTATCACATTGTCTCCTAAAATGTCATTCAAAAGGGAATAAGTATAATCATCAATAGAACTAATATCATTCATACCATTAAACACATTCATATTTAAAAAATTTGACGTCTCTTGATACATAAATTTTATGATTTTTATAATCAGAACAATATACTCTTTATTTATTTCATACCCTAAAAATACACATTCTATGTCTTGAGAATATAATTTATCATCTTTGTCCATATAAATGAAACATTTGCAACCGAAAATTCTTAGTCTAGAGTAGTTGGGAGGAATTTTAAAAAGCTTTTCTACGGGAGACATGTTTTGTAAAACTGAAGAACAAATACGGTTAATGAAATAAATAACAATTATGATTCCTTTCGTCTAAAACCTTTTAGGAACCCCACTAGATAAAAACAATGTTCTTGTCTTGAGGTTTCTAGAATATGACGATGTGCTGAAATCTCATTTTGTTTGGGAGTCTTAGTGGAAGAAGAACAAACAACAACAACAACAACAAAGCCTTTTCCCATACTATTCGGGGTTGGCTACATGGATTCTTTGTTTCTAGAGAGCCCTATCATGTGTCATGTAAGCAGTTAACTCTCAAGAAGCTAGGTCATTTTTTATTGTTTCTTTCCAACACTTTTGTTTCATCCTATATCTCTTTTAATACTTTCAAAATCTAGTTTTTTGTACCTTCTTATTGGTTCTTCTTTTGATCTTTTTTCTATATGTCCAAACCATCTTAAACGATATTCTCTCATTTTATCCTCTATTGGTGTTACTCCTAATTTGTTTCTAATAACCTCATTATATATACGGTGTTTTCTTCTATGACCATTCATTCATCTCAGCATCTTCATTTCTATTAGAGGCATCTTTTGTACATGTAGATGATTAACCACCCAACACTCACAACCATAAAATATGGCAGGTCTAATTGCTGCTCTATAATATTTACCTTTTAACTTTAATGGTATCTTTTTATTATAAAGAATATGGGGCTTCAAATTAAAGAGATGCCCCACAATAATGTTGAAGTGGATTGCCACTTCATTCGAGATGCCCCACAACAATTTAAAAAACCTTTCAAGAGATGCCACTTCAAAATCCAAAAACATTTGAAAAATCTGAAAATTCCAAACATTTTAAGAGATGCCCCACAATAATATTGAAGTGAATTGCCACTTCATTCGAGAAAAATTAACATTTGGAATATTTGATCTTATCTATGTACGATCAGAACAACAATTGGTTGATATTCTCATAAAGGCTGTTGCAGCTAACTACAATAAGAGAGCCTTGGAAAAGTTGGGAATCATGAGCATTCAAAACTCAACTTGAGGGGGCATTTTGAAGAGATGGGCTAGATCCATGATCTATTGCGTCAAATCTGTATCCACATGAGGGATATTAGCAAAGTGTCCTTTAAGTTGTAATGTTTATATTGTTAAGTAGGGGTAAAATGGTCTTTCAAGTTATAAAGTCTATATTAGTGTAATTCTAGCCATTAGGGCTTTCTAAGAGAAAGAGAAATAAAGAGTGCAACCGCCGACTTCATGAGGAGGGTAGACTGCTCATTCCAAGCTCCATTATATTTGTTGCATTTTGTGTGATGTTTCAGTGTATTAGATTTCTTCAACAATTCATTTTATCACCTGGTCAAAGAGATGATATCTTGTTATGAAGATCCATTCTATGAACTACATCACATTCAACTTGGGTTTTCTTCAATTATTCTTGTGCACCTTTAAACTCCACTCATATAAGGGATCACTTTTGCATGTTCGCTCCCAAGTCCGAATAAAAGAGGAGGGTTGCATTAGGGTTCCGACAACCACCGTAAAACTTTGTCGGACTTATTTACCATGGATTTAACAAATTATAATAGGTCTCTTTGGAAACAAAGAATCTTTGTATCCAACCCCATCTAGTATAAGAAAAGGCTTAATTATTGTTGTTGTATTCTCATGCACTTAGAATTTGTGAAATCTGAAAAATTATCATGTATATGATCACTCATATTATTCATAAGAACCCATGTTCTATGTCCTCTTTCATACTCATTTTTTTTGTTCTACAATAGCATTAATCGGAGGAATAGTATTAATCGTAGGTTCTACTTTCGTTCCACTTATATAGTCCAATAGTCTCTTTAAATAGAGATACCCATTGATTGGGCCCATGCTTTATAGTTAGAACTAGTTAAATGAAATTTTAAGCCCTTATCTTCCCCTCAATATACAAAATGCCAATTCAAATTTGATAGAAAATCCTTAGGCGAATGAATACACTTACTTACTTGAAGAAGTATAAGAGTAGCACAATACATAAACCAATGTCTTTGCTTCTTGAAGCTAGTTTCTACCACTTGTGGAACATCCGACGACAGTTGCAAACGTGATCAGTGCTCTAATACCATGTCAAAATCGATTCTCTTGAATGCTTTTATTGGTGGCTGCCACAACCCACTAATGTAATTCACATTGAACAAGTCACAAAGTGACTATCTCACACTCTAGTAAAAAACAAAGTACTAGAGAAAATCGTATAACATATGAGGTGGAGAAAACTTCTCATTAACGTGCCAGAAGGCATTAAATATTTACACTGAGTGATTTATTAGAGGGAAACAAGCAGCAAAGACCCCTCCAAACGGCTAGAATTCTGGCTGTTCGAGGCCTGCTGCTGTGCAGTGTGCAGTGCATGCAGCTGGGCCTGTTCACAGCAAAAAGAAAATAAAGTATACAGTAAAAAAGAATAAAATGTGCAGTGACATAATGCACAATTACATTAGATTTACATTTTAACAGTTACACTTTCAAAATAAGCTAAATGACCAGCCCTTGTGCAGCTGAAGAGCAAAGAGCAAGTTGTTTAGTTGAAACACAGTCAAGTTCTGGGAGGTGGATTGAGCTTGGCTTGAGGGAGAGGCGTCACTCAATATGGGATGCCCTAACCTGTGGATTTCTCATGGCGTAGGTGAAGCCTTAATTATTGTGGTTCTAAGGGAATCTAAACCAGATTTGTTACTGGAGAGCTCTCTTATTTAGTTCATATGGGAATTACATAGAGCTTGAAGACATCTCTCCAATTTGATGCTAATAAACTTGCTTGTTCACCTTACTTCTACTATAAATTAGTGCATAAGCTAGGTCATCATCAAATGTTCCTTCAAATGCTTTTGACCAGTTAAAGAAGCTTGGATTTTTTTTCTTTAAATGCTTGGCATGTTCTGAGGTTGACCAGGCAGAGCGCATGTGCCTCCTTTTAGTTATTTGGTTATAAACATGTCACTAATGAACCAAACAGGCAGCCAGTCGGCCGAGTCTGGGCTGCAGTCCCCTGGACCAGCAGCCAACCATGGTTTTATCCCTAACACATTAGCCTGGGTTGTGAGATCACCTTCATGCTCCTGCTTCATTAATGATTGTTTATATTTGTTAATTATGTATGTTTTTTTGATGTTGTGAAACTCATGCATGTGGCAACCCCAAGATCAGTCACTGAGATCGAAGAGAAGGGTCTTAGTGGTATTTTGGACATTATATCGGTTGGTTTTACATATACATTTAGAACAATAATGAATATAACAGTTTATGCAACAATAGAAGTGCTACATCTTTCACGTTGAGGCAAGTATCTATGGTCTGTGCTAATAGCAGTTTGATTGTCATTTCTCAGGAAAAAAATCGAGTCATAACTGATTTTCTAACTCAACAGCAAACTGTTCAGAAACGGTCTTTCTCACAATGGACTCTATGTTACAAGGCAAATTTTGCATATTCAGTTACCATCAAGAACAACAACTAAGGTTTCTTCCCATACTAGATGGGGTTGGCTACATGGATTCTTTGTTTCCACAGAGCTCGACCTTGTGACATTCTAACAATCAACTCAATATAAGCTAGATCATTCTTTATTGTTTCCTGCCACAATCTCAGTCACCATTGAGAAATTGGTGGTTTGTATCCCGACGAGAGGTTGCTTTAATATTCATATACATATTCTTCAAGTTGTAGATGTTCCTTGAGTGCTTTGTTTGTGTAATTTCTTTTGTTTTTTAATGTAAAACATCTAGAGTATCCACATTTTAGATCTTCATTATATTTTTAAAGGTTTACTTGTTTTGTCATATCTAACTGGGGAAAATGTTCATGGAAGCAGACTGATGATATAGGTGTTCTGTTTCCTTCTTTCTTGTTAATGCTGCACAAAACATGCCAATTCTACAACTCCAACACTGTCATCCATTACTAGGTTTTGTGTATATCTTGGTGCAGCTCGTTATTGGGTTTTGTATATATTTTTGTGCATGAAGGCCTTCTCATTGCACCAGACTTATGCCTATTCCTATTGCATCATATAGGACTCAGAAGTGTAAAGGCAGCTATATTTTCATGACTGTGATACCGAGAAGAATCAGAAATATAAGTTCCAAATGTACAGACATATACATCCCAACTGGCTGTTCCATACTGTTTTTTGTTCTTTTCTGACTGTTGGTAGTCTCCTGTGACAACATGTATTCCTCTGCGGGGTTTTCTTTGTGTTCATATTGTGTGCAGAGACTTTCTCTTTGTCATTACTGTAAATGTGCATTTCAGCCTATACCTGAGCAATGCCATGCCTTTTCAGTAGAATCATGTAAATAACTTGCAGGTTGTTTTGTCACAATGGAGTGGATCCAATAGAGGGGGTTTTAACATAGTACAGTCAAGTGGTACGAGAAATATCATGTTAGATGGTGTATTCAACATAGTTTCCTATGACATCGTTCCCAAGTTGCAGAGCATGCTATTGGAAACTGAATTTAAGGCAAGTTGGGGAAGAAGAGTGTCATCTATTTGTCTGCTGAGTCAACGTACTATGCTCATTATTTTCAATAGAACATTCAATTTTACAATCTTCGTATGTCATGTTCTTTAGTGTTATCTTATTCACATGCTTGACTTGGAATATTCCTTCTTCCTCCATATTCTTCGTTCCTTTTTTTATTTGCAGGCTACATACATTCTGTCTATGTATTTATGCTGTCTAAAACTTATTTGTGTTGCTTGTATAATCCCCTCCGTCGGTGACTTATGTTATCCTAGTAAATTAGTTTCGACCTTCAACATTCTACCAGCTGCCACATAATTTGTTGCATTATTTGTAACCACCTGCATAATATTTTTCTCACTAACCTCTAGGATCACTTCTTTTAACAATGTATATAGTTTATTTGCATCCTTCACTTCATTTGTTGCATCAATAGACATAAGAAATAATGCACCTGAAATTTGAGGATATAGGTTTTAAATTATGGTACTCAGGTAAGGAAAAGGCTCGAAACGGAGTTGGTATTATCATAAATAAAGATAAAGGATATTATAGTAGACATACAACGATATGGTGACCAAATCATGATGTTGAAATTAGTGTTAGGAGCAGAGGTTTTGAATATAGTTTGTGCTTATGCACCCCAAGTAGGACTAGAAGATAGTATAAAGACGGCTTTTTGGGAAGAGTTAGATAAGGTGATTCCAAGAATTCCATAAAGGGAGATGATTTGTTTAGGAGGAGACTTAAATGGACATGTCGGTAAGGAGGCATTAGGATATCAAGGTATTCATGAAAACTTTGGTTTTGGGGATATAAATGGGGAAGGTAGAGAGATTTTAAATTTTGCTATCGCATTTCATCTCTTTATAGTCAATACAATCTTCAAAAAAAGAGATGAACATTTCATTACTTATAAGAGTGACTTATCACAAACACAAATTGATTACTTTATTTGTAGAAAAAAGATAGAGCGTGTTGTAAAGATTGCAAGGGAATTCTACAAGAAAGCTTAACCACCCAACATGGACTTTTAGTTATGAATTTACAAATAAAAAAATAGACAAAGAAGAAAAGACTGCATCGAATTATTCAGACTAAATGGTAGAACCTCAAAAGTGAGAAAAAAGATATATTTAAACAGAAAGTCCTTTAAGGATATGCTTAGAATTATGTTGGTATACCTTGCGATATGTGGAACAATATGGCTATTAAACATATGAAGGGTGATAAATTGGTAGGACCAAACAATATTCCTGTAGAAGTTTGGAAAATCCTAGGAGAAACATGAATCACTTGGCTCACAAGACTATTTAATCAAATATGGAGAAACCAAAAGATGCTCAAGGAATGGAGAGCGAGTACACTTATACCCATTTATAAGAACAAGGGAGAGATTTAGAATTGTGCAAATTATCGGGGTATCAAGTTAATAAAGAATCATGTAGATGTAGATGTTACGTATAGTACCTGGAAGAAGGTATGAAAAACTAGTTTTTGAAAGTATTAAAAGAGGTAGAGGATGACCACGAAAGTGTTGAAAAGAAATAATAAAGAATCAATTAGCTTATTGTGAGTTAACTACTAACATGGCACTTGATAGGGCTCTGTGGAAACAAAGAATCCATGTAGCCGGCCCTATCTAGTATGGGAAAAGTTTTAGTTGTTGTTTTCTGCTTTCTATCAGTCCATTAATCCAACATAATAGAGCATCCATATATAACCCAATGCTTTCTGAATCAATTTGCAAGCTCTCTTACTCTTGCCATCTTTCTTGACTTCATAGTATGGAGTCTAAGTCCAAAGTGACCTATATCATTAATCATCACTTGAAAGCTTAAACAAATTGCATAATTTCATGGTTCAAATATAGAATATTTCTTGTTTCAACAGTTTGTGACTCTTTTGCTTGACTTAGAATTTCTTTGTGCTTCATATTTTTCTTTTATCATTGATTCTCATTCGACGTTTTGTGCTTTATTTTCCCAACTTCATTTTTTTTGGGCCTAAGAATTTAGTTGCATGTTGGTTTTGTATTTTCCACTACGTTACGACATTAGTGTACCATCTGACTATCCCAGTAATTAAACAAATGCTACACATATTAAGTTTGATGAATTTCTATTGCAAGCATAGGTCAAGTCTTTAATTGATGTTTTACATATTTCCAGTGTAATTGTTTTTAGGTGAATATTGTGAATATTCGTCGATAGTTGAAGATTGATGCTTCACGAATCGAATCCAACAAGTCGCCAAGAATCAAACGGAATCTAAATATCGATGTCCAACTTCAAGAATATCAAATAAGAGAGCGAAAGCATACAAAACAAGTCAAAAGCTGTGCCAAGACAACATGATTTATTCATGGTTTGAAGTAGTATTTATAGGCTTTACATGGTTTACATTTGGTGTGAAATGAATAACAAAAAGGAGGAAGAAGTGGACTAGTGTTGGCCGGCTAGCACTAGTCGTTGGGACGCCTCAAACTGGGGTTGCACGGGCCCTAGTGGGTCGTGCTCCTATTACATTAACACTCTCCCTCAAACTTACGGGGTATACACTGAAAGTTTATCGAACAAAAATTGAAACCAAGTAACCGAAAGGAACTTGGTGAAAAAATCTGTTACTGCATCTCAGATGTGACATAACACAGTGAAATCTTCTTATTCAGGCATTCTTCACGAACAAAGTGGCAGTCCATCTCGATATGCTTCGTCCTTTCATGAAAAGTGTTGTTGGAGGCAATGTACATGGTACTTTTGTTGTCACAATACATGATGGCAGGACCTTGCAAAGTGACTCCCATATCTGCTAGAATGGTTGTGATCCAAGAGATCTCCATCGCAGTTGTGGCCATAGCTTGATATTCAGCTTTAGTCGGTGAGAGTGATACTTTTTGTTGTTTTTTGCACTTCCAAGAAACGAGAGATTCACCTAAAAACACACAAAAATCAGTCGTAGATTGTCTATCGTTAACATCTCCACCCCAATCAACATCCGTATATACAGATAAATCAAAAGATGAAGAAGAAGTTAAGAGAACCCCCTTGTTAGCATTGTTTCTAATATATCGAATAATGCGTAAAACAACACTCATATGAACAGAAGTGGGTGCCTGCTGAAATTGACTTGTTGTGTGTACTGCATGAGAAATATCTGGTATGGTAATAGTAAGATAGGAAAGGGCACCTATGAGTTATCGGTATGGGGTGGGATCAACTAATTTCTCACTGTTAGTGGATCTTAACTTGGTGCCTAGAACTTCTGGTGTGTCAACAATCTTGGTATCTGTAAGATCAAATCTTTCAATGATATCATTGGCAAACTTTGTTTGAGACATAAAGTATCCACACTTGTTTTTAGTTACTTCAATGCCTAAAAAATAATTTAGTAGACCCAAGTCTTTCATGTCAAATTCGTGGTGAAGATTAAGTTTAACTTCTGCACCATATATCCACACTTCCTGTGATGATCATATCATCCACATACAAAAGCAAAATAACAATACTTAATTTTGTTTTTCGTACAAACAATGCAGTGTCAGTATAGCAAGTCGTAAAATTATGCAAATGCATGAATTTTTCAACTGTTTCAAACCATACAAGGCTTTTCTCAATTTAAGAGCATGACCAGGAGCAACATTGAAACCAGGAGAAAGATTCATGTAAACTTCTTCATTCAAATAATCATTCAGAAAAGCATTCTTAATATCAAGTTGGTATATATCCCATTGCCAATCGCATTAATGGTTATGAGAATTCTAATTGTGGTCATTCTAGCTACTAGGGCAAATGTTTCATCATAGTCAATTCCATATTCTTGGGCATAACCTTTAGCAACTAGTTTGGCTTTATATCTCTCGATGTGACCATTGCTATGAGTTTTGATTTTGTAGACCCATCGATATCCAATGACTTTTTTATCTTTTGGTATAGGTGCTACTATCCATGTCTGAGCTTTGTCTAGGGCATTGAGTTCATCTTTCATAGCATCTTCACATTCTGAAATACCTTTGGCTTGATGATAGAATCGGGGTTCTTTAACTTGACGAAGAGTGGCAATCAAGTTTTTTGGTCGGGGATCAAAAGATTCATAGGACACAAATCGCTGGGGAGGTCTTGAGACTCTAGGTTCTAAACCTATATTATCAGGTTCTATACGGGTATCATTGGTTTCTCTAGTGCGTCTTGAATAATGTGAAGGAAAGGGTTCAATAATTGATTGAGTATCAACAAGTGTATGCGGGGTATCACTATCTTCAATAATAGGGTTGTTTTGATGATCTACTGAGTCACAATCATTATCTTCTTCTAGATAAAAAAATATCTTGAGAGATTGAAGATTCAGAATTTTCTAAGGGTTTAGACTTGTAGTAAGCATCATTCTCAACAAAATTTACATCCTTAGAAACGCATAATTTGTCTTCTATGGGATCAAAACACCTATAACCCTTTTTATCTATACAATAACCAAGAAATACACATTCAATTGCTCTAGGTGACAAATTATCATTTTTATCTGTATACACAAAACACCTACATCCAAAAACTCTAAGTCGTTCATAGTATGGAGGGATATTATATAGTTTTTCAAAAAGTGAAGTGTTCTCAAGATTAGACGAAGGCATTCTATTTATAAGATAAACTACAGCAAGAGTAACTTCGGTTCATAAACATTTAGGCACACTACTAGCAATTAACAAAGTTCGACATGTCTCGATAATATGTCTATGTTTTCTTTCTGCTAAACCATTTTGTTGGGGTGTTTTAGTGCATGATTTTTGATGAACAATCCCATTTGATTCAATAAATTTTTGAAATTCATTTGACATATATTCTCCTCCCGAATCCGATCTAAAGATCTTAATGGTGGCCCCAAATTGATTTTGAATTATATTGCAAAAGACTACAAATTTTTCAAATACTTTGGATTTATGTTTTAAGAGATATATCCAAGTAAAACGAGTAAAATCATTAACAAAAATAACATAGTATTGAACTCCTCCTTTAGAAACAACGGGCGCGGGGCCCCAAACATCCGAATGTATTAAATCAAAAGCTTTGTTTGGTACATAGTTCCTTTCTCCAAAAGGAAGATATGCATTTTTCTAAGGATACAATCTTTACATTCAAACTTTTTCTCTCTAATCCTTTTCATCAAAGGAATATTACATAACTTTTGAGAGTCTAAGTGTCCAAGTCTTTTATGCCAAAGAGTAGCATCTTGGGCTATATTACAAAATTCAGAGTTTGGCATAACAAGATAGTCTTTTTTGTATAGGCCACTTTCTCTATGGCCTTGACCAATCACCTTCCTCGATAGGTGATCCTGCACCACACAATGTTGGGATGAGAAAGTGACTATACAATTATTGTCACATATTTGAACAACCGAAAGCAAGTTCAAATTAAGTTTTGGTATAAAACTTACGTTTTGAATATTAAAATTTTCTTTTTCAAAGTTTTCTATTTTATTGATTTGAAGTTTTGTTCCGTCGACCGTAAATACATGTTTCCCAATAGTTTCATGAGATTCAATCAAAGAGTTTTCATTATGTGTCATATGAAATGATGCACCGGAATCTAAAAACCAAGACGTACCTTGAGAAGTGGATAGGGCATTCTCGAAAATGCTTGCCTTTTCCTTGAAAATTTCTTCTATGTATGCTTTGATGTTATTGGGCAAGACTCTTCCTTCTTTTATGACTCATGTTTTCACTCCTTTTTCGAAGTAGAGGACAAGTAGTTTTAATATGTTCATTTTCCTTGCAATAATGACAAGTGGTATCTTTTTGGGCCATGGTCCCATGGGCTTCTTTGACATGCCTTCGTTGTTCTTTGCATGTGGAGGCTTGTAAGTTTTCAATTTTTCTCCCGGTTTTGATGCGGCAAGCATGGCTTCTTTGGCCACATTCATATTCTTCAATCTTGTTTCCTCCATAACAAGATTGGCCAAAAATGAATCCCCTCTAGGTCTAGGTTTTCTATGTATAAGGTTTGATATAATATTTTCAAATTCGTCTCTTAACCCACGCATAAACAAAAATAAATATTGGTTGTCTAAAAATTCTTGAAATTCGTCTAGTTTATGAAGATTTTCCAATTTATCAAGGCTTCTTAATTGAGTCCATAACTCCGAAAATTCATTGTGGTAGTCTCGAATGCTTAGATTTCCTTGTTTAAGCATAATCATTCTTTCCATTAAATTGATTTGAAACAAAAAATCATCTTGGGAATGAAGTTTCTTTAAGTATTCCCAAGTTTCAAAGGCGTTTTCAAAAGCACTAATTCTATTTCTAAGTTTTTCATCCATATTTTGACAAATAATCCATGTAATTTTTGCATTCATTTTTTTCCCATAATTTCAAATCTTGCTTGTATTTTTCGTGGGCTTTGACAATTTCATCGTCATCCAAACCATTAATATCCAAAATTGGTTCTTTTATGGTTCCATGGATATAGTCCAAAAAATCTTTTGACAAAAAATACATTTTCATGGTCCTATCCCAACTTTGGTAACATTTTGGGTCTAGGATACATCTAAAAGCCTCATTTTTGCCTTCTATTTCGTACAAAATCAAAAATTTTGAACTAACCTCAAGTTTGATATAATTCTTCAAAATTTGTACCTGTTCCCAATGCACTCGATTCCTTCAATCCGAGACTTTGATACCATGTGAATATTCGTCGATAGTTGAAGATTGATGCTTCACGAATCGAATCCAATAAGTCGCCAAGAATCAAACGGAATCCAAATATGAATGTCCAACTTGAAGAATATCAAATAAGAGAGCAGAAGCATATAAAACCAAGTCAAAAGCTGTGCCAAGACAGTATGATTTATTCATTGTTTGAAGTAGTATTTATAGACTTTACATGGTTTACATTTGGTGTGAAATGAACAACAAAAAGGATAAAGAAGTGAACTAGTGCTGGCCGGCCAGCACTAGCCGTTGGGACAGCTCCAACGGCTACTAACCGTTGGAGCTCCCAACGGTAGTGGCCAGGGCCATGCTAGCCCTGGCCCTGCCTCAAACTGGGGCTGCATGGGCCCTAGTGGCCCGTGCCCCTATTACATTAACAGAATACTTCATCTTTTCTTGTTAACTGTGAAGGTTTTCGAGGTATATATAGTGAAATATTCTTCCAATAACGGTTTTAGAGAAGAGGGAACATAGCATTCATGTAATCTTGAAGGCTAGCTGCATCATTTTTATGTTATGTGCTAAACTTGTGTAATTGTCACTATTGCTACTTTTATAAGTTACAAACCCTACTCATTGCTTCAATCATAGTTAGATATGATACTATTCTTCACATAATCTGGATGCCTTATTCCATCGGGAAGATACTTGGGGAGAAAACACGCAATGAAGAAATATGCAGTTTTATGATGGAAGCTGTCACTAGTTGGATTGTATGCTGGCTATGCAGAATGAACAATTAGAATGGTAGTGGCAGACACTATACATGAATATCATTGCAACAATTTTCTTAATTTACCAATTATGTCTCTCATGGTTGATACAATTGACACCCATGAAGGGATAGCTTAAGAAAATCAAACTCCCCTTTAAACAAGAAACCACCATCTGAACTGCATTATCTATATGATATGGAAGTAATCACAGGAAACTTCAACGACATGGTATCAAACAAAATCCAAACACCATAATAATAGGCAATCTACAGAAAGATGCATCAGGTTTGAGCATCATCATCAAGACACTAAATTCAACATTGCCCACTTTGTCCAAAATGCCCAAATACCAATTTGCCGGTCAAATCTGCAGCAGAACCTTGGTAATTTGTACCGCATCAGCAAAATGAGAAGAACATGATATCTAGGCAGCAAAGGAACAATTAACAGTTAAGCATGATGATAACATCGTATCAATCTGATTCCCTCCATATTCAAATTTGTGGAACGAGTTATTATCATATTCATCACGTCCTCTCCTTATCATGTATTGCATTTCCTTCATAGTACTCAAAAGTAATAAACTGTGTTTTCATTGCAAGGGCAAGGCCATTCATAAGCTATTGCACAAGATGAGTTACAAACTTTTGATTAATCCAGGGAGGGGAGAGGAAATTGTTTTCAAGAAAAAATATTTTGGATTTTCTTTTTGGGCCAGATATTGAACTCTATTTTCTCCGTTTTGTCATTTTTTTTACTCAGTTTCTTATTTTTATTTTTACAATGTCCAAATAGAAAAGTCATGTATCTTTTGATACTGTAAAATAGGATGTGACAAATCTGTCTCATTGACCCAACTGAAATGGTTCTGGTTTAATATTTACTACATTTAATTCAACTGTTCTCTTTTCCTTTGTAATTTGGTTTTTTTCTTCAAGGAATTGGTGCACGTCTGCGTCCTTCTGAACAACAACAACAACAACAACTAAGCCTTTTCCCATACTAGACGGGGTCGGCTACATGGATTCTTTGTTTCCACAGATCTCTATCATGTGCCATGTTAGCAATTAACTCCCAATAAGCTAGATCATTCTTTATTGTTTCTTTCCAACACTTTTGTGGTCGTC
The DNA here is from genome assembly GCA_036023115.1 of Brasenia schreberi. Classification (NCBI taxonomy): domain Eukaryota; kingdom Viridiplantae; phylum Streptophyta; class Magnoliopsida; order Nymphaeales; family Cabombaceae; genus Brasenia; species Brasenia schreberi. The sequence goes on from JAYKKT010000081.1 coordinate 5,764,141, forward strand.
CTCTACCTCTTTTAATACTTTCCAAATTTAGTTTTTCTAACCTTCTTACAGGTTCTTCTTTTGATCTTCTTTCTATATGTCCAAACCATCTTAAACGATGTTCTCTCATTTTATCCTCTATTGGTGCCACTCCTAATTTGTTTCTAATAACCTCATTATGTATACGGTCTTTTCTTGTATGACCACTCATCCATCTCAACATCTTCATTTCTGTCACAGACATCTTTTGTACATGTTGATGATTAACTGCCCAACACTCAGAACCATAAAACATGGCAGGCCTAACTGCTGCTCTATAATATTTACCTTTTAATTTTAATGGTATCTTCTTATCACAAAGAATACCTGATGCTCCTCTCCATTTTAACCAACCAGCATTAATTCTATGTGTAACATCTCCATCAATTCTTCCATCACTTTGAAAAATTGACCCTAGGTATTTAAAACTTTCCTTTTGGGGAATGCAATGTGTGCCAATTTTAATTTCTATGTCCTCTGAAGTAGCCAAATGATCAAACTTACATTTCATATATTCTGTCTTTGTTCTACTAAGTCGGAGGCCTTTGTTTTCTAATGTTTCTCTCCATAGTTCCAATTTTCTATTAACTTTTTCCTTAGACTCCTCCACTAATACAATCTCATCTGCAAATAACATACACCAAGGTACTTCATCTTGAATATGTTTTGTTAACTCATCCATCACCATTATAAATAAGTATGGACTTAAAGTTGATCCTTGATGTAACCCAATATTAACTTCAAAGAAGTTTGTCGTTCCTTCATGAGTCCTCACACATGTTTTTGCACCATCATACATGTCTCTTATAAGGTTAATATGTCAATGGGATACCTCTTTTTTCCAAAGTTCTCCAAAGAACCTCCCTCGGTACCCTATCATAAGCTTTTTCTAGATCAATAAATATCATGTGAAGGTCTTTCTTTTTTGCTCTAAAATGTTTCATAAGACGTCTCAAAAGGTGAATCGCTTCAATAGTAGATTTACCTGGCATAAATCCAAATTGGTTCTCTGTTGTACTTGATACTTGTCTTAACCTACGTTCGATAATTCTTTCCCATAATTTCATAGTATGACTCATTAACTTGATACCTCGATAATTCGCACAATTTTGAATGTCTCCCTTGTTCTTATATACAGGTATAAGTGTACCTGCTCTCCATTCCTCGGGCATCTTTTGGTTTTCCATATTTCATTAAATAGTCTTGTGAGCCAAGTGATTCCTATTTCTCCTAGTATTTTCCAAACTTCTATAGGAATATTATCTGGTCCTACCGATTTACCACTCTTTATATGTTTAAGAGCCTCTTTGACTTCATTCTTTTGAATACGTCGGTAGAAATTGTGGTTTATATACTTTTCTGACTTGGCTAAATCTCCTAAACTAATACTAACATCTTTATTTTCATTAAAAAGATTATAAAAATAGTTTTTCCATCTACTTCTTATATCATCATTTGCCACTAGAATTTTTTCATCCTCGTCTTTTATACATCTAACATAATTAAGATCTTTAGTTTTCTTATCTCTAGCCCTAGCTATCCTAAAAATATCTCTTTGACCCTCTTTTGAGTTGAGTTTTTTATATAAGTCCTCCCAAATCTTAGCTTTTGCTTCACTAACGGCCTTTTTCGCTTCCTTCTTTGCTTTCTTATAAGCTTCTAAAGTTTCACTAGTTTTCTTAGCATAATGTAATTTGTAACATGCCCTCTTTGCCTTGATTTTGTTTTGTACTACTTCACTCCACCACCAAGCTTCTTTTTGTGCCGGTACACCTCCCTTAGATACCCCTAACACATCTTTCGCCACTTTCCTAATATGTATAGCCATATTGTTCCACATATCAGAGGGTGTGCCAACATAATTCCAAACATCTCCTTGAAGGACTTTTTGTTTAAATATATCTTCTTTCTCACTTTTGAGGTTCCACCATTTAGTCCGAATTGCTCGATGCACTCTTTTCTTCTTTGTCCATTTTTTTATTTGTAAATCCATAACTAAAAGTCGATGTTGGGTGGTTAAGCTTTCTCCTGGAATTACCTTACAATCTTTACAACACGCTCTATCTTTTTTTCTACAAATAAAGTAATCAATTTGTGTTTGTGATAAGCCACTTATAAGTAATTAAATGTTCATCTCGTTTTTTGAAGATTGTATTGACTATAAAGAGATCAAATGACATAGCAAAATTTAAAATCTCCCTACCTTCCTCGTTTATATCCCCATAACCAAAGTTTCCATGAATCCCTTGATATCCTAATGCCTCTTTACCGACATGTCCATTTAAATCTCCTCCTAAACAAATCATCTCCCTTTGTGGAATCTTTTGAAACACCTTATCTAACTCTTCCCAAAAAACTGTCTTTATACTATCTTCTAGTCCTACTTGGGGTGCGTAAGCACAAACTATATTCAAAACCTCTACTCCTAACACTAATTTCAATGTCATGATTCGGTCACCATATCGTTGTATGTCTACTACACTCTCCTTTAAATCTTTATTTATGATAATACCAACTCCGTTTCGGGCCTTTTCTTTACCTGAGTACCATAATTTAAAACCTGTATGCTCTATCTCCTTTGCTTTTTCTCCAACCCATTTTGTCTCTTGTAAACATAGAATATGAATCTTTCTCCGAATCATAGTATCTACCACCTCCATTAGCTTACCCGATAATGTGCCAATATTCCAAGAACCAATACGAATCTTATTATCTAGGACTAGCTTCCTTACCCCCCGCATCCGTCCATAATCAAAATGCGGAGACCCTCTCTGAAAATTTTTCACTACATTCGGGCGGCAATGTAGCGGGACTAACTTCTTTACCCACACCCGTCCATGATGTGGGAACCCTCTCTGCAATTGATTCACTACATTCGGGCGAAAATGTAGTGGCCCTTGCTTACTTCTTACTGCATTCGGGCTCTGCAGCACGTCGCTAGGCGGGGACGCCCCAAAGCAATGCTCATAATTTTTGTAATCCATGTTGTAGAAATCCGACGAAGTTTTACGCTGGCTGTCGGAAGCCTAACACAACCCTCCTCCTTTATCCGGGCTTGGGACCAACAATGCAAGGGTGATCCCTTACATGGGCGGAGTTTCTGCGTCCTTCTGAAATCTTGGAAATTTATTATTAGTGTAACCGAAGCAACAAAATTGTGTAGAACATGTATTTTTCTCAACACAATCTTGTTGTCATCGTATCTCCATCTTGCTGTATTTTTGTGGTTATCATTGATGGTTTTCACTCTTTTGGGTACTTCAAATATGCAAAAACTTGTTTTCTGTACATTTACGAGAAAGCTCGAAAAGCTTGTTGATTTGAGATGCTGTCCGCTTTCCATTATCTGTTTTATGTTCTCAATTTTGTTGCCTTTCTTCAGGTCGTGATTGCAGATGAATCTCACTTTTTAAAGAATGCACAAGCAAAAAGGACAATTGCGTCTCTTCCTGTTTTGCAGGTAATTTTCTTGAAGAAAGCTAGATTGTAATTTGAGCATTTTCTAAACTGCATATTTGCTAGAAAGCGCAATTTGCCATCTTGCTAAGTGGGACTCCAGCATTATCAAGACCAATTGAGCTCTTTAAGCAGGTCTGTTTCCGATAATTCTGAAAATCTTCTGCATGATTTATCTCTTTGTAATCCTATTATAGCGAACTGCTGGTTTCAAATAAAGATGGATTTGTTGACCATGTCCAGCTACAAGCTTTGTATCCAGATGCATACAAAAATGTCCATGAATATGGAAATAGATATTGCAAGGGTGTAAGTGCTCTTTTATACTAGGTGGCAACATCTATGCTATTTGATGCAATTGAGCTATTGATGAATGAGGTAATCTCCTTTCAGAGTATATTTGGAATGTACCAAGGAGCAAGCAATCATGAGGAGCTGCATAATTTGATGAAAGCAACTGTGATGATAAGAAGACTTAAGAAAGATGTTTTATCTGAGCTCCCTGTAAAACGACGGCAGCAGGTATAGAATTTGAGTCAAAATTGTTCTTTTGACCAATCTGCTGTCAACAAGTGCCTATCATTTTAACAGTGCCATGTTGGAATCTGTCAACAAATACATATTATTTATTGCTGGAAGCTATTTTCACGACTTCATGACATCTTCTGTGATGGTGAATTGTATTTTAATTGTAGAAATTTTGGGGTGAAATACAATGTTTCATTGCCCCTAATATGGATTCCTAACGGTCATTCAAGAGTAGTCAAGCACTTACTAGTTCAGAACATGATCCATCAGGCATCAGGCACGAAGAACCATTTTCATGTAATTTTAGGGAATGCACCATTTATGCTTGTTGCTCTTCTGCTGAATGCTATTATGCTGCTGAAAATGAGATCTTCCTTAAAGAATTAAAGCCATGAAGTGAAGAGCTTATGTTTTTACTCTTAAAAAGCAGTGCTGCTCTCTCTCTCTAATAGCCTGTGCTGAGTTGTTGGGTGAATAAATGTGTGATGCCCTTTTTAGTTTTGCTAGAGTATTTCTTGGTGATGGTGCTGTTCTTTGTTGATTCTGATGAAGTTTATGATATTGAAATATGCATAAATTGAAGATGGAAATCTGGTGTGCAGTCTCTTGTGTGGAGCCTTCATCCTTCACTTTCTTCTCTATTTCTCTCTTCTAATTACAATTAATAGGGTTTCTCACTAATAACCACCATTACAAAGGAATTTATTACATAAGTACCATTAATGAAATTTAATTTAAAGGCACCTTCAAAAACAACTATGAACAAAAATTAAACACTAATGATAGCCCTAAGAACAGAAGGAAGAAAGAAACAACAATAAAAGAAAAACAACTACTACGAATTCGATCCTTAACACTGCTCCTTAAGTTGGGTGTAAATATTGTTGTCATACCCAATCATACCCAACTTGTCACATAATCTACACATTGATTTAGTTTGCATATCTACACATTGATTTTATGATCACACGGGCCCCAACTTGAACTCATTGGTACTCATATTGTCCCTAATAAAGTCACCATCAATCTAACCACTTTCCTTCACATATCCCTGAAACAATAACTCTATACTCAGCTTTAGCTGTAGACCTAGCCACAACGGTCTGGTTTTTACTTTTGTAAGATACTATATTACCACCCAAAAGTGTCACATAATCTTAGGTAGATTTTCTATCTTTTGTAGAACCAACTCAATCTACGTCGGTGTACAATTCATATTTGTATAACCATTATTTTCATATATCACACCGTGTCTTGCAGAATCTTCTAGATAATAAGATTCGTATTGGTTCTTGGAATATCGGAACATTATCAGGTAAGCTAATGGAGGTGGTAGATACTATGATTCGGAGAAAGATTCATATTCTATGTTTACAAGAGACAAAATGGGTTGGAGAAAAAGCAAAGGAGATAGAGGATACAGGTTTTAAATTATGGTACTCAGGTAAAGAAGAGGCTCGAAACGGAGTTGGTATTATCATAAATAAAGATTTAAAGGAGAGTGTAGTAGACATACAACGATATGGTGACCGAATCATGACGTTGAAATTAGTGTTAGGAGCAGAGGTTTTGAATATAGTTTGTGCTTACGCACCCCAAGTAGGACTAGAAGATAGTATAAAGACAGTTTTTTGGGAAGAGTTAGATAAGGTGTTTCAAAAGATTCTACAAAGGGAGATGATTTGTTTAGGAGGAGATTTAAATGGACATGTCGGTAAAGAGGCATTAGGATATCAAGGGATTCATGGAAACTTTGGTTTTGGGGATATAAACGAGGAAGGTAGGGAGATTTTAAATTTTGCTATGTCATTTGATCTCTTTATAGTCAATACAATCTTCAAAAAACGAGATGAACATTTAATTACTTATAAGAGTGGCTTATCACAAACACAAATTGATTACTTTATTTGTCGAAAAAAAGATAGAGCGTGTTGTAAAGATTGTAAGGTAATTCCAGGAGAAAGCTTAACCATCCAACATCGACTTTTAGTTATGGATTTACAAATAAAAAAAGTGGACAACGAAGAAAAGAGTGCATCGAGCTATTCGGACTAAATGGTGGAACCTCAAAAGCGAGAAAGAAGATATATTTAAACAGAAAGTCCTTCAAGGAGATGTTTGGAATTATGTTGGCACACCCTGTAATATGTGGAACAATATGGCTATACATATTAGGAAAGTGGCGAAAGATGTGTTAGGGGTATCTAAGGGAGGTGTACCGGCACAAAAAGAAGCTTGGTGGTGGAGTGAAGTAGTACAAAATAAAATCAAGGCAAAGAGGGCATGTTACAAATTACATTATGCTAAGAAAACTAGTGAAACTTTAGAAGCTTATAAGAAAGCAAAGAAGGAAGCGAAAAAGGCCGTTAGTGAAGCAAAAGCTAAGATTTGGGATGACATAGAAAAAACTCAACTCAAAAGAGGGTGAAAGAGATATTTTTAGGATATCTAGGGCTAGAGATAAGAAAACTAAAGATCTTAATTATGTTAGATGCATAAAAGACGAGGATGAAAAAATTCTAGTGGCAAATGATGATATAAGAAATAGATGGAAAAACTATTTTTATAATCTTTTTAATGAAAATAAAGATGTTAGTATTAGTTTAGGAGATTTAGCTAAGTTAGAAAAGTATATAAATCACAATTTCTACCGACGTATTCAAAAGACTGAAGTCAAAGAGGCTCTTAAACATATGAAGAGTGGTAAATCGGTAGGACCAGATAATATTCCTATAGAAGTTTAGAAAATACTAGGAGAAATAGGAATCACTTGGCTCACAAGGCTATTTAATGAAATATGGAAAAACCAAAAGATGCCCGAGGAATGGAGAACAAGTACACTTATACCCAAATATAAGAACAAGGGAGACATTCAAAATTGTGCGAATTATCGAGGTATCAAGTTAATGAGTCATACTATGAAATTATGGGAAAGAATTATCGAACGTAGGTTAAGACAAGTATCAAGTACAACAGACAATCAATTTGGATTTATGCCAGGTAGATCTACTATTGAAGCGATTCACCTTTTGAGACGTCTTATGGAACATTTTAGAGCAAAAAAGAAAGACCTTCACATGATATTTATTGATCTAGAAAAAGCTTATGATAGGGTACCGAGGGAGGTTCTTTGGAGAACTTTGGAAAAAAGAGGTATCCCATTGACATATTAACCTTATAAGAGACATGTATGATGGTGCAAAAACATGTGTGAGGACTCATGAAGGAACGACAAACTTCTTTGAAGTTAATATTGGGTTACATCAAGGATCAACTTTAAGTCCATACTTATTTATAATGGTGATGGATGAGTTAACAAAACATATTCAAGATGAAGTACCTTGGTGTATGTTATTTGCAGATGACATTGTATTAGTGGAGGAGTCTAAGGAAAAAGTTAATAGAAAATTGGAACTATGGAGAGAAACATTAGAAAGCAAAGGCCTCCGACTTAGTAGAACAAAGACAGAATATATGGAATGTAAGTTTGATCATTTGGCTACTTCAGAGGACATAGAAATTAAAATTGGCACACATTGCATTCCACAAAAGGAAAGTTTTAAATACCTAGGGTCAATTTTTCAAAGTGATGGAAGAATTGATGGAGATGTTACACATAGAATTAATGCTGGTTGGTTAAAATGGAGAGGAGCATCAGGTATTCTTTGTGATAAGAAGATACCATTAAAATTAAAAGGTAAATATTATAGAGCAGCAGTTAGGCCTGCCATGTTTTATGGTTCTGAGTGTTGGACAGTTAATCATCAACATGTACAAAAGATGTCTGTGACAGAAATGAAGATGTTGAGATGGATGAGTGGTCATACAAGAAAAGACCGTATACATAATGAGGTTATTAGAAACAAATTAGGAGTGGCACCAATAGAGGATAAAATGAGAGAACATCGTTTAAGATGGTTTGGACATATAGAAAGAAGATCAAAAGAAGAACCTGTAAGAAGGTTAGAAAAACTAAATTTGGAAAGTATTAAAAGAGGTAGAGGACGACCACAAAAGTGTTGGAAAGAAACAATAAAGAATGATCTAGCTTATTGGGAGTTAATTGCTAACATGGCACACGATAGAGATCTGTGGAAACAAAGAATCCATGTAGCCGACCCCGTCTAGTATGGGAAAAGGCTTAGTTGTTGTTGTTGTTGTACACCGTGTCTTGCAGAACCTTTTAGGTACCTACGTATATGAAATATTACATCCATATGTATCTTATATGGTGACTACATAAATCGATTGACAATAGCAACTGCATAGGCTATATTTGGACGAGTAATGGTTATATATATTTACTTTCCAACCAATTTTTGATATGTAATCTCATTAGCCTTATCACATCTGTCATCTACTCACAATTTATGGTTAACATACATGGAGCATGAAGGGGTTCTCTAGCATCTTTGTATCTCATAATAAATCCAATATATATTTGCTCTGGTTTAAGAAAATATGAGTACCAGAATATACTACTTCAATTCCACGGAAGTAGTGCAATTTACCGAGATCTTTAATATCAAATAGCTGATGTAGTTCATGCTTCAATTTCACAATTTCTTTAATATTGTCCCCTATCACAATTATATCATTAACATAAACTAGTAATAGTCCTCATAGTCCACTTTCTTTGTGCAACAATACTCATTATAACTCTATGTTATCAATAGCGATTGTTTAAGAATATATTTTTTAGTGCCATTTTTAGTAATTTTGATGTTTTAGGTATTATTGTAATTGCCCATAGTGCTAAGTGTATTTTGATCATTTTGTATTTAACAACCCGTTATATAGGGGTTGGACTTCTTGTATTACGGTTAAGAGACTGAAATTAATAAAGAGAGAGAGGGGCAACATCCATTGTAGGGTCGCCCCCTCCTCCGATCTCTATACTTTTTCTTAATTGTTCTGATATTTATGATATCCAATCTTCCGCTGCCCCATTATGATAAAGACGATTGCACGATAACCACCTTTAACATTATAGAGACTATTCACTGTCGTATACAAACCAAGCCCTGCCGTATACAAACCAAGCCCGACCAACTTCACCAGAGACCTTGTCGTGCATCGGTCTGACACCTTCAACACTCGAACTTTGGTGAAAACAAGGGTAGCACAACGGAAGATTGAATATCACAAACACGAAAAAAACAATCAAGAGAAAATATGGAGATTGGAGCAGTGGGCAACCCTCGAATAAAGGTCGCCCCCTCTCTCTCTTTCTTAATTTCAGTCTTTTAACCCTAATACAAGAAGCCAACCCTTATACAATGGAACATAAAATGACCAAAATGCCCTTAGTACTATGTGCACTTACAATAATACTTAAAACATCAAAATTACTAAAACTAACACTAAAAAGCATATTCTTCAACACCCCTCTCAAGTTGGGAGGGAGATACTTCAAACTCCAAACTTGTAAAAAAAAACTAATTCGTTCTCCATTTTTTTTCCTGATTTTTCATCCCTCTTGGTTGCCCATTTTTCATTAGCTTTCATGAATGTTCTTTAGCAACTTCATGTCTGCACCAATCTTCAGGAGCTTCTTGGATGCAATAACTTCAACTCGGCCTTTATGGTTGGTCATTTTCAACAACTTCTTAGTTGAACATTTTTAGCACTTTTTTAGCTACAACATTTTCAACAACTTCTTTGGCTACAACATCTTCAACTCAGCCTTCATGGCTGGTCAATTTTCAGCAACTTCTTGGTTGCAAATTTCAGCAACCTCATGGCTGCAAAACATATTTCAGCAATCCTTATGACTGCGATCTTCACCTCATAAAAAAACCAGCAACAAGTTTCTTCACAACACTTCTTCCATGTCAAACTAATTGGTCTGCACCCTTGCATGTCGATTTGCATATCAATCATCATCACCACCACCATTGAAGCATCGGTGAGTCACTCTTCTTTTGCAAATCAAAGGAAACCAACACACGAAACCAACACTGATTTTTCTTTGTCGATTCGTGAAATAAATCTGGCACCAATAGAGGATAAAATGAGAGAATATCGTTTAAGATGGTTTGAACATATAGAAAGAAGATAAAAAAAGAACCTCTATAAAAGTATGAAAAACTAAATTTCCAAAGTATTAAGAGAGGAAGTGGACTACCACAAAAGTGTTGGAAAGAAACAATAAAGAATGATCTAGCTTATTGTTAACTAACTGCTAACATGTTACATGATAGGGCATGATAGGGCTTTGTGGAAACAAAGAATCCATCTAGCCGACCCTGTCTAGTATGGGAAAAGGCTTAGTTGTTGTTGTAATGCATGGAAATAAATCTCATTTTTTCCATCTTTAGTCTCCGAGAAGATGAATTTCACCAAAGTTTGAGTGACGAAGGTGCCAGGCAGAGGTGCAGTGGGATCTCTGGTGAAGTTGGCGGTACTGGGCAGGCTTGGTTTGTATGCAGCAGTGAATAGTCTCTACAATGTTAAAGGTGGTCATCGTGCAATCATCTTCATCAGAGTGGCGGCGCAACAGAAGATCAGATATCACAAACACGAGAAGAAAATGAAGAGAAAATATAGAGATCAGAGGAGGGGGCAACCCTCCAAAGTCCAACCCTTATATAATGGGCTGTTAAACACAATAACAACAAAGCCTTTTCCCATATTAGATGGGGTCGACTACATGGATTCTTTGTTTCCATAGAGCCCTATCATAATTTGTACAATCCATGGTAGATAAGTCCGACAAAGTTTCATGTTGGCAGTCAGAAGCCTAACACAACCCGAACAAATCACTCCTGCAATATGGTAGAATTATCTAGAGAAAAAATGGTTGTATAAGTATCCAAACAATTTGATAGACTCTAAATGACTGGTATATCATCTATACAAAAACCAAAGTGATATATCAGCACCAAGTAAACAAGCATTACTTCTTTTCTTTCAACTATGCTACTACGACAAAAAGCACAATATATATATTCAAATGGCCACATAACAGAACTATGTGGTCCAGATGAGAAAGGGAGAAATTCACATTTAGCGCTGTATGATACCCAATGAATAATCATGCCTTTGTGTTCACACTTTAAATTAACCAGACAATAAAGTACATGAATGACCCAAAAAAAGTGGCATTATCTACAAGCATCTCAAATAAACAGCACCTAACATTCATGTAGCAGACACACGTATTATGTCACATTCTCACAGCCTCTCCTGCTACATGGTTTAATGAGACTTTTACGCAAACTGGATATAACTGGTTTGGCTACCACAATATGAAAACCATCTTCTAGACCATGAGTTTCACATATACATTCAGAAATACTATATCCTATGGTATGTTCCTCCATCAGCCTATTCACATGAAAAAGGGAGATCAATGAATATCTATAAGATATACATAGACATTCCTTAAAATGTCCAAAACATGTATAGAATATATAAATATATAGAAGTTGTTACCAAATTCACAATAGCATACATAAAGCAGAACAGGTATAAACATAGAAAAGATAAAGATAGACTAAATGCCCACATAATAAAAGGAATATAGATAAACTTATATCATTATACGACTAGGAGAATCACATCTTCACAACTGACAAAATGTTTTCGAATAGAAATCTATATTCTTGTATGGAACCTGCAGCCACTAGCTCCTGATAAACAACAGTGGTCCCAATAACTTTGCAAATGGTCCTTTCATCTGACATGCACGAATAATATATGGTTTCTCATTCTCCTTCCGATGCCCCACCAGTCACACCTAGAAAGTGCATCCCCTTTTTATCCATATTGTAGAAGAGTTGCCACCCAATAGGCCTTCCACTTTTCATTCTTTATTCTTAAATTTCCTTAGGACATCTATGTAACTGTTGAATGGATCAGAAATATGCTGGTTGAGCCACTGATCGCTGCAACTACTGCTTCTTTCACTTGGACTAGGGTTTTATGACTAACTATCCTCACAGCATGAAATCATATAAAGGTGTAGCTCTATTGCGTAGCTTTTCATGCCAAGGATGTAGAAGCATTCTTACAAACACAATTTTACTAAAAGTGGCCTTCAATCAACTTCATATACTCTCATTGTAGATGTAAATCAACGTGGGGACTCGGTTGTTAAAGCCTTGCCTAGGTTTCTTTTGCTGCAATCCACAGAAGAATGCACACATACTTAGGAAGGGGCAGCAAGAGCGGTACTTGCTATTTTGTTTTAGTATACTAAAGCACCAAAATCTTATTAATTTGTGTTCCCATTCTACATGTTTGTCTTAAGTTCTAATACTGTGTTTCTTGACTAACTGTCATGGCCCCATTCAGGCCACCTAGTCACATCTAGGTACCAAGTAGCCTTTTTGGGAAGTCAACTGAGAAATGACTTTGACTGCATATTCAGATACATTTCTACGTTTTCTCTAGAAAATGTTTCCGAAATATGTTTCCACTAAACATGATACGGATTTCTACATTTATAAGAACCTATTTTCAAATTGGGTTTTTCTTATTAGCCTTGTCCGTGAAGTACCTGATATGATTTACACATAGATAAGAACCTACACTCAAAAGAGTCTCTTATTAGCCCTTTATATGAAGTTGAACAGCTCTCCATGAGTTGAGAGTTCAAATTTTAAATGCGAGTCATTGAGAACAAGATCTGCAACTTGGTATGGACCAGTCAATTAGGGTTAAAAACTCTCAAGTACTCACTTTGTGTGTGCGTGCATATATATATATATATATATATATATATATATATATATATATATATATATATATATATATATATATATATATATATATATATATATATATATATATATATATATATATATGAGGCTTTCACATACTCCCATCCATGTATATACATCTGACCTTCCTCCACCGATGCCCATTCCCATCTGATTTACTTTGCTCCACCGGCACCTAAGAGGTTCACCATATCACCCTCTGAACCTTCTCAAAGTAATTTCAAGTGAACTACTCTACTCCAGAGAAGAGTCATCGAATCTTTGAGTGCCTCTGCGATTGGATGAAAATGAAGGTACTATAGGTAAGAGTTTTTCAGGTATCATGTCACCAAAACCTCGTCATTTCTTACAGTACTCCACAATAATAAGCTCTTTGGTTCAAATCTACAGAACCTAGTCCTCAAACATGCTTCTCAGGATGGCAACCCTGGCATACCTAATGTTCGGTTCCAGATTGCTAGAAAACTTTTCAAGTTAATTGTGATTTCACGTTCCTTTTTCTCTTGGAAAATCTCTGGTTATGAAAATCCTTACAAGAATAAAACTCTGGATAGTGAACTTGTCACCTTCAACTTGAAAGCCTTTTATCTGACCTGCCAGGCAGGTTAAGTTAAAACTCTAAAGGGCTTTGAAACTTGCTAAAAGTTGTTATTAATCCAAGAGAGGCCGATGAAGTTATGCAAAATAAATCAGCATCTTATTTGATAAAATCAGCCAATACATCAAAAGTTGGAAGAAGGTGCAGGTCGACGCCCATGGCTGCCGCCCTCTGCCTCTCACGATTCCTTCCTACTTCTTAACCTAATTACAAAGCCAAACTTTATATTACTAACCTAACTTAAAAGACTTAATTACCCCTAATTAGTGACTAACATAACTCAATTCCCAATGGATCAGAATTTGATCCATTGGGATCCAAATTACATACAACTGAACCGATTACATACGATTGAACCTATCTAAAATACAAGACAAAGACTTTAAACTTTAAACTTAAACACAACTAAGAATAAGAAAGAGGACTTCAACTTGATTTCCAACATGCTCCTTCAAGTTGATTCTTGAAGACTTTAATTCTCAACTGAGCAAGTGCTCTCTGAAGGCCATTGACAGAAATTGGTTTAGTGAAGATATCTGCCAATTGATCTTCTGAGCGTACATGGACCAGGTTGAAGATACCTTGGGAAATTTTTTCTCTGATAAAGTGACAATCATTTAAATGTGTTTGGTTTTTTCATGAAAGACAGAATTCTAAGCTATTTGAAGGGCAACTGTTAGTAAAGAAAATAATTGGAGTATTTCCTCTGAACCCAATCTCTTCTAGAAGTGATATAATCCATTGGCCTTCACACATGCCTAGGGCAATAGCATGATATTCTGTCTCTGCACTTGACCTGACCACCACAAATTGTTTCTTACTTTTTAAGGATATAACGTTGCCTCCCAAACGTAACTATATAACCTAATGTTGATTTTCTATTTGTTCTTGAACCTGCCCAATCAGCATCTGAATAGATCCTTATATCGAGTGATGGATATGGAGTATATAGTAAGCCATAAGTTATTGAGGATTTCAAGTACGTGATAATATGAAACACTGTACTCATATAATGTTTAGATGGACAGTGCATCCACCTACTTACATATCCAACTGTAAAGATGATGTCAGGTTGTGTAATAGTGACATATATCAATTTTCCCACTAATCTATGGTATTTATCAGCATCTTCATATGCTTATGTAGACTTAGAACTATCTTCCTTAGGTATCTTCATAGGAATGGAGCATATTCGACAATCCTCCATTTTTGTTTTCTTTAATAAGTCTAGGATATATTTCCTTTGACTTAAGAATAAGCAATCATCTTTATGAATCACTTCTATTCCCAGGAAGTAATGTAATCTTTCCAAATCCTTAAGTCAAATAATATATTTAGTCTTTTCTTTAGGTCGATTATGCCTTCAATATCATCACCTATAATGATAATATCGTCAAGATATACCAGTAACACAATAGTTTTCTGATTTTGTTTGATAAACAATGTATGATCACTAACACACTACTTAAAACCCAAATTTATGACACCATCACTGAATTTTTCAAACCACACCCGTGGGGATTGTTTCAAACTATAAATTGATTTCTTTAACTTACATACCTTGCTTTGCTTTTGTTCATGAACATACCCAGGTGGTAGGTCCATATAAATGTCTTTCATAAGATCTCCCTCAAGGAAAACATTCTTAATATCCAACTGCCATAATTCTCATCCTTTATTGACTGCCAAACTTAGAATGATTTTGATGGTGTTCATCTTTGCCACCAGAGCAAATGTCTCTGTCTGTAACCTTTAGCTACTAACCTTGCTTTATACCATTCTATATTTCCATAAGCCTCATAATTTACTGAAAATACCCACTTGCATCCTACTGTCTTTCTTTGTGAAGGTAGATTAGTCAGTTCCTAAGTCTTGTTTCGTACCAGGGCTGCGATTTCCACTTCCATTGCTGCTTTCCATTCTAGATGTTGTTTTGCCTCTTCAAATGTTCTTGGAATATGAGTAGTATCTGCATTCATCACAAACAACTGATATTCTCTAGGATAATTAGAATATGATACCATCTTTCCCAATGAATATTTTGTAATTTTATGTTTCTCCTTTTTAATTGCAATAGGTAAATCATCCAATTCTCTATCTGTAGGAGTTGGATCTGATTCCGGGTGAGGATTGTGATCTAGGGTAGTTGACAAATGTGGGAGAAAGGTCTTTCTTTCACCTCTAGTATATACCTGCATTTTCTTCTCTTGAGAAAGTATCATCTCCTCCCCTTCTTCTTCATGTAAAGGTTGAGCTTCAATTGGTGGAAGTGGTATCACATGAAAAGTAACATCCATTGTAACATATAATTTTCTTGTAAGGAGATCATAACACTTGTACCCCTTCTGCGTAGAGGAGTATCTCAGAAAGATACATTTAATCAATCTTGCATCTAGCTTATCCCTTAAGCCATGATGAATATGAATAAAGCATGTACATCCAAACACTCTTGGAAGAAGATGAAATTGTTTCTGGGAAGGACATAATGAATAAAATCAGTGTTATCTGTATCGCAGCGGTGCGATACATCTCATATCATGGCCACGATACGATACGGTAACTTGTATCGTAAGATACAGGTTATCGTGCCGTGCGATACACCAATTTTTTTTTTCAATTTTTTTTACAAGTTTCTGGCCTCTCTTCACTTCTCTTCATTTCCCTCAAAGGCATCCTCCGATATGC
This sequence comes from Brasenia schreberi, assembly GCA_036023115.1. Lineage (NCBI taxonomy): Eukaryota > Viridiplantae > Streptophyta > Magnoliopsida > Nymphaeales > Cabombaceae > Brasenia > Brasenia schreberi. The sequence goes on from JAYKKT010000081.1 coordinate 5,780,152, forward strand.
TTGTAATTTAGGTTTATAATTTTATTTATTGAATAAAAATAATTTATGAACAAATAAAAATTGTGACAAAATCATTTCCCTTTTTGTTGCCAACTTTTAGGTATATTTTTGCTAGCAGTTCCTAATTTCATGAGATCGCAAACAATTAAAAACATTTGGTTGTCTCGGTTCATTGAGTGGGCATTTCACAACTTCACTATTTTAGGGTTCATCTTACATGACTTCCATTGAGTTGAACATGATCAACGTGTGTGAGGCTTAACTCAGTCTGTGAAGTGAGAAATGAAGCTAAAGCATTAGTTAAAAAGCTAGTCTCTAGTAAGAGAAAAAGGGGATATCATCAAGTAATAATATCACATCACCGAGGTGTCATAGAGTCAATAATCAAAGGAATTGAGCTCATTGTTTTGCTCACATATGAAAATTAGCAAATATGACAACTACATGTACAAAAATAACAGTTTGTTAATTTTGCTATATTAGATGTGTGAATTATGGAAGATAATGAAGAAAATGCACTCCTAACCGAAGAAGACATTACATGAATTAATTTGAAGTGCAACAACATAATGAAGGAGATGAAGATTTTCATTTTAAAGCAGAAGGTGATGAGAAACTTTGAATCTTTATCAAGGAGAAGATGAAGATTACTTAGTTAATGATACTGATACAAATTTATAATATGTAAAATGTAAATGAATTTTATTTTTTTCTTTAAAATATGTAATTTTGGATGCAATTATTCAATATTGAATGTTCAATCTGTGCTAAACTTTGCATTATATAAATTGAAAGCAATTACCAGATTTTTCTAGATTTTTTTAGATTTTTACTAATTTTTCTTGATTTTTTAAATAATTTTTATATTATTTTAATATTAAAGTATGATACGATACGATATGCCCGTATCGTGGAGCCCAGCGATATGCGATACGATATGCGTCAGACAACACTGAATAAAATGGAGTATTCTCACTGAGGAACCTGCTTGGCATACGCTGCAGTTAATACTGCTTCACCCTAATAACATTTTGGTGCATTACATCCAATTAAAAGAGTTCTTGCGACTTATAGAATATGTCGATTTTTCCTTTCAGCGGCATCGTTTTGTTGAGAAGAATAGGCACGTGTGGTCTGGTGCAAAATTCTATGATCTAGAAAATGCGAGTGAAGAGATTGAGACATAAACTCACCCCATTATCACTACGAAAAACTCTCATAGTTCGCTAAAATTGAGTATGCACAAACTAACAATATATCAGAAGAATATTCTTTACTTCATCTTTAGTTTTCATGAGATATATTATAGTGAATCTAGTGTAATCATTAATGAATGAGACAAAGTACTTATATCAATGCATAGATATAGTAGAACATGGATCCCAAATATGCGAATGAACAATCTCAAATGGAATGGAAGATTTTTCTTTCCTTAGAGGAAAAGAAATACGATGGTGTTTTGCCTTCTGGTAGGTTTCACAGTTCAAATTTAAATTATTACAATCATTAAATTCATGTAGTATTATCCTCAGTTTAGATAACGGTAAATGTCCCAGTCTCTGGTGCTAGTGAGGTATCCTCAGTTTAGATAACGGTAAATGTCCCTGTCTCTGGTGCTAGTGAGGTATGTCCTCCTGTTTTTCTATAATGACAGTGATTGTAAGACCGCTCCCTTGTTATCCTCGCAAAAATAAAGGCCTCAACTCACACTACCCTTACCAAAGATCCTCATCGTCCTCAGTTCATGAAAGAAACATCCAGTAGAATCAAACATTATACGATAATTCAGATCCTGAGTCATAGCAAAGACAGACAATAAATTGACTGATATATTTGGAACATGTAAAACATTTTTTTAAAGTGCCAAATGATGTAGTAATACTCTATTTTCCAACTATTGGAGTATGAGAGCCATCTGCCAGTCTAATGTTAATTTTTGCTTGAGTGAACTCATAGTTATCAAAGAAATGTCTTCGACTAACTATGTGATCTGTGGCCCCATAATCAATAACCCATATCTTTGAATGAGAAGTATATGCCATAACTGCTTGTGAATCAATGTGGGAGGATGTCGATGGAGAGTGTGAATCAGTCAAACGGGCTTTGAGTAACTCAATCTCTTTCTTCATATTTGTTATGAGGTCGAACTGTCGTAAGTCTTTTGTTTTTCATTCTGATCACTGCTGAAATAGGTTTTGTTGGATTGGTTCTAAAAATGAGTAGGTCGTTTAACTAATTCTCAACATGTTTCCTTAGTATGCTGTGGTTTTTCACAATGAAAACAAGTTAATTTATCATTTTCTTTAGAAGTAATGTTTTGAATCATAGTATCTACCACCTCGATTAGCTTATCGGATAATGTTCCGATATTCCAAGAACCAATACGAATCTTATTATCAAGGTAATTCAAAAAATTCTAGTCGGTAAAGATGCATTAGGATATCAAGGTATTCATAAAAACTATAGTTTTGGGATATAAATGAGGAGGGTTGGGAGATTTTAAATTTTTCTATGGCTTTTGATCTCTTTATAGTGAATACAATTTCAAAAAACAAGATTGAACGTTTAATTGCTTATAATAGTGGTTTGTCACAAACGCAAATTGATTATTCTTTTATAGGAAAAAGATAGATCGTGTTGTAAAGATTGCACGGTAATTCTAGGAGAATGGTTAATTACTCAACATCGACTTTTAGTAGTGGATTTTGAGGTAAAAATGTCGACGAAGTATTACTGAGTGCATAGAGTTATTCGGACTAGATGGTGGAACCTCAAATGTGAGAAAGAAAATATATTTGAACATAAAGTTCTTCAAGGACCAACCACATATAGCAAATGCAGCTTTAGTGTAAGGCCAGGCAATGACCTTGACAAAATGCAACTTTGGATGCAAGACCTGCCAACCAGTTGGAGGAAATACAATTTGCAATCACGTGGAATAAATGTATAAAAATGATGCAACATCTTTTGATCCATTTGCTCACACATGGGCGCCCTTCTTGAGCTCATTGGTTTGCTTTGTATGGCATTAATGTTTAAATCTTGATTTAGCTCTATATAATAGATAGCTTCGTTAGTCTTAGGCATCTTCTATTGGTTTCTTGGTGAAAGCTTTCTGGAGTCTATGCACTTAGACACTCGGACTGAGTTAGAAGACCTTATCTCAACCTTTACACATGTGAGCGGCAGTTCTCAGCTATTGTTCAGTTAATCATTTAGGTTGGGTCGTACCTTGATCCGGGTTTCTGGCTGGTTTCACTTGGGTTCGTTGTTGCTATTTTTGGCAACTTGTATCATGTATCTCATATATTTAGTTCTTCACATTATAACATGTTTTAGTCTTTCATTTGTTGCACCATACGTGTGTATTCTTTAGTATCATAAATATCTTGATTGTTTGTGAAACGTTTTTTTTTGCGAACTCATTTATATTTAATTAAATGCATTGAACTCCATGTCATTTATTATAATTAAGTATTAATTAATATTTGTTCTTATTTGTTTATCTTTCTATGCCGCTTAATCTTCAAAGTGGTACTTAACCAAACTGGTACTTAACCAGAGCTTAACCACTTAAGACGTGACTACTTAAGAGTGGCTAAATGCTATTGACGACCTAGGTGTCATTATGAGAACCTTATGTCTATCTTGCATGGTGGGTAACTCCTTTCTCAGTGCTTTGATTGATCTGAAGAAACAAAATCACTATTCGGAGAATCATTGATAGTAAATTATGCATCTCTGTGCAAAAAGTAAGGGTTTCAATAATTCTAAATCATCAGCTTAAAAATCGAAAATCCTTATGCAATCACTGGGTGACTATAGATACACCTAATGGCTAATGGACTCCAAGCTGTAAGGTCATGTGTACTGCTTGTATTGCATACTCCCCTTGTTCATTTTAGTTTGGTTGATAAAGAGGTTCTGCATTTAGATTGTAACAGTTAAAGCTTTGTCTCAGGTCTTCTTGGATTTGGACGAAAAAGAAATTAAGCAGGTTCAGGTTCTTTTCCAAGAGGTAAGCTCATCCATGAGAAGCCATGATCTCTCTTATTCAGTTATCTGATGTTCTTTTTGTGAAGTATCAGGATGGGTGAACCATTCATTTTCTTGATGCAATTTAATTTATCCTATTCACTGGGAAAATCATGTTCTATGCAAAGACTGACCTTCCTAAATATGAAATACAAGATTACGTATGGGAGTATGTACTAGAGGAGTCTCATCCAATGTGAAAGAGCTGCAAATTTTTGTACTTACACAGGAACTAGAGTTGCAGTGAAGTATGATTAACGTCTAGTCAACTTTATACACATTTATAGGGTTTTACTAGCATAATCCATACATGTAAGGATTGAATTGGCAATAAAAACGTGCATGTGTGTATTATATACTATGTAGCTAATAGCTCTATAACATCTGCTCTAGCTCACTATGGCGTATTAGTGATTCAATGGGTGTTCTGACTCTTGGTGTTTAACGCCTGACTTGGAAAACGTCAATAGGGGCGCTTGAGCGCTATAGCAGGCCGATATATCAGCTCACCAACTCACAATAGGCGTACATGATGGGTCTACCCAACCTAATTTGGAAAGAAATAACCCTGAATACTGAGCATGCTCTCTCTCTCAACCCACTGTCAGTTACAACAGTTTCTCCTTCTCTTTTCCATCTTTTTATTTTTCCTCTTTCTTCTTTCTTCCTCTTCTTCTTCTTCTTCTATTTTTACCCTACACACTACAAGCATGCTCTCTCTCTCAGCCTGCTGTCAGTCACAACAATTTCTCCTTTTCTTTTCCATCTTTTTCTCGTTTTTCTTTCTTCTTCTTCTTCTATTTTTTCTCGTCTTCCTTTTTACACTGGTGGTGATGGTTGATCAAAAGTGGCTAGCATTTACACGATTCAAGAAACAATAGTGCATTTATTTTCCAACAAACAAGATGCAGATGAGCTTTGGTATCAGCATGCAGTTGGCTTGGGAGGATGTGCCCTTCAGTCTGACACTATAATAATATCAGCGTATGAGAATATGCAGGATATTCACAAAATATGGTTTGTAGGAGATATATCACTATGGATGCTACTTCAAAAGAAAAAGTTCCTTTTTCTTTTAATCTCAGAGGTTGTGTGCGCTCTTAACATCTTTTCTTTTAAAGCTTATGGGCATATAACTGTCTTAACTGTATCCTTCTGGAAATGTTTCATGTTTCTAGGGCCCTCTTTCTTAACTTTGCTCCATAATGCATCTATCAAGTTAGAGTTTTTGGATTTGGTTCTTTTATGTTCATGTATCACATGCTTTTTTTTTGTCTTTGTATGTTTAAGTTAACAATTTGACAACTTTGTGTTTTTTAAAGTTATCATTTGACATGCATGTACCACATGGAATTTATTGATTGGTTGTATAGAGTTCGTTTGTTTAGAGTGATTCACTTTATGAATGTGGTGGATATATGTTGTTGTTTTTTAGAAATTAGATATTTCATTGTATATGTTCTTTAACAATAGCTGACCACCAAATCTGTCATATGTCCGCTACTGCTATATTAGGGTTGAGTGTCAATGGAATGCACTGTTGACAATGTAGATTTATGTGCACGTGTACCATAGCATATATGCTCGTATCATACATAATCTTATTCCAGCAGCTAAACAGTGGCTATAAATGAGGCCAGAATGTAGAAACCTTTCAGGATTGGATCAACTGAGTTCATCAGTTCCCAAGAAAGGGTATCAACTATAACATTTCAGAATTTGTTTTGGTTCCCATTGAAGTGAAGTTAAGTATTGAGCATATATCTTGGCTTTGGTGCATGGAGGGTGGACCCAAGGGGCCAAGGGCTACCCTAGGTGAGCACATCTACCAATTATATGAACCCTAGATATTGGAGGCCCACTTTGGCATTTGTCTTGTATAGGCCTACTTTATGCTTCTATACAAAGATGATTTGGTGTCATGTACCCTTTATTCTCTTCTATTCCTGCAAACCAGGCAGCAAACCCCAAGATATAAGAGCTTTTGTCCTCTTCAAGTGGAGGAGCGAACTAATTACTTGTCTTTTCTTCTGTAGCAAGAACTTCCTATTCCTTAGAGGGGAAGGCTATCAAGTATCTTGGTTTGCTTCTATTCCTTTTAATCCCAGAGCAAAAATTAATCCAGAAATCCTTTTAGGGAGCGAAGCTCTTATCCACAACAAAAGCCTCTTATGTGGCATTATATGCTACAAAGGAAAATATTGACAAATCACTTTCTGCAGCCACATACTACTCCCCCAGTTTTTCCGGCCAATTTCTTATGCTATTTAATAAGGTAAGACAAGATTGCCTTTTGGCTATTGGGCCTATGTGGATTCTAAGAAAATGGGTTTCTGGTGATGAACAGGCTTGTATTTACGTAGCACTATTTGTTTTTCAATTACTACCTTAGCTTCAGTACATTTTTTTGATGTTTGATAGATGAGCACATGCATTTGAGACTAGGCCTAATATGGATATCAAAACTTTCACTAATCAAAATAAAACTACTAAGACTATGGACAATAGGAAAATACTCTTCTTCTTTATATCAGAATTAATGAAGGAATCCAGATAAGGAAAACGAGATTTTTCTGATTCGATGGTAGTGAATGAACAAATGTTAGATCATACTACACCAAATCTGACTCTTGGTTCTTAGTTCTGATTTGTTTTGTATATCACTCACTGCTTGATATTATTGTTTCACTAACCTTGAGTCTTTTATCTCTTTGGGTTTTTGTCTGCCTGAATCACAGCTGGATTTGATCAAGAATAAAATCAACAACTGTACGTCAGAGGAGGAGGTTCAATCTCTGAAATTCTCCCAAAAGCAGCTTATTAACAAGGTTCACAATCATTTATTATTTTATGCTGGTAGAACAAAGAGCGGACTTGTAAGGATAAATGGTGGCATGTGCACTGTGTCGGTGCCTTCACGCCATGTGCATGTGTGTATCTACACTAGTGTGCCATTTCCACATTGGTTGTACTATATTAATTAAGAGATGTTGTAACACTTCCATTTGTAATTGCATATGTAGAATATATGGGCTCATTTGGTTCCTCTCTCTCTCTTGATTTATATGCCATCAGAGGATAGGTGCTTGTGATTAAAACAAAGTAACACGGAAGAACAAAAAGTAGCAAAGAGGCTGCTATTTTTTGAATGATAAGTAATCATTCCCTACCAATGGAATCCACTCTCCCCCGAATCAGATTCAATCTATGATTGGTTATGATTCCCCAACATTATTGGATGTTCAATGTGTTTTTGCTGCCACTGTGATAGGTCATGAATTGTTTCATTGGTTTCTAAAGAAATTCTCTCAGGGTTGCTTGGATTTAAACGGTTTCATTATATAAGGGTGCTTTAATGCCTTTTATACATGTCATCTATGTCTTATCTTTTCTTTCTTTCTTTTTTTTTAATTGCAGATCTACACTGATTCAGCTGAAGCCAAAATTCCTGCAGTTTTAGATTACTTGGGAACTGTTATTGAGGTAAGATTCTGAGTTCTTTTGTGTAGCTGACCCCAGTTTATTGTGGGGTCCAGCTTGGTTTTAGTTTTGGTTTTGGATTGTTATTAGGAATACTTTCATCAAAATGTTCTCCAATTTTGTCAAAGCACTTCTGATCTGGTTCTATTATTAGAAAATTCACTAAGATATTCTAAGTACTTCTATAATCCTTGGCACAAGTCAAACAAATTTTCTCTATGTTATTGAGCAACATCACTTTCTATGTGGATTCTTTTAAAATATTTCCAAGCATTGCATGCATTGGTGAAATTGGCCAGGTTGTCATGCATTTTATAATCAATATTATTCATATTGGATCCACCATCTTTTTAGTGATCCCTTCCCATGTATCAATTATGTGATTCTTGTTGGCAGCTGCTGCAATATCTTGTTTCAAATCTTCCGTTTCTATCTTTAGTTCTTGGATGCTCTTATCAACGTAATCTGAGTGATAGGACTGTGAAATGGAGGTGGAAAGCCAGGAAGATCATCACAATAGCACAAACTATGGTCTTTGTATGATGCTTTAAGCTAACTTCTGGGACTGCATGGACTTCTTCAAAGAACCAACTTGGCATGCAAAATGAGGTTCACAGTAACTCAAATCGAGGCTTTGTTACCATGTGATTATATGAACAAAAACTGTGCCAGCACTCTAGTTCAGATCCTTGAAGGATCAAAAGGATGGAAAACAACATTAATACAGTGAAAGATGAAGAAATTGGACTTATATTCATTCAAGAATGTTGCTAAATATTCATTCCTATTCAAATGTACATGAACCTCCATTTATCCAATCCATCTTCTCACTTCAAATCATATTGTTTCTATCACTTTTATGTTTAATCTTGACATGGTATCAGAGCCTATCAAGCAGTTTCTACTTTGGTGAAGGAAAACTGTAGTGATGTGTGGAGCAGCTAGAAGAACAAGGGACTTGGAGGCTGATCTGAAGTGTAAATTTTCATAGATCTGCAAGTTGCTGGAAAATTTCAGTCAAGAACGTATATACAAAATGGAAGAAGGATTAAAAGAGGAATCCCAATGTGTAGCCTATGAAACTAATCGGAAATAACAACCTTTTCAGATCACCAATATTAAATTGGATGACAGAAATTACAGGGAATGGGCACGATCCATAGAGTTGGTTCTTTGATCTAGAGAGAAACTGCACATCATCAAGCATGACCAGATTCGTCCAAATGAAGAAAGTGTTGATTTTGAAAGATGGTCTAAAGATGTTACCTTAGTAAGTTCATTGTTAATTCAATCCATGAATACATCTATCAATAAGACACTTATGTATATGGAATCAGCTACAGAAATCTGGTTTGTAGTTGACGAAGCATATTCTCGATAATTTAAAATAGCTAAAGAGTATTAAATCCAAAAAAAATCAGAAAATGTTGCTAGGGTGACCGTTCTATTAGTAACTATTATGGAGAACTACGTGGGATATGGAACGAACAAATATACATTGTAGAGAATAAATGTAGTGAATGTATAAAAGAGAGAAATGCGAATGCAAAAATTCGAAAAGTCTTTGATCTTCTATGGGGTATATCCCTAGAACATGAACCAATAAAGCTGAATATTTTCCACAAAGAGGAACTTCCCTTAGTGGGAACAATATATTCTCTATTATTTCGAGAAGATAAAAGAATTTTAGAGAAAGGAGAGCAAGTACAATATGAAAAGGATGCATTTACTAAAAGGGAAGCGATCAACTACCAAAGAGGGAGAGACTGAGTTAGAGGTAGAGGAAGAGGATGATCCCAGAAATATGAAGATAAGATTAAACTATATTGTGAGAAGAGATGATATACTCGTGAACATTGCTGGGAAATTATAAGTAGGCCAATAGATTACAAAGATTATGAAAATCATGTGGCAACAACAAGTGAGAAGAAAGCAACGTCTAGTTCTATGGATGAAATGATAGAATTGAAGAAGAAACTGGCAGAAATTGAATTGAGATTATGTGAACAATCCTCTGAAAATATTTGTTGATAATCGAAGGTTAAGCGCCCAAGTGCAATTCTTTAAAGTGCCAAGATATCAAAGCATTCAAATATGGATCTCACACGCAAAGAGCACAACAAGAGTGAAAAACAAGAAAGTCAAACCACAAACAAAAGTTGTGCAAGACAACATAATATTTATTAATAAGAAAGCTCATATTTATAGAGGATATACAAGTGAGAAAAGAAGAGAAAAGAGCAGCAAATGGTTCAACTGCAAGTGGTGGCCAGTCTTGGAAAGCACAATTGTTGGAGGCACTGAGAGGGTCAGTGCCTCCAACGGTCACCCATAGCAAAGGCAGGAGCCCTAATGGCCCGTGCTCCTATTACATTTAATACCCCCCTCAAACTTACGATATATATACCGAAAGTTTGTCCAACAAGAAATAAAAACGAGTAGTAGAGAAATTTGGTGAAAAAGTAAGCTAGTTGCATCTCTGATGTGACATAACACAAAGTTATCTTCTTTTGTAAGCATTCTTCACGAATAAAATTATAATTCATCTCAATACGCTTCGTCAATTCATGAAAGTTATTGTTGGAGACAATGTACTTAGTGCTTTTATTGTCACAATACATAGTAGCAGGTTTTTGAGAAGTAACGCCCATATCGCTCCGAACAACTGTAATCCAAGAAATTTTTGTAGCATCAATGGTCATTGCTCGATATTCTGTTCGGTTTAAGAGAGTAACACCTTGTGCTGCTTCTTGCACTTTAAGGAGATTAGTGATTCACTTAAAAAAGCACAAAAATGAGTTGTAGAGTGTCTATTGTTGACATCTCCGTATCAATAACATTCATATACACACATAAATCGAAAGACGAAGAAGTTAAAAGAACCCCCTTATTTGTTCAGTTTTTTTACGTATCGAATAATGCACATAACAAAACTCATATAAACAGTGTTGAGTGCTTGCTGAAACTGACTAGTTGTATGAACTCATGAGAAATGTCAAGACAGGTAATAGTCATATATGTAAGGGCACCTATGAGTTGTTTGCAGGGGGTGGGGTCATCTAATATTTTTCCATAAGTGGATCTTAACTTAGTACCAAGAACTCTGGGAGTATCCACTATTTTGTTATCAGTGATACCAGATCTATCAATTATATCATTTACAAATTTAGTTTGAGACATAAAGTAACCATAATTGTTTCTAATAATTTCAATACCCAAAAAAATAGTTAAGACGTAAGTCTTTCATATCAAACTCCTCGTGATGGTTATGTTTAACCTTTTCTTATCTATTCCATAACCAAGAAATACAAATTCAGTGGCCCTAGGAGACAATTTATCGTTTTTGTATGTATAAATAAAACATTTGCACCCAAAAACAAAGTCTTTCATAATAAGGATAAAGATTATATAGTTTTTTAAAAGGAGAAATATTTTCAAGGTTGGGTTGAAGGCGTTCTATAAATAAGATATATAGCAGTAAGAGTAGCTTTTGCTCATAAAAATTTAGGAACATTACTGGCAATCAACATAGTTCTACATGTTTCTATGATGTGTTTATGTTTTCTTTCAGCTAAGTCATTTTGTTGATGGGTTTAATGCAAGATTTTTTATGCAAAATTCTATTTGTTTAAATAAACTTTTGAAACTCATTTGACATATATTCTCATCCTGAATAAAATCTAAAAATTTTAATAGTGGAGCCAAATGGATTTCTAACCATATTGTAAAAGATTACAAACTTTTCAAATACTTTCGATTTATGCTTCGAAAGATATATCAAAGTAAAATGAGTAAAGTCATCCACAAATATCACATAATATTGACCTCCTCTCTTGAAAACAACATGGGCAGGATCCCAAACATCAGAATGTATTAATTCAAAAGCTTTGCTTGATACATAATTTCTTTCTCTAAAAGGAAGATGATTCATTTTTTAAAGAACACATTCTTTACATTCAAACTTTTGTTTCCCCATTTTTTTCAACAAAGGAAAATTACGGCATATCCAAATGTCCAAGTCGTTCATGCAAAGATTAGCATCTTAGGCTACATTAAAAGTTTCAAAATTTGGTATAACTAAACAATCCATTTTGTATAGTCCACTTTCTCTATGGCCATGATCAATCACCTTCTTCGATAGATGATCCCGCACCACACAATGCTTGGATGATAAAGTGACTATACAATTATTATCACGAATTTGTGTAACTAAAAGTATGTTTAAATAGAGTTTAGGTATAAAACTAACACTTTGAATTTTAAAATTATCTTTTTCAAAATTTCCTATTTTTTCAATTTGAAGTTTTGTGCCATCGGCAATAAGGACATGCTTTCCAATGGTATCATGGGGTTATTAAAGGATTTATCACAATGAGTAATGTGAAAAGAAGCACCCAAATCTAAAAACCAAGACATATCTTGAGAAGTGGATAAAGCATTTTCGGAAATGCTTGCATTTTCTTTAAACATTTCCTCTATATATGCTTTCATGTTGGTAGATAAGGCTCCTCCTTCTTTATCTTCCATGACTCTCACATTTCTAAATTTCTTTCGAATAAGAGGACAAGTGGTTTTGATTTGCCCACTTTTCTTGCAATAGTGACATGATATCCTTGTTTGGCCATAGTTCCGTGGGTTTCGTTTTTGTTCTTTCTCTTGGTCCTTCGATGTTTTTCACAAGTGGGGGTTTGTACACCATCATATTAGCTCCCAGTTTTGAGGCGGTAAGAATAGTTTCTTTTGCAACATTGATGTTTTTCAATTTTGTTTTTCTCTATAACAAGATCGACCAAAAATGAGTCTCCTTTTGGTCTAGGTTTTCTGTGTATTAAGTTTGATCTAATGTTTTCAAAATCATCTCTTATGCCGCGCATAAATAAAAAGAAATATTGATTATCCAAAAATTCTTGAAATTCATCCATTTTTTGAAGTTTTTCGAATTTATCAAAACTTCTAAGTTTGATTCCATACTTTCGAAAATTCATCTTAAATTCCCTTGCTTAAACATTATCATCCTTTCGATTAAATAAATTTGAAAAACAAAATCATTTTTAGAGTGAATCCTTTTCAAATATTCTTAAGTTTTAAAAGCACTTTTGAAAACACTAATTCTGTTTCTAATTTTTTTATCTACATTTTGACAAATAATCAAAGTTATTTTAGCATTCATCTTTTCCCAAGTTTTAGATCTTGTTTATATTTTTCATGAGTTTTAAAAACATTATCATCATCCAAACCTTCAATATCTAAAATCGGTTCTTGGATCGTATCATAAATATAATACCAAAAGTCTTTAGACAAAAAATACTTTTTGATGGTTCTTGCCCAACTTTGATAACATTTTAAGTAAGAATGCATCTAAAATATTCATTTTTGCTTCTCATTTTATGCAAAAATAAAAGTTTTAGAATTATCTTAAGTTTGGAATGATTTCACGAAATTTGCAATTTTGGCACACTTCTTGATGTGCTCGAATTCTTCAAAACGAGGCTTTAATACTATGTAAATATTTGTTCATAATTGAAGGTTGAATTGTGCATGTTGCAATTTGTTAAAGCATCAAGATATCAAAGCATGTGAATATGAATGCCATACACAAAGAGCACAAGAGTGAAGAACAAGAGAATTAAACCACAAACAAAAGTTGTGTAAGACAACATAATATTTATTGTTGAGAAAACTCATATTTATAAAGGATATATAAGTGAGAAAAGAAGAGAAAAGAGAAATGGTGTTGTTGTAAGTGCTGGCCAGTCTTGGCCAACATAGCCATTAGAGACAGTAAGGGTGAGTGCCTCCAACAGTCACCCATAGCAAAGGCACAACCCTAATAGCCTGTGCTCCTATTACATTTAACACCCTCATCATCTTCATCAAACAGTGAAACGATCCATCCTACCTCATACAACATTAGTAGTAACCCCTTTCTTAAAAATTCTGCATGTTCAAATTTATAGATTAGAGACTCTAGAGCCACTAATCACATGGTATATAATAAATCTAACTTCATAAGGTATGAGACTACCTCTATGCTACGATATGTGAAGGTAGGAAATGACTCCTTAGTAGCAATGAAAGGAAATGAAATAATTCAAACTAAAAAATTTAGAATTGAGTCAGTAATTTATATTCCTGAGTTTCTAATAAATTTGTTATTTGTGAGTTCCTTGATTAGAGACTTAAATTGTTTGGACACGTTTTCTCCTTCTAGTTGTGTATTTCAGGATCGGATGACGGAAAGAGCCCTGGGACCTAGTGAACTAAGGAATGCATTATATTTTCTTCCTGGTTATCAGATTTTGGAGCAAAAAAAGGCCCTAATAGCCACTACTGCAGAGCCAAAATTGAGGATTTGTCATAGTCAATTAGGACATTTGTCTATGTCAAAAGTCAAAGAGTTTGTTCCTCTTGTTATTCCAAATAATTTAGTCCTTGAATGTGACACTTGTCAACGGGCTAAACATCATAGAGCTTCATTTTCAAGTAGGGACTTTAGATCATCAGTTCCATTTGAACTTGTTCATTCATATGTATGGGGTCCGTGTGTGGTTCTTTTTATGAGAAAATTTAAATAATTTGTTATTTTCATTGATGACTATTCAATACTTAACTTTGTTTATCTTATTAAATCTAAGTATGAAGTTTCCTCCATATTTTCTATTGTTCACAATCACATTGAGACCCAATTTGAGCACACCATTAAAATTTTTAGATCTGATTATGGTGGCGAATACATCAAGTCCCCATTGCAATCATATCTCCAAACTCATGATATCTTGCATGAGACTTCGTTTGTTTATACTCTATAACAAAATGGAGTGGTTGAACCAAAGAATAAACATATTCTTGAAATTGCTAGAACCCTACTACTTGAACATAGTCTTCCTAAATATTTTTGTTTTGATGGTATACTCATTGTTGTGGATCTTATAAATCAACTTCCATATGTGGTACTCTTTGAAAAGTTATCGTTAATTTGATTAAACCAAAAGATAACCCATTTCATATCACTCCACTGGTTTTTGGATGTCTTTGCTATGCTTATATATATATATATATATATGAACAATTTCGTGATAAATTTGATCCTAAGGTATCAAGTGTGTTTTCATTGGGTACTTTTGTGAAAAGAAAAGGTATGTTTGCTATTATCAAAGTTTGTTTTCATTGGGTACTCTTGTGAAAAAAATGGTATGTTTGCTATGGTCCAAAAACTCATAAACAATACACATATATGGATGTAACATTTTTTGAAATCACCCCGTATCTCCAAAGTAATACCGAATTGCCAAGTCCCAACATGGAAGAACAAGTACTTCCTATGAATACTACAGATGCATGGTTTTATGAAGATCACAATGATATGGACGGGAATAAACTACAAGAAGCTCAAAGTCTATATGAAAGGTGAAAGGAAGGTATTCATGCTCATTCCTAAGGAAACTATAGACCAAGGGGGAGAATCCTCCTCAGATCCCACTACTGCTCTAAGAGAACAAAGTGAAGAGGAGGTGAATCTGCTTATTCCACTTCAAAAAGGAAAAAGGTCATGTGTTAATTATCGGGGGAGGTTTTTTGGAGAACTTTGGAAAAAAGAGGTATTCCATTGACATACATTAACCTTATAAGAGACATATATAATGGTGCAAAAACATGTGTGAGGACTAATGAAGGAATGACAGACTTCTTTAAAGTTAATATTGGGTTATATCAAGGATCAACTTTAAGTCCATACTTATTTATAAGTTAACAAAACATATTCAAGATGAAATACCTTGGTGTATGTTATTCGCAGATGCCATTGTATTAGTGGAGGAGTCTAAGGAAAAAGTTAATAGAAAATTGGAACTATGGAGGGAAACATTAGAAAGCAAAGGCCTCCGACTTAGTAGAACAAAGACAGAATATATGAAATGTAAGTTTGATCATTTGATTACCTCAGAGGACATAAAAATTAAAATCGGCACACATTGCATCCCCAAAAAGGAAAGTTTTAAATTCCTAGGGTCAATTTTTCAGAGTGATGGAAGAATTGATGGAGATGTTATGCATAGAATTAATGCTGGTTGGTTAAAATGGAGAGGGTATTCTTTGTGATAAAAAGATACCATTAAAGTTAAAAGGTAAATATTATAGAGCAGCAATTAGGCCTGCCATGTTTTATGGTTATGAGTGTTGGGCAGTTAATCATCAACATGTACAAAAGATGTCTGTGACAGAAATGAAGATGTTGAGATGGATGAGTGGTCATACAAAAAAAGACCGTATACATAGTGAGGTTATTAGAAACAAATTAGGAGTGACACCGATAGAGGATAAAATGAGAGAATATCGTTTAAGATGGTTTGGACATATAGAAAGAAGATCAAAAGAAGAACCTGTAAGAAGGTATGAAAAACTAAATTTGGAAAGTATTAAAAGAGGTAGAGGACGACCACAAAAGTGTTGGAAAGAAACAATAAAGAATGATCTAGCTTATTGTGAGTTAACTGCTAACATGGCACACGATAGGGATTTGTGGAAACAAAGAATCCAGGTAGCCGACCCCGTCTAGTATGGGAAAAGGCTTAGTTGTTGTTTTTGTTGTTAATTATCCAATTTCTTAATTCATGTCTTATGCTCAATTATTGTCAAGTTATAATAATTTTGTACTAAATGTTAAACTTATAAAGTTCTCAAGGATTTTATTAAAGCATCAAAGTATGATCAATGGGTTGAAAAGTATGATCAATGGGTTGAAGCCATGAAATCAGAACTTCAGGAACTTGAAAAAAATCTGACTTGAGAAATCACTGACCTACCAGTGGGAAGGAAAGTTGTTGGATGTAAATGGGTGTATAAAGTTCAGGGCAGATGGGACCTTAAAGAGATACAAAGCAAGACTAGTGGCCCGCGGTTATAATCAATCATATGGGATTAACTATGAGGACATGTTCGTACCTTTAGCAAAGCTCACTTGCATACGGGTGATTATAAGTATTGTTGCTCAAAAGAATCTGACGTCGTGACAACTAAACGTGAAAATTGTCTTTTTGCAGGGGGAGCTCAAAGAAGAAGTTTATATAGAATTGCTGCTTGGATACTATCATTAAGCAACTTGAAAAAGGTAGTTTATGGACTGAAATAGTCCCCTAGAGCATTATTCAAAAAATTCATAAACAGTATTATTAGTTTGGGATATAAGAAAAGTACGAGTGACCATATATTATTCATGAAGAAGAGAGTGAAATTTACATTATTACTTATATATGTTGATGACATAATTGTGATAGGTGACAATATTGAAGAAATTAAAAAAACTAAAGCAAGAACTCTACTGAGAATCTTAGAAAACTACACTACTTCTTAGGCATTGAAGTAGCATACTGAGGTTCTAATATTTGCTTAAACTAAATAAAGTATACTTTTGATTTATTGCGATACGCTAAAATGGAAGATTGCAAACCAATCTATAATCCTATGTAGGTGAAACAAAAATTACAATTTGAAGATGGGACAAATTAAGTAGATGTGTACAAATACCAACACTTGGTTGGAAAACTAATCTATTTAACTATTACTCGCCTTGATACTGCATATGTGGCAAGCATTGGAAGTTGATTTATGCAAGTCTCCTTCCAAG
Organism: Brasenia schreberi; assembly: GCA_036023115.1. Classification (NCBI taxonomy): domain Eukaryota; kingdom Viridiplantae; phylum Streptophyta; class Magnoliopsida; order Nymphaeales; family Cabombaceae; genus Brasenia; species Brasenia schreberi. Next base: position 5,797,289 of record JAYKKT010000081.1, read on the forward strand.
CATCATATGAATCCAATTTTCCATATACTTAGATATTTAAAAACTACTCAAAGACATGGTGTTATATATAGAGCTAATGGTTATACACGAATATTGAAATTTTTACATATGTTGATTGGGCAGGATGCTCGGAATATGTATCTCTAGTTATAGGCAATATAGTATCATGAAATAGTAAAAAATAGTCTGTTATAACTAAATCTACTGCTGAAGCTGAATATAGAGAAATCATTTCTAACATATGTGAAGTTAAATGACTGCGATCCTTACTAATGAAAATTGACCTACTTATAGAAGATTCAATTATATATTATGACAATAAAGGAACAATTCAGATATCATCAAATCGTCTATTTTTTGAGAGAACGAAACACATCAAAATTGATTGTCATTTTATACGGGACAGTGTGTGCACCAAGGAATTATAACTTGAACATGTCTAGTCTGAAAATCAATATGTAGACATATTAACCAAAGCACTTAATAGAAACTTATTGAGCAAACTATGTGGCAAGTTGGGAGTCACATCTATATTCAACCAACTTGAGGGAGAGTGTTGAGAGTATGAAGGTGGGACCGTGAGAAGAAAAGGAAATTTATTTTCTTGTTGTAGTCTTTTGTTTAATTTTGTTTTTAAATGGAACTTTAAATTAGATTCATTAGTGGCACTTAGTAATAATTTGTATTAGTGTAAGCTGGTATTTAAGGCAATGTTGTTCGATGCGTATCGTATCGTGTATCATTTTGGTTCACGTATCGTAGCGTGTCGTACTTTAATATTAAAAAAATAGTAAAAATCTTTAAAAATCAGAAAAAATAGAAAAAATTAAAAAAAAGATAATTGCAAAGAATTCATATAATGAAAATTTTAGTACATATTTGTCATTCACCATTAATAATTGATTTTTTTTACATATTTTGAAGTAAAAAATAAAATACATTTACATTTACATATTGTAATAAGGATCACCACCTTTTGCTTTAAAATCAAAATCTTCATCTCCTTAATGATGTTCCGTTCCTTCCAAATTAATCCATGCAACGTCTTTTTCAATTATGAGTGCATTTTCTTTGTTATCTTCCACAATCCACTCCTCTAATATATCAAAAATATCTTTTTTTAATTAATCAAATTGGCTTTATTCTCTATTTACCTTTTTTAATTACGTATAAGAAAGAAAGAAAAGTAATTAGTAAATAACATTAAATTATTAATAATTGAAGTCGAACAAAATATTGAATTGAATCTTTAAGTAGTAACTAATACAAGATTACTTTTGGCGAAACCTCATTGTCCTCATTGTCCCTTTTGAATCAATGATGCCTCGATTAACCTCATTGTCCCTTTTGAATCTTACAGAGTACCTCAATGTTGGGTTTAGGTAATATGTTATTGCATTAATAGGTTGATGCAATTGTTTGTTCCATCTATTATCTGTAATTTTCCACATGGGCACATAATCTCTGTTTTTTCCATTAATATTATTTCTAATGGCTTTTTTGGCCCTATGCTTAGCTTCATAAATGTAGCACATAGATGATTTCTCCTCGCTATCAGCAAATCTCAAAAACCTTCACTAAAAGATATGTAATCCTTAACAGTCTAACATATGCATTTCAAAATGTACTCCTGAAGACTGTATCTCAAATCTAATTCAACTTTCTATTTCTTCTATTTTGACGTAACTCTGTAAATTATTGCAACTCATATGAGGAGAACATTGTCTTCAAGACTTGCTTTTGTCTCACAATATTATGATAAGAAATTAGTTGTAAACTGAGTTGCTTCTTTACGAAGAAGCTCTGCACCATCTGTATATCTCCTCATCGTACACAATACAAATGCATGGTTGTAGATAAATTTGGTGATATTTTGGCAACACTCAATTGCTGCCTTTATCTCATCTATCTCACCAATATCCTCAACGATGAGATCTGAACAATGGGTTGCGCATGGTGTCTAATAGAAAGTCCCATAAGTATCTACTAACTCTTATGAGTAAACATTCTATTAATCAACATAAAAGAAACTTACATAATAGAGCAGATTGGAGGCATTCCTCCAATCTGCAACGATCGGCACACCCCAGTGCAGCCGTTTTCCCCTCTCACACCTTTCTTTATTCTTTTCTCTAACTAAACCCTAATTAGCTATTAATACCCTGTCTAACTTAATTTCCTAATCTACCCCTAATAAGTATTAGCTATATCTAAAGTAACATAAGACTCAAAATAACATGCCCGACTTTCCTTAACACTCCCCTTAGGTGAAAAATGTTGATGACACCCAACTTGGATAAGGTCTCTTTTAACAGTTTGTTGGTAGTAGCTTTAGTTAAGAAATCAGCCCTCTGTTTGATAGAATGAACATACTCCAGCTAGAATTCTTTATTAGATATCTTCTCCCTGATGAAGTGGCAGTTAATTTCTATATGCTTGGTCCTTTCATGATATACGGAATTTGATGCCATCTGAATTGCTGCACTGCTATCACAATATAGAGGTATAGGATAGTTAAGAGAATAACCCAATTTACTAATCAATGATGGTATCCATTTTCCTTCACACATAGCTTGTGCTATAGCTCTATATTCAGCTTCTGCTGTAGATCTTGCAACCACAGTCTTATTTTTACTCTTCCACGATATAATATTACCACCAAGTAAAGTAACATAGCCTGTAGTTGACTTCTTGTCATTAGAAGAACCAGCCCAGTCAGCATCCGAATAAAGTACAATGTCCAAATTTGATGATTTTGAATAAAGTAAACCCATTCCTGAAGTTGATTTGAGATATCGAAGAATTCTATACACTGCATCCATCTGATTTTTTGTTGGTGAGTGCATATATCTGCTCACAATCCCAACTGCATAAGCAATGTCTGGTCGAGTAATTGTCAAATATATAAGCTTTCCCGCTAGTTTCTGATATTTGTGGATATCCTTGAACTCTTTACTGTCACCGTTAAAGAATTTCTAGTTTAATTCCATAGGAGTTTCACAAAGTTTGCATTCAAGCATTTGAGTTTCTTCAAGAAGATCCATTAGGTATTTCCGCTGAGTTAAGAAGATACCTTTGTCAGAGTAGAGAACTTCTATGCCCAAGAAATAGTGAAGCCTACCCAAATCCTTAATATCAAATAATTTATGAAGATTCTTTTTAACTTTGAAATTTCTTCAAGGTCATCTCCTGTAACAATAATGTCATCAACATAAACAGCAAGAATAAATATTTTTGTCCCTCTCTTGAAGAATATTGTATGATCATTGAGATTTCTGCTGTATCCCAAACTGCACACTGCTTTACTGAATTTATCAAACAAAGCTCTTGGAGACTGTTTTAACCCATATATTGCTTTATTGAGTTTATATACTCTATTAGGAGATAAAAGAGTTCTGGTCATTCCAGGGGGTAGTTCCATGTACACTTCTTCATTTAAATCTCCATGTAAGAAAGCATTTTTAACATCTAATTGCCATAGATTCCATCCCAAGTTTGTTGCCATACTTAGAAGTATTCTAATTGATCTAAGTTTGGCCATGGGTGCAAAAGTTTCTGTATAATCAACTCCATATGACTGACTGTATCCTTTAGCAACCAATCTGGCTTTATATCTCTCCATTGTTTCATCTGCCTTATATTTAATAGTAAACACCCACTTGCATCCTACATTATTCCTATCAGAAGGCAACTGTGTGATGGTCCATGTATTATTTTTTACCAGTGCATTCAATTCTTCTTCAATTGCAACTTTCCATAAGGGGCACTTGATTGCTTCTTCAAACTTCAAAGGAATCTTATGTTTTTCAGCATTCATAATGAAGTTTTGGTACCTCTGAGAAGTATTGGCATATGAAACATAATTAGAAATGGGATATCGTGCACATGTACGCTTACCTTTGCGAACAACAATAGGAATCTCAAGATCACTTTCCAATTGTACTTGGGGATCTTGTTCAGTGGAATTCTCTTTAGCACATGGTTCTTCTTGAGAGTACACAATCTTTCGTTGTCCTTTCTTGTACGTCAAAATCTCTTTTGATTGTTGAGTGTTCTCACTATTGCTGTCAACTATCTCAGGAAACTCCCCCTCTCTAGGAACTAGTGGAAGAACATAAGTAGAATTTGGAGAAGATTCCATGGAAGGAGAATAATAAGGGGTAAGTTCAAAGAAGGTTATATCCATAGAAACATATAGCTTTCGAAGCAATGGGTCATAACATTTGTAGCCTTTCTAAGAGGTGGAGTAACCAAGAAAAATACACTTAGCGGACTTGGCATCAAGTTTATCGCGATGAGAAAGATGAATATGGACAAAACAGGTACACCCAAAGATATGAGGAATGAGATGAAATGGTTGTGAATCTTTATGAACACGATGAAGATGACTCTCCCCCTGAGTGGTATTACTAGGCATGCGATTTATAAGATAAACAGCAGTGAGAACATCACTCCAATAAAATTTGAGAACATTACTTTGAAGGAGAAGGGTGCGGGCGACTTCCAGAATATGACGATTCTTCCATTTAGCAAGACCGTTCTGTTGGGATGTATAAGGACAGGTAGTCTGATGAACAATGCCCTGTGCATGTAAATAGGATGCTAACTGAGTCCCAAGATATTCGCCCCCATTATCGGATCGAAGAATTTTAACAATAGCATTGAACTGAGTACAAATAAATTTATGCACAATGGGAAAATAGAGGCAACTTCAGACTTTGTTTTCATTAAGTAAACGATGGTAAGACGAGTACAATCATCAATGAATGATACAAAATACTTATGACCAAACACAGAGGTGACTGGACTAGGTCCCCATACATCAGAGTGAATAAGTTCAAAAGGTTGAGAGCTTTGAGAATCACTTAAAGGATAAGATGCCCTTTGGTATTTCCCAAGTTGACAGACTTCACATTCAAATGGAAATTTATTGGACTGGACTCTAAACTGAGGAATAACATATAGAATTTTGGACACGGGAAGATAACCAAGACGATAATGCCAAAGATGAAGATCTGCAGTGTGAACGGATGGTGTTGAAGCACGGTAAGAGGTAGAAGGCTGAAAAGAGTCTTCAAGAATGTATAAGCCTTTCTGTAATTTACCATGTCCAAAGATGTTCCCCGTCCTCAGATCCTGAAATATACAACCAGTAGGGTGGAAAGTTACACAATAATGCAAGACACGAGTTAAAGAGCTAACGGAAAGAAGATTAAGTAGAAAACTTGGAACATGATATATTCATGATAAATCTAAAATATAGGTAGAGACACTGCCCTGTCCAACCATATAAGTGAAAGAACCATCTGCTAATTTAATCGGTGCCTGATCTTTAAGAGTCTGGTAAGCTGAAAAATATGATAAGTCGCCAACCATATTATCTGTAGCCCCTGTATCAATTATCCAGGTATGAGAAGGGGAAGGAGAGGAGTGAGTACCCGTTACTGTATGCGTAGCCTGTGCCACTGTGGCTTGGGTGGAGGAAGCAGATGTTGTTTCAGAGAATCACTGTTCAAGACCTTCTATTCGTTTGATAATCTCCTGAATGCCATCAGTGCTCGGAGTGGAAGATTCGGCCGAATGGACTGAGGGATTTCGCTGTCTATAAGAATCAGGTTTACCATGTAATTCCCAACAATGATCTCTGGTATGACGCGATTTGCCACAATAGGAGTAGGGAAGTTTATGCCTGTCGTCTGAATTAAATCGACCACGGCCACGGCCACGACCACGACTCTGAAGGGCCCCTCTGCCACGACCATGAGAACTGTCACCTCTGACCTGAAGTCCATGCTGATCTGGAGCAGTAACCTGATCCTTCTCAAGATTTCGGCGATCTTCTTCTCTAAGTAATAAGGAGTAAACAATGCCCAAAGAAGGAAGTTCATCTCTGCCTAAGATATTTAATTTCACTGATTCAAATTCCAGATTCACACCCCACAATAAATCAAATACTTTCTTTTTCTCAATCGCCTCGTGTCGTTCAGTATAACAAGCAGAGCACTTAATATTCGTATAGTAGAATAGTTCATCCTAAAGACCGCAGAGATCTGCATAATATTCACTGATGGACCGATTGACTTGTTTACACTTCCGGATTCTCTCCAAAATCTCATATTCTTTGGCAACATTCTTCATGGAATAAGCCTCGACTACTGCACACCAAATGTCATGAGCGGAGTCTAAAAACATAAAAATTTTAGCAATGGATGGAATCATGGACTGGAGTAACCACGATGAGATGAATGTATCTTCTCTTTTCCAGGTAGAATAAAGACTATCATGAGGTTCAGAAATTGGAGATTGACCCATCAAATGGGCCCATCTCCCCCTTGCTACAATGGCAAGTTCCACAAATCATGCCCATTCCATGTAATTACAACCATCTAATTTAGTCAGGGTAATCTGAAGATGGTCTGCTTTTTCAAACGAACTAGAGTGGTCGCCGGGATAAATGGAAGGGGCAATGCCCTTACCTTTGTCGGCCATGAAGAATGAAAGCTGGAGAAATAAAAAAAACTGCAGCAAGAGTGACCACACAAAGAAAGAATAGGCGGCATCGGCATGAGAAGTAAGGGTGATTGCAAAGAAAAAACTGCCAACACAAATTCTCTGGAATACCAGAAGAGAGCAGACTAAACTGAAAAAGAATATTAGAGAAGAAGCGGGTGTGGAAATTGAACAAGAAGGATTTCTAACAATAGCCTTCAATAAGTGGAAGTTCACACAAGAAACTGTAGCTCCAAGGAATCTTAGAAGGAGCCAAAAAAGAATCCAGAAAAATAAGCTGTCCTTGTTTCCCAAGTTGCAGGAAACAGAGGTTGCCACTATGCTTCTTGAATCGGCAAAGCAACCATCTCTGAAATTCTCAAATAACACACGGCTGAATAAGAGATAAATAATCCCGTGAATAAAAGGCTCGTGAATTGGGAAGATCGTAATCAAGCAGCCCACTCCAAACGAAGATAAACTAGCTGATGTTGAACGAAGACCAAAGCATGAAGTTGTAGTTACCTACACAATCCGATGTGCAACTGAAGCACGACAGAGCAGATTGGTGGTGCCGATGATCTTGATGAGGAATCTGATAAGGCCAAGTTAGAATTGCACAATGACAACGAGGATGAGGAGAAGGAGGGGACGAAAAATCTGATTAACAGTCGCCATGTGAAGGTTGTTCAAGGCAAGATCTCGTGTTTTCCAAAGGAAGACACTTGACATCTGATACCATCTTATGAATAAACATTCTATTAATCAACATAAAAGAAACTTACATAATATGCAACAACTCCCAAGATCGGCACACCCCAGTGCAGCCGCTTTCCCCTCTCACACCTTTCTTTATTCTTTTCTCTAACTAAACCCTAATTAGCTATTAATACCCTGTCTAACTTAATTTCCTAATCTACCCCTAATAAGTATTAGCTATATCTAAAGTAACATAAGACTCAAAATAACATGCCCGACTTTCCTTAACACTAACTCCTTTCCAACAACTTTATAGTTAGTTACATTATCTATAATTAATTGGACTACATTCTCTAGCCTAACCTCGCATATCACCTTATCAAACTCTTGCCTTATGATCTATGCAGTATGCCTCTCTTCTGATATGTCTAGAGATCTAAGAAACATAAGTAATTTCAGGCAGTGGATAAGAAAGTTTCGCAAGGTCCTTCCTCGCCTATCTGTCCATCTATCTATCATGATAGTGCATCCTATCTCCTTCCATGACTCTCTCAAAGTTAAACAATATTCTTTTACTTCAATGACAGTCTTACCTAATAACTTTTTTCTCAACTTCTGATAGGAGGGCATCTTTTATCTTGGACCAATATTAGCAATTGTATTTGCTATTACTTGAAAATGAAAACTGTTTGTTGCATTAAATGGAATGCATGCATCATAAAACCATCTGCCCACTACAAGGTCTACCTGATCAGGCAGTTGTTATGAATCTATAGCACCACGAATTTCAGGTTGGTTACCATATATAGTGTTAGGAGGAAAAAATGAATGTATGCTAGAAGAAGTTCTTCCTGTACTCCTTCCTACGCTTCCTCTTCTTCCACCACTTCCACTTGCAAAATCTTCAACAACCCTCTTTCTCCTATTTGATAGACAAACACTATTACTACCAATCTCTTTTCTAGCATCTAAAGGAATACTATCAGTCAATCTAATAGCATCATCATCATCTTCCTGAAACAACCCTAAATCATCATTTTGTTGTCTCTTCTCATGTATGCTCTTAATGATCTGAAGAAATTATCATTTAATGGCTTGTGACAAACTTCTAACTTTGCCTGTGTAAGGAGTAACTTCTTTCCTAGTCCCTTTTATGTGGTGTTTCAATCATAAAATTCTACCACTAACCACCTTCTCACAAAACAAATATTTAATTTTAAATCAATTGATGTACTCCACTGTCATATCTATCATCAGACCCAAGATTGGGAGTCCCTAATACCCCTTCCTGCCATCTCAATTGAGCACTTCAATTTAATAAAAAAACCTGAAAATAATAATACTTCATAAATCCCTAATCTTTATATAACACTTAAATAGAGTGTGTTCCACTTCATGAATACAATAAAAATCATATCCACACTTAATAACTTCATATTTTGTCATTAAAAAAAATGCAAATAATACCAAAAAACAATTAACACAAAGAAAACAATTACAAAAAATACTCAAAATATACCACAATCCGAGTTAAGAGACTTACATAGACACCTTAGAGTACTTTTTGGGATCTTTGAACACCAAGGAGGAAGAGATCCACTGGAAGAAGGCTTGATCAGTGATGGGGAGCCATGAAGAGACTTCAAAAACCCACAAAAAATGTGGGTTTCTATTTGGCCAAACGGTCCCTCGACGTATCGCCCGTATCGTACCGTGTGATACGACCCATATAATGGTTTTCCACTATGCGATACGGATAACACTGATTTAAGGGAAAACACTACCAACATTTAATAGAGATTAGAGAATAAAGAATAGAAGAAAGAGAGTGGGCGGCTACTGCAGGCTTCTTCCTGCTGACTTCCCCAATCCATCTTCTCACTTCAAATCAGATTGTTTTAATCACTTTATGTTTAATTTTGACACTTGTCAATTCCAACTGCTAGTGCTCAACCCTCTTTACAATTTTAGTGAAAAGGTAGAAATACAAGAAAATGCAGAAGTTAAAAAAAAGGGTTTTAAATGTTAACAGAAAAAGGAAAAATAATATCACATTTGTGGCTGAATCTCAGCAATTGTGTTGTGGGTTTTGTGGAGATCAGCCTGTCCCATTCATAACCCCTCTAGGGTTCTCTTTGCCACTTATGTGTTTGCAGTCAGGCTTTGTCATTATTTTCCTTTGTCTTTTGACTCTTTTCCAAGATAGTTTTAGTGGGAGGGCTCACATTGTCTATCTTAGTTATGAAAAATGGCTTTTCTCTTGTAACTTGTACTAAGCTATGCATGTATGTGGGGATATTAAGAGGGAGAGTGATGTTTATAAACCTTTGTTCTGTGACAGCTGGGATAACAAATATTTGCGGTGAAAATAGGTAATATGAAGACAAAATTAGGAAAACGGATCCTTTTAAGGCTCACTTGTAGCCAAATTGTTTTCAAATGATTTGTTGAGAGACATGTGGAGTAGGCTGTTTTGGAATTCCTTCCCTTTAAAATGCAGCGAGCGGGTATTAGAGTGTCGTTTCTACAAGCCTCATAGAGTAAAACTGGAAGGTAGCCATATCTTACAATATGATCTAATATCATCCTATATGAACAAAAATGGGTGCACATGCTGTTAAATGGAGTTTTATGATTTAGAACCCTGAATTCTCTGTTCCCACACAATGCTTTTGTTTGCATTACATGTCCATTATGTAAGTTGTGTATTATCTCAAGGCTGTCTCCTGATGTTACAGGCAGGGTGCAAGTTCCTAATATTTGCACATCATCAGCCTATGATCAGCTCCATCCACCAATTTCTCCTAGTAAGATTTATCGGTTCAAACTCTACTGTCCATGAAAAGTGGTGGCTCCCATTCTCTTGTTACATGCTGTTTCCAACTTTTTCAGAAGAAAAAGGTAGGTTGCATTCGAATTGATGGTGAAACCCTGCAATCAACGAGGCAAGCATTAGTTGATGATTTTCAGGAGCAAGATGATATTAAGGCAGCAGTGGTATGCTAAATTTTCTCTTTCATTGTCTGTTCATATTCTTGACATATAAAATTGGCATCTCTTGTTTCTTAACTTTTTCTATCTTTTTCTTTGATCTTCAAGAGTTACACCTATGATAAATGAATTTGTCTATGCTTACAGCTCTCAATAAAAGCTGGGGGAATTGGATTAACTTTGACAGCTGCGAGCACTGTCATTTTTGCAGAGCTATCTTGGACTCCCGGTGATATCATCCAAGCAGAAGATCGTGCCCATCGTATTGGTCAGGTAATCAGTGACAGTTTTGAAATACTTGGATCAGGTTGCAATTGGGAAAAATCTCAAAGAAAAGAAGAATCTCAATGCAAGTTTCTTGTTTTAACTTTCTCTATTCTCATGTTAGGAAATCATAAGCAGTTAACCAGAAATTGTTTGTTTTTCACATAATGGTAGTGTTGCTTGTACTTATAGTTGCATATTGTGCAACAGTAATGTCGACCTTAGTGCCATAGTTCATTTATGATACAATACTGAAGTATGTCAGTGCTTACAACAGTACATAAGATATGGTGGTATGCCTTAAGACAGAGAGAGCATAATTACATGCAAGATAGTTGGTATCTTTTACGGTATCTTAGATTTTTCCCGAAGATCTTGATATGTTATGCTGTGTATCCTAGTGTATCGTAACATTGATAATGGTAAATCCATGGCTAGGATGCAAATGGATTGCACGCATGAGAAATATAAATGCTTTATTTCTGGAGTTCTCTGTATGAAAAAGCCAACTAAGTAAATAGGGCAACTGATAAAGAAAAATGCAGAAGAGATAAGCTCATGTGTCCTTAATTAGCATTTGCAAGGATATTAGGCCTCTTTGCAATCCAATGCCGTCAAACACTCATCCATTTCCCATTTCCATTCATTGAAGTCATGGTAAAGGATTTGATATTCTCCTTTGTTCTTTATAGTCTGTCCAACAGGGTTTTAAGGCATTGCAAGTGATGATGACCAGTTCTATTAAAATGTCCAACAAATGAGTGGAGATTGAATAGCACACGTTGAATGAACAGTGGCTCCTATTGTGTGCCATGCTAAACCACAGCCATTTCCCATTTCCATTCACTGAAGTCGTGGTAAAGGATTTGATTTTCTCCTTTGTTCTTTATAGCAGTGTTGTCTGACATGTATCGTATCACGTTTGTTGGGCTCCACGATACGTGCATATCGTATCATAACGTATCATATCATACTTTAATATTAAAAAATAAAAAATATTTAAAAAATAGAGGAAATTAGTAAAAATCCGAAAAAAAATCAGAAAAAATTAGGAAAATTCTGGTAATTGCTTTGAATTCATATAATGTAAAGTTTAGTATATATTGAGCATTCAACATTGAATAATTACATCCAAATTTACATATTTTGAAGCAAAAAATGAAATACATTTACATTTTACATATTTTAATCAGGATCATCAACTAAATAATATTCATCTTCTCCTTGCTGAAGATCCTCATCATCATCATCACCACCTTATGCTTGAAAATCAAAATCTTCATTTCCTTGATAATGTTGTTGTGCTCCTTCCAAATTAATCCTTGCAATGTCTTCTTTAGTTAGGAGAGCATTTTCTTCACTATCTTTTATAATCTAGTCTTCTAATATATCAAACTTATCCAAACTTATTGGATCAAATTGGCTTTCTTTTCTATTTACTTTTTTTAATTGCCTACAAGAAAGAAAGATAAGCAATTTGTAAATAATATTAACAGTTGAAGTCAAACAATATATTGAATTGAATATTTAAGTATTAACTAATACAACATTACCTTTCGCGAAGCCGCATGTTACAACGAATAAAAACTAAGTCATTCAGTCACTTATGTTCCACCCTGTTGCGATTTTTTGTATGGATGTGTTCAAAGACACTCCAATTCCTTTCACAACCCGTTCCACTAAAGGTTTGACTCAAAACTCAACCGGAAAATCCCTAAGGTTTGGGCAATCACTTCCAAACCTATTCGACCAAATATTTGTAGCAAAAGGCAAACATTAGGGACATAATCTACAATAATATAAGATGTATTAATTTAAGAAACTTAAATACGAAGGTAAACAATTTACCTTGACGTATAGTAGTGCAGTTAAGAATTGCTACAGGCAAACCCATCAAGTGAAGAACATTATCATAGCTCTCCATCTCTCGATGTATAGCATCTGTTGTATTTTCATTAGGGACTAATCTGTCTATACAATCAATGATGCCTCGATTAACCTCACCGTCTCTTTTGAAGCTTGCTGAGTACCTTAATGATGAGTTTAGATAATATGTTGTTGCATGAATAGATTGATGCAATTGTTTATTCCATCTATTATCAATAATTTTCCACACGGGCACATAATCTCTCTTTTTCCCTTAAAATTATTTTTAATTTCTTCTTTTGCCCTATACGTGGCTTCATAAAGGTAGCCCATGATGGTTTCTCCTCGCTATCAGCCAATCTCAAAAACTTTCACTAAAAGACATGTAATCCTCAACAATCTAACATATGGATTTCAAAATGTACTCCTGAAGACTGTATCTCAAATCTAATTCAACTTTCAATTTCTTCTATTTTGACGCAACTTTGCAAATTATTGCAACTCATCAGGAGAACATTCTCTTCAAGACTTGCTTCTATCTTACACTACTCTATATAGATAAGAAGTTAGTTGTAAAACGAGTTGCAACTGTACGAAGAAGCTCTGCACCATCTGTATATCTCCTCATCATACATAATACAAATACATGGTTGTTGATGAATTTGGTGATATCTTGACAACACTCAATTGCTGCCTTTATCTCACTAATATACGAGATCTAAACAATGGGTTGCGCATGGTGTTCAATAGAAAGTCCCATAAGTATCAGCTAACTCCTTTCCAACTGTTTTGTAGTTAGTTGCATTATCTGTAATCAATTGAACTACATTCTCTAGTCCAACCTCGCATATCACCTTATCAAATTCTTGCCGTTGGATCTCTATAATGTGTCTCTCCTTTGACATGTCTAGAGATCTCAAAAACATAAGTCCTTTAGGACAATATACAAGAAAGTTTAGCAAGATCCTTCCTCGCCTATTTGTCCATCCGTCTGCCATGATAGTGCATCATGTCTCGTTCCATGACTCTCTCAAAGTCGAACAATGTTCTTGCACTTCAAGAATGGTCTTATCTAAGATCTTCCCTCTCAATTTCTGATAAGAGGTCATCTTGTATCCTGGACCAATATTAGCATTTGCATCTGTCATTGCTTGAAAATGAAAATTATTTGCTGCATTAAATGGAATGCATGCATCATTAAACCATCTCCCACTGCAAGGTCTGCCTGATCATGCAGTTGTTATGAAGTCATAGCAGCATAAATTCTAGGTTGACCATAAGGTGTAGTGGTAAGAGGAAAAAATGAATGTATGCTAGAAGCAACTCTTCCTCTATTCCTTCTTGAGCTTCCTCTTCTACCACTTTTAAAGTCTTCAACAACACTCTTTCCCCTGTTTGGTGGTCGTGAACTGCTACTATCAATCTCTGTTCTGACATCTAAAGGAATACTATCAGTTAATCCAATAGCATCATCATCTTCCTCAAACTCTCCTAAATCATCCTTCTATTGTCTTCTCTCTTGTATACTCTTAAGACATTGTCATTTAATGCCTTCTCGCAAACTTCTAACTTTGGCCGTACAAGGAGCTGTTAGACGAGTTGATAAAGTATATGTAGTTTATAAGTCCAGTAATGGGTCATGTAATGGGTCATTATATGGGTCTAGTGTAGATTCGGTCCACTTAGTAGGAGATAAGATTGAGTAGGGTTAATTTTGTCATTCAAGTTAAATTAGGTATAAATAAGTGTTAGGGCCAAAAACGTGGATTAGAATTGGCAGCACAGGAGCAACCGGTTGTCTCTTGTTAGGGCAAATTAGAGGACTGGCTCCAATTGGCCATCATCTGTAAGTTGTTCTTTCATATTTAAATCAATAAAGTTATTGATTTTTTATAATATGGTATCAAAGCCTATACGACATTTAAATCATTTTTTTTAAAGAGGAAAATTAGTGCCTTTATGCGTGAAGGAAACAGAAGTGCTTATGGATGAAAATCAGATTGTTGGCCGATTGGTGATTGTGCAGATTGGCTGATAATCATGCAGATTGATAAGATAATAGATTGGATGAAAATCAGATTGGTGGCCCATTAGCATTTGATCAATAGATTGGTGACTGATCGTGATTGTGCAAATTGGCTGATAATCGCACAGATTGATTGGCTGATAATCGTGCAAATTGGTTGTGCAAATTGGTTGTCTTCTTGATAAGATAGTGATTGTGCAGATTGGCTGATAATCGTGCAGATTGGTCGTTTAGATTGGTTGTTTTCTTGATAAGATATTGTGATAGTATATTATCTTTACGTTTTGTTTTTGTGGCTGCTAATGTACTGCTTGCAGACTAACTGAAATCGTGAAGACCTGAATGATTCTAATCGTTATTGTCTTATCATTCTTGTGACTGGTTCATCTAAATCATAATTGCTTGGAGATCTAACTTGCCGATTCAGAAATAGAGATCTATTTACCTTTCAAAAGGGAGATCTTGCGTTGATTGAAATTCAGTAAAGGAAACCTAGTTCTAAGGTTTCTCTAGGAAGAGAAACGAAGCCCTATTCTCATTTTTTTAAATTTGGCTGATTAAACAAATCAGATTATTGAAGGCAGATCAGATAAGCTTTATTATATTTCTTGATCAATGGCTGGCAAAAGGAAAGGGATTGTTAGTTCCTTCCACATAGGTGAACAATCCTTTTCATTAGAAAGAAAAGAAAATTTTCAGATTACGACTACTAAGTTAGATGACAGAAATTACTTGGAATGATCTAGATCTGTAGAATTGGCTATTATAGCAAGGGGGAGATGAGCACACCTAATGGATCAAATGCCAATCCCAGAGACTCATGATAAACACTATCCTACCTGGAGAAGAGAAGATGCTTTAATCTCATCTTCGTTATTATAGTCAATGATTCCATCAATTATCATGAAATTTGGTGTGTTGTCTCGAAAACCTATTCCAGAAAGAAAAATATTGCAAAGGAATATGAGATACTGGAAATGATCAGAAAATGTAAACAAGGCACACGGTCTATCAGTGAGTACTATACAGATTTACGAGGACTTTGGGATGAACTTCTTTACTTTACTAATATAAAGTGTTCTTCTTGTTACATTGAAATGAATGCTGAAATTGAAAAGAAGAAAGTATCTGACTTATTGTGGGGTGTAAACTCAGAGTTTGAATCAATAAAACTAAATATCTTTGGTAGAGAAGAACTTCCTTCACTTAGCACAGTATATTCCTTATTAATCAAAGAAGAAGATCGCAAAAATCTTGAGAGAGACAGTACCTCAGTTACAGATCAACATGCATTTCAAATCAGAAAAGACAACACTTATTATCGTAGAAGAGGTGGATAACAAAATAGAGGACGTGGACGTAGTAGATTTAATTCTGATGAAAAGGATAAACTTGTATGCTCTCATTGTGGGAAATCGAGGCATTCTAGAGAAAATTATTGGGAATTAAATGGGATACCTGATTTTTTCAGAAATCGAAACTATTCAGCTAACACTACAGAAACTCCTACTCTTAGTACAAATGGTATTTAAGAGATCATTAAAAGGATAGAAGAATTAGAAACAAAAATATCTGAACATTCCCAACCGTCTTCATCTCAAGCTACAGTATTTCAAGCAACTCACACTGTGAAGGGTAATAACTCATCTCCTTTTACTTTGAAAACTTAGGTTATTGATTCAGGGGTTACAGACCATATGGTGGGAGATTTATCATATGGTAGAAGTAGCCAAAACTTTATTACTCTAAAACAATGTTCCTAAATGTTATTGGAGAGAAGTCGTCCTTACTGTTGTTCACATGATCAATAGAATGCCTAGTAGTGTTCTCAAAGGTGAAAGTCCCATGAAATGCCTTGATAAAAACTCAAAACCTTTTCATCTTGTCCCTTAAATCTTTGGTTGTTCATGTTTTGTACATATTCATTTACGTAATCGTGATAAACTTGACCATAGATCTGTCAAGTGTATTTTTTTGGGCTACTTAAATTCTCAAAAGGGCTATAAATGCTATGATCCTCACCGTAAGAAATTGTATATATCCATGAATGTTACTTTCACTGAGTCTACTCTATATTATCCTTCCCAGGAGGAGCCAATTATATCTCAGCATAATACTCCGTATGTTCTTCCTCTAATTCCTAGTGAAACAGAAAGTATTGCAGGTGATAATGAAGGAGAATCAGATCAATCAAAAGAGATTTTGATGTATAAGAGAGGATCAAGGAAAATTGTTTATCCTCAAGACAAGACGGTTCATCATTAAATTACCAAAGAAATTTCTCCTGACTCAGATCCTCAATTACAAGTAACAGAAGACCTAGAAATTCCTATTGCTATTCGCAAAGGTAAACGTATATATGCACATTATCCGATTTTTTATTATGTCTCATATGCTAATACTTCTCAGAATTATCAGAAGTTTGTTATGAATGCGGAAAAACATAAGATTCCCTCAAAGTTTGAAGAAGCAATCAAGTGCTATTTATGGAAAGCTGCAATTGAAGAAGAACTGAATGCTCTTGTGAAGAATAATACATGGACTATCACTCAGCTACTTCCTGACAAGAATATTATAGGATGCAAGTGGGTGTTTACTATTAAATATAAGGCAGATGAAACCATTGAGAGATGTAAAATAAGATTAGTTGTTAAAGGCTACAGTCAGTCATATGGCATTGATTATACCGAAACATTTACACTTGTGACTAAACTTACTTCAATACGAATACTTCTCAGTATGACAACAAATTTGGGATGAAATTTAAGGCAACTAGATGAAAAAAATACTTTCTTACAAGGAGACTTAAAAGAGGAAGTCTACATGGAACTACCTCTAGGAATAAATATAAGAATGTCTGAGAATAGAGTGTGCAGACTAAATAAAGCAATTTGTGGGCTGAAGTAGTCTTCAAGAGCTTGGTTTGAGAAATTCAGAAAGACAGTTTCAAGTCTGGGATACAGTAGAAGCCTCAATGATCATACACTTTTCTTCAAGAAATGGACAAAATATCTATTATGGCTGTTTATGTTAATGACATAATTATCACAGGAGATGACCTTGAAGAAATATCTAAGTTAAAATTAAATCTTCATAAACTATTTGATCTTAAAAATTTGGATCGACTTCACTATTTTTTGGGTATAGAAGTACTCTATTCCAACCGAGGTATCTTTCTAACTCAGCGGAAATATTTGATGGATCTTCTTGAAGAAACACATATGCTAGAATGTAAACTAAGTGATACTCCTATGGAAATAAATAAAAAATTGTTCAGTGGTGATAGTGAAGAGTTCAGAGATATTCACAAATATCAGAAGTTTGTTGACAAACTTATATACTTAACTATTACTCGTCTAGATATCACTTATGCAGTTGGCATTGTTAGTAAATGTATGCATTCTCCTACCAAGAATCATATGGACGTCGTGTACAGAATTCTAAGGTATCTCAAATCAACATCTGGTATTGGCCTACTTTATTCCAAATCCTCAAATCACTAGCTTACTATTGAACTCTATTCAGATGCAAATTGGGTTGGATCTCAAGATGACCGCAAATCAACTACAGGATATGATACCTTACTTAGGAAAAATATTATATCATGGAGAAAGTAAAAAATAGACTATTGTTTTCAGATCTACAGCTGAAGCTGAATACAGAGCAATAGCTCAAGTAATATGTGAAGGCAAATGGGTGTCTTCTCTAATCAGTGAACTTGGATTCAATCATATACATCCTATGCCACTATATTGTGATAATTGTGCAGCAATTTAGATGGCTTCCAATCACGTATATCATGAAAGAACCAAACATATAGAAATTGACTGTCACTTCATCAGAGAGAAGATAACTCTTTAAGAGTTCCAATTGGAGTATGTTAAATCAGTAAATCAGAGAGCTGAATTTTTTACTAGAGCTACTGCTAGTAGACAACTTAAGGACACGTTATCCAAGTTGGATGCTTTCAATATACCCAATTTTAGGGGGAGTGTTAGACGAGTTGATAAAGTATATGTAGTTTATAAGTCTGGTAATGGGTCGTGTAATAGGTCATTATATGGGTCTAGTGTAGATTCGGTCCACTTAGTAGGAGATAAGATTGATTAGGGTTAATTTTGTCATTCAAGTTAAATTAGGTATAAATAATTGTTAGGGCCAAAAACGTGGATTAGCATTGGCAGCACAGGAGCATTCGATTGTCTCTTGTTAGGGCAGATTGGAGGACTGCCTCCAATCTATGGAGAGAAACATTATTAAGTAAAGGCTTCCGACTTAGTAAAACAAAGACAAAATATATGAAATGTAATTTTGATCATTTCGTTACTTCAGAGGACATAGAAATTAAAACTGGCAAACATTATATCGTAGGAAAGGAAAGTTTTAAATACTTATGGTTAAATTTTCAGAGTAATGGAAGAACTAATGGAGATGTTAAACGTAGAATTAATGCTGGTTGGTTAAAATGGAGAGAAGCATCAAGTATTCTTTGTGATAAGAAGATACCATTAAAGTTAAAAGGTAAATATTATAGAGCAACAATTACACCTGCCATGTTTTATGGTTCTGAGTGTTGGGCAGTTAATCGTCAACATGTACAAAAGATGTCTGTGATAGAAATCAAGGTGTTGAGATGGGAAAAGACCACATACATAATAAGGTTATTAGAAATAAATTATATGTGGCACCAATAGAGAATAAAATGAGAGATTATCGTTTAAGATGGTTTGAACATATTGAAAGAAGATCAAAAGAACTTTTAAGAAGGTATGAAAAACTAGATTTTGAAAGTATTAAAAGAGGTAGAGGATGACCACAAAAGTGTTGGAAAGAAACAATAAAGAATGATCTAGCTTATTGTGAGTTAAGTGCTAACATGGCATATGATAGGGCTATGTGGAAATAAAAAATCCATGAAGTTGACTCCGTCTAGTATGGGAAAAGGCTCATCAATCACCATTATAAATAAATATGGACTTAAAGTTGATCCTTGATGAAACTCAATATTAACTTAAAGAAGTTTGTCATTCCTTCATGAGTCCTCACACATGTTTTTGCACCATCGTACATGTCTCTTATACGATTTATGTATGTCAATAGGATACCTCTTTTTCCAAGCTTTTCCAAAGAACCTCCCTCGATACCCTATCCTAAGATTTTCTAGATCAATATATATCATGTGAAGGTCTTTCTTTTTTGCTTTAAAATGTTCCATGACATCTCACAAGGTGAATCGCTTCAACCGTAGATCTGTCTTTCATGAATCCAAATTGGTTCTCTGTTGTACTCGATACTTGTCGTAACCTACGTTCGATAATTCTTTCCCACAATTTTATAGTATGACTCATTAACTTTCGCACAATTATGAATGTCTCCCTTATTCTTATACATGGGTATAAGTGTACTCGCTCTCCATTCCTTGAGCATCTTTTGGTTTCTCCATATTTCATTAGATAGTCTTATGAGTCTTGTTTCTCTTAGTTTTTTTCAAACTTCTATAAGAATATTGTCTGGTCCTACTGATTTACCACCTTTTATATGTTTAAGAGCTTCTATGACTTCATTCTTTTGAATATGTTTATAGAAATTGTGGTTTATATACTTTTCTTATTTGGTTAACTCTCTTAAGCTAATACTAACATCTTTATTTTTATTAAAAAACTTATAAAAGTAGTTTTTCCATCTATTTCTTATATCATTATTTGCCACTAAAATTTTTTCATCCTCAGCTTTGATGCATCTAACAGAATTAAGATCTTTAGTTTTCTTATCTCTAGCCCTTACTATCCTAAAAATATCTCTTTCACCCTCTTTTGAGTTAAGTTATTTATATAAATCTTTCGAAATTTTAGTTTTTGCTTCACAGACAGTTTTTTTCGCTTCCTTATTTGCTTTCTTATAAGCCTCTAAAGTTTCACTATTTTTCTTAGTATAATGAAATTTGTAACATGCCCTGTTTGACTTGATTTTATTTTGCACTACTTCACTCCACCACCAAGCTTCTTTTTGTGCCGGTACATCTCCCTTAGATTCATCTAACACATCTTTCGCCACTTTCTTAATATGTATAGCCATATTGTTTCACATATCGTAAGGTGTACCAACATAATTCCAAGCATCTCCTTGAAGGACTTTCTGTTTAAATATATCTTCTTTCTCGCTTTTGAGGTTCCACCATTTAGTTTGAATAGCTCGATGTACACTTTTCTTTTTTGTTTATTTTTTTATTTATAAATCCATAACTAAAAGTCAATGTTGGGTGGTTAAGCTTTCTCCTGGAATTACCTTGCAATCTTTACAACACGCTCTATCTTTTTTTCTACAAAAAAAGTAATCAATTTGTTTTTATGATAAGTCACTCTTATAAGTAATTAAATGTTCATCTCTTTTTTTGAAGATTTATTGACTATAAAGAGATCAAATGCCATAATAAAATTTAAAACCTCTCTACCTTTCTCATTTATATCCCCAAAACCAAAGCTTTCATGAATACCTTGATATCCTAATGGCTTTTTACCGGCATGTCCATTTAAGTCTTCTCCTAAACAAATCATCTCCCTTTATGGAATTCTTTGAATCACCTTATCTAACCCTTCACAAAAAGTCGTCTTTATCAATGTTGTTTGACGCATATCGTATCGTGTATCGTTGGGCTCCACGATACGGGCATATCGTATTGTATCGCATGTATCGTACTTTAATATTAAAATAATATAAAAATTAATTAAAAAATCAAGAAAAATTAGTAAAAGTCCGAAAAAAAATCTGGAAAAATCTGGTAATTGCTTTGAATTCATATAATGCAAAGTTTAGTACAGATTGAGCATTCAACATTGAACAATTGCATCCAAATTTATATATTTTGAATTAAAAAAATGAAATACATTTATATTTTAGAAATTATAATCAGGATCATCAACTAAATGAAGATCTTCATCATCATCAGTAGCAGCACCTTCTGCTTGGAAATCAAATTCTTAATCTCCTTGATATTGTTGTTGCGCTCCTTTCAAATTAATCCATGCAATGACTTCTTGAGTTAGAAGAGCATTTTCTTCACTATCTTCTATAATCCAATCTTCTAACATATCAAAATTATCCAAACTTATTGGATCAAATTGACTTTCTTGTCTATTTACTTTTTTTAATTGCCTACAACAAACAAAGATAAACAATTAGTAAATAATATGAACAAGTGAAGTCAAACAATTTATTAAATTGAACATTTAAGTAATACAACATTACCTTTCATGAAGACGCATGTTATAACGAATAAAAACTAAATCATTTAGTCTCTTATGTTCCAACCTTCTTTCTATGAATGTGTTCAAAGACACTTCAATTCCTTTCACAACCCCTGTTGCACTACAGGTTTGGCTCAGGACTCTTACTGCAAAATCTCTAAGGTTCGGACAATCAGTTCCAAACCTGTTCCACCAAACATTTGTAGAAAAAAACAAACATTAGAGAAATAATCCAAAGTAATATAAGATGAAACTTAAATACAATGATAAACAATTTACCTGGATGCATCGTAGTGGGGCTGCAAATTACTAGAGGCAAACCCATCAAGTGAAGATGAAACTTAAATACAAAGATAACAATTTACCTAGATGCATCGTAGTGGGGCTGCAAATTACTAGAGGCAAACCCATCAAGTGAAGAGCTTTATCATAATGCAAGGGTGAGCGATCCTTACCTGGACGCTGCAAAGCAATGCTCATAATTTGTTTAATCCATGGTATAAAAATCTGACAAAGTTTTACGCTAGCTGTCGGAAGCCTAACACAACCCTCTTCCTTTATCCGGGCTTAGGACCGGCCATGCAAGGGCGAGCGATCCTTACATGGGCAAAGTTGTGACTCAGGTTTCTATACAAGCTTATTTTCTAACCTCATGCTTCGAATGGAGAACGGTTGTTGCCTTGTGATTCAAATTTTAAAAAATCAAGGGGTTGCTGCATGTTAAACATAAAATGATACTATCTTAATTGCTTGTGATTGGACATGTGGATGTTACATGAAACTGCTGCATGTTTGTTTATCCATACAGGCATGAAGAAGTGTTAACTATCTAATTTGATGAAATACTCTTGAATGATGGAGTTGGAGTCCATGAAGAAGTGAAAAGGTTATCATATTTTTTTGTTGTATGTCTAGCAAGTATTCTCAAATGTTGTTATATCATGTTATTCCTTGGCAATTATGTATCAGAAGGTGACAGATGTAAGTTGTTTAAGTGTATTGGATTAGGTACTGTATGAAAAAATCGCCATATTAATTTGTTTTTTCATCCTCCTATAAAGTCATGCTATAAAACTTGTGACTCAGCTCCTGGTAATAGTTGTCTTTTCATAATCTGTAAAATCCAGTGTTCTCAACGGTTTCTTATCCTTTTTGCAGGTGTCATCAGTTAACGTTTACTACCTATTAGCCAATGACACTGTTGATGACATAATCTGGTAAACACAAATTCCTATAATAGTTGAACTTGCTACTGCTTTTATTGGCATATTTATAGAATACAGTTTTACTTCCAGGGATGTGATACAGGGGAAGTTGGACAACCTTGGACAGGTATATCTCTCACGCAATTTTGATTTGTAATGAGCTGTTGAAGAAATTATGACACATGAATTTGTTGAGAAATGTCAAGTCGTGTCCCTGTAATGAGTCAAGTTGTGTAAAAGAGTCCTGTGTAATGTCAGTTGGTTCATTTGAGTCTTATGTCAACTTAGAAATTATTGATTCTAAGTAAGGGTAGATTAGGAAATTAAGTTAGACAGTAGGTATTAATAGGTGATTAGGGTTGAGTAGGGAGAAAAAAAGGAAGGGGGAGACGGCAGCAAGAGGGCTGCCGATTTGGTTCTTATGGCAGATTGGAGGAATGCTATATTCTGTAAGCCTTTCTCGTATGTGAATAAGAAGAAGTTTATTTTATCATGGTATCAGATGTCAACCGTTTTCTTTGGGAATTCTGCGTGCGCATGTGAACCCTAGAACTCAGATCTTGTCGCTGAAATCCATCTTGCCAGCGCCACCCAGCATCTTGCAGAAAACTGATTTTGCGTGAGACGGGTTCCCGTGCAGTCAGTCAGCCGAGTGATCAGCCGCGCCCTTTTGTCGGGCAGTCGAGCCTCCTCTCCAGCCGTTGTCGTGTCTTCTTTGTGTAGCCGCAGGCCACCGTGTGCAGCAGGCCACCGTGTGCCGTAGAGTGGCGTGAAGTGCCGCAACAGGAACCTCCGCAGCTGTCCTCATCTGCACATCGTGCGGCTCCTACTGCACCTACTCCTTCATCTCCTTGGCATTTTCTGCAGATTTCAATCTGCATATCGTCATTTTTTTTACTCATCGATATTGGCCCCTGCCTAATTGTTCTTCGTGGTCATTTGTTGTTTGTCCTACATGGCTGCCAAGGGTAAAGGTCTTGATCTTTCCTCATCTTCCAGTGAATCCTCTGGTTACTTTGACAAACCAGATCTACTACAGATTACCTCTACTAAACTGGATGGACGTAATTACATGGAATGGGCCCGCTCAGTTGAACTTGCCATAGTCGCCAGGGGGAGATGGGAACATTTGATGGGGCACTCTCCATGACAGCCTGTATTCCATCTGGAAAAGAGACGATGCCTTAATCTCATCATGGTTGCTCCAGTCCATGCTTCCCTCCATCGCCAAAACTTTTATGTTTTTAGAATCTGCCCATGCCATTTGGTGTACTGTTGCCGAGGCATATTCCCGAAAAAAGAATGTGACTAAAGAATATGAGATTCTGGAATGCATCCGAAAGTGTAAACAAGCCAATCGCTCGATTAGCACATATTATGCCGATCTCCGCGGCCTTTGGGATGAACTTTTTTACTACACTAACATCCAGTGTTCCAGTTGCTACATTGAAAGACAAGCTGCGATTGAGAAGAAGAAAGTCTTTGATTTATTGTGGGGGGTGAATCCTGAATTTGAGTCCGTCAAATTAAATATCTTGGGCAGAGACGAACTTCCGTCTTTGGGCACAGTTTACTCATTGTTGATCAGAGAAGAAGATCGTAGGAATCTCGAGAAGGATCACCCAGTGACTTCAGATCAGCATGCACTTCATGTTAGAGACGACACTTCCTCGCTTCGTAGCGGAGGGGGCATTCTCTCTTACATCTGATGGACTTCAGGACATTCTCAAACACCTTGAAGGTCTTGAGCAGAGATTCCCTGACAAACCTTCCCACACTCACGCTTCCATCGCGCAGGCTACACACAGTGTCACGGGTACTCCTCTCTCTTCTTCCACTTCCAAAACGTGGATAATTGATTCCGGGGCTACGGATCATATGGTTTGCAACTCCTCATCCTTTGCCACTTATCAGCCTCTTCGAGCTAAGGCACCCATTAAATTGGCCGATGGCTCACTCACTTTTATGATTGGACAGGGCACTGTATCTACATGTCTTTCTGCTTTATCTTCCGTCTATCATGTTCCCAGTTTTCCCATCAATTTACTGTCTATTAGCTCCTTAACTCGTCACTTGAATTGTTGTGTGACTTTTCATCCTACTGGTTGTGTCTTTCAGGATCTGAAGACGGGAAAAATCTTTGGACATGGTAAACTACAAAAGGGACTATATATTCTTGAAGATTCATATCCACCTTCTACCTCCTACAATGCTCCTGCTTCACCTTCTACGGATGCAGTTCAACGTCTTTGGCATTATCGTCTAGGTCATCTTCCAACGTCCAAAATTCCATATGTAGTTCCTAGTTTTAGAGTCCAGTCCAATAAATTTTCGTTCGATTGTGACGTCTGTCAACTTGGGAAACATCAAAGGACATCTTATCCCTTAGTGATTCTCGCTGCTTACAGCCTTTTGAACTTATTCATTCCGATGTATGGGGTCCCAATCTAGTCACCTCTGTGCTTGGTCATAAGTATTTTGTATCCTTCATTGATGATTGTACTCGTCTTACCATTGTTTACTTAATGAAATCAAAGTCTGAAGTTGCATCCATTTTTCCTGTTGTGCATAAATTGATTTCTACTCAATTCAATGCCACTGTTAAAATTCTTCGGTCAGATAATGGAGGAGAATACGTAGGGACTCAGTTGACCACTTATCTTCAAACCCATGGTATTGTTCATCAAACTAGTTGTCCATACACCCCTCAGCAGAATGGTCTTGCTGAACGGAAGAATCGTCATATTCTGGAAGTTGCCCGCACCCTTCTACTTCAGAGTCATGTTCCTAAATTCTATTGGGGTGACGCTGTCCTGACCGCGGTTTATCTTATAAATCGCATGCCCACAGATATTCTTCAGGGGGAGAGTCCTATGCATACTCTTAACCCAGCCTCCAAACCATTCCATCTCATCCCCCGTGTCTTTGGCTGTACCTGTTTTGTTCATATTCCTCTTCCCCATCGGGATAAACTTGCTGCAAAGTCTGATAAGTGTATTTTTTTGAGCTACTCACCCTCTCAAAAAGGATATAAATGTTATGATCCATTGCTTCACAAACTCTATGTTTCCATGGATGTTACTTTCTTTGAATTTACCCCTTATTATTCATCTTCACCTGCGCCCACTACTACTCCGAGTTGTGTCCTACCACTAGTTCCTAGTGAGGGGGAGTATCATGACCTCGTTGAGAGCCCAAATGACACCACACAACAATCCAAAGAGATTTTGAAGTACAAGAAAGGACAGCGGAAGATTGTGTACCCTCCAGCAGCACCATGTACTGAAGAGATTTCCCCTGAATCAGATCCTCGAGGGCAAGTAGACAGTGACCTAGAGATTCCTATTGCTGTTCGCAAAGGTAAGCGTGCATGTACACGATATCCAATATCTAATTACATTTCATATGCCAACATGTCTTAGAGTTATCAAAACTTCATTATGAATGCTGAAAGACATAAGATTCCCTCAAAGTTTGAAGAAGCAATCAAGTGCTCCTTATGGAAAGCTGCAATTGAGGAGGAATTGACTGCACTGGTTAAAAACCATACATGGACCATCACACAGTTACCTTGTGATAGGCATACAGTAGGATGCAAATGGGTATTTACTATTAAATATAAGGCAGATGGAACAGTGGAACGATATAAAGCTAGATTGGTGGCTAAAGGATACAGTCAGTCATATGGCATTGATTATACAGAAACCTTTGCACCTGTGGCTAAACTTACATCAATCAGAATCCTTATAAGTATGGCAGCAAATTTGGGATGGGACCTATGGCAATTGGATGTGAAGAATGCCTTTTTACAGGGTGACTTAAATGAAGAAGTATACATGGAACTACCTCCAGGACTACCCAACCATTTGTCATCTTCAAATAGAGTTTGTAAACTCAATAAAGCGATATATGGGTTGAAACAGTCACCAAGAGCCTGGTTTGATAAATTCAGCAAAGCAATTTGTAGTTTGGGATACTGCAAGAGTCTCAACGATCATACAATATTCTTCAAAAGGGGGACAAAGATATCTATCCTCGCCGTTTATGTTGATGATATTATTGTTACAGGAGATGACCTTGAAGAAATATCAAAGTTGAAAATGAGCCTTCATAAATTATTTGACATTAAGGATCTGGGCAGACTTCATTACTTCTTGGGAATAGAAGTTCTTTACTCTGATAAAGGTATATATTTGACTCAGCGAAAATACTTGATGAATCTCCTTGAAGAAACTCAAATGCTTGAATGTAAACCTAGTGATATTCCAATGGAGGTAAATCAGAAATTTTTTAATGGAGACAGTGAAGAGTTCAAAGACATCCATAAATATCAGAAGCTAGTGGGCAAGCTCATATATTTAACCATTACTCGACCAGACATTGCATATACAGTTGGGATTGTGAGCCGATATATACATTCCCCAACAAAAAATCAGATGGATGTTGTGTATAGAATCCTCAGATATCTCAAATCAACTTCAGGAATGGGGTTACTTTACTCGAAATCATCAAATTTAGATATTGAACTTTATTCTGATGCTGACTGGGCACGTTCTTATGATGACAGGAAGTTAACTACTGGATATGTTACATTATTTGGAGGTAACATTATATCTTGGAAAAGCAAAAAACAGACAGTTGTTGCTAGATCTACAGCAGAAGCTGAATATAGAGCTATAGCACAAGCAATGTGTGAAGGGAAATGGATATCTTCATTGATCACTGAATTGGGTTATTCACTCAACCATCCTATACTCTTATATTGTGATAGCAGTGCAGCAATTCAGATGGCATCTAATCCAGTATATCATGAAAGGACAAAGCATATAGAAATTGACTGTCACTTCATAAGGGAGAAGATATCGAATAAAGAATTTCAGCTGGAGTATGTTCATTCTCTTAAACAGAGGGCGGATTTCCTAACTAAATCTACCACCAGCAAACTATTAAAGGAGACCTTATTCAAGTTGGGTGTCATCAATATTTTTCACCCAACTTGAGGGGGAGTGTTTAGAAATGTCAAGTCGTGTCCCTGTAATGAGTCAAGTTGTGTAAAAGAGTCCTGTGTAATGTCAGTTGGTTCATTTGAGTCTTATGTCAACTTAGAAATTATTGATTCTAAGTAAGGGTAGATTAGGAAATTAAGTTAGACAGCAGGTATTAATAGGTGATTAGGGTTGAGTAGGGAGAAAAAAAGGAAGGGGGAGACGGCAGCAAGAGGGCTGCCGATTTGGTTCTTGTGGCAGATTGGAGGAATGCCTCCAATCTGCTATATTCTGTAAGCCTTTCTCGTATGTGAATAAGAAGAAGTTTATTTTATCAGAATTATCCCAATTCAATTTCTTTTCCTATCTATGTATGATCATAGTTTCTAATAATTTTGGTTACCGCCATCTATAACACCATAGGAGAACTTGGGAAGGAGAAACGCGGGAATGAGTACTCTTTTCCTTGATTCAGAACATGGGGTGTAATGCTGCACCTGTAGCGTATGATTAGAACATGAGTTCCTAACCTAACTATCTAAATCTCACAACATATGCCCATCTAAGTATCAAGAAAACATTGGCATAAGGAGAACAAAAATTACATAAACGACATTTTTAAGAACTTCAGACACATTTTAATTGGACCTTTCTTCCTCTTACTTTCTTGTGGTAGCGCAAATCAGTGTTCATAAGTATCAAGCAACAAGCTGTATCATTTGCTGCTGGTGATACGATATGGCCAATACATGTTTATTCAAGTCGGCCATATAGGTTCTTATTGAAAACAAAACAAGAAATGCTAAAAGTAATTTATTGACTTATGCGTTGTATCATATGCAGTCATTGTATGATGTAAATGCATTTTTCATATGCTCACTCTGCACTACAGTGAGTACACTGCACTGCACTGACATTTTATCATTGTATTGCACTGTGCATGTGCGATCACAGTGCAGCACATTGTGGTGCAGTCTTTGATACTTGTTCCCTGTTTGTTTTCTTCATAACACAGTAAAATGGTGCAAGTACTATTTCATTTTAACATATATGCAACAACAACAGCTAAGCCTTATCATACTAGATGGGGTCAGCTACATGGATTCTTTGTTTCCACAAAGCTCTATCATGTGCTATGTTAGCAGTTCACTCACAATAAGCTAGATAATTCTTTATTGTTTCTTTCCAATACTTTTGTGGTCATCCTCTACCACTTTTAATACTTTCAAAATCTAGTTTTTCATACCTTCTTGCAAGTTCTTCTTTTGATCTTCTTTCTATATGTCCAAACCATCTTAAACGATATTCTCTCATTTTATCCTCTATTAGTGTCACTCCTAATTTGTTTCTAATAACCTCATTATATATACGGTCTTTTCTTGTATGACCACTCATCCATCTCAACATCTTCATTTCTTTTGTACATGATGGTTAACTGCCAACACTCAGAACCATAAAACATGGCAGGTCTAATTGCTGCTCTATAATATTTACCTTTTAACTTTAATGGTATCTTCTTATCACAAAGAAGATACATGGTTTATGATGGTGCTGACTGTCATATGATAAGGTCGATAGCACGTATTGCCTCATATTGACCTATATCATACAAGGCAGACCAATAGAATCATGGTTTATGATATAGTATAGTATTGTATAAAAAATCCATTGGGCATTATATGTATCAACACTATCATACAGTTGATACATTACATTATTGATACAAATATCAGACAAACTATTTTGCCTCACTATTCTGAAAGATTATTACTTTTCACTTTTATAAGAGAAGAAAATGAAACCACTTCTTTTGGTTCTGCATGTATTGGCAACAATGAGAGTTGGGTATCCCATAGATTTGATGCTTTTATGTTGCTGAAATGCTCTCTTTCGGTGGATGTATAAAATCTCTCATGAAGTGTGTTACTGATAGTGGGACTTCGGTATTATAGAGTTGTTAATTTGCCGTGTTTGATGACTGTCAATAATAGTGTATGGTTTTCACTTGTGGTTCCCCAGTCTCTTTTCTTCTCTATCTTCTTTTCCTTTTCTTTCCATGTTGTTCTTTTCTTTCCTATGCTTCTTTCCCTCTTATTGTTCACTTTCTTTTTTCTTCTTTTGTGTCCTTGTCTTCTTCCTTCACATCTTGTTTTCCTCTTGTTTACATCACTGGCATCCTTTCAAATCAAGTCAACAGGATTGCAAGCAAATATGGATCACCAACTGAACTAAGTAAATATTTTTTATCCTTATTCTAGTCCAAACCTAACTTATATTTAATCACATGCCTTCTTCTTTTCCTTCAGTTCTCTTTCTCCTTTTACTTCTTCTGTTTCTTTTTCTTCTTCTTTTGTCTATTTTCTCTTTTTTGCATTTTATTGGCTGTTATGAATGGATTCAGCTTAGCTTGACATAGTCTGGGTGCTGTTATATGGGTTGGATTGCTGCTATGCGTACAATTTCACCTCTCTTGATGTTATTGGATTAATCTACAATTGATCTGGCTGAATTGTGCGAATGATTGAAGAAAGTGATCAAACTCTTTCCTCATGAGGTAAGGCAAGCCTTAGTAGTACAGTAGCCAAGTGATAGTAACTTAGTGGTGCAATAGTCAAGCAATACCAAGTTCAATTGTAATCCTTATGCTGAATCTCAAACAGGTGAGAGGGGTGTTCGGGATAATTAGTAAGAAGGGAATGTAAAAATACATGTATTTTAGTGTATTTTTTCATTATAAAAATATACATACATGTAATCAGGGACCAAGGCTACGTAGGCAGCAGCGCCACCTGAGCCATCATGACCACCAAGGGAGCCCCAACGGTTAGTTTACTAGCCGTTTGGCTCTACCCAACGGCTAGTTTCACCAGTCTACCACTCTCTTTTCTCTATTCTCCACTCTATAAATACTTACCTTACATAATGAATGTTAAACCTTCTTGGTCAATTTATATACATTCTTTTTAAGTGTATTTGCTATTATTAAGGCATTTACTATTATTCTAGCCTTTTCTAAAGCTTTTCATTAGTCATCTTTCGGTGACTCACGATTGTTGTATACGTGTATTGGGTATCCACTATTTCATTCAGCATGGTGAAGTATATCTTCATTCAATGGTATCAGAGTCAATCTGTTCTTCGTAATTATAAGTCTCTACCTTGGGAAGTATACCAAAGTATAAAAGTTTCTATTCAAGGAACTTAGAGATTTACGATGTTGTTTCAAGCATTTGTCAAACCAAGTTCACTCCTTTGAAGCTTGTACTCCTTCAAGATATAAGAAAAGGGTTTTAATTTTCGATTAACAACTTTTAACTACAAAACATGGACTCAATTAATGGAAAACTATTTATATTTCAAAAAATTATAGCGGTTAGTGAATGGATCGAAGGTGAAACCCTCTATAATGTTACTTTTGAACAAAAAGAGGAGTTTGAAAGAGGGTATAAACGATCTTACGGGTTCTTATGAACAATGTGAATGATCACATTATAGACACTTTGACCGACTTTACCAATGCAAAAGAAGCATGAGAATACTTGAAGAAATCTCATGTTCTGAGTGATGTGGCATAGAGGATGACATTAGATGATAAAATATCATCACTAAAACAGTGAGACAAAAGGGTGAATGAGTTCTATATTGAGTATTCCAATATTTGGAATCAATTAAAATAATTAAAAAAAAGTGTATATAATGTCTTAGTGAAAGACAATGTGAAGAAAATAAAGACTTTGTATATCAATTTTTGAGAAGTCTTAGAGAAGAATTCAAAGGGGTAAGATCCTCCAATATACATCATAAATCCTTTCCCACTAAAGAAGAGGTTCTTACCGATTTCTATATGGTAGAAACAACATTTAATGAAGCTACACGTCAACAAGATTTTTCCTTAGCTGCATCAAGGCCCGGAGCACACATTAAGATATATCGACCTCCGCATTTCAAGATTGAATGATCGAGTGAGACAAAAAGGGAAGTTATTTTTCACTTTTGTAAGTTGGTCGGGCATATTAGGCCTAATTACACAAGATTAAAGAAGAAGGTGGCCTTGGTAGAAGAACAAAACTCTTCTTTCTCAATTCTTGCTCTCTTAGTTATCAATAACGCGCTATAGCGGCCGCTATAGCGCGCTATAGCGTTTTAGTGGGCAACCCGCCAGGGCCGCTATAGCAATGATAGCAGACAAGTTGATTATTTTAGTTCAACAATCATATTTTTTGTATGAATTATGGCACTTGGTTTTGTTTTTCTTGAAAAACATTGGTTCTTTTCCAACAGTTACTTTGTTAACAGTATCTTTATTCATACACCATAGGTCGCTATTTGTTATTTGGGGTAACTTTCTTCTCAGTAGATAAAGTACGAGTATTCCTAGGTTGAAAACATAATTTTCCATTTCTGTTCTCTTGTTTTGGTACAAGAAGTCTTCGAATTGGATTGGGTTTGTTGTACTTCAGTTGCTGTTCACGGTCAATTTGTACCCAGTGGGCCAGTGGTGCTCTTGAACTGAGGCATAGATTGGATTGATACCTCCCACACCATGAATGTTGATTGAATGTAGTGTGGAAGTGGCTATAGCCCCTTCCTTGAACGAGTCTTTGGTGAATTGATCAGATGTATCAGTTCTCTGCTAAGATGCTTGATCTATGCAATACTTGGACTCTTTTCTTTAGGTACTTATAACATTAATTTTTTGTTCAGATTTTCTTTAAAGTGTCTGACAAACTGTCAATTGCTTGAGTTCCCACCTTTAAAGTCCTTTAACAATATTTCCACCTTTAAATCCATGGCATACATAAACATGTATTTCAAAATGATATGTTCTTTAAAGAGGCTTAAACCCTGCTTCGCTGCTCTCTTTTAGTTTATTATGGATGGAGGACTTCCATACGAAATGATGGTTGCAAATGGCTGAATATGTATTATACTTATAAGTGTTGTTTTAGTAGATTTATCTTTCGGAGTAGAAATTTCACAAGCTTGGAAACAACATAAGTTCTTAAATATAAGTAAACACCTAAAAACGTAGCTTCAACACTGCAGCATGGCCTATGATTTATGATAACAGGCTGGATGGGTTCTCTTTAAAGCATGCAGCCTGCCAGAACTTCCTTGGATAAAGCAAATGAACTAAATAAAGGAGAATGTGAACTTCAACATAGTTAAGACCAAGCCTACCATGCTTGATTAGTTGTTGCAGTTGATGTGTTATTATCTATTGATGACAATAATCTACTTAAGATCTTGATATTTTTTAAAAATTAGAGAACTCATTATATATATATAATTTTTTAATCATAAATAAAAGTGTACCGCTATATTCCCGCTACCGCTATATCAGGGTCAACCGCTAACAACCCGCTAACCGCTATCGATAACATAGCTTGCTCTCCATGAAAAAGTAAAGCTTCTTGAAGCATAATTAAAGGAGAAGACAATAATTGGTGTGGTGTGCTCTACTTCCACCCATGAGACTTAAGGTATGATTCCTTGGTTACTTCATTCGGGTGCTTCATTTCATATGACTTGAATGAAAAACTTTTGAATTCATGCATAAGAAAACAATTAGCATTTATGTTTATCGCCGATGGAACCAAACTAAAGGTTGGCAAAGTAGGGGACCTTCAAAATAAAGATTTTTAAATTTCTAAAATTAATTTTGTTCCAAAATCAAATTTAAATATATTTTTCGATATCTCAAATATCAGATAATGGTTGTGTTATAACCTTCTCATCTATGAGATACATTATATAGGATGTTCTCTCGAAAAGGGTAATTGGATGTGGCCATAGAGGACTCTATGTAATGAATTATATGCGTAATATTGAACATTCAAATATTTTGTCAAATGATGTACAACTATGGCACAAAAGACTTGGTCATTTAAATGTTCCAAAGTTGTATCAATGTCCCATTGGAATAAAAAAATTTGAGAACTTCTCTTACAAAGACTGTGCTCTTGGCAAAATACATCTTCCATTTCCAAATAAAGCATAAATTATATACTTGGATGTTTGGAGTCTCGCACCCATTATGTCAAAAAGGAGGTATTTCCTATTATGTCATCTTTATTGATGACTTTACTATATATACATTGATATATCTATTAAAGACATAATGTGATGTTTTCAAAATTTTGTCATATTACATAACCTTGTTAAGAATCAATTTGACTCTTAAATCAAGGTATTTAGGTTTGATTGAGAAGGAGAATTTATATCAAATGAGTTTGAAAGGTATTTTAAAAACCATGAGATTCTTCACCAAACATCTTATACTAAAACTCCTCAATAAAATGGTATTGTTGAACGAAAGCATCTATATATTATGGAAACCACTAGTACCTTGTTAGTATCTAGTGGAGCTCCTAAAAATCTTTGGGCAAAAACCATTATGACTTATATACAACGACAACAACTAAGCCTTTTCCCTTACTAGACGGGGTTGGCTACCATTATGACTTATATCTATTTAATAAATTGCATGCCTTCGTTAGTATGATAAAATATTTCTTCTATTGAAAAACTTTTAAAATTTAAACCTAACTATTTTAGATTAAGAGTATTTAAGTGTAAATATTTTGTATTTACAAACAAAGGATAAACTATATCCGCACGCAATTGAATGTGTGGTCTTGGGGTATGGTATAAACAAAAAAGGGTTATAGATGTTATGATCAAAAGAACGATAAGTTCTATGTATCATGTAAGTTCTTTGAAAATGAATTTGTGTTTCAAGATCAAGCTACTAATTCCATTTATGAAACTGGATATTCCTTCTAGACCAATTGTAATGGTACCCTAAAACGATACAAAGTTAGGCTAGTGGCCAAAGGATACTCACAATAATATGGTATTGACTACGAGAAAATCTTTGTGAACAATTGTCGATATTTGTAGTTGGAAGCAACCCGATCTCTTATCGTTAAGTATCAAATCAATAAGTCACATACAAACACACCCGAGAATGGGTGTTTCAAGTCAAGAACAAATCAAAGTCACAAGTCAAATATAAAAGATCTGTAATTCAGCTTGTTTATTGATTGAATGAGGCACTATTTATAAAGCAACTATTACAAAAGTGAAAGAGGAGAGAGGAGTGAAGAGGGCCTCTAACGGCTGGCCAACAAGCTAGCCGTTGGAGACCAATGCCATTGGGGATGCCCAACGGCTATCTCCTTGCTAAAACTCTGGTGAGGACTCTTCATCTAGGGCCTTAGTGGCCTGTAGTTCTATTACAACATATTCACAGGCCTTAGTATTCAAAATGACATTTTAACATCAAGTTGAAAAATGACTCACTTTTAGATAGCATTATGAGTTATGAAAATCCTAATAGTTATCATCTGAGCAAAAGGGGCAAACGTTTCATCATAATCAATTCCATGTTCTTTAACATAACTCTTGGCTACCAATCTAGTTTTATATTTTTCTATATTACCATTACTATGTGTTTTAGTTTTGTAAACTCATATACATCGAATAACTTTTTTATCCTTCGGGTTGGGAACAACGGACTACGTTTGAGCTTTATTTGAAGCATTTAGTTCTTCTAACATAGCATCTTTTCTTTCCTTAATACCCTTGGCTTGATGATAAAATCTAGGGTCTTTTAGTTGTAAAATGGTTGCAATAAAGTTTTCTTGTTGGGGTTCAAAAGAGTCATAAGATATAAAGCGTTAAGGCGGTTTTGAAACTCTAACTATCAATCATGAGGTGTTTTGTTTCATAGGTTTTCTAGTATAGTGCAAAGGAAAAGGTTTAAGAATAGGTTGTGCGTTAAACCTTTCATCAAAACATCATTTGTATCATGTGAGGTAGTAAGATTTTCTTGAAGTCACTATCATCAATTTTACTATTTTCAAGATTGAGAAAATTTTGAGAAGATGATTATTTATTATTTTCAATAAGACTAGATTTATAATAGTAGTCATTTTCAATAAATTTTACATCTTTAAAATAGAAAGTTTATCATTGATATGGTCAAAACATCTATATCCTTTTTTGTCGATTCCATATGTTAGGAGACAATTTATCATTCTTATCGGTATAAACAAAATATCTACAACCAAAAACCCATAATATTTCATAATACAGAGAAAGGTTATATAATTTTTCAAAAAAAATATTTTAAAGATGGGTTGAAGGCATTCTATTAATGAGATATACGGTGATAAGCATAACTTTCACTCATAAAACTTAAAAACATTACTAGAAATTAAAAGTGTTCAATAAGTTTCTATAATGTGTAATGAAGGTTATGCTTCAATATAGTTGCGGAAGATTAATAAGTGGACAACACCACAAAGTAACAATCAAAGCCTTAGAAAAGGCAATAGCCGAAAGCAACAAGTGCATACAAAAGGAAGAATGAACACAACACAAACTTGAATAAATAATATTTATTCACTAGTCATCAAAGTCATGAATTTACAATAGTTTACAAGGGGTATTTATAGAGGAAAGAGAAGTAAAAGAGAGTGAGAGAGAGTGAAGGGATAAAGGAGAAAGAGAGGGGGGTTGGCTGCAGCCAGCCCCCAATGGCTACTATACTAGCCGTTGGGGACCAGGGCCCCCAACGGCTAGTGGCCCCCCTGGCCCAATGGGCCAGGGCCTGCCGGGCTAGGGCCAGAGGGGCCCAAACCCAGTTTTCTAACATAATGTACCTATGTTTTCTGTCTACTAGCATGTTTTGTTATGGGATTTTTATGTAAGATTTTTTATGTAAAATCCCATTTTTTCAAAGAATTTTTGAAAATCTTTTGATAAGTATTCTCCTCAATCGGATCTAAAAATCTTAATAGTAAAACTGAATTGATTCTTTACCATATTGTGAAAGATCAAATATTTTTCAAATACTTCAAAATTATGTTTTAGAAAATATATTCAAGTAAATCGAGTAAAGTTATCTATAAATTTAACATAATATTGTACTCCTCCTTTAGAAACAACGGGGGCAGATCCCCAAACATCACAGTATATGAATTCAAAAGATTTATATGTTACAAAATTTCTTTCACCAAAAAGAAGATATGCATTTTTTCAACCATAAATTCTTTGCAATCAAAATTATGATTCTCATTTGTTTTTAAAAGGAAAAAATTACATAGTCTATTCATATCCAAATGTCCAAGTTGTTTATGCCAAAGAGTAGCATAATGAACTTCATTAGAAGATTCAAAATTTGGCACGACTAAACTATTCATTTTTTAAAATTTGAGGTTTCGTACTATCGGTCGTAAAAACATGTTTACCAAAAATATTTTAAATTTTTTTTTAAAGATTTTTCAGCATGTCAAATAAGAAGAAGCACCAAAGTCTAAAGTTAAGGCATACCGTGAGAAGTGGAGAGAGCATTTCAAGAGATGTTTGCCTTTTCCTCAAGCATTTTTTCTATATAGGCTTTGATGTTTAAAGGCAAGACTCCTCCATCTTTGTCTTCTATGGATCCCACGTTTCAATATCTTTGTCAAAGGAAAGGATAAGTGGTCTTATTGTGACCATTTTTCTTACACTAGTGGCAAATAGTGTCTTTATTTGGCCATGGCACCACTGGCTTCTTGCTTGATCCATTACCATCTTTTTTGTCTTTCAAAGCTTTTGTGAAGAGGCTTGTACGTCTTGATATATGCTCCTGGCTTGGAAGGAGTAAGAACAATTTCTTTTAACTCTACTTTCTTCAATAACTAGATCTCCTAAAAAGGTATCTCCTTTTAGTCTAGGTTTTGTATGAATCAAATTTGATCTAATATTTTCGAATTCATCCCTTAGACCCTGCATAAATAGAAAAAAGTATTGATTGTCCAAAAAATCTTGAAATTCATTCATTTTTTAAAGTTTTCCAAATTTATCAAAACTTCGAAGTGAGTCCTCGATTCGAAAAAATCATTGTAATACTCCCTAATACTTAAGTTTTCTTGCTTAAGCATTATCATTCTTTCCTCCAAATCTATTTGAAATACAAAGTCATCTTGAAAATGAATCTTTTTCAAATATTCTCAAGTTTTAAAAGCACTTTCAAACACACTAATTTGGTTTCTAAGTTTTTAATCAACATTAAGACATCAACATTCGGTTTCAAATCTTTTACCATCGATTGAACAAAACTAGAAGTTGAAAAAATGGGTTATTTCCAAAAAAGGGTTTTCTGTTCCCATAAATTAGTTTTGTTCTAAAATTGAATTTAATCTCCTTTTGGCATCTCAAATTTTTTATAGTGGATTTGTTGTTTTCTTATCTAAAGGTTGCATTATAGAGGATCCTCTCTCTCGAAGTTGATTAGATGTGACTATAGAGAAGGTGTACTATATGTCAATTACCGTTTGAAAATTATAAATTTGGTTATTCAACTGTTTTCTCAAGAGATGTACTTTTATAGTATAATTGTTGAAAAGTTATTTAATTATGAACCTCTTGGTGTAAGAACTTTTTTTTTCAAAGATTGTATTCATGGAAAAATGAAGCATGTACCTTTTTCAAATAAAACTTTTGTCATTAACGAACCATTTGAACTTATGTGGGGTCATATACTAGTGATATCAAAAGGAGACATCTCATACTATGTTATCCTTGTTGATGACTTCACTAGGTTTAAACGGGTCTACTTGGTATAACGTAAGTTTTAACAAATTTCTTGTTTTTCATGCAGTGTCAAAAATCAATTTGATACCCCTATCAAAATCATTAGATTTGATTCAGGAGGTGAGTTTATCTCGAAAGAATTTGTAACTTATTTAGAAAATAATGATATTTTCATCAGAAATCTTATAGTAAAACTCTACAACAAAATTGCCTTGCTTAACCATGAACATGTTTTGGAAACCACTAGAATTCTATTAGTGTCTAGTGGAATTCCCAAATATCTATATGCCAAAGTTGATGATGTTTGTTTACTTAATAAATTGAATGATATTCTTAGTTTTAAACAATTTGTTACCTAATTAAAAACTATTCAAAATGGTATCCAACTATTCTTGTCTAAAGGTGTTTTGTCTTTACGGATATGTATGATAAACTCTCGCACAAAGCTTTTGAATGTGTTTTTATTGGATATTGTATTCACAAAAAAAGATATGGGTGCTCTGATCTTAAGAATGATGAGAGCACCCATTTTGAAATGTATGGGTGCTCTGATCTTAAGAATGATAAACTCTCGCACAAAGCTTTTGAAATGTATGTATCCAAAGATATTAGATTTGTTGAAAACGTGCTCTTTTTTCAAAACAATCTTATTAACCTTCATTTGATTTTGATTCTTCTTTTTTTGTTGATGTTCTTAGAAATGATGAAAATGAAGAAGAGAATATAGAGTGTGAAAGTAAAGAAGACCAGCATGCATTCAAAGAGATATTGTAACTCCGTTTGAAAGTTATTATGTTAGAAGAGAAACCCCTAAATCCATTAACCTAACAAGACCGCTTTTTAGGTTTGTCTCCTGTCA
Source organism: Brasenia schreberi (assembly GCA_036023115.1). Classification (NCBI taxonomy): domain Eukaryota; kingdom Viridiplantae; phylum Streptophyta; class Magnoliopsida; order Nymphaeales; family Cabombaceae; genus Brasenia; species Brasenia schreberi. The sequence continues at coordinate 5,836,501 of JAYKKT010000081.1, forward strand.
AACTTTTTCTCTTCAACATGGATTCTTGTAACCACTGTTAGATCCATTATCGATTCTAGATCCTTCAACGAAGCTGCAAAATTTCAAGAATGACTTAATGTTATATAAGAGGAATTTCATACTTTAGGAAAGGCCCAAACCTGGGATGTGGTTGACTTAAGGATAAGAAAACTATAGGATGTAGGTCAGTATACAAAGTGAAGACCAAAAGTGATGGTGCAAAAAGTTTTGTATAAGACCATGAAATAGATTATGAAGAGACTTTTGCATCCCTAACCAGAATGACTACAGTAAGGATCCTCATTGCCATATGTGTTATTTTATAGTTGAGATATCTTTCTAATGGATTTAAAGAATGCCTTCTTGAATGGATGCTTGGGGTAGGAAGTTTATATGAAACCTCTTTCGGGTCTTTCCTTGTCCTAGAACCATATTTTTCGCCTAGGGAAAGCCTGCTATGGTATGTAACATGCTCCTAAGACCTGGTTTGATAAATTGAATGATCTTATGATGAAAAATTATTTTGCTATATGTTATACTTGCATTGCTTTGGTTGTAAGGAAATCTACTGTACGTGCAGTTATACTACTACATTATGTAGATGACATGATAATTAAAGGAAATAATGAAGCATGATACAATAGATCAAATGCGTTCTAAGTAAGACCTTTCAAATGAGGTAAATGAGATATTTCTTGAGAATTGAGGTGACACAAAACGAGAAGGGATATTTCTTATTTTAAACAAAATTTGCCAATCATATTATTGTTATTGTTAGACTAGGGATAACATATAGCAAAGTTGTTGAGACACTAGAGGTTTCCAACCAGAAGTTACGACTTAAGGAGAACCCCTAAAAGATCCCACACCATACAGACAAATGATAGGCACTTTGACCTACCTTACCATCAACTCTCTCGACATAACATATGTTTCTACATTGTCAGTCAATTTCAACGTGCACCTACTACAGTAGATGTGAGCATTGTTATACTGATGTTTCTATGATGTTTGTTGACAATAAAAATACTAGTGCATAGCAAATAGCAACATTCATGAATGGACCAAACACATCGAGACGGATCGTCTTTATGTTCGAGAGAATTATCCATAAGGAAATACTAACTTTCAATAGGTTTGGTCAGAATATCAACTTGCATCCAGATATCATTTGCTAATTAACAAACTTTCTACATTATCCTCATAAAGTTTGAGGGAGGTTTTAAATGTATTTTCTACTTTACTTTTCTTATACTTTTTTATTGTTTATATCTGTAAATCCAGCCATTAAGGGCTGAAATGCAAATCTGGCAGAATGCTGCCAACGGCTAGTTTGGCAGCCTTGCTGCCCCTTATTCTGTAAATCAGCCTTACAAAAAGGACTGATTACCACTTGTTCAGGTAAGCTGTAGTGTTTAGAATTAATGTCATTTTTCTTCTTGCTTTCACTCTCTCATGCACACCAAAGTGTTTGGTGATTTGTTTGTGCGGATTGCATTGCACAATTGAGTATTGATTGGAAAATGAGAAATAAAAGATAAAATGATTTAAGAAAAGAAAAATTAAGTCAAAAGGATGGGGTTGTCCTTCTAGATGGAGGTGTAAGGGAAGGAATTAACAGTTTGAAAATTTGGGGGCAGGGGGCGGGAATGCAGAGACGTGTGTGCGTGTAATTGATACCACCTGATAACGCTGAAAAAAAAATCAGCTTTGTATCCACTAATTAAGTAATGATTGGTCAATATTTGATGAAATATAAAAAATGATAAATACTGTGGTTATGGGAGTCTTCTCTATGTGAAGTGTCCCTTATATAGGAAAACAGTTTTGGAGAAGAGAAGACGGAGACATGGATCTAGGGATAGTTAAGAAATAGAAAGGGGGATCAAACAAGGACCTTTCCTAGGAAATGTTTGCTTGTGTTTTTCTTAATAGTCTTTTTAATGAAGAAATTTCTAATATTTCAAATATTCCATTTATCTTTCTTTATTATCTAACACGCCTTCTTATAGTTGTTCCTTTGACTGATAATTCATCTTTTGTTCCTGCGTGCAAGCACTTGCTTATAAGTACACGTAGAGCTTGATTTCCCCCTACCCACGAGGTGCTTTCAAAACTATGAAATAATTTGACTTCAAATATCCAGGAATATCTACATGGTAGCTGCTTTTCTGGTCGCATGAGAATCCCCAAAGTTGCATGTTAAGGCAACAACTAGCTAATCAGTTTTCTACTTTTGGATTTAAATATTTACTTAATATTCAGTCAAATACGTTGTTCTGTTGTGGTCACCTTATTTGAATCTCTCTGTAACTCCCCTTGCTCAAGGAGAAGTCCAGTGCTCGTGATGCCAATCTATTATCTTTCTTGACTGTTTCTGGTGCTGAAATGGTTCCTTGTGGATTGTCAGGTACTTGATGGCTGTGAGAACTCCTTAGAAGTCTCACTTAGTCAGCCAAAGTGCAGTCCTAGCAAGCAGGTCAGTCTAAGAGTTTCGTCTGGCCAGCCAAAATGCAGTCCCAGCAAGCAGTCAAGTTTAGACTCCTTTCTAAAGCGATGTCCTGCCAGCAGTCGTGGCGGTGATTCAATGCCTTCTCCGAAGAAAGCTAGGAATTGAATGCATGTCAACTTCATCTCGAGCAAGCTTTTGCAGTGTATGCTGATTATTCGCATTGCTTGCCACTAGTATTCAATGCCATAACAGTAAAACCGGGTCAGCTGAAAGCGCAACTTTTTGGTGACCTAGTGGCTTCGGTGTTGGTTTTCAACAATGGTATGGGTCATGATCTTTGACGATGAAATGAAAAGCTTGAGCCATTTATACAAAGTTAAGGGTCTTTTCCTGGGTGAGAATTGGGAAAATGGTCGAGTGGACTAGGTCTTTATGTACTAATTTTGCAGCCTGAAGGCAGCTTTGTAACTTGGTCATGTAAATAAAATGCATGGTTCTTTGATGATCTTTTTTAGCTCTCTCCCATAACACCAACGATTGTAGTTCAGTTTGCCTCATAGATTACCCTTCGTATTCTGCTCGAAAAATTTCCTTCTGCTACTTGAGACCAGGCAGTGAAGCTTCACATATTTCATGGCGCTTTTCTGTCAGCATCATTGATGAAGAGGAAACCAACGAGGACCAAGGAGATGTGTAAAGTGCGAAAGAAGCTACGTGTGCTAAAATTGCAAGGGCCACGGGTATTACGGAATGATAGGTTGCAGGGGTTTTACGTTGGTGAACGAAGGGATTCCATATAGGAAGAGCGTTTTAAGAAGCAAACAGGGAGGGCGCATTTTTTGTCTAAGCTAAGAACAAAAACTCAGCTACTCGTCAAGTATCACAAAGAACTGGCCTATGCAAACTCGAGAAAAAACTGGAGAGGGATTGATGGGGAAAATTTCAAAGTCTGGCTCTTATTTAATCTGCAATTATTCTTGGGTTGGACACGTGACTAGGAAGCATAATTGTTACTCGCACTCTTTTTAATAAAGATATATCCTTTTTCAGAAAAAATCAAGATCATCTTTGCTGTAAATTCTCTCCTCTTCTTTTTCATCAGGTTCTCCTTCCTCACTGATTTTTTTTTATCCCAATGATCTGTGTTGGCTTCTTCTTTCTTCTCAACAACCTTTTTTAATCTTCTGTTCTTTGACAATCTCTTTGAATATTGTTCTCTCTCAATCCTTGCATTTTTTAAAAACCTTATCCTCTATAACTCTTTCTAACTTTCATAAATGATGCTTTTGATGTTTAATATTCATATCTCTTTGTCGCTTTTGGATTTCTTTCTCTTTTATTCTCAATCTCTATCTTGATATAAACATAAATCTCACAAAAAAAGATTAAAAATAAAACCCTAATTGTCAGTTGATGGTGGGAGAAACTGGCAACTGTTGATGAGATGCAATTGAGACGCATTTTACTTAAGGTGCAAACGTGTCACACTTTGAGGAGCAACAGACCATGAATGTTTTTGTTATTATCGATGATGAAACATGTTTAAACTGTGTTGTATTAAAAGGTGCAATGCAAGAGGATCACATTGTGGGATCGAGAGGACTCTACCGGCCTCCTTGGTGGTCACAAAAATGTGTTCTAAATTAAAGGTGAATGGGATCTCAATGTGTGTCTGCAAGGAAGAAGGGAGGTGTGTGGTGCAATGCGGGAGGATCACATTGTGCAATATAGATGCTAATAGAAGCGTTGTGCCTGATGGATATGCTATTTATGCATGATTCTCGAGTGCATGAACTGGATTCCCACATGACAAAGGATGTACCCTAGGATCATCATTGTTCTTGTTTATTATCCTCAATTCGGATCTTGCATGGATCCAATATTTACTCTACTCGTGTCCTCCCTAGTGTTGGTCTTTCATAATTTTATTTTGTGTAGTGTAACTAAGGTATATGAAGGGGTTGAGGCTTTTTTCTAAAATTATCCTTTTTATTTTTCTCTCCTCATTCTCTCGCCATGAAAACCATTTTCTCAGGAAAAAGATGCACCTCTCACACGTCACTGTTCCATTAGTGACATACCCAAAATGCGTCAACCTTGAAGCAGTGACGCATCCAAAGCATGCCAACCTTAAACAATTTAAGTGGGTTTTATCATCGATCATAACAAAGATGCACTTACGGCATATTGCTCTTCAAGGTACGTTTCATCGACGATCACCATTTTTTTCCTCCATTAAAAACATTTTCCGTTACCGACGAATAGGGTCTTATTTTTAATAGATTTTTTGTGCAATTTATGTTTAGATCGAGATTGAAAATGAGAATAAAAGAGAAAAAAATGCAAAAGAGACCAAAAGAGATCCATATTGAAGATCAAAAATATCATTCGTCAAAGTTTTAAAAAAAGAGTTGAAGATGATAAGATTTACATAAAAATTATTAAAAGAGATTGTTGGAGAAAGGAAGATCATCTTTGGGCATGGCTTGTCTTCCTATGGACCCAAGGTTGAACATGATTCAACTACATCGGCTTCTTGGCTCGGGGTAACGATCTCTCTTTCAATTTATAACTCTTGTTTTTTTAAAAGGTGATTCTATCCTCTCGAGTTTGAGATAGTGATTTGAGAGAAAACCGAATTTTAGAGCTTGAAAAGAACTTGCTCGACAAATCTCTGAGGGAATCACTTGATATGATGTATGCTTCGAGGTTTGAAACTTGTACTTGAAAGTTTTGACCCTGTAACCAAGTTTTGGAAAATGTTTACAGCAAGATTTGAAAATCAACTTGTTTGGAAAGAGCTCAACAAGATCGAAACAATTCCTCTAAGACCTAAGTCCCACCGGCATGCCATTTTTTTGTAAACAAATTTTTTCGGTCACGTGTGGACTTAAAATTTTGCTTTCAAAAACATGTGTGAGCGTGCCAACAAGTTTACTCAAACTTACAAAGAGATTTATCTAACTATTCGACGATTTGTAGGAAAGTATGTTCTTGTCGACGTAGGTCTTCTTGAACTCATGCTCAATGATCAACCTAGATGCTTAGGAGTGATTTTAAAATCTGAAGTTTTTCCAAAATAATTTTGATTCAAAACAACCTTTTCTAAAACGGCGTTGATCTCACTTGAACCAACTAGGTCCAATTACGTTAAAACATAATTGGTTCTATTTTACATCATAAAGTTTGTATTTTCTAAAGTCCCTTGTCGGGTTCCAAAAATCACAAGAATTTTACCTCAGTGGGTACAAGATGTGAGGTTTTATTGAAAATTTTTATTTATATTTTTGACTCCTTTGATGACCAAATAAAAATCTAAGAAGAGCTTTTAATTGAAAGCTATTTTGAAATTTAGACAGTGCCTATGACTAAGATTTAGGGTCTCACTAAAATGCTTTTATCTTTATACTTAAATTTCTTATTTTCATGAACTTTATTAATTTGAAAAGTTGTGGAAGTTAATTCACAACTAAAGAGGGTGAAAGAGATAGTTTTAGAATAGCTAGGGCTAGAGATAAGAAAACTAAAGATCTTAATTACGTTAGATGCATCAAAGAGGAGGATGAAAAAATTCTAGTGGCAAATGATGATATAAGAAATAGATGGAAAAACTATTTTTATAAACTTTTTAATGAAAATAAAGATGTTAGTATTAGCTTAGGAGAGTTAGGCAAATTAGAAAAGTATATAAACCACAATTTTTACCGACGTATTCAAAAGAATGAAGTCAAAGATGCTCTTAAACATATGAAGGGTGGTAAATCGGTAGGATCAGATAATATTCCTATAGAAATTTGGAAAATACTAGGAGAAATAGGAATCACTTGGCTCACAAGACTATTTAATGAAATATGGAGAAACCAAAAAATGCCTGAGGAATGGAGAGCTAGTAGTACACTTATATCCATATATAAGAACAAGAGAGACATTCAAAATTGTGCGAATTATCAAGGTATCAAGTTAATGAGCCATACTATGAAATTGTGGGTACCGGGGGAGGTTCTTTGAATTCATGTCAGGCAGAAAGACCTTCACATGATATTTATTGATCTAGAAAAAGTATATGATAGGGTACCGAGAGAGGTTCTTTGGAGAACTTTGGAAAAAAGAGGTATCCCATTGATATACATTAACCTTATAAGAGACATGTATGATGGTGCAAAAATATGTGTGAGGACTCTGAAGTTAATATTGGGTTACATTAAGGATCAACTTTAAGTCCATACTTAGTTATAATGGTGATTGATGAGTTAACAAAACATATTCAAGATGAAGTATCTTGGTGTATGTTATTTGCATATGACATTGTATTAGTGGAGGAGTCTAAGGAAAAAGTTAATAGAAAATTGGAACTATGGTGAGAAACATTAGAAAGCAAAGGCCTCCAACTTAGTAGAACAAAGACAAAATATATGGAATATAAGTTTGATCATTTGGTTACCTCAGAGGACATAGAAATTAAAATTAGCACACATTGTATCCCCCAAAAGGAAAGTTTTAAATACCTAGGGTTAATTTTTCAGAGTGATGGAAGAATTGATGGAGATGTTACGCATATAATTAATGTTGGTTGGTTAAAATAGAGAGGAGCATCAAGCATTCTTTGTAATAAGAAGATACCATTAAAGTTAAAAGGTAAATATTCTAGAGCAACAATTAGGCCTGTCATGTTTTATGGTTCTGAGTGTTGGGCAGTTAATCATCAACATGTACAAAAGGAGTTTGTGACAGAAATGAAGATGTTGAGATAGATGAGTGGTCATACAATAAAAGATTGTATACATAATGAGGTTATTATAAACAAATTAGGAGTGACACCGATAGAGGATAAAATGAGAGAATATCGTTTAAGATAGTTTGGACATATAGAAAGAAGATCTAAAGAAGAACATGTAAGAAGGTATGAAAAACTATATTTGGAAAGTAATAAAAGAGGTAGAGGACGACCACAAAAGTGTTGAAAATAAACAATAAAGAATGATCTAGCTTATTATGAGTTAACCACTAACATGACACACGATAAAGATCCGTAGAAACAAAGAATCCATGTAGTCGACCTCGTCTAGTATGGGAAAAAGCTTAGTTGTTGTTTTGTTGTTATTGTGAAAGTTAATTCAGATGAAACCACTCTTTAGGGATTTGGACACCTATAGACCGAGTTCTAATAGTTTTACTGAGCGAGTGTTGCAGGATTTTTGTTACAGAGAGGTTCAGTGTGAAGTTGAGTATGATCTTTGATGATTTTTTTATGAACTTTGATATGTGTGTATCACTCACAAACAAAATTTAGCCGCATTTTGCTTGGAAATGATAGCTAAAAAATCATAGATCACACAAGGTTTGTGCAATATGCTAAAATTTTCTTATAAAAAATAAAGATACATTCGATTAGAATCTTAATGCTAAAGATACATGTGATCACTCAAAGAATTTTGTTGAGGACTTATATTCATTTGAGAAGAAACTCTTCTACATGTAGATCCTCAAGTTATCTGTATCTAAGAAGATTACTCACTTGAGAAATATATGTGATTATAGTCCGATACCCTCCCGCAGCTTAAATTTACAGTTGATTAATCCCTCTTATGACTTCTTCAGTTCAGTTAGTGACAATCAATCAACCGAAAAAAGAGAAAAGGAGATGATATAACATATAAGTATAGAAAAGATGATAACGTATAAGATATATCGTATATTAGGTAGAAAAAACAAACATTTATAGAGTTAGCACATTCCTCTGACCTATATTCCACAAAAAATGGTTGTCTACTCTTGAAATATAATGGTTGGAGTGGAACAAGGAAAAGGGTTAAGGGATGGCTTGAAGCCTTTTGTATAGAACTCTTCCTTTCTCTCTCTTCCTTGTGTTGGAGATGAGTTTCCTCACGTCTTCCTTGATCAGGCCTCTCACTCTTGGGTTTGTGCTCTTTTTGTCTAGCCAAAGTCCCTTATTTATAGGCACTAAACTAAACTAGAGGTAAAATGGTCATCTGTGGGCACCACGCGCCAACACTTACTGCATGTGTTGGCCACTGGTGGCACATGAAGTGGTCATCGCTAGCGTTTTTACCCTTTTCTACTTTGTGAGTTGATCTCTTTAACCTTTTTGGATCACTATAACCTTCTCATGAGTATAATGTCGTTTGATGTAGGACTTTCTAGGTTAGGGATATTTTAGGCTTTTCAGCTTTTTTGGATTGTCGACTTTGTCCTTTTTCTCTCCATGAGTTGATATCTTTAATCGTTCTTGTCCTTTCTACTTTTTTAATATTTTATTTTATAAGGGTAAAATGGTAAGTTTGTTAATATTTTGTAAGTAGAACTTATTTTAGTGCCAGATATCCTATTTTAACTTCTACAACCCCATTTTAAGTCAATTCACCATATTTAAAAAGCTTACTAATTGTTTCATGTAAAGATTCTCACACAATGTTGAGGTTACCCCGACTTTCAATTCTTTCAGAGATGCTAAATAAGCTCACAATTAGGGTGCCCATGCCGTTATTGTGAGATGGAGATATTTGTTCGAGCAAGTCAAGGAGCCCATATTCGAGGGTTGTATGGTAATGCTAATTTTAGAAATTTTCAAAACCAATTTGAAAGCCCTCCTCTTCTCAACATGAAATTAACATATTTGAAAAGCTCATAAAAAACTCATCTTTTTTAATCAAACTTGAAAAAGGGGGTGTACGATAATCTTTTGAAAGCTATAGGCTTCTCTTCAAAACCAAAGTCGTGGTCTATGGATCATCTACCCCGCATAGAGGGGTGAAGTCTCAAAAGATAGCAAGTGTTAGGGTTGAGAATTCTCCATCTAACCCCAATAAACGTTCTTTTCCCATATCCAAACCATCCATTCCTAAAGTTCAAAAAAATAAAAAAATATGAAAGAACAAAAAGAGATTACACACATCTAGGACAACCAAAGTCGTAGTCTATAGATCATCTACCCCGCATAGAGCCCAATTGGGACTGAGCCATAGAGAAAGTGTCGATGAGGTTACTAGGTTCATAATGATCTACAAAGTAGTATGACTAACTTTTTTTAACCACACCCTTCTATGATATGAGAACTATGTATGCAATTGACTTATTACATTTGGGTAGAGGTCCTTACTTTTTATTGTATTCAGATTTTACAATATATTGTTAAGAGGGAATGCTTCAACTAAATACTCACAATGTCTAAAATTTGTGGTAGTATAAGGTTTTACACTAACGCAACCCTCACTCTTCCGCGTTCGGGCTTACAACCGACCATGATGGAGTTAAGAAGTGAATAGAAAATAACTTAAAAATCATGTTATATATTAGAAAGAAACTTAGTTATAAATATTGAAGCAATAAGTTCAATATCTGCAACAAGTTCACTTTGATGGAATTGCAAGTGAAAAGGCACTAAAATCAGATTGGCATAAAGATTCAATCATCATGATTACTTTAACAGACTTGAAGCCATCCTCCAAGGTTTAAGTGATTATGAATGGCACAAATGGAAGAACATTAATAGGTAACATGATAAGACAAGTCCGCAACAAAGTCACACAAACATTATGCATCAACATTTAGTTCAAATGTCCTTGAGTTTGAAGTTAGCATACTTGTGACACCCTTGTCTCCCACATAACACCAGCAATGCTATAATTCTAGAAACTGCATATCATAAAATCTCCAAAGCCCCTTATGGCACTAGCAATCATTAAAACCTTCAATTTGCAAAACGAGTCTTTCATTGCTAAACTGCACAAAGGACATGCAAATGAGCAAGTTCACGTATGAACAATGAGAGAGTGAAACCCTAGAACAATCACAATATGTACACATTGGTAAATAATACAAACACATTGCAACGAAAACAGCAAGAACTTCCACCATAAAAACCTAACGCATAATAGGGAAAGAATCCACAATATTTAAAATGATAGTTTTGTAAAGATGTCAAGAAAACCATTCACAAACCATCTCACCTATCTTACCTTGTTGAGGTAAGTACTTACCTACAAGAGTGGAGATGCCAAAATGAGCTGGGCCAGGCTGCCCTGACCCTTGTGGGACAAGAAAAATGTGGGCGGGCCCAGGCCACATTTTATATGGGACTGTATCCTCCTCCCCCCCTTCCACATACATATATATAGTTTTTCAATTACATATTTACATGTATAGATATATGGCTTACATCTATATATGTATATATAGTATATATGGCTTACATCTATATATCTATATATATGTGTGTGTGTGTGTGTGTGTGTGTGTGTGTGTCTGTATTATATATATACTACATGTGTATATATATGCATAGCTTTTTCCAGTACATGTATATATGTATATATGTTATATGTATGTGTATATATATGGAATACATATACATAGTTTTTTATTATATGTGTGTATATGGCTTATTGAAGCCTAAAACGTTGTGGCTGGATTTGGATTTTAGTCTTATAGACCCAATCTAATATCCAACGAGCCAACTTGACTCGACCCGCATGGGACCCCAAGGCCATATGGGCTGGGCCAAACTGCCCTGCTTCAAATATGAGCCTGAATTCTCTGGCCTGGCCACCCGAGCCAGAGCCATTTTGACATCTCTATACAAGAGCCCTAAGGTATTAGGAGGCATAAGGTCGGAACTTGTATGTGTTAGTGCATTGTACCTACTACTTCTTTGGTAGCCCACCATTTGAAGAACTTAAATAACGAACGTGTTTGCCGAGGATGGTAGGAGATTAGCATAAAGCCCACATGATTGGAAATGTACAGGAAACTGTGATGAGGTTTGAGATTGGAATCTGCTGCACACAATGTTGATTCACAAATCTTCTTTCTAGCTCCCTATCAAGAAATCCTTGGCTTCATTGACTACTATGGCTCTTAAAATTGTATGCACAAAGTTTATTCTGGCGAACCATATTGTATGATCATCTATCAAAATGGACCATGGTTTGTAGAGAGCCCCAGCACTCATCTTCCTGTAAGAACATTGAATTCTAATCCCCTAGAATGGACCATGGTTTGTCATTCGGATGTTGTTGTAACATATGCCACAGTTCCTTACGAAGAAGCACGACAGAATTTGATCCACGATAATAACATTAGCCCATCGTGCTGCTCCACAACCACTGTAATTAATTGACTTAAAGCCCATCTTGTCCAGAGAAATACCTCCATTGGATTCCACACGAGTTTCTCAACGTACTAGCTAGTGTCAAACCTTTGAGAAACTTCGTGCTTGGAAAAGATCCATGTGGGTCGCTCATGGCATAAGAACTACGCAAGAGTTATTGCATCTTCCATACGGTTTGTGGGAATTCCAACTTGTTCGCCACAAAAAATTCAAAAAGTGCATCTATGTGAGCCTTGCTTCGATGATGACCTTCCTTGAGGGGTTGGATGCGCATCTAGATGATCAAACCTAGCAAAATTGACTTGATCTAAGCTGCTCTTCACTGCCTTCCCTGGCGTTTCCCAAGTTCTAGATGATTCGGATACAAGCCAATGAAGTTGAAGACCCAGTTCCTGTAAGGGGTTCAACCACTTGGACACACTCTTGAGGGTGGACCCTCAACGGCACATTTGCATCGCAGGCCTAGACAGGGCTAGGCTGGACCAGTGGTACTGAGTCAGCATGGGCTGGAAACACGAGGCCTCAGTAAAACCAGATTTGCGTGTCACATGTGGAACTGATTGTGCCGGTCCCACGCAACGTGATTGCATCATCTTGAAGACGAAATATTCCTTCTAATTCTTTTCTTTTTGTTAATTCTGCCACTAAATCTATTGCGTCACACACTGCAACCTATCTTTGATGGTTCTAATAAGGTCATAGTTTGGTGGTATGTTTGGACAGCGGAAATTAGGGATTTTTCAGAGATCTACTGTACTTATTTAGACACTTTCCAAATAGAATTCAATTTCTTTTGCAGTGTACAGGTTGCATTGCATCAGCCATGAACATCAGCGACCCATGTCAACAACTTTACGAAGTTGCTCATCAACAAGTGTCACGAACACAAAGACCGTCTTAGTTTTTCCTTGTTTCTGTCCGTGTATGTCAGGTTTGCCTAATGTATGCTAAGCATTAGAAAAGCGTGTTTAAGAACAGAGAACATCTCTTCCTTTCCATCTCTTTCCTTAGTCAGTTAAGAACTGGCCGTTGCATAAGAACATTGGACAAAGGCATCACCGGATGCCCACGTTTATCCAATATAAAGGTTCGAACATGCACTTCGATTGTTACATTCACAAAGGAGCAAGTCCTTTCTCGAAGTTTTACTTTTATGTGAGAACAATGTACTGTTGGATTTCAACAAAGAAGATCAACTATAAAGCCAGATATTTCTTACAAAGTACAAACTTCCAAAAGCTCCCTTTATCCATTCCCCCACACATCCCTCTGTTAGACCTGACCAATACGTTGGTGCCCTCAACTGCCTTGCCGAAGAGTACACGAAGTCCTCAAATGTTTGTGGAACAAGAGTATACAAACTTTAGCAATATATGTCTCACGTAAACGTAATCATGACATGAGAGCTCTTCAAACTTTTGAAGTATTAAATCAATGCATGTAAATAACTTTGATGTCAGTTCCACGGAAGAGTATTGATGCAAACCACTCGGTGCAGTCTAAAGATTCTAAAGATAAAGTCATAAGATGCTAAGTGATAGTAACTCGCCACACTCAAGGAAACCCTAGAGTGATAAGAGTAATGAGTTTAAGAGTCTTCCAAGGATGATTGCTGAGAAAATTAATGTCTAATTAAGTTGACAATTGATAAAATGACAAGTGTTAATTAAGGTTGGTGGTTGATCAGTTGGAGTTGGGAGGCACCAGCTGAAGTTTCTAAATGAACATTGATGCTTCCAACTAGTGGGTCCTCAAGCTGGCTTGGGCCAACCCTACTAGTATTGGTAACTGTTTCATCATGGACCTAGTGATCCGTCATATGGTTGGAAGATCCTGGTACTTGATGTCTGCATGTCACCTCGGGGTAATGGAAGATTTGTCCCTGAATAAGAATTGTTGAGATCCTCTAAGTAGGAACTTAGGTCCCGCACATTGAAAGAGGGGGATATGTTGTAACCCTTAGGTAAATCCAACTGATAGATATTGTCATTGATTCGGGTCATGACTTTGAAGGGTCCCATAATACAAGGTGAGAATTTGAAAGTGCATAGGTATGGAAAGCACTCCTTGCACAAGTGTACCCACACCCTATCTCTTGGTTGAAACTGAACAGTTATGATTGGCAACACAGGCATACGAGTGTGAACGTTGTTGAATATGTTGTCATACATGCTCATGTAATTGCTGGAAGTTCACGACAACCTTTTCACCCACTGAATTAGCGGTATTGGACATCAATAGTATGGCCAAATATAATGATGTAAGTGGATTATAACCATAGACAATCTTTAAAGGAGTAGTCCCGATAGTACGGTGGCGAATTCAACCCAAGCAAGACAGTTCTCCCACTTTTTTGGGTTATGTGGTATGACAGCATGGTAAAGAGACCTAGAATACGGTTGACAACTTCGGTTTGTCCGTATATTTGGGATGACAAGTGGTGCTAAAAAGAAACTTGGTGTCGATCCGCTTCCACAAGGTGCGTCAGAAATGCCTTAAGAATTTGGGATCTCAATCAAATATGATGGACATAGAAACTCCATGGAGTCCAACAATCTCATTGAAGAAAACATTGGTGATATGATCAGTATCATCCATTTTTCTGCATGGGATGAAGTGGGCCTTTTTTGAGAAACGATCAACAATTATGAAAATGGAGTTTTTGCCTCGGGCAGTCCATGGCAAGCCAAGAACAAAATCCATGGCGACATCCTTGGAATTGGGAGGAGAAAGGAAGAGCATTGTTGCATCGCCTCTTGGCTCTTAGCTTGCTTGCAATTGGAGTAATGGTTCACCACTCCATGTACATTGTTTTCCAAGTTGGGCGGCTATTCCTCCAACAAGAACCTCTCACTAGTATTTTTCATGTAGAGCTTTTGGGAACACATAGTTTTTCGTATCAAAATAAAAAATCATCCTCAATGTTATAGCCCAAGGTGGAGTTCGGGTTGTTTAAGGCATGAGGAGCAAACTCTGAGTCAAATGGATATGCTCAAAACCAAAGTACTAAGTTCTCTGTTCAGTGAGGAGAGTATGTCACCAAGATAGTGCATCGGCCACCACATTGGTCTTTCCCTTGGCATGATGCTTGGTGAGCTTGGCCTACCCTTGTAAAAATCTTAAAGATTCATAGTTAGTGTGGATAACGAACTCCTTAGGGAGGGGTTAGTGCTTCCATGTTTGTAGGGCTCGAATTAGCGCATAAAATTCCTTGTCGTAAGTAGAGTAATTTAGGATTGCTCCTTTGAGTTTTTCACTAAAATATGTTATAGGACAACCTTCTTGAAGGACAACACCAATCCATGTACCCGATGCATCACAATCTAGTTTGAAAATTTGTTCAAAGTCAGGCAACGCACGTATTGAGGTTAAGCACATTAGTCTTTTGATCTCCTCAAAGTTGTATTAGACGGTAGGAGTCTTCCAATGAAACTCCTGACCCTTTTTTAGTAGATTTGTAAGTAGTGTTACAACATTACTAAAGTTCTTAATAAACCGGTGTTAGAATGAGGCGAGTCCGTGAAAGCTGTGGATGTTACCAACCCTTTCGGGAACCGACTAGTCTTGAATGACCTTGATCTTTTCGAGGTCAACCACTACCCCTTGTGTGGATACAATGTATCTTAAGAAGCTGACTCGGGGCTGACAAAATTGGTATTTCTTTAGGTTCCCAAATAGTTGTTGCAGTTAGAGTATTTGAAAAATAGCTAGGTGCTCAACAACATTCCCCCTATAAATCAAAATGTCATCGAAATACACGACCACAAATTTGCCAATGAAGTCTCGTACAATGTGGTTAATGAGTCTCATGAACGTGATGGATCCGTTAGTGGGAGCAAATGCATGTTTAGCCACTCGTACAATCCATATCGGGTTTTGAATGCAGTTTTCTACTCATCCCCCTCATGCATCCGAATTTGGTGATACCCATTTTTTTTATCAACTTTGAAAAAATTGGTAGCACCATTCAGTTCGTCCAGCATGTCATCCAACCGAGGGATGGGATGTCGATACTGATGGTGATTTTGTTGATAGTTCGACTATCCATACTTATGCGAAGTGTCTCATCCTTCTTGGAGACTAGGAGAATCGGTATTGCGCAGGGACTAACACACTCACAAATGAATCATTTATCAAGTAATTCATTTACTTGCTTTTTACAATTCATTAGCTTCTTTCAGACTATTTCGATATGTCGGCCGATTAGGAATCACGACCATTGGAATTAAGTCAACACCGTGCTTAATACCTCTCATGAGTGGTAATCCTTCAAGAATGTCGTAAAAAAAAACATCCTTGAATTCGTCTAGCAGTTGGGACACGACTGGTGGGGGTACAATCTGTCCATCCTTACACTCTTCCTTGGTGTATAGGATGTACACTGGTTGGGATTGATAGATTGCGACCTCTATTTCGCCTCTTGAGATGTGCATGTTTTCCTTAGGTAGGGCTGGTTGTGGCCTTATACTACTCGAAGTGAGGGGCACAAGTGATGTTCCTCCCCTTTTCAATGAACGAGTATGTATTTCGCCTACCGTCATGCATGAAATGTTTGTCATACTGCCACGATTGTCCAAGGAGAAGTTGGGCAGTATCCATAAGTAGGACGTCGACGCTTGGTTGTGGTAATGTTGTCCTAGTGAAATAAGACTTTAACCTATCGATCCACCTTTAAGAGGCATCGTTAGTTAATCATTGAAGGTAATACGACCTTAAATGTGGGGTGGTGTTACAGTTTAGTTTTTCCACCATTTTTGTGGAAGCCATATTGGTGTAGCTTCTCCCGTCAATGATTATTGAACATACCTTACCTTGAATTGTGCACCTTGAATGAAATATGTTTTCCCGTTGCTCTAAATGGTCTTGGGCCAAGGAATTTAGTACTCAACGCACAACTAGTAGTGGGCCATCATTTGCACAAATTAGATCATCATGGATAGTGGTTGTCTCTTCTTCAGCATCAAATTCATCCTCACTAGTAACCTCATCCAATTATCTTTTTAAGATCATTGTCTTTTTGTTTGAACATTGGGAAACAATATGTCCTCGTCCCATGAACTTGTAGCACTTAATGTCTTGGCTCCTACAAGAGAAAGGTATGCCTCCATTGTTTGGAAGGTTTCAATGTTAAAGATGTCTTAGATTTGTTATCTATTGATCTGGAAGTGTTACTAGGATCGGGCCTCAAGCTAGGATTCTTCAAAGGTGTAGACTTGTTAGTGTGTTTTTTTTGGCACTCAATTGTCATGGCCAACTTAATCACGTCTTCCAACTCATTGAAGGGTTGGAGTTCTACTAGATTCACGATCTCGGCATGTAGTCCTCTTATGTAACTCTTAATGGTTTGCTCATACGGTTCCTACATTGTGCACTCATCATTAGTGTCACAAATTCTTTAGTGTAATCTTTTACACTAAGATTCTCTTGTGAAAGGTTCTACAACTGAATGTATAACTCTTGACAGTAATAATCAGGTACAAATCACCATTGCATAAGTCACTTCACTAATCCCCAGTTGTTGACTTCTTGCTCCCCGTCCTAGCACCCCTGCTCTCTCAGGTTTTTCAACCAAAGTGAAGCATACCCCATGAATTGCAGGGTTGCAAGTTGGCACTTTTTATTTTCAGAATAGTGATAGAACTCAAATATAGGGTTCGCCTTTTGTATCCAATCCAAGTAGTCATCCGGTGAACTAGAACTTGAAAAGGGTAGAATTTTTATTTTGATGGGTTGATTGTCCATTGCAGAGGATCGATTAGAAACTCATACAGTTGCCGATCTCGATGGTGGTGAAGATCATGTTCTTCCTCAAGTGAAGGATCTTTATTCATCCTTAAGGGTATGGGATATCTCCGCAAGTTGGGTGACCATGGTTTCTTCCTACCGTTGGATGTTTTCCTGTTGTCATTGAAGACCAAGGATCATGGCTCCATTGAAAAAACAAGCCTTAGGGTGCCCAAGTTGTCCTGCTGAACATGTTCTTGAAGTGTTGAGTGGGTGGGTTTTGGGTGAATAAGGGAGAAAATGGAAGATGTATAGAATGACATTAGACGAAGGGTTTGTGGAAGGATGGAAACAAAGACGATAAGTATTGGATTGGCCTGTGAGAAAATGTTCGTCATAGAACAACCTTGTATGATAAGGAAAGCAATACTTATAGTCTCTATTTTCATCCTTTCGAATGCCCGAAAATCTTAATGAAAGCACCAAAATGATGCAAACAACTCAGTGAAGTCCAAGACCCTAAAGATGAAAGTAATAAGATGCTTAGTGATAGTAACTCATCACACTCTCGAATGATAAGAGTGCACTCGCTATATTCAACGAAACCCTTGAATGATAAGAGTAAAGATGAAAGTAATAAGATGCTCAGTGATAGTAACTCACCACACCCGAGTGAGTTGCTGGAATGATAAGAGTGCACTCGCTATATTCAACGAAACCCTTGAATGATAAGAGTAAAGATGAAAGTAATAAGATGCTCAGTGATAGTAACTCACCACACTCGAGTGAGTTGCTGGAATGATAAGAGTGCACTCGCTATATTCAAGGAAACCCGTGAATGATAAGGGTTACTGAATCCTATGCAATTTGAATGAGAGAGAATGAGAGCAAAAACGAGTTGTTGATTTCTTTCAATGGAACCCTATTTATGCTCAAGACAACCCATCGAATTAGGTTACTACACCAAAAAACTATCAAATAGTAATAATGCAAAATAAATAACATGTGAAATCAAAACAATAGATTGAGCATCACCCAAGGCAGAGTAATGAGTTTAGATGCCTTCCAAGGATGATTGCTGAGGAGATTAATGCCTATTTAAGTCAGTCATTGATAAAATGATAGGTGTTAATTAATACTGGTGGTTAATTAGTTGGAGTTGGGAGGCACCAGTTGAAGTTTTCAAATGAACCTGGAGGCTTCCAACTGGTGGGTCCTAAAGCCGGCTTGGGCCAACCTTACTAGTTCTAGCAACTGTTTCATCATTGGACCTAGTGATCCGCAATGTGTTTGGAGGATCCTGTTACTTGACGTCCGCATCAAGTATATACGGATAAAATAAAGAGGAGAATTGAGACCTTCAAGCGTCAAGCACTTGACAAGGCAAAGAATTGAACTCAAAGAGCATACAACCCTCAATGAGACCATCTCTAGCGGCCCATCTCTTGAGACTCACATCGCCATCATCAGTTTTATTTTTCCTACTTGTCTCGACAAGGAATTAGCAGACGCCAATGAAGTAACACGATTTTATTACCGTTTCATCACCTAGCTTTGTGTTTTCTCATATAGTACAGCACCACCAACGAGAACTGCAGGATTCTAAGGTGGTTTAATCTCTCCTACCAGCCTATCACCGAACTAACAAACACCAACAAAGTGATAACAGAGGTTCTGCGTAAATTACATAGAGAAGCTTATGACAGACTTGCAGCCACAGGCGCTTTAAATGTAACGCTCCTGTCCCCCTAGACTGTCTCAGAAGATATATACGCATGTAAGTGAGCAGACAACACAAACCACACTATTTTGGTGAACGATTCTAAACATGTAATTTAGGATGTAGACTATCATAACAAAGTTCAATCCAAAATATGAGTAACGAAGATCTATAAAACCGTATGCAGTCAAAGACTGACTAAAAAAATGTTAAAACTTAGACAAACAAGACCAACCCACTAGATAAGATGAAAGGATTTTGATTAATTGAATGGGTTTAAGGTTGGATCAGGATGATACATATCAAACTGAAAGGAACGGATTACAATGCCAAACTGCTATGAACCTGATTATGCAAGAACCTGATAGGGTTGCAGTAGAATGTGGAGAATTCAAGCGCTGAAATATGAAAAACACGGGTTTGCTCTAGGATCTGTGAGTAGCATGATCCAATACCAAATATAAGATTAGACTAAAAACAGGATCCTGATAACGAGTGGATTTTGGTCCATCTTTGATTTCCACATTCAAATTGGACTGGAAATCAGATTGTTGTGTATAAGAACCCCTGCGAGCAGCACTTGACACTTCATATCAGTAGAGGGTCCTTCTTTAGTGTTTCGGTGTATCATTCTTTCTTCCTTCAAGGCATAAGATATGATGATGGCATCGTTTATTATTGAGATGAAAAGCATCTGTAGGAAAACTTAGTTATATCTTACCCTTATCCAAATCAATGGGTTTTGTTTCAGGAGTAACGTATCAACTTAGGTTCAGATCTCACCCCAAGAAATAGTAGATCCTCATGTTGTACGCATGCATTCATGCCACTTTGCTTGTCTCTTTTTAAGTGTACACGTGTGTCTATGCTCCTGTAGGTATGAACTTTTGACATAAATTTAGAAATTTGTATGTATTGAAAATTTAGTTCTGATCTAGTTTCATATTATCAACCATTGCAGTTTTAGCTATGGCAGTAGAATGTGGGGAATTCAATCGATGAAATAAGAAAACAACATTGTGATTGAGAAACAATCAAGTAGCAAACAATGATAGTAGACTTTTGACCCCTTGGCTAGATGAAACAAAACAGAGAAGACGCAAAAAAAATGCAAAACTATATTAGCTGAAAAGAATATGACAGCTAATGCTTCTACAGCTAGACCATGTATTGATGTAGATCAAAGTGAACACTTAAAATTGGCTCATACAGCAAATATCGGTTGGTGGTTGACCACTACGAAGAACTAATTCAAACCATGGACAGCAGAGATCCTAGACTAACCAAAGACACAAGAAAACCTAGACTAACACAAGATAATGAGGGTATAAGGCCTATTACCACAAGATAGGACTTGTGGACGATTTTCAAGACTAAAGAAAC
The DNA here is from genome assembly GCA_036023115.1 of Brasenia schreberi. Classification (NCBI taxonomy): domain Eukaryota; kingdom Viridiplantae; phylum Streptophyta; class Magnoliopsida; order Nymphaeales; family Cabombaceae; genus Brasenia; species Brasenia schreberi. The sequence continues at coordinate 5,856,907 of JAYKKT010000081.1, forward strand.
AAACTAGGTAGGAGAAGACTTGGGTTGAAGAAAGCACTCGGTATTTTTAGATCTCTATGCGTGGAAGCACACCTATTTATAGGGGTCCAAGGGTCTTGGAGAGTATATCTCTATGGGCGGCCTCTCAACTGATTGCAGTGCTTCTTTATTCAAAATAAGGAACAAAAGATAACAAGGCAGAATCGATAGAATTATTAATTTTGTTGGAAGAAAAACAGATACATTCAAAAGTTATCACGTCTAAAAAGTCAAAATTTTATCTCGTTCACCATTAAACGTTTGACTGATAAGATGAATAAAAACAACATTTGTACCACCTTTTGCGTCAAACCAACTCTTTCATACTTGAGCAAAAGAGCATGTACAACAAAAGGCATTGAAGGAATGAGAAAACAGGTAAACCACTATATAGTCCTTTATAGAATATGTCATCTTTGAAGGCAATTTCTCAACAACGTGTCACTCAAACTATTTCTCCCTGCAATATCTTAGACATCTTCTTAGCAAAGGAAGAAGCAAAAGTTGCATGTAAAATGTGTCTATTCTAGTACCTAGCTGCTCAATTTTTCTGTAGGGTAAGACGGTGCTCCAAGCCTTCTTCTATTATAAACTCAGAATGTCATTACTCATATACTCACCACTAGAATCAAAAGGAAATATTTCAGAATGCACATCACCGTTTTGGCAAGTTGTCTAAATATATCAAGCAATATGACTCTATTTGTCAAAAACTATATCGATGTATATTGAGTACAAACATCAACAAAAAAATATAAAACTTAACCCTTTGATTGAACCAGTGAAGGCCAAGACATGTCAAAGTGCTCAAACTGAAATGGATCCATAGACATATCACTACAAATTTAGAAGGCAATGCGTGACCTTTTACAACGTTGACACCCTTCACAATCTTTCCCACCACACAAGAAAAAAGACCTTGAATTTGTCTCCAATACTAGATAATAAATTATGTATAGGTTAGAGAAAAGGGTGTCTAGTATGACTATGAAAGAAGACAACAAGATCAACAATTACACCATCAAAATGAAAAGATAAGGCAAGGACCCAAGGCTTAGAGAGTTCAGATAGCAAAAATGCTTCCTCCTACGACCCGACTTTGTCATCCTAGAGCTCGTGCACAACTCAATCATTACAAGAAAACAATACATTCAACCAAGATAACTGTTTGACCTATATAAATAAGATTCTTAGCAAATGATGAACCATACAATACTTTAGGTACATTCAGATAGCTTTCTAGGATTCAATTTGAAAGAACCAAGATCAGTTATCATCATGGTATCACCATTGTTAGTATGAAGAGATCCAGTATAGGATTTAGAATTGAGTATATTTTTAGGACATCATATGACATGATGCATGTGAGAAGCATTGTTTGTACCGTATCATATCTTGTATCATTTTTTTCTATGAGACAGGTGTATCGTATCATAACGTATCATAAATTTTTAATTAAAAAAATAATTTAAATATAAAAATAGATAATAAACAGAAAAATTCTAAATGATTGTTATGAAACCAAAAAGCTTTTTTTGAAGACGCCACATTTTGTCAACTCTTAATTTTGTTTCATCGGCAATAAAAACACATGAATCAAAAGGTTTTCTTCTATATAGGGTTAAAAGTTTTTCAACCCACATCATGTGAAAAAAAACCCGAAAATAAGCAACCATAAATTTATATCTTATGCTTCATGGGAGGTGGTACAACATATCACACCAATAGATAGGTTAAAAGTTTTTCATCGCATATCATGTGAAAGAAAACCCTGATAATAAGCAACCATAAATTTATATCTTATGATTCATGGGAGGTGGTACAACATATCACACCAATAGATATATTTTCCTTCAATTGAACTTCAAGTTGCTTCATATTGTCTTAAATTACAAGGAGAATGAAGGTTTGATCTACTTCCCCATCCATAGCGACAACTTTTTTCTTTAATTTCGAATACCTAGACTTGATATGTCCCGCCTCTTTATAATAAAAATAAATTACTTTCTTTTTGGTGTCACTAGATCTTTTTACCTCGAAGTGTAGAGGACAATAGGGCCTTTATATTAGCTCTTGGTCTTGATGCAGCCAATGGAGAGTCTTTTTGAAGTGTAACTTCATTGGACCTTGTTTCCGTCATTAGGAGATCGGCAAACACTTCTTTTGTTGGGAATAGCCTCTGGTGCATAAGAGAGGACCATACTTCAAATTCTTCCATCAAGCTTTTAAGAAGTTGATATGTAAAATCTTCATTTTGTTCACATTGTTTGATATCAAGACAATGCATACATTTTCTTCTATAACTACAAAGTTGGTTCCAAACATTTGAAAATTCACTATAATATTTGTTTATCCTTTTACCGCTTTGTGTAAGGGATGAAATTTTGTCCTAGAGGATCATCCTATGAGCCACATCATTTTGAACATAAACTTTCTTCAAATAATCTCATTCATGCTTAGCATTCGTGAAATCTCACAAAGTATTCCGTATATGGTTACTCACATTATTCATAAAACCCACAGAATGATTTTATGGCTTCTTTCATATTCTTTTGTAGCATTTATGAAGGGTTCTACTTTTAGCCTACTTATATAGCCCCATAACTTTTTGAAATGTAGATAATTTTTCGTCGATTGGGCCCATGTTTATAGTTTTTGTTAGTTAAATAAAAATTAAATCCCTTTTCTTCAATGAAGAACCTTAAAAACTGAAATTTAAACTTGATAGAAGATCCTTAGGTAAATGAACTCCTACTTGAATAGGTGAAAATGCAACCTATAAGAGAACCGAGTATCTTTTGCTTCTTCGAGATGATTTCTACCACATGACATGACATGACATGCTCCTCTAGATAGCCCCAAACGCGATTAGCGCTCTGATACCATGTAATGAAACAGAACCTCAAGTACCTCAACGATAGCTGCCATAGGCCACCAATCACATCCACAAGAAATCAACCATCAATGTGGCCACTAAACACCTCAAATAAGGCATAAACCACTTAATAACAATGCTCCACATAACAAAATCTGAATAAAATTTCATTAACAAGCCAATAGGCTCAATACTTATTTACAACAGTAGAGAGGATTTTATTGAAGAGGGAGTGCTGCAGATCTCCCTCCAAACAGCCAAAAATCTAGATTTATGGCTCTGTAACAGAGCCTGACGGCCTATGGTCTGGGCCGAATTACATCAAGAACTGAAAAATACAAAGTATGTGCATGAAACTGTTACATTGATTTTAACAACATCCACTTGAAGAACTCTTGGGAAGTAAAATGTTTTCTCAATCAAATATTGATTCTTTCATCACCAATATCACCAAGAAAACTGGACCTTTGCTAGACCCTGGCAATGACATAAGCAGTGTACCTACGAAGACACCTAATGATAAGGACGTGATGCTTTAGTTTTTGAAAAAAGATAAGTTGTGTAGAAGCTCCTCTTCACAAAAAGAGTACATCCTACTTTTAGTGCTTAAGAAACAACTGAACTCTGAATTAAGAACAAAGCCAACGAAATAAATAGTGCTGCAGGTCATCAAAGAAGAGATTTGTACATTGTTCCATATCAACATGTTCTTATGTTTTTTGCTCACATGTTTCCAGGCTTTTGATTTATTGGTGCAGCCTTGACATGAATAGCATAAAATTACGATTAACGCATTCTCTTGGCATGCAAGGTCAGCAATGACCTGCAAATAAAACATGCATGGTACTCCACATGCTAGTACTCACTGACCTTGCAAATAAAACATATGTGGCTCTCCACATGTTAGTACTTTTACCACCAGGAGAATTCTATCGCTCAACTAACTACCATCAGATAACCATATAAGCAAGCAATGACATCAGGTTCTCTGGAAAATTTTCTACATATTTGCTTACTAAGGTAGTTGTATAAGATGTAGGATGCATGAATCACCAATTCAGACACAAACACTTCATTCAGCAGAAGTGTTAGTGGTTGTGCCTCATGAAATCAAAGTACATAAGTTAGTTTTGCATAGAAAATGCTAGAGATGCATGTAAAAAATTCACAACCAGAGGGAAAGGTATCCAGTTAATGTAGTCGAAAAGAGCTCCGGACATGATTTTAATTTTGCAAAAAAGAAAAGGATTATTGGTACTTTAAGTAATATAATTTGATAAAGTTTACTAAAGATTCAGTTATTAACAAATTTTAGAGAACTGCTATCATGATTATAGATCTAATGCACTTGTTTCTTATTGTTTATTTCACCAGTAAGTATAAATTGTTTGTAAAATGGGCCATCTCAAATTTGCCCATGCATGTTTCCAGTCATAAGTTCAAAGGGTCTGTCTTCCAAAAAAAGGAAAAGGAATTAAGATCAAAGAAATCGGATTTAACTTTTATTTTTCACATTATATTAGAAAAATGAAGGAATGCATAGCATAGCAAAAAACACCATCCAGACACACAATGAGAGACACTGAAGCGGGAACCTAGCTTAATTCTGTCATTCATTTAAGTAGAACACTACATTGCTTTTTCTATGATTATTCTGACAAATCTTAACAAGCCATGAATATCCAATGTTGAGAACTTACTAAATATAACAAGACAGGTTTACATCTAACAATTTTACTTACAGCCATATGGATCATCAAGAGCCTCTGCTTACGAATATGATGTTTACTATGTCAGAAAATTTCTCTTTGATAGCAGCTTTGATTCCAGACCCAATAGAGTCGGGCCCAATATAGTTGACAGTGCAATCTCCTCCATCAACTGAAATCACCTCAACGCTCCCACCATAATTCTTTATAGCAGGTCTCAGTATGTCAAGATGGGCATTGACGGCCTGGAATCATCAGAGAATCAGAAAAGAAATATCTACATTCAGCTTCACTCTACGACACATGGTTAGTGGTGAAGGTGCAGATAAGGCAATTTTTTAAAATCATGGGTACAAAGATACAGTTATATATCACTATCACTTATACATTATCATACATAATTGACAATATTCATAAAACCACTGTAACTATCAAATACATCAGAAAATTGTAATATGTAAATCCATCTAAATTATCGTTTTCACAAGTTAATCAATAAAGAGATGATCGGTCAATATCCACGAAATGAAATGTCTTAGTGATGTAGAACTAAAAAGTATTTAAACTAGATCATCTTGAGTTGGACATGGGAAAGTACCGGTGTCAAGCGTTGGAGTGTATGACATGGTTTTGGCACCTTAGTAGAAGTTTCTACACACATAAGTCTCACAATTTACAACAGGTGTATTTTCCTTTCCCATAAGCAACAAGAAAACTTACATGAACACTTGTTCCTCCAAGCTGTTGGTCATCAAACACTTGGCATATATCCTTGATTTGATCCCCAAATTTTTCCTTCAACACTTTTTCAATCCCCATTTTCATCGTTGTTGTTGAGCTTGGACAAGTTTCACAAGCCCCTGTTTGCAATCCAGTTAGCAACACAAACAACACGCAGGTAGTTGTCAAATAGTAGCGTGCATTTAATTTCCATTTACACGTTTCATGCCCATGAAAATTGTGAATTCATTTGGACTCTCAACTTTCAGAATTTAATGAAAGTTTTAGCCAATTGGCAGCTGAAGCAAACATGACAAACTGCTTCACCTCCATCATGTTAGATTCAGCGGCCCCTAGGATAATTGAATTTTCTCAAGTTTGGAGAATCCGATTCTAAAGCAAGGTGTGTGGAAAGATCCACTCGAGAGAGAATCATTTTCTTGTGTGATTTCTTCCACGTGCAAACCATAGTTACCAACTTACCATCCTCAGATTATCTCAAAGGCACTACAGAAACGGAAAAGCAGAAACCGCAGAACATCTAGACAAAAAAATGCAGACAAGAAGACAACCTAATCAGACTAAGGGATTTCATCTTATACCCGTAAAGGCGCGACTATTTTCATGCCTATAGAAGTTATAGCATCGAAGCCTGGTAGGAGGGTGAACAAGAAACCCCACTTGAGGAGATGGAAAATCTAAACAGCGTTTTGAAAGATTAAGATTTCAAACTATCTATCAAGAAAGTGAAACACCAACGGGAGAATTTGAGCTAGAAGCACCTTGTGTGTAAATTTCATATACCCCTACGTGTTGCAGATAAGATTACAATACGAAAATTGAGAAATAAAGCGGAAGTTCACACGTACGCGCAAAGAGAGAGAGAGAGAGAGAGAGAGAGAGAGAGAGGGAGAAAGGGGAGTTACCCTTGAGTTTAAGGGAAACGACACCGTCCACGACAGATACAACCTCTACATCTCCTCCATCGGAGATGAGATAGGGACGAACGTTTTCAAGAACAAGATTGACGTTCTCTGGAATAAGTTCGTACGTCCGAGCGGAATACAAGCCTGAAACGTCCCCAGAAGCTCTGATGGGAGCCCGGAAGGAGGTTTTGGAGAGCACTCCTCCCCGCAAAACTCCTCCGATTCTTGTAGAAAGAGAGAAGGGAGAAACCCATTGACATGACGATCTTTTCGACTGCTGGATGTGGATGTTTATGGGCAGCACGCCCGCCGAGAGGCCTAAAATGCTCATTCTTCGCTTCCAGCAATTCATGGAATGAAGTAACCGTAAGTACGAGTATTAGTAGTAAGTGGTCTGTCGACGGGTCGGACTCGGTTAAGATCCAGGTAAGTCCATGTCTGGATGCTATTCTAAGACGCCAGCATGGGGTCTTCCATGAGGAAGACCATACCGATGATATCATAAAGGAAGAAAACCTAGATACCACAGTTGAACCATATCCACAAGAAAAATGGTTTTATTTTAAGAAATTTTTATACTGAAAATTTATGGATCTTATTGAAAACTGAGGGTGGATTTGGTTTCCATTTAGAATTATCGTAGTAGCACGCGATCTTTTTTTATGTGAAAAGGAGGAACCCTGCCCAAAGAGAGTTGGAGAGTCGGGCTCAGTTACAATTGTTAAAAAGAGTAGTAGGAGCTAATCAGGGAGCTATAACTCCCATAGCAAGCAGCGGCCAAAGAGGTGCCGGTAGAGAATTACATATATAATAGATGAGGATAAGCCTTAAGCTATTGCTTGCTAACCAATTGGTGTTGGTGGAGAAATTGAATTGTTGATGTTGACTTCTCATGAGGATGGCTCAGCTTCTTGACATATACGCTAATAAGTTTTGTCAACTTTTGAAACTGAACTTGATTTCAGTGTCATAATTTTTTAAAATTCACATGTCTTAAACGAAAATGCCATAGATCAAAGTCAATAATATAAATATAAATTACATTCTTATTAGTAAGATTCAACTTCAACATTGACTCTTATGGATAACTATTTTTAACAAAGATGCCTCCCTTAGAGAAGATAAATTTATTTCTTTTGAATCCATACTTATTAGGTAAAGGATTCAATACTAAATTCTTTCTTACATCCACTACAAAGAGTATATCTTTAGGAGTAAAAACTTTACTCAAAATAAAGTCAAGTTCAAATATTCTTTTACCTTATATTTTAATCAGAAAAATATTGCTCATGTACAAAACGAGTATGTCTTCTTTAATTACTGAAAATGCTTTAGATTTTATATACATAATCGGTAGCATTAGAATCAACACACCAGGATCCAATTCTTATGTCATATTGACTTTTGATACGATAGCTATAAGGTTGTCCTTAGAAGAAGCATGATTCTTGTTTTTATTTAGCTTGTTTTAGTATCATCTCTTAAAATGATTGGGTTTTCCATAATGGTAGCATTTGCCTTTAGTCTTGGTATTCTTACAATGGTTTTAATGAGATTTTTTATAATCTTTATTTCTTTTCTTTGAGGGCTTTATAGGCTTTGTTTCCTATACAACATGGATTTTCTTTTAAGTAGATTGGTCTTTAGAATAATTTTTCTTTCCATATTCTTCCTTAAGACTAAGATAATTAGCTAATTGTTAAATAAAAATATTTTCCTTCTTGTGTTTCAAAGTTTTTTTAAAATCTTTTTAAGAAAGAAGTTTGTTAATAATAGAGGAGACAATGGTTATTTCATCTATGCTCATCTTATGTTATTTGAAATTATTCAAGATACATTTGAGTTCATGTAATTGCTAAGTAATGAATCTAGTATCTACTATCTTATAATTATTCTACTGGGTAACGAGAAATATCTTACCAGTTGCATCTTCTACCATATACTTCGCTTCAAATTTGTCCTATAGTTTCTTTGCGCATGGCAAAATTTGGTAGGTGCCGAATAAGGTATTGAGCACACTAGTAAGGATGTGATACATGCAAATGTAGTCATTGTTGTCCTACTTTTGTTGCTTGTTGGCTTCTCTAAGACTCATTTTCCTTTACCTTTGATTGGTATAGCTAGAATGTACATAACCTTCAATGTGATTAGAGGAAAGTGCATTCTCTTTTGATATTGCACAAAGTTGATGCCATCAAACCTATCCAACTTAATGAAGTCAGATGTCGTCTCTATAAGTGAAATAGTCATCTTGGTGAATAAACATAAAGATTTATTGCTGGAGATATTGAATTATTGGTAGTGATTTTTGGTAGTAATGGATCGATTTCTTATGAGATATTGACAATCAACTTTTATTGAATCACCAAACGGAAAGTAACAAGCAACTTTTCAAGTACCAATTCTTCATTGTTAGTTTATTTAATGCATGATAATGTATGCACATTCTTAAAGAACTATCTTGTTTCTTTTTAAAAAGCACCTAAGAGTAATAGGTATCTTTGATGGTTGGATCATTTCGGCATCTAATAATAGCTCACCAAGTTATTTATGGAGTTTGGGCAACTCCGTTGGCCCCCTCCAATAAGTAACACATCAAAGGGCTTTAGTTCCTAGCAACATAGTGATGGCATGGTCGGTGCAATGTTGGGTTTAGAGTTGCTTTAGTAGCTCTAGGGGCATCATGTCTATGTAGTCCCTCAAGATCATCTCCACCACAACCGGTAAGGGGTCACCATCCACGACAAGTTCATCCTCCAAACGAATGGCCAACAAGGTGGGTGGAATGACTTTTTTTATGGTATCAACAATTGACCTTTTCCCGCATATAAGCAATGATTTATTTAGAATTCCACCAAATTTGAATTAGCTTAGCTTTCTGAGGTGTTGACACCCTAGAAAGGAGATTAGGAAAGTGTTATTCTTCGACGAGCAGTAAATACTAACTTTAGGTTAAGTCACTGCTATTAGTATCAAATTATCAGATGCAACAGACTCCAACAAACACCCTCAGGATACAACAAAAACCGTCAATTCATCTTACATAAATGTGACTCACTTGTATATAATACCACCAAACTTAAGATAATGATATTACTTTGTCCTATTATATTAGTACTAAAATAGGACTTGTAAAAAGTTTTTCAAAGTTTAGCAGAGGAGACACTTGGTGGAAAAAGGCTTGGTATCAAGAAAACAATGGGTGTTTCTTCTCTCTTAACTTTGCAAGAATGAGGCACACCTATTTATAGGCCTCAACTTAATCCTTGACATAACTTATCAATAACTAATTATATATTCATAGATAACTGACCACAACTCAACCACTTATATGGGTATTAACCAACCCATAATTGAATTATAACTGAAGGCCATAACTCAGCCATTTATGTGGGCATAACTCACCTATAACTGAATTATAACCAATGCATATATTTTGAAAATACACTCACAATTGATACACTGATTGCCTCCTTATATGTGTGCTATATTGTAGACGCAGAAAATCTCCGCTTTCGGTTCTTAGGCCTAAAGCGAACCTTTTCATGTATCTAAGTCCTATTTAAATAAAAAGGGCGTGCCAGCTAGCTTACTTAAGCTAGCGAAGATATATTTTAAAACCTGACTTCTAACGTGGCGACTATGAGCAAGTAAGCTCTTGTCGTCGCAGACCTTCTTGCACTGATGCACAAGGGTCAATCTACGCTTTTAAAGATCGAGTTTTGGATATAAGGACCTATGAAAGCGGTTTGAGGTGTTTGATTTGGGTCTTGTTTGTATGATTTTCAGATTTTAGATCACGTGGATTTGCACGTGCCTAAGTGTTTCTTTTTATCCCTTTTCGGGCCACCAAGGTGTGTGTTATGAACACTCCACTAAGATGTGGCGACTTTGAGCGGGAGTATGGGGTTTGCTTTGATGCAATATGCGTCCTAACTCATGGTATGACGTATATGCAATGCAAACTCATGCTACTCCAAAGGGAAAACCCGAATTTAAAGACAATGCCGAAGGGAAATGACTTGTAATGGAAATTGCCGAAGGGAAATGACTTGTAATGGAAATTGCCAAAGGGAAATACGTATATAATGTATATATGGGCCCTTACTCGGGTCTTGCAAATAAGAGCGAAGGCTCAATGTGGGTGCATGCGAGAATTGAAGTACTACACACACGACATGAAATGAAACCCAAATATAACTTGCAATATGGCCTTAACTAAGGTCTTGGGAGTAAGAGCGAAAGCTCAATGTGTGTGAGTGCTTGAATTGAAGTACTACGCACACAACATGAAATTAAACCCAAATATAAATTGCAGTATGGCCTTAACTAAGGTCTTGGGAGTAAGAACGAAAGCTCAATGTGTGTGAGTGCTTGAATTGAAGTACTACGCACACAACATGAAATTAAACCCAAGGATAGTATAACACGGCCCTTACTTGGGTCTTTCAAATAAGAGCGAAGGCTCAATGTGTGTGAGTGCGAGAATTTAAAGACAACACACCCAACTTAAGCAAAACCCTACGCAATTTAAAGTATATACATAAATTTATATCTTAGGGGCTGATTAGGCCCGTGTGTGTTCAAAATCGTGCACAACTAAGAGCGAGGTAGGCTCAAGTGCACGTGTGTGTGGGTGTGCCAAACCACGTTATTACAAGCGGGGGGAGACAATGCTCCGTTATTACAACCCCGTATCAAATTTAATTTAAGCAAGTCTACAACTAAGGACCGAGTTAGGCACTTACTTATAGCTGGTCCGAAGATGACTTGCTTGAGCGTGGGCTTGGCTTCACCTTGGGCTGCAAGAGGGAGCTCCTCGGAATGGAACGACAAGGGGAGATGTTGGCCGGGTGACTTGGGTGCGCAGGAATGGCGCCTTGAAGCTGGCCGGCTGCTAGGAGTGTACTGCCGTGGTGCTTTGGGCTAAGATGTCTAAGGAGGGTCAATAAGGGATAGTGTGGTACTAGGGAAGGTGGCGCTAAAGGGAGCCTAAGGGAATGCCTAAGGGAAATGGGGTGGCTGCCGAATGGGTTTGGTGCAGTCGGTTGGGGTGGGCGACTAAGGGGAGTTTTTGTGGTGGCTGGCTGCTAGGGTAGTTAGGGGGATATCAAGGATGGGAAGGGAGCTAACTAGGGTGTTGTGGAAGGTGGGGTTTAGTGGATGATTAAGAGTTGAAAGGGGCAGGTCCTAGGGAGTAAGGTGGAAGGTGGCCGGGTATCACTAGGGGATGTATGGGGCCAGATGATGTAAAGGCTTAGGTCTGGCCGAATGGGTAGGGATGACGGGCAGGCTGTGATGGAGTTAGGTAGTGGTGGTATGGGTGGTTGAGAGTGGAGGGGGAGTGAAGAGGACATGAAGTTGGGTTGAAATACTAATCGGGTGGTGAAGAGTTGGTGTCCAAGGAAGAAGGGCAGCCGGGTGCTTTGGGTGGATGGGATTCGACCGGGAGGTGGTGGCGACATGGAGCTGGCCGAATGGAAGTGGTGGTGCAGGTGGAGCTTGGCCGGGGAGGCAGTGGTGGTGTAGGTGAAAGAAGGTGGAGGATTCGGTTGGAAGGAGATTGGCCAAGGTCGGCTGGCCCAAGGTGGAGAGAGATTGGCCAAGATCGGCTTGGGGAAGATGGGCTGGAAAAGGATAAAAAACCCGCCCACTAGGGGGGGTTTATATAGTTTTTCAAGAGGCGATGGAGGCTGGTATTTGGAGGGTGGTAAGGTCGTTTAGGTAGTGGTGGTGTGGTGATAAGGTGGGCTGGTTTTGAGGAGGGGCCAGATATTTTGGTTAAAGGGGTTTTAGGTATATGGTGTGCTAGGTTTAGGTGGGGTGGTTTAGGGGTTTAGGGCATATCTAGGTGGGTTGGTTTTGGGGTGAGGTTTAGTGAGGTGGGTTAGGTGATTAGGCTAGGATTAGGTTAGGTTTAAGGAAATTAGGCTATGTTTAGGGAAGGATTAGGAAGGTGGGTTATGTGATTAGGCTAGGATTAGGCCGGGATTAGGGAAGTGGGTTAGGTGATTAGGCTCGGTTTAGGACGGGATTAGGGTAAAAGGCTAGGATTAGGGTTTTTTTAATTAGGATTGGGTTAGGGAGGTCCCTTTGCATAACCCATAGACCTTGTTGCATCATGTTGGTGCAACCATAGGTTAGGTTTTGGCTAATACAAGCTTAAACCCATGCTAATTAGGCTAACCCACATGATTAACCCCAAACTTGACACACAAGTCAAGCTTAATTACAATCACCCTCAAATCTTATCCTCCCCCACTCTCTCTCATGCCCATAATCCCACGTGAATTTCAAGTGGGCCCCACCTCCATTTATGAGAAGGTGATGTGGGCCATGGATGTGGATATTGGATTGGATCTCTGGATCCAAATCAAAATCCAAATCTACACATAGGTTTGGATTGGGATTTGGATATATATGGTCCAGATCCGATCCAAACTGAATTCTGACTCCTTCAGGCTGTGTTCGAAACGAACGGTTTGTGTGGGGTCTGACAGCATCAGTACTCCGTCTGCGTTGGGTCTTCACCAACATGATCGTCCGCTTCTATTTTCACCTTCCGAAGCTGATTTCAAGTGATGTTTGCTGATAACAGGGTCTTGGACGTTCGAGATCCTGGGGGTGGATTCAACACGAGAGTTGCTGTGCCGGGCTCGACATGTGCTGCGGTTCCAGGCTCTCTTTGGCTCTCCTGGTCCTGTTTTGATCAGGCCAAGCTTGCTTTGTGGGGTTTCAAAATATATTTTAACAGTTTTTAAAACATATTATAAATATTTAAAACATATAGAAGTTTAAAACATCTCTACAGGGTTGCCTCGAAGGCTCCTGGGTTTCCAGACTCAAAATGGCCCTTTGGGGCTGCTTTTATAAAACCAGGTTGGTTTGAGAAATTCGTGGGATTTCGGGGTGTTTACAGATGCCCCTCTTTGACCTTGTCCAAATTGATTTGGATAAGGGCAAAGATGACAAACACCCCTTTCAATGTCTCCCTAGATCTATCCACGAAAATATGGGATCGTCCCAATCTTTAGCAAAATCTCACTTTTAAAAACCGTGGTAGGAGGAGATATCACGCCAAAGGGATATGTATGGAATCTGGTCCTAAGATGGGATCATGTTTATGCAAGTACCATACGTGGAATGCAGATGCATGACATGGGTGCGGTGCCAAGAGTGACGACCTCCTCGAGACCAGATATGGTCGAACTTTCGAGACTTACTAGGCCTGCTGCTCCAAGTGAGCAAATCCTATGCTGTTCGATGTTCGATTTTTCAAAATTTATTTACAAAAGCTATTTACAAAAGGGACAACTGTCTTGAGTCTCAATCCTAAGGATCTCGAGCTCTTCGTGTTTGCCCTTGCCTGAGTCTTGACACTCGCTTATCTAGCGGAGGTTTTATAAGGAAATAAGCTATATTTCAAATTCCTACGTCTTACTCGAAACGTCGAATTCTCAAACAAAATTAAATTCAAGTAAGTAAATCCTATTTTTACTTTAGGATTCCTCGAAATGAACCATGTTTTAGCTTGGGATAAGCCAGGGATGGGAAAGAGATACCACGGTCCCTTCTGAAGCGTCCCGTGGTTTAAGGCATAGAAGGCGGAAAACTGCTCTTTTTGAGCTTTTTAGCCTCTTTTTCCTTTTTTTCGTAGAGGGTCTCCCTTTGGGAGTATTTTTTCTTTAATCCCTCTTTTTTCACAAGAGAATCGATTTTTCCTTTTGAATTCTGGTTTCTTTCTTTTGGAAAGATACTTTGAATGGGAAATTCCCTTTATTTGGGCTTTTGTTTCCTTTTTGGAAGGAGAAAAGAAGAGGGGAGGACTTATCCCAATCTCACACTCAATCCATTCCAGATCAGCCTATTTAGAAATAACATGTACTACTTGCAAGTATCTTGCTATATTGAACTAGGCCTTTCTTTGTAAGAAGAAGGATTTTGAAATGTAACCACGATTTTGAAGACTCCACTCTTTCAAAAGTGTGAATTCTCTCACTCAGGGTCACACGATTTTGCCTTTGCACCTTATTTTCAGGTCTCAGGGTAGCTATCCCTAAAATTTTCGAAAATGAGGAATTTACTACAAATCCTACACATAATACTTCTTTAAGTACTGAATATTGATAGGATCTGCTAAATTCCTACCTTCTACATCGATCAACCAATATAAGTTGTTCGTGGTGGTTGCACGTACAACATAGGGTCCATCCCACTTGGGGCGCCACTTTCCAAGTGGATGTGGGCCACGATAATGGATAATTTTCAAGACCAGATCTCCCACTTCAAAGTGGCGAGGTCTCATGTGCTTGTCATAGTGTCGGGCTATCCTTTGCCGGTATGCACGAGCGTGATCCATAGCAAGGAGTCGCCTCTCATCTAGCAAATCTAGTTCGACCATCCTAGCATGCTGAAGCGTCTCTAGGGGGAGGTCGAGTGCTATGAATGTATGAAATGAATGCAGTTGAGTATGAATGGGAAGAATGACGTTTGTGCCATAGACCAATTCGAATGGTGTGGCATTCGTGGGAGTCCGGATGGAAGTCCTATAAGCCCATAAGGCTTCATCCAGCTTCTCGTGCCACGTCCTACCCTTCTCTAAAGTTTTCTCAATTATACTAATGAGAGTCTTGTTTGTGGCTTCGGCTTGGCCGTTGCCTTGAGAGTAGTAGGGCGAAGAGAAGTGGTGAGTTATGCCATATGTGTTGCACATTTACCATCCGCTCGTTTTTGAATGGGGTGTCATTATCAGACACAAGGTCTCGTGGAACCCCAAATTGAGCTAGGATATTCCTCCTAATGAAAGCCACCACATGTTGCCCCAGCACGTTGGTTAGGGAAATGGCTTCCACCCACTTGGAGAAATACTTTGTGGCTGCTAAAATGAATCGATGCCCATTCGAGGCTTTTGGAAATATTGGGCCTACGATGTCAAACGCCCACATGGTGAATGACCAGGGGCTGACCACGGAATGCAATGTAGATGAGGGGATATGAATGGTGTGCTCTTGCACTTGGCATGGATGACACTTCCTAACATGATCGTGACAATCATTTTTCAGGGTGGACCAACAATAGCCCCCTCTAAGTATTTTCATAGCCATCATGTTGGCATTAACATGACCTCCACATTCTCCATCGTGGAACTCATGCATCACTATCCTAGCCTCCTCTAGATCGATACACCTAAGTAGGATGCCGATAAAACTCTTTTTGTATAGAACCCCACCCAGAATGGTGTATCGGGTCGAAATCTTACAGATGAATGCCTTATCTTTGGATGTGGCATCCTCGGCGAATCCCCCATTTTCTAGAAATTATTTTATATCGTAAAACCAGGGTTTTCCAATAGAATCGGGGTTATTTTGGTAAATATCCAAGTCGTGTGTGGATGGGTTGGGCGCATGCCATATTTCTAAAGACTGGGTCCCTGAAATGGGATCGACCTTTAGGGCTGAACCCAAGGAGGAGAGGGCATCAACGATGCCATTGTCCTCTCTTCCTAAGTGTGTGAGTTTATACGATTGGAATGACTTAACCAATCAAGTGGCCAACTCGTGATGTGGAAGTAGTTTTTCATTACGTACTTGCCAAATTTTCAAAACCTGGTTTATAACAATG
Organism: Brasenia schreberi; assembly: GCA_036023115.1. NCBI lineage: Eukaryota > Viridiplantae > Streptophyta > Magnoliopsida > Nymphaeales > Cabombaceae > Brasenia > Brasenia schreberi. The sequence goes on from JAYKKT010000081.1 coordinate 5,872,776, forward strand.
AGCGAATCTCCAAAGACCTCAATGCATGATGCCCCTAGAGTTTTCAAAATTCTTAAGCCTTGTATGAGTGCTTCATACTCAGCTACGTTGTTGGAACATTCGAAATCTAGGCGGATTGCTATGGGAATCTCGCCCTTTTCAGGGGAGATGAGGATGACCCCAACACCAGCCCCTCGTTGGTTTCGTGCCCCATCGAAGTGCATCTTCCACACTTGGTTTTCGAAAGAGTTTGCCAAAATGTGGTTTTGGAAATGGTTTTGCAATATGCCTTCGTCAGGCATTTCATCAAGTGTGGGATATGCGTCCTCTAGGGGGAACTCAGCCACGTAGTCTGCTAGGGCTTGCCCCTTAATGGAGATCTGGTGATGGTATTTCAGGTCATACTCCATTAGAAGGAGTTGCCATTTGCCCAATCTACCCATGAGAATGGGTTTTTCGAACAAGTGCTTGATTGGATCAGGCTTAGACACTATCCAGATCTCATGATCTAGGAAATAGTGTTTGAATTTCTGGCAGGCCCAAACTAGGGCCAAGCACGTCTTCTCCATGGCTTGATAATTTCGTTCATAAGCCAAGAGAGTTTTCGAAATATAGTAGATGGCGTACTCCTTGTGGGTGTCATCCTTGTATTGAGCCAATAGGGCTCCTAAAGCATTCGCATGCATAGAGATGTAGAGTAAAAGCGGTTTTCCTTGCTTCGGAGGATTCAAAACAGGGGGATTAACCAAGTATGCCTTTAGTCTCTCGAAGGATTTTTGGCATTCGTTATCCCATAAGAATTTCGTGCCCTTCCTCAACAGCTTGTTGAAGGGTTCGCATCTAGTCGCCAGATTCGATATGAATCGGCGAACGGATTGTAATCGACCCTAGAGGCCACGAATTTGGGTGAGATTGGAGGGTAGAGCCATGTCTATGATGGCTCGACACTTAGAGGGGTCGACTTCTATACCCCTTTGGCTTACCATAAAGCCTAGAAGCTTCCTTGATTCTACCCCAAATACACATTTTTGAGGGTTTAGCTTTACTTTGTAAAGACTAAGCCTTTCGAAAATCTTTTGCAAACATTCGATATGAGTGCATTGGATTTTGGATTTTGCCAAGAGATCGTCTACATACACTTCTACGAGCTCATGAATTTGATTATGGAAGATCGTGGTCATGGCTCTCTGGTATGTTGCGCCGGCATTTTTCAAACCAAAGGGCATGACTGTATAGCAGTACGTGCCCCATGGTGTTGTGAAGGCGATCTTACCCTGATCTCGTGGACTTAGTTTGATTTGATTATAGCCTGAATAGCCATCCATAAACGAAAACATTTCGTGATTTGCAGTACTATCGACTATCAAATCTATGTTTGGTAAAGGATAATTATCCTTTGGAGTGGCTTTATTCAGGTTTCTGAAATCGATGCATATTCGAATTTTCCCATTGGTTTTTCGAACTACAACGATATTTGACAACCAATCAGAATACGCAATGGGTTTTATAAATCTGGCTTTTAACAGATCTTCTAAACCCTCTTTGACTTGCGTGTGTACATTCGGGTGTATTTTCCTAAGCTTCTGCTTTATGGGTTTTACTTCCACATCTAAGGGAAGACGATGTTCGACATTGCTGGGGTCTATGCCTGGCATGTCTTCATATGTCCATGCAAACACATCTAAATAGGTTCGTAGAAATGAATGAATGCGGATCTTTCATGTTCATGCAAGCATGCACCTATTTTGATGGTTTTTGGATTGGAGTTACTCCCTAGGTTCACCTCTATGAAATCTCCTCCTACTGAATTAGAAGGTCTTTCAAAATCGAGAATTTTATGAAATTCTGGGAGCTCAAAAGTGGGATCTTCCTCAAGGGGATCCACTTCTGGGCTTCGATCATTCTTGTGGATTATAGACCCGAGGGAATTTGATGTGTGATTTTCAAAAAGACCTAGTTTTGTACTCGGATTTTCAATTGATTTTGAAATTTTTGGTCTGGCTATGCAGGCGACGTTTCTTTCGAAATCCTTTTCTTTTGCCAAAGTCCTACTAGGAGCAGCTATATACAAAATCTTTTTGGTATTTTTGAGATTTTCGATTTTTTTGGGGTTTTTGTAAAACAAGAACCTTAGGAACTATACAAAGCACTCTATTTTCGAGTTTTTGTTTTTCTATTGTTTTTGTTTTTTCCTCTTTTTCAATTTTTTTTATTTTAAATTTTCTAAATGTTTTTGTATTTTTATGAAAGGGATCTTCCATCATACCTACAAAGGGAAAACACTACGGGTTAGACTCGGAATAGGAGATCTAAATCGTAGGTCTCTTCTAGGATAGGCTCCAGGGCACCCTTGACCCAAGTGGTTACAGGGGGTGGCTCTAGCAGTATTTTGGGAGTATAGCCGATCTCGTATCGGCTTGGGTTGGCCCTAGGAAGGATGGGCTCTAGGAGACCCTGGTTTTGTGCCCCTAGACTTTTGTAGGGCGTGTAGCCCATATTTAACAACATGTTCCACGATTTCCTATTTTTTGAAAATGCAGAGTATAAATCGTGGTCCTGGAACTTGCTGTCGTCAATATCGTGCTCGTATGACTTCTTGTCCAGGGGCTTTGGAAATAGGGAATGCTTGGGTCTTCCTAGAAGGGTTAAGATCGGGAGAGGGCCTGCTTTGGGCGGCCCCTTCACACATACAACCTTCCTAAGGTTGTTTAACACGAGCCTTGGCGGTTCAATCATAGTCTACCCCAGGTTAGCCTCATGGGCCTGGGAGCTTGACAAACAAGGGGAGTTTATGATCCCCTGAAGCTATGGGTGACTCTCACCTAGGATCACCACGACTTGGTCCCTGAAAGGGATCTTGACACACCTGTGGAAGGTGGATGGCACAACGCACAAGCTATGTATCTAGGGCCTTCCCAGCAACAAGTTATAATGGGGGTGGATGTCCAAGACATGGAACACCCCCGTGTGCGTGATCCCTCTTGTTTCTATCGGGAGTTCGATTGATCCTAAAGGCCTAGACGCATTCCCATCGTATCCAGTGATAACGATGGGGCTTGGGTTCACAGAAGTCAAGGTGACTCCGATTTGGTACGCTACATGAAGTGGAAGGATGTTGAGCCCTCCTCCCCCATTGACTAGGCACCTGTCCAGAGAGTGGTTATTCAGAACCACCTCGATATACAGGGCCTGGTTATGGGACTTGTAGGGTCTATCTACATCATCTTCTGAGAAAGTGATGGGCGATTTTGCTCCTATTAAGGCCACTTGGTTAGACAAGGATTCCGGACTTATGTTCGAATCAACCTTGGCTCTTTCTAGAATTTTCTCTAGCACGAGTCTATGCCTAGGCGAAGTTTGTATAAGCTCTAGGATAGACATGTGGATAGGAATCTTTGAAAGGTGGTTTTCGAAATCATAAGGATTTAGGACGACTTTTCCCTTGTCTACTTTTGGCAGAACTCCAGGAATACATGCTTTTGAGGGGCCATGCACACTGACCACCTTTTTAGCACATTATAGGTGTGGGGGTTGATAGATCCTCCCGGATCTAGTCACTTCCCCCACGACCAGCCTAGGGTTCACACTAGAATTGGCTCTAAGTATGAGTTGAGGAGCACCTTGAAGTTTTAAAGTTGGTTTAGCCGGGGATTCAGCTCTTGGTGGTCCCCGGATGACAACTTGGGCGGGCTTCTTGTATAGTACAAGAGTGGGCGCGCAAGTGGGTTGACCAGACTCAAAATTTTGCGCTAGTTCTTTTGAAAAAGTGAGGGTACATACCTCCTTTCCTTTCCCACTGCTACTGGCGTGCTTAGGAAAGGGTTCTTTGAAGATAGCTTGAGGTGGCTTAGGTTCCGTAGTGACCTGGAGCTGGCCCTCCGTTATCAAGTTCTCGATTTTATTCAAAAGGGAGAAACAACGTTTGGTATCATGGCCTTTGAACCGATGATACTTACAAAATCGATTTAAATACCCCCCTTTGGAAGTGACTCCTTCAGAGATTTTGGGAAGTTCTATCATGCCTTGGGCAAGTAGGAGGTCTAGGACCTCCGACACAGGTTGCCCTAACGGTGTGTACTCCCATTTTTCAATCAGTTTTTGAAAATTCCTCTCCCTTTTATTCTCTAGTTTTTCAAAATTTTTGGAAGTGCCCACCACGCCTGGATCCACCCGAACATTGGCGATTTTATGGGGCTTTGCCCCTTTGTCCATCGTGGGCAGCCCATAAGTGATGGGTGTAGACGCGCGAAAAATCCCCCGCTTCTCACCCTTTCAGGGCTTGGAGAGGATCCTCTCGTGCGTCTAAGGCCTATTTATGCAAACAGGGCGTGCCAGCCAGCTTACCTAAGCTAGCGAAGATATATTTAAAACTGACTTCTAATCGTGGCGACTATGAGCAAGTGAGCTCTTGTCGTCGCAGACCTTCTTGTACCGATGCACAAGGGTCAGTCTGTACGCATTGCAAAAATCGAGTTTTGGGATAGAAAGCCTACGAAGCGGTTCGAGGTGTCTAATTCGGGTCTTTTAGATGCGATTGCATATTTTAGATTACGTGGATTTGCATGTGCCTAAGTCTTTCCTTTTATCCCTTTCCGGGTCACCTAGTTTGTGTGTTATGAACACTCCACTACATGGGCGAATTCGAGTGGGGCTTGCTTTGATGCAATATGTGTCCTCCCTCGTGGTATGGCGTAGATGCAATACAAACTCACGCTACTCCAAAGGAAAAACCCGAATGTAAAGACGATACTGAAGGGAAATAACCGAAGGGAAATGACTTGAAATATAAATGCCGAAGGAAGATATGTATATAGAGTATGTATATGAGCCCTTACTCGGGTCTTGCAAATAAGAGCGAAGGCTCAATGTGGGTGCGTGCTTGAATGGAAAGACTTACACACACGACATGAAATTAAACCCAAATATAAATTGCAGTATGGCCTTGACTAAGGTCTTGGGAGTAAGAGCGAAAGCTCAATGTGTGTGAGAGTGCTTGAATTTGAAGTACTACGCACACGACATGAAATTAAACCCAAATATAACTGCAATAGGCCTTGACTAAGGTCTTGGGAGTAAGAGCGAAAGCTCAATGTGTGTGAGAGTGCTTGAATTGAAAGACTTACACACACGACATGAAATGAAACCCAAATAGTATAGGTCGGCCCTTACTTGGGTCTTTTAAATAAGAGCGAAGGCTCAATGTGTGTGAGAGTGCTTGAATTGAAAGACAACACACCCAACTTAAGCAAAACCTTACAAAAATGAAAGTATATGTATATACTTATGTATTAGGGGCTGATTAGGCCCGTGTGTGTTCAAAATCGTGCACAACTAAGAGAGTGCACGTGTGTGGGTGTGCCAAGCCACGTTATTACAAGCGGGGGGAGACTATGCTCCGTTATTACAACCCCGTATCGAATTGAATCTCAAGCAAGTATACAACTAAAGACCGAGTTAGGCACTTACTAGTAGCTGGTCCGTAGATGCCTTGCTTGAGCGTGGGCTTGGCCTTTGCCTTGGGCTGCAAAAGGGAGCTCCGCGAGGGTGAACAGCAAGAGGTGCTGGCCGAGTGCCCTTGGTGCGTGGAAGAAGCGCCTCGAAGGTGGCCGGTGGCTAGCAAAGGGTTGTCTTTGGTGGGTTGGGTTAAAGGACCTAAGGAGGGTCACTAGGGGGAGTGTAGTGTTGGGGAATATGGCACTAAGGGAAGGGAACTAGATAGGGGAAGGATACGGCTGGTGGGTGGCTGGCCAAATGACAAGGTGATAGTCGGTTGGAGTGGCCGACTAGGAGCTTGGTGGTGGGTAGTTAGGGAGCTATGGGTTCGGCTGGGTGAGAAGGGTGGCGACGAGTGGAAGGGCTGATGTTAGGATGGTAGGGGAGTGGATTAGGTGGTTTAGAGTGGAGAGGGAGTGAAGAGGTAGCAGGATAGGATGTAGGGGGCTTACCGGGTGAGGAAGAGGGTGGCGCTCGACTGGAAGGAAGTTGGGCAGGCGGTGGCATTCGGCTGGAAGGTGGTGGTGGGATGGGGAGTGGGGAGCAGGTGGAGCAGGCGGCTGAGCTTGGGGAAGTGGAGGACCCGACTGGGCTTGGGGAAGGCGGTTAGATGATCCAACCCGCCCCCAAGGGGGGGGGGGGGGGGGGGTTTATATAGGGATGGGTAGGTCGGTTAGGGCTGGGTTTGGGGTAGTGGTTAGGTGGTTTAGGTAGGGTGGTATGATGATAAGGTGGGCTGGAAAGGGTAGGGCCAGATATTTTAGATACTAGTGGTTTGGGTAGGTTGTGGGCTAGGGGTGGTTGAGGGGTTTAGGGTTTGGTTAGGTGGGTTGGTTCTAGGGTGAGGTTTAGTGAGCTAGGTTAGGTGATTAGGCTAGGATTAGGCTAGGTTTAGGAAAATTAACCTAGGTTTAGGGAAGGATTAGGGAAGTGGGTTAGGTGATTAGGTTGGGATTAGGCCGGGATTAGGGAAGTAGGTTAGGTGATTAGGTTCAGATTAGGGGCGGATTAGGGTGGAAGGCTAGGATTAGGTATTTTGGGTTAGGTTTAGGTGAAGGAGCTCCCTTTGCATGGCCCACAGACCTTAACCACATCATGTTGGTGTAGCCCTAGGTTAGGTTTTGGCTAATTACAAGCTTAAACCCACTCAATTAGGCTAACCCACATGATTAACCCCAAACTTGACACACAAGTCAAGCTTAATTACAACACCCTTGATCTTATCCACCCCCACTCTCTCTCATGCCCATAATCCCATGTGAAATTCAAGTGGGCCCCACCTCCATTTATGAGAAGGTGATGTGGGCCATGGATATGGATATTGGATTGGATTTTTGAATCCAAATCCAAATCCAAGTCCATACATGGGTTTGGATTGGGATCTGGATATATATGGTCTAGATCCGATCCAAATTGAACTCTGACTCCTTCGAGCTGTGTTCGAAACGGACGGTTTGTGCGGGGCCTGATAGCATTAGTGCTCCGTCTGTGTTGGGTCTCCGCCAACATGATCGTCCGCCTCTGTTTTCGCCTTCCGGAGATGACTTCAAATGATGTTTTGATAATAACAGGGTCTTGGACGTTCGAGATCTTGGGCGTGTGAATTTGATACAAGAGTTGTTGTGCCGGGCTCGACAGGTGCTCCGGTTCCGGGCTCTTCTTAGCTCTCCTGGTCCTGTCTGGATTATGCCAAGCTGCTTTGGGGTTTCAAAACATGTTTTTAAAAGGGTTTTAAAAAGCCATATTGTATGTTTTTGAAATACAAAGTTTAAAACATATGTACAGGGTTGTCTGGAAGGCTCCTGGGTTTCCAGACTCAAAATAGACCTTTGGGGCTGCTTTTACAAAACCAGATGAATTTGAGAAATTCGTGGGATTTCGAGGTGTTTACAATGGACTTTTCCAAGCGAGCTTTAGAAACGGTACTTCCTTTCCATAAGTGATCATATATTCCATTTTTCAAGTTTGTTTCGAAAAGGGATGCTTTTTTTATCAACTTATGGAAAGTTGAGATCTCATGGAGCGAGAGAAGGGTCTTTAACTCGCTTTTAAAGTTATCCAGGATGAGCATGACTGTGCATCCTTCGGATATGGGCTCTCGCACTTGGCCCAAAAGTGACCTCCATCGTATAATGAAGGCATGTACGTCTTCGTTCATGCCTTGCTTCGTATCCCTTAAAGTGTTCAGAGTCGGCGTGACTTCTACGTTGTGTGCAAATCTTTGCATGAAGCAGTTCGCTAACTCTTCAAAAGCAGCGAACTGGCATAAATCGTAGGAAGCCAGCCATTTGGCAGCTGTGCCTTTAAGGGATAAAGGGAACCAATACACCCATTTCATCGAGTCCTTTTTCTTCTTATGGGCTCGACGCGAGAAAAGTTGCAAGTGAGACCTAGGGTCTCCCATGCCATCATACCGATGAAAGTTCGGTATTTCGTCGTCACTATCTGTTTCGTAATTCATAGGAAGGAAATCAGATAGGGCGTAACTTCTTTTCTCTTTATTTTTGAAAGACTCACGTCCCACCGGGTGTGTCAAACTACTATAGATGCAAAAAATCTCCGCTTCCGATTCTTAGGCCTGAAGCGAACCTTTTCGTGTATCTAAGTCCTATTTAAATAAACAGGGCGTGCCAGCTAGCTTACTTAAGCTAGCGAAGATATATTTTAAAACCTGACTTCTAACGTGGTGACTGTGAGCAAGCAAGCTCTTGTCGTCGCAGACCTTCTTGCACCGATACGCAAGGGTCAGTCTGTACGCTTTTAAAGATCGACTTTTAGATATAAGGACCTACGAAAGTGGTATGAGGTGTTTGATTCGGGTCTTGTTTGTATGATTTTCAGATTTTAGATCACGTGGATTTGCACGTGCCTAAGTCTTTCTTTTTATCCCTTTTCGGGCCACCAAGGTGTGTGTTATGAACACTAAGAGCGAAAGCTCACAAATGTGTGAGTGCTTGATTTTCACCAAGGTCTTGGGAGTAAGAGCGAAAGCTCAATGTGTGTGAGTGCTTGAATTGAAGTACTACGCACACAACATGAAATTAAACCCAAATATAAATTGCAGTATGGCCTTAACTAAGGTCTTGGGAGTAAGAGCGAAAGCTCAATGTGTGTGAGTGCTTGAATTGAAGTACTACGCACACAACATGAAATTAAACCCAAATATAAATTGCAGTATGCCCTTAACTAAGGTCTTGGGAGTAAGAGCGAAAGCTCAATGTGTGTGAGTGCTTGAATTGAAGTACTACGCACACAATATGAAATTAAACCCAAGGATAGTATAACACGGCCCTTACTTGGGTCTTTCAAATAAGAGCGAAGGCTCAATGTGTGTGAGTGCGAGAATTTAAAGACAACACACCCAACTTAAGCAAAACCCTATGCAATTTAAAGTATATACATAAATTTATATCTTAGGGGCTGGTTAGGTCCGTGTGTGTTCAAAATCGTGCACAACTAAGAGTGAGGTAGGCTCAAGTGCACGTGTGTGTGGGTGTGCCAAACCACGTTATTACAAGCGGGGGGAGACAATGCTTCGTTATTACAACCCCGTATCAAACTTAATTTAAGCAAGTCTACAACTAAGGACCGAGTTAGGCACTTACTTATAGCTGGTCCGAAGATGACTTGCTTGAGCATGGGCTTGGCTTTGCCTTGGGCTGCAAGAGGGAGCTCCTCGCAATGGAACGACAAGGGGAGATGCTGGCCGGGTGACTTGGGTGCGCAGGAATGGCGCCTTGAAGCTGGCCGGCTGCTAGGAGTGTACTGCTGTGGTGCTTTGGGCTAAGATGTCTAAGGAGGGTCAATAAGGGATAGTGTGGTACTAGGGAAGGTGGCGCTAAAGGGAGCCTAAGGGAATGCCTAAGGGAAATGGGGTGGCTGCCGAATGGGTTTGGTGCAGTCGGCTGGGGTGGGCGACTAAGGGGAGTTTTTGTGGTGGTTGGCTGCTAGGGTAGTTAGGGGGATGTCAAGGATGGGAAGGGAGCTAACTAGGGTGTTGTGGAAGGTGGGGTTCAGTGGATGATTAAGAGTTGAAAGGGGCAGGTCCTAGGGAGTAAGGTGGAAGGTGGCCGGGTATCACTAGGGGATGTATGGGGCCGGATGATGTAAAGGGTTAGGTGTGGCCGAATGGGTAGGGATGACGGGCAGGCTGTGATGGAGTTAGGTAGGTGTGGTATGGGTGGTTGAGAGTGGAGGGGGAGTGAAGAGGAGATGAAGTTGGGTTGAGATACTAATCGGGTGGTGAAGAGTTGGTGTCCAAGGAAGAAGGGCAGCCGGGTGCTTTGGGTGGATGGGATTCGACCGGGAGGTGGTGGCGACGTTGAGCTGGCCGGATGGAAGTGGTGGTGCAGGTGGAGATTGACCGGGGAGGCAGTGGTGGTGCAGGTGGAGATTGACCGGGGAGGCAGTGGTGGTGTAGGTGAAAGAAGGTGGAGGATTCGGCTGGAAGGAGATTGGCCAAGGTCGGCTGACCCAAGGTGGAGAGAGATTGGTCAAGATCGGCTTGGGGAAGATGGGCTGGAAAAGGATCAAAAACCCTCCAACTAGGGGGGGTTTATATAGTTTTTCAAGAGGCGATGGAGGCTGGTATTTGGAGGGTGGTAAGGTGGTTTAGGTAGTGGTGGTGTGGTGATAAGGTGGGCTAGTTTTGAGGAGGGCCAGATATTTTGGTTAAAGGGGTTTTAGGTATATGGTGTGCTAGGTTTAGGTGGGGTGGTTTAGGGGTTTAGGGCTTAGCTAGGTGGGTTGGTTTTGGGGTGAAGTTTAGTAAGGTGGGTTAGGTGATTAGGCTAGGATTAGGTTAGGTTTAAGGAAATTAGGCTATGTTTAGGGAAGGATTAGGGAGGTGGGTTAGGTGATTAGGCTAGGATTAGGCCGGGATTAGGGAAGTGGGTTAGGTGATTAGGCTAGATTTAGGACGGGATTATGGTAAAAGGCTAGGATTAGGGTTTTTTTTATTAGGATTGGGTTAGGGAGGTCCCTTTGCATAACCCATAGACCTTGTTGCATCATGTTGGTGCAGCCCTAGGTTAGGTTTTGGCTAATACAAGCTTAAACCCATGCTAATTAGGCTAACCCACATGATTAACCCCAAACTTGACACACAAGTCAAGCTTAATTACAATCACCCTCAAATCTTATCCTCCCCCACTCTCTCTCATGCCCATAATCCCACGTGAATTTTAAGTGGGCCCCACCTCCATTTATGAGAAGGTGATGTGGGCCATGGATGTGGATATTGGATTGGATCTTTGGATCCAAATCAAAATCCAAATCTACACATAGGTTTGGATTGGGATTTGGATATATATGGTCCAGATCCGATCCAAACTGAATTCTGACTCCTTCAGGCTGTGTTCGAAACAAACGGTTTGTGTGAGGTCTGATAGCATCAGTACTCCGTCTGCATTGGGTCTTCACCAACATGATCGTCCGCTTCTATTTTCACCTTCCGAAGCTGATTTCAAGTGATGTTTGCTGATAACAGGGTCTTGGACGTTCGAGATCCTGGGGGTGGATTCAACACGAGAGTTGCTGTGCCGGGCTCGACATGTGTTGCGGTTCCAGGCTCTCTTTGGCTCTCCTGGTCCTGTTTTTATCAGGCCAAGCTTGCTTTGTGGGGTTTCAAAACATATTTTAACAGTTTTTAAAACATATTATAAATATTTAAAACATATAGAAGTTTAAAACATCTGTACAGGGCTGCCTGGAAGGCTCCTGGGTTTCCAGACTCAAAATGGCCCTTTGGGGCTGCTTTTATAAAACCAGGTTGGTTTGAGAAATTCGTGGGATTTCGGGGTGTTTACATATATGTAAAGTTACTAACACTACATAATTTCTCTTAACTTTAGGATTTGCCTTCGAATATTATTATATACACAAAGACCCTCTCTGATCTCAAGATATGACACTAATAGCTTAGCAAAATTTGGGTTCCAGCAAGTGGTGGGACTTGCATATGAGGTATCTTGGTGTCAAGATCATCCTTCGAGTATCATGTGCATGACCCTCCCCAAATTGAAGATAAGACACCAATGTCATAGCAAAATTTCATTCCATGTAACGGTGGGACTTGTAGGTTAGATCTCTTGGCATCAATATTAGCCTTCAAGTATCATGGGCATCACCCTCTTTGATATGAAGATATGACACCAATATCATAGAAAAATTTAGCTCCATGTATTGGGACTTGCAAGTACGAATATGTAACTAAATGGACTTGTTTAATTGCCAACCCATTTGATATAAGTCAAATTTGGGTGAAACATGATTTGTTTGATGCCATAGCAGTAAAGTTGTAGACTATCAGGGGAGATGAAGTTATTTTCTCCCTTTACTCAATGAGCTCTGGTTCTTTCCCACTAGCAATACTGTATTTTCTTGAAGCACAATTTATTCATGATAAATTGGCAAAACATGACAATATTATTCTTTATGTTGGAGAAGATATTAAGGAGATATGCAAAGAATCCTAAATGTTATTTGGGGACAACTAGAGTGATTCCAAGCACTAGGTAATAATAGGTTTCAATTCTTCACAATTGAAATTGATGTGATGAGCATATTTATGGAGTCCTCATGGCCATTTAAAATTGAGGTACTTCAATATATGTGAATATGGAAGGTTGTGATGAAGTTAGATGATATGAATTTTTGTAATATTCAGTCTAAGTGCAATTCTTGAAATTAATGGAACGATACAAAACTGTCAAGATGGCAAAGAAAATTGCTGCTCAAATATCAGTACTATCAAGAAGGACTTCAACATGCATCATATCTCTATATTTCTCTTATATGGTGGAAAACTTTTATAAAAATCTTCATCGACCTATAATCTTTGGGAAACATGCATGGTTCTATGCTTGTTATATTGGCTCTATAAAAGAAAGAGTAGATGATTTAGTAGTGGGGGAATCAAAGAGAGGATCATGGACTATGAATCTCTAGGCAAGGTTTACATCTTGGAGGATTTTCATAATCAGGATTCTTAGTAAGTCAAGATGCGACAATTCCCTCTATATTATTGTTTTTTTCTCTTTTATGGTTTTCTCTGGGTTTTCGTTTTCAACATGAGAGAAATGACTCCTTTATTTCCTCCTCACATTTAGCACAAATGATGTTTCTTTGTAAATTGATTTGATAATTAAATGAAAACCCATCTCATCAAGAAAAAGAGCTCTCCTTTCTTGAATTTACGAGAGCATAGTTGTGAGGCTAAACATGAATACAATCATGCATATTAACTTACATCTCCTATTTGGTCACTTCAGCTGAATCATGATACATTGATTTTACTCCCACTATTTCGTGACTTACCTTATTGTATCAATTTTTTCAGTCACAAAGACGTGCAACTAGCTAGGTTATACCTGTTATGCAATTTTTGTATTTGTATGCTTTCCTTGTATAATAACCCATGTATGTGTTCTCACACAACAAAGAGTTTTAGGCATATCTTAAATCCATGTGTAAATTGATCTTCACATATATCTTTAGTCAAAAGGTATGCTATCATATCTTTACTAAATAGATAAGACATTGATATTTCATTCTTTTGAAACATATTTGCTCCAAAAGCTATCAGCTCCACTCTTTATTAGGCTTATACCTAGATCATTGTCATAATATATGTTGAATATGTCAGGTTTCAATTCTCATATGAAGCCCAAACGACACTAGTTGCAATCGTAATAAAAGCAACATACTTAGCTTCTTGTGTAGACAAAGTTGTACAATCATGTTTTTACATGACCAAGTAACAACACCTCCTCTAAACAAGAAAATATGATTAGAGGTTGATTTGTTATTGTCTTTACTTCAAACAAAGTCAATATATTATTATCCAACCACTTTCAATTCATATGCCTAATAACATTATTTAAGTACCTTGTCTCTATTAGATATCTCAAAATCCTCTCTACGACAATCCAATATTACTAACTAGGATTACTTTGATATCTACTCACAATACCAATAACAGAACTAATATCAGGTCTTCTATACAATATAATATACATCAATCTATCAATAACTTGAGTATAAGTATTATTTGGTTTTTCTTATGCATCACTAGGGCAATCAACTTTATAGAGTTATTGTAAAGATGTCCTTAAAGTCTTGAAATCACTCATTCTAAACTTTTTGAGGATATAATCAATATATCTATCTTAGCTTAGAGATAGTAGTTTAGATACTTTATCACCAACAATCTTTATACCTAGGATATATAATGCTTCTATCATATTCTTCATTATGAACTAGAACTCAACTTAGTTTTGACAATTATGTCATTTTCATTTTCACTTAGCAAAATGTTTACATATAAGGATAGAATGAAAAAATGGCTCACACTATTCCAAACAATAACACAATGATCAAGATTAGCCACAAATTCAAGTACTACAATAGCATATTGAAAGGTCAAATATGATTGATGAAGTGTTTGTTTAAGATTGTATAGGGATTTTATCAACCTATAAACTTTATCTTCTTAAGCTTTACTAATTAGCCTTCTAAAGTTTTATATAAATGGTTTCATTGAGGTCGCTATGCAGAAACCATATTTACACGTAATTGATATAAATCTAAATTATAAAAGGCAATGATAGTTAGAATTATCCCTATGAATTCAAATTTTACAAGAGAATATTGTTTATCTAATCTAATCCTCTTTTGCAACCAACCTCACCTTAAATTTCTCTACTGAATCATTAAGTTTTTATTTCTTTTTAAGTACTCATTTACAACCAATTACTTTCCTTTCCTTAGGCAAATCTGTCAATTTGCAAACTTAGTATTTTCAATAGATCCAATTTCTTTATCTATTGGTTTTTTCAATATGGTGACTTAGATGACCTGGTAGCTTCTTGATAAGTCAAGTTCCCAATCATCTGATCTAAATCTACTAAATAACACATTTCTTCAACTAAACAAATATGGTAATCCTTTAAATTGGATGAAAGAGCCCATGGTATATGTACCAACTTAATGTATTAGCATGGAAGGAAAGATCAATAGAATCAATATCTATGGGTTTACATGTTGATTCATCTAGATCCACAAGATTATTATCACTTTCATCATCATTTGTAAGGATATATTCTTAGAATCCATTAAGAACTCAACCTTCCTACTTTATTAAATGGAGACCTTTATGATAAAATTCATCTTTTGGATATCTAATGAAGATACATCTCAATGATATATTATCTAGCTTATCTTTAGACTAGTCTAAATTCTTTACATATGCAATCAATCTCCACCTTCAGAGGTGACTAAGGTATGATGTTCTCCCCGACACAACTCATATGGTATAAAAGATACAACATTGACTCATATGAATAACTTTTTTTAACAAAGATTTCTCTCTTAGAGAAGATAAATTTATCTTCTTCTTTCGAATCCATACTTATTAAGTAAAGTAATCAATACTAAATTCTTTCTTACATCTAGTACAAAGAGCTTATCTTTAGGAGTAAGAACTTTACTCAAAATAAAGTCAAGTTCATATGTTCCTTTACCTTATATTTTAATCAAAAAAATATTGCTCATGTACAAAAAAAAGTATGTCTTCTTTAATTACTGAAAATTCTTTAGATTTTACACACATGGTCGGTAGCATTAGAATGAACACACCAAGATCCAATTCTTATGTCATATTGACTTTGGATATGATAGCTATAAGGTTGTCCTTAGAAGAAGCATGATTCTTGTTTTTGTTTAGCTTGTTTTAGTATCATATCTTAAAATGATTGGGTTTTCTATGATGGTAGCATTTGCCTTTAGGCTTAGTGTTTTTACAATGGTTGTCATGAGACTTTTTATAATCTTGATTTCTTTTCTTTCTAGGCTTTATAGGCTTTGTTTTCTCTGCAACATACATTTTCTTTTAAGTAGATTGGCCTTTAGAATAATCTTGTTTTCCGTGTTCTTCTTTAAGGCTAAGATAATTAGCTAATTGTTAAATAAAAATATCTTCCTTCTTATGTTTCAAAGTTATTTTAAAATCTTTTTAAGAAGAAAGTTTGTCAATAATAGAGGAGACAATAATTATTTCATTGATATTCATCTTATGTTGTTTAAAATTATTCAAGATACATTTGAGCTCATGTAATTGCCAAGTACTGAATCTATTATCTACTATCTTATAATTATTCTACTGGGCAACGAGAAATATCTTACCAGTTGCATCTTCTACCATATACTTCGCTTCAAATTTGTCCTATAGTTTCTTTGCACAAACCAAAATTTAGTAGGTGTTGAATAAGATAATGAGCATACTAGTAAGGATGTAATACATGAAAATATAGTCATTATTGTCCTACTTTTGTTGCTTGTTGGCTTCTCTAAGACTCATTTTCCTTTTCATTCCATTGGTATAGCTAGAATATACATAATCTTCAATGTGATTAGAGGAAAGTGCATTCTCTTTTGACACTACACAATGTTGATGTCATCAAACCTATCCAACTTAATGAAGTCTGATGTCATCTCTATAAGTGAAATAGTCATCTTGGTGAATAAACCTAAAGTTTTGTTGATGGAGATATTGAATTATTGGTAGTGATTTCTGGTAGTGATGGGTCGGCTCCTTATGAGATATTGACAATCAACTTTTACTAGAATCATCAAATGGCAAGTAACAAGCAGCTTTTCTTAACAGTATTGGCAATTAGCAAACAAGGAATGACTTTTTTATGGTATCAACAATTGGCCTTTCCTCGCATGTAAGCAATGTTTTATTTAGAATTCCACCAAATTTGAATTAGCTTGACTTCTTGAGATGTTGACACCCTGGAAAGGGGATTAGGAAAGCATTATTCTTTGAGGAGCAGTAAATACTAACTTTAAGTTAAGTCACTGCCATTAGTATCAAATTTTCAGATGCAATAGACTCCAACAAACACCCTTATGATACAACAAAAACCCTCAATTAGTCGTATATGAATGTGACTCACTTGTATATAATACCGAAAAACTTAAGATAATGATGTTACATGTCCTATTAGCACTAAAATAGGACTTGTAAAAGGTTTTTCAAAGTTTAGTAGAGGAGACACTTGGTGGAAAAAGGCTTGGTATTAAGAAAACAATGGGTGTTTCTTCTCTCTTAACTTTGCAAGAATGAGGCACACCTATTTGTAGGCCTCAACTTAATCCTTGACATAACTTATCAACAACTAATTATAATCAGCCATATCCATAGATAACTGACCACACAATCCATAATTGAATTATAACTGAAGGTCATAAATCAACCACTTATATGTGCATAACTCACCTATAACTGAATTATAACCAATACATATATTTTGAAAATACACTCACAATTGGTACATTGATTGCCTCCTTATATGTGTGCTATATTTGAAGTTACTAACACTGCCTAATTTCTCTTAGCTTTAGGATTTGCCTTCGAATATTATTATATGCACATAAACCCTCTTCTATCTCAAGATATGACACCAATATCTTAGCAAAATTTGGGTTCCAACAAGTGGTGGGAATTGCATATTAGGTATCTTTGCGTCAAGATCATTCTTCGAGTATCATGTGCATAACCCTCCCCAATTTGAAGATAAAACACCAATGTCATAGCGAATAGATCTCTTGGCATCAATATTAGCCTTCAAGTATCATGGGCATCACCCTCTTTGATATGAAGATATGGCACCAATATCATAGCAAAATTTAGCTCCATGTATTGGGACTTGCAAGTATGAATATGTAACTAAATGGACTTGTTTAATTGCCAACCCATTTGATATAAGTCAAATTTGGGTGAAACATGATTTGTTTGATGCCTTAGCAGTAAAGTTGTGGACTATCAGTGGAGATGAAGTCATTTTCTCCCTTTATTCAAGGAGATCTGGTTCTTTCCCATTAGCAATACTGTATTTTCTTGAAGCATAATTTATTCATGGTAAATTGGCAAAATATGGCAATATTCTTCCTTATGTTCGAGAAGATATTAAGGAGTCATGCAAAGAATCCTAAATATCATTTGGAGACAACTAGAGTGATTCTAAGGACTAGGTAATAATAGTTTTCAATTCTTCACAATCAAAATGGATGTGATGGGGTCCCCATGGCCATTTAAAATTGAGGTACTTCAATATATGTGAATATGGAAAGTTGTGATGAAGTTAGACGATATGAATCTTTTGTAATATTCAGTCTACATGCAATTCTTGAAATTAATGGAACAATACAAAATTGTTAAGATGACAAAGAAAATTGCTGCTCAAATAGCAATACTATCAAGGAGGACTTCAACATGCATTATATCTCTATATTTTTCTTATAGGGTGGGAAACTTTTACAGGAAATCTTCGTCAACATATAATCTTTGGGAAACACACATGGTTCTATGCTTATTATATTGGCTCTACAAAAGAAAGAGTAGATGATTCAGTTGTGGGGGAATCAAGGAGAGGATCATGGACTATGAATCTCTAGGCAAGGTTTACGTCTTGGAGGATTTTCATAATAAGGATTCTTAATAAGTCAAGATGTGACAGTTCTCTCTATATTATTGTTTCTTTCTCTTTTATATTTTTTCTGGGTTTTCATTTTTAGCATGAGAGAAATGACTCCTTGGTTTCCTCCTCATATTTAGCACAAATGATGTTTCTTTGTAAATTAATTTGATGAATAAATGAAAACCCATCCCATCAAGAAAAAGAGCTCTTCTTTCTTGCATTTATGAGAGCATAGTTGTGAGGCTAAACATGAATACAATCATGCATATTAACTTATATCTCCTATTTGGTCACTTAAGTCGAATCATGATACATTTGTTTTACTCCCACTATTCCGTGACTTACCTTATTGTATCAATTTTTTCAGTCACAAAGATGTGCAACTAACATAGGTTGTACATGTTATGCAATTTTCTATAATTGTATGCTTTCCTTGTATAATAACCCATGTATGTTTTCTCACACAACAAAGAGTTTTATGCATATCTTAAATCTATGTGTAAATTGATCTTCACATATGCCTTTATTCAAAGGGTATGCTATCATATCTTTAGTAAATAGATAAGACAATGATATTTCATTCTTTTGAAACATATCAAGTATGTAATGATATTTCACCATTATACGCTTGCTCCAAAAGCTATTAGCTCCACTCTTTATTAGGCTTGTAGCTACATCATTGTCATAATATATGTTGAATATGTCTAGTTTCAATTCTTGTATAAGGCCCAAACGACACTAGTTGCAATTGTAATAAAAGCAACATACTTAGCTTCTTGTGTAGACAAAGTTGTGCAATCATGTTTTTGTATGACCAAGTAACAACACCTCCTCCAAACAAGAAAATATGATTGGAGGTTAATTTGTTAACATCTATACTTCCAACAAATTCGGCATATTATTATCCAACCACTTTCAATTCATATGCCTCATAACATTATTTAAGTTCCTTATCTCTGATAGATATCTCAAAATCCTCTCTACAACAATTCAATTTTAGTAACTAGGATTACTTTGATAACTACTCACAATACCAATAACAAAACTAATATAAGGTCTTTTATACAACATAATATACATCAAGCTATCAATAACTTGAGCATAAGTGTCATTTGGTTTTTGTTATCCATCACTAGGAAAATCAACTTTATAGAGTTATTATATAGATGTCCTTAAAGTCTTAAAATTACTCATTCTAAACTTTTTGAGGATATAATCAATATATTTATCTTGGCATAGAGATAGTAGTCTAGATACTCTACCACCAACAATCTTTATACTTAGGATATAGAATGCTTCTCTCATACTCTTCATTTTGAACTAGAACTTAACATTGACTTAGTTTTGACAATTATGTCAGTTTCATTTTCACTTAGCAAAATGTTTACATATAAGGATAGAATGAAAAAATGATTCACACTATTCCAAACAATAACACAATAATCAAGATCAACCACAAATCTAAGTTCTACAATAGCATATTGAAAGGTCAAATAAGATTGATGAAGAGTTTGTTTAAGATTGTATAGGGATTTTATCAGCCTGTAAACTTTATCTTCTTGAGCTTTACTAATTAGCCTTCTATATATTTTATATAGATAGTTTGATTGAGGTCATTATTCAGAAACCGTCTTTACATGTCATTGATATAAATCTAAATCATAAAAGGCAATGATAGCTAGAATTATCCTTATGAATTCAAATTTTACAACAAGAGAATATTGTTTATGTAATTTAATCCTGTTTTGCAACCAACCTCAACTTAAATTTCTCTATTGAACCATTAAGTTTATATTTCTTTTTAAGTACTCATTTACAACCAATTACTTTCCTTTCCTTAGCCCAATTTGTCAATTTGCAAACTTAGTATTTTCAATGAATCCAACTTCTTCATCTATTGGTTTTTCAATATGTTGACTTAGATGAAATAGTAGCTTCTTGATAAGTCAAGTTTCCAGTCATCTGATCTAAATGTAATGAATAATACATTTTCTCAACTAAACAAATATGGTAATCCTTTAAATAGGATGAAGGAGCCCATTGTCTATGTACCCACAAAGATCATTATAATCAATATCTATGGGGTTCACATGTTGATTCATCTAGATCCACAAGATTATTATCACTTTCATCATCATTTGTAAAGATATATTCTTAGAATCCATTAAGAACTCAACCTTCCTACTTTCTATTAAATTGTGATCTTTATGATAAAATTGATCTTTTAGATATCTAATAAAGATACATCTCAATGATATATTATCTAACTTATCTTTAGACTAGTCTAAATTCTTTACATATGCAATCAGTTTCCAACTTCGTATGTGACTAAGGTATGATTTTCTATGAGAGACAACTCATATGGTATAAAAGATACAACTTTACAAGAAACTTTGTTCAGTGTATACATAATTGTAGACAATGCTTCTCTCTAAAAAATTCTAGATAACATCTTATTATATCGTTCAACTATACCATTTTATTGAGGTGCTCTAGGCATGATATTGTGCTTCTCTATTCCAAAGTTCTTGCAATATTTTGAAAATTGAGAAGAGGTATATTTGCCACTGCAATTAGACATCAAAACTTTGATTTTACAATCCAATTGATTTTCGACTTCTTATTTTTACTCTTTAAATATATCTAATCCCTTAGTCTTATGTGAGAAGAGGTATATATATTCATACCTCAATGAGACTTTATTATGTGTTTGATCAGTACTATGTATTGATTTCTACCGTAGCTAACCATAAGGAACTTGACCAAACACCATCAAGAGTAACCAAATGTGGGTTATTGCCGACAATGAATTTGACGTCTAGGCAGATAAGCACCACCTTCGATTCCTTTTCCCCTTTTAATTTTTGTTTATGAATATGATTATCTGTTTGTAAATCACTATCTAAATACTATGGAGATACCTAATTGGCTTCTTTTATGTATAAGGCCTCAGATTTTGATAGTGAAAAGAAAATCTATGTTTCTCCTTTTTTGTGTTAAAGAGAAAAAAAAACTAATAACCATTAATTAGAGAAGGAATAATAGAAACAAAAACAGTTATTAGAAAAATGATTTCCTTTAATCCCTGCTCCTTTCTTTGGATCAAGACATGGAACTGAAAAAGAACTCTATTTTGTATTAGACTGTAATGTTTACTTAATAACATGGATTAGTGTTGATTTTCAGAATATTTTTCTTTCACAGTAGTCCTTTTATATTCTCTCTCTACATGGCCAAAAAAATGTTTCTGGGATAGATATGCTACCTGGAGAACACTTCTTTGATTCGGACATTACTTGAGGAGCGGTTGTGTGTCGAGAATGCTTTGATAACAGTGTAAAAGGAAGACCAGATGATTTGGTAGATGGAGGATTCAAGGGAGAGTATCATGAGACTATGAATCTCCAGGCATGGTTTACATCCAAGAGGATTTTCACATTAGGGATTGCCAGTAAGTCAAGATATGAGAGTTCTGTCTATATTGTTTTATCTATCTCTTTGTTTTCCTTTTATTTTTCATCCTGATTTTCTTTTTCCAACAGGGAGAAACGTCCACTTGATTTCCTCCTCACATTTAGCACAAATAATGTTTTGTTATACGATCCCATGAAATAAGGGAAGAAGCCCTTCTTTCCTCATTTGATGGAAGCATAATTGTGAGGCTAGAAGTGGCCACAGTCATGGGTATTAACTTAGAGGCTCTCCACAACACGATGTACATTAGGTGATATTTTCTTCACTTTTCCTTTTTCCGACAAAGGTAGAGATTTATCAAGAAAACAATAATACTCATAAACAAAAATTAAGTCAGTGTCTCAGTCTTATCGTATAACTCACGTTAGATACATATTGTGTACTGTTTTACGGTACAGTATCGCAAACTAAGACTATTGTCATGATATTTGCGAACGACGATCAGAAAATCTGTCATATGTATAATAATAATGTTCGACTCTGAGACGTGTGCTTCGCTAGGTACATCTTTGGGCTGTTCTCATGCATATTCAGGGCACCGCACAGCTGGTCGACAGGGCCGCGGCCACCCGAATGCCCACGAGCTGCGTACCTGGGCCTAGTTGGGTCAGCTATACCCTGCCCGTTTGGGTCAGGCTGGGTCGGGGTCGCGCAGGTGGTCTCAATATTGCCATCCCTAAGTTGGATGGAGAGCGCCGACCATGAGAATGGGTTGGGATCATTGGCGGCCCCTACTATGACCGAAATCAGCAAGCGTAGCCCGTTTCCAACTAACCAATGTTTTCCAATTCATCAGGCGAATTTGCAAAAGTAAGGCCTACTTGACTCAATGAGTGGAGCAGGCTAGAGTTAAAGCAGGATGGAGAATTCTGGTCTGCTGGGACCCAAGATTCAGAACCCGGCCCATTCTTTGTTTGTGGGTGTTTTTATGTTGACTTGTCTTTTCTTTTTGGTTACAACAGGGAGGCCGAAAACAGGCATCCGTGTCCTAGGAATCGAAGTGACTAGGGGTAAGCATTGACGGGTATGGTTTAATGACCGTGATGATGAGACTGTGACAAGTTATTATTTGAAGGAAGTAATTTCTCATTTTGTTGACATACTAATTGCTCAATATTTGATAATAAAAAGAAAGTCGAAACAAAAAAAATGTTCTTTAGCTGTGCCCGTGACACTTGCTCGTATAGGATCACGCGGTCATGTTTAAAGCCTGTATTTGACAAATGGAGGCGTTCAATTGACTTGTCAAAAGCTTGTCAGTATTCAAGCCAAATTGTAAAGTTTTGTTTCTTTAACTTTGAATCAACAAGTGTATGTGTGTGCGCGGGCTTCCCCTTGAGGTCGGTTGTGGGCAAGGAGGGGGCGCAACGCAATTGAGCAAGCATTAGCGTAAGGGGTGTAAGGGGTTCCAACAAATGACATTATGTCACATAACATTTTCCGGAGCGCTAGCGCCACGCGACGATTCTCACTTGAGCATGTCTACGCACGGACAACTCATGAAGAGACACACGCATTTCTTCATTCCGAAGGCAAGCGCGCTTGAAGGCGGGAGGCGCGGGCGTGAAGGCGGGTGGCACATGCGTGGAGGCGAGCGGTGCGTGCACACATGAAGTTGTTCATGCTCGTGTACATACTTTAGCTAGTTTGGATTGAGTCCTTGTAACCGAGGGTTTAAGTGTGTGTGAACCACTCGGACTAGCTAGGGTCGGTTAAGTTCATGTTGAGTCATGTTGGGGTAGCTAAGCTAGCTAGGTTAGTGTCTAACTAAGGTGGTTAGGGACTAACCAAACCCAAGGAATATTCTTGGGCTGGGTTAGCTGCACCCTTGGGCTATAAATAGACCAAGGGGGGCTGCATGAATAGTAACCCGAGAATAGTAGTTACACTTGAGTTCCATTGGGGGAAAGGGAGTGTGGCTGGAGTTTGGGGTTCCTAGAGCATAGAGAGACACTAGGGGATGCTAGAGGTGAGAGTGATCACTGGAGAGAGAGCTCCTCACGAGTCTAGGGTCAGCTGCTTAGTCTAGGCATGCGTAAGTGTTGTCCCAAGTCACTTGATGTAAAGGTGTAGTCTTGTAAGCCTTTGGAATAAAAGAGAGTTTTGATCCTCTTCTTACCTGCGTGTATTTGTCTACTCGTGGAGAGGCTGAGATGCATGTGTGTGCGTGAGACAAGCATCGAGGTAAGAAGACTTTAGAAGGCATTGTAGACGTGCAGTGCGATTAGAAGAAACCTTTCTTGATGCGGTTTCCAGCATTGGCGCAGGAGGCTGAGGTAAAGCGTGACTTTACCTGTCATCACAGAGCATCGGACTTCCATTAGGCCGAAGTCAGGATCGCCTCCGTGACAAAGTGGTATCAGAGCATGGAAGCTCGGTTTCAAAGGCCAAGAAGCGAGGGAACGCCGCAGATCTGTGGATCAGAAGTTTTGGCAACGTTCTGCAAAATTTCAGAAAATTCTGGCATGAGTTTTGTGAGAAACAGTCAGGTAAGTAATCTGCCAAGTAAGTAATCTGTTTTCTGAAATTCAGTAGTGAGATAGTTAGATCTAGACGTGGAGGAGTGTACTCTACAGATCTAACACGAAATTGACGAAAAAGAATCACTCAAAACATATCAAAAATCAAAAAACTGCAGATCGGTTTCTACTGTATAGAATTTAGGGAAAATTCTATAGATCCGTGAATTGTGATCAGATTTGGGAGATTTTGACTGTAGCAACACTTGATCTGTGTGCTACACTTCTAGATCTAAGTAGGAGGAAGGTAGATCTCCATAAATCTAGTGAGATATGGGCCGAAGAAGACTAGATCAGAAAAAGAAAATAGGGCGAATTTAAGTTTTTGCAGAAATTTCTACAAACCGCAAGAACAGGTGGACAGATCTTATTCTGTGGACGATTCATTCTAATTCTTTGGTTGATTTGATAGCTAACTACTTGCTGGAGATGTGTAGTGTGCTGTTGAAGAAGAATAAGTGTTGAGTTGTTGCAGATCCAGAAGAAACTTCTGGAAAGTCGGCTGGAAAGTTGAAATTTCAGGACAGTGAATTTGATCTGCTGATTGTAAGGTCTCTGGTCCAATCCTTGCTTAAGTTGACTAACAAGAGTATTGCTTAGTGAATTTAAGGTGAGGATAGGTGTGGATCTAGATGGAGCTACCGTGAATTGATGGAATTTTCAAGATCCGCTGAAAAAACGAGCAGAAACAGTTGACACAGAACGGTATAGAAAATCCAGATGTGGATTTTCTCGATTTTGATTGAGTTGTTTGAGTAGGTGTTACTGGTAGGAATTGCGTGAAAATTTGTACACAGCTTGTCTATATATCAGTGAGGATCAATGTGTCTTGGAATTCTGAAAATAGAGTCTGTAGTGCTTCAGATATAGTCCGTAACAGTCCGCACAAATTAGCTATGCAAAAACGTTGTTTTCTACACCAAGTTGGTTCGGGAAGTCTGTAATTTGTTTGTTTAGTCTGGTTTTGGGTCTGTAACCTATAAATCAGGTTGATAGTCACTTGGATGATGAAGACAAGGCAGAAGGTGGTGGAGGAGGCCAGTTCTTCCAGCAAACTATTCTTGGACAAAGTTTTGTAGCAGGTTTTGCAGGAGTTGGCTGTGATACAAGCGACGTCGGATCAGGTAGATGTGCTAGTGGCCCGTTTGCAGAAGCAGTATATGCAAACGTCTATAGAACCAGAGGGTGTCCGACAAGAGAGTGAAGTTTCAAGTCAGCCCATTGACATGCGTGAACAGGCACACCATTTGAATGCCTCTTTTTCTGCTTCTTCGAATGCATGCACGACAAAGGTAGGTGAGTGGACTGCAAACCTCGTGAGTGAAGTGTGCGTAGGGGCTGTTCCAAAGGCCATACTTTGGCGAAGATAGGCCGAGTAGGTGGCGGAAGTGGACTTAGTGTAAAGGTGCGAGGGGTTGCGAGGCGAAGAGACTCACGTCGGGGGCATGAGGTGCCATCCCGAAGGTCGCGTGGAAGGCCTAGGGCAGCTAGGTGGGTTGTCGGGAGGCGAGTGCACACGGGCAAAAATTGGGTGAGTTACCCAAAAGAGAGGAAGGTGGTGAATGGTGTCCGAGTGAGGACCGTGCCGAAATGGAGTTGCCGATGGTGCAAGGGTTGCACGTATCGGAACACCAAGAGTGGTTGTAGGGAGAAGAGGAGCTTGAGGGTTCGGGTATGGGTCAAGTGTTTCCACGAATGCCAAAGGTCTCGAGGCAACTCCCGTATCAACATGAGATGTGCGAGGGACAGTGTGGGTTCCACGCATGGGATGTACATCCCTAGGGGCGCATGGGGGCGCATGGGAATAGTACCGAGGGATAGGCGTGTCGATGATGCAAGCGCCAGGTACCGTTCACGTTTCAGGTAGGAGACGTGAGGGGTCTTGTCACTAGGTTCCTCAGAGGGGCGATGTGAGACGCTGGGAAAAGACGATGTTCCAGGTGGAGGAATGTGGCGGAGTATGGCATGAGTGCCAGCGGATGAGAAGAAAACCCCCTCGAGCAGGGAGGTTTAAGTCAGGCTGTTAGCACTAGACGCAGTGCGCCAGGGCAAAGCCGCAAGGGGCAGGTTGCCAATGTCAAGCCGGGACTGAGGAGAAGCTTGAGTCAGCATGAGTGTCGTGCGAACCAAACTTTCAAGGGAGGTTTTGACGTGCTAGGGACAGAAGCCGAAGGTGGTAATGGAGCGGATGGCTGAGGTCGTGGGAAATACTCAGTTGGGGGAGTGCCTTGGGCTAGGCACACACTCACGAAACCTCGAGGGCGAGGTCCTGCTTGGCCAGGGGAGAGTTGTCACATGACATTTTCAAGAGAGCGAGCATCACGCGAGAGGTTGAGAAGTTAAAATTGAGAGAGTTAAAAGAGTCGGGGAGTCGTAAAAAAATGATAAGCATGAGGGAGATTGACCTCGTTTATAGAAGTCATTTCAATTGTCAAGCATGAATGTTGGTTCACACCCCAAAGCAATGGTGTATTCATCAAGCATTCTTTAGAGGTAAAAGTATAATAATGCCAACTTATAAAACGAGCATTGAAGAAAAAAGGTGACAAAAAAGTACATGCAAATAGTAAAGGGTGCAAATAGTACGTGTAGAAAATTTTCAATTAAATGCTATTCTATTATTATAATTGCACCCTTAAGCTAAATTAGAAAGCCCTCTTTAGCCTCACCCAATACTTCTCGAGACTATTAACCCAAGCAATATTGACTTGCATGTCCTTTTCCAATTCTAGGAACCAAGCTAACAAGTCTTGTAACTCCCCTAACTCCTCGGCAAGATCTTGAGCCAGTTGAACCAAGATTAGTGAGAATGAAAGAAAAGCTGACACAGATCATTGGTAGGAGAAAAAATCAGTAAAAAAAAACAGAGGAGAGAATATGTAACAAGAGATTTTGGGTTTTAAAAAAAAGAATATATTTAATAAAAAGGATTTATGAATAGCAATTATACTCTTTTACTATGAATTGTGCTAGTAGGGGGTACACGGACCCTGTGGATTGGGTTAAGGGTCAAACTCAGCCCTAAAACTCCACAAGCATGAGAGCTTCACATCTGGCTTCTATTTGGTTGTGGACAATGTGAAACACTTACATAGACTTGGCTTCCACCAAGGGAAGCTCATTCTTCACTTAAAAGGGAATAAGGTATCGCATTGAGCCTCTTGAAGGGAATAAGGTACCCCACCAAGTATGCATCCTCTTTCCATTGCACGAGGAACTCAAAAATGGTTTTATTTCCCTCAACTTACGAGGCTCACTCCCCTTGCCCCTCCAAACTTCCTGTAACTCCCTCGGCACAACGTGATTCGAATCCGTCTGGGTTTAGGCCCACGAATGAAAATCGAGAACTCTGCATTGCGAAGTGTGATGGCGATCCAGGCAAAGGCGAGCGAGGTGGTCCCACGGCGGACACCCAGTTGGATGGCCGACGGTCGAATTCAACCACCGGAAATCGATAGTTAAGGAGGGGTTTAGTGGTGAATGGCTTAGGTGGAGATGGGGAGGCTTGAAGTGGCGCAACCGGAGGTGGAAATGGGTGGGCGATGGCTGGAAGGTGTTTCACCAGTGGCACTGGGTGGATTCCGACATCAGGTAGTTGCCATTTTGGCAAAGGGTCAAGGTATTCGGGCTAGGCTCAGTGAGGTAAGGAATGCCGGAATGGCGATTCCGTAAGGGTTACTGGAAGAAACGGAGGCAGGTGGCAACTATGGTTTGTAGTTCGTGACTGAGGTGAAAGGGGCAGTGTCTCAATAAAGGAGGCAGCAGCTCGGAGCGGTTGTCGAACAGAACAGAGGTTGGCCGGGAATATGGGTTCAGACAATGGGGTTAAACTTAATCGGTTGAAATAAGGATGTGTCCCAAACAGTGTACAGTTGTCTTGGTCCGCGTTGAGTTACAAGGGTGAGATGCCAGGTACTTGCGGTGACTGACGCGAGCTGGATAGGATCAAGTGAGTGAACTCATTAGAAGTTAAAGAAGAGAATCGGTCGAACAGAAGAGAGTTGACCATAATCCGGCAGGCTTGAGAAGGAAGAGGAGGCAGAACTTGGGTAAGGGAAAGGGCATTCGTTAGAGGGAGATAGAAAAGGAGCTGAACGCAGCTTAGGAAATGACTCATCTCATTCATGTTCAACGATACTGATGATATCTCTATTTACATATATGAAAATCCATTCACTCTATAGATTGTCAGTTTCGTATCTTTGATCTCTACCGTCGGATGAGCATTTTCCATATGGGCCACTATACTGCCATTTTATCAGCATCTTCATTTTAGGCACTTGAGATTCCACTACTTTATGATATTAAATCCTAATAACCATCCATAAAAGTATATCTTTGTGAAAATATATTCAACATTTATGTTGATAATAGTAAGAATGTCAATTCCATTTGTATTTTTGATTCTTATGGTGTATGACATTACTTATTAGTCATGTGACTTTGTTAGAAAAACAAATGGCATAGTTAGATCTAATTTGATTCTAAAATTAAATAAAACTAATCAATCATGTACTTCTTTAGTGCTAACTAAGATTACAAGACTTCCTTTTCTTAGAGTAGAAAGATGTTATGACATGTTGAATTTGATTTATTATGATGTTTGTGATTTTTATGGACAGTCTATTGTAAGTGGTATGAGATATTTTGTCACATACATTGATGATTATACTAGATATTATCATGTTTATGTGATGCTTATTAGAGATGAAGTTTTAGAAAATTAAAGTTTTCAAATATAAAATAGAACTTGAACATCAATCTTTCATCAAATACTTAATATCATGTAAGAAAACAAATTACTATAATCTAAATCATTTTAACTCCACGGGGAACATATGCCACATGAGGGCTTCGTGTTTACCACAACAAAATGGTATGACTGAAATAGAAAATAGAGTATTTAGTAGAAATGATATAAAATAGGTTTGGAGTACCTCAAAATTAATGACTTCAAATTTAATCTCTAACATTACTTCATTGATACTCATGTCCAACGTATCACTTAAAATGTCTTCTTTGCTTCTAAACATTATCTTTGCCATCAAAATAACAAGCTTTCCATCCATGAGAAGACTAAGGATCTCATGGACATTGTGAAGGGTAATAGTCATCTTACCCATGGCATATGAAAGTCGTTTGTGTCTAGTTGCCAACACTCGATAAAATTGCTCAACTCATGGCCTATAACTTCATAAAATATATCTTCGTACCCAATCAATTCACTTCTATCTACAATCTCAACTTAATTATCATGCATTATATTTGTTCACTTGACTAACCATGTGCTGCCAGTGGTATACCTTATATAGGTTATTACCATTTTTCACGTTGTCTACATATTTACATTTATATAGTCAATTCACAAAGCATGTATAAAACTAAAAATATATAATTTCACTAAAGTTTATCTTTTCTTACTAGATTTAATAGAGAATGTGACCTTCAAAACTAGGGAGTAACCCTGATATATCAAGCACTCTTTCACCATCACTCATTGTATTATCAATCTCAGTCTATGAAGTATTTACGTAGTCCTCATATTGTAAAGGCTTGACTTCATCAATATGTGTATCAACCAAAATCTCTTTGTTTTCTACTCTTCCTCTACGTGGTCATCGTTTATATAATATAGTGTTATGTCTCCTAGATTATGTAGTGATGTTATGCTCTTCTACTCGTGTCTCAAGAGCCATACTTATATAAGAAAAAAATAACAAGCGAAACAAATAAGATTCCACGCATATTGTATTTGTCACCTAAAACAAGGGAGATGTGGCTCAAATGCATCTCCCAAGTAGGAGAACCATAACCCAATAACATCTCCTACCAACTAAAAAATGTGATTGTCACGATTGTCTCCCACGGACAGATACCTATAGACATGCACATCTCCCTTTGTAGGAGAAACATGTTGTGTCTCGATGTAGAAATCTAGCCAAATTCATGCCATGATTTCAATAAAAAAATGAATGAAAACACCAAATAAAAAATAAAAAATATAACAAATCAATGACATACTTCGAAAAAATATTGATTCCACCTTTGAATCAACCTCCTTCCTTTTTCTCTTTTTCCCCTCTTTCTCTTCTTCTTCCTTCCCTTTTCTTCTTCTTCTTCCTCTAGCTTGATCCAAAGTAATGTAGGAAGAAGAAATCGTAAATCCGAGGCATGGGCCATCAAAGCACATGCATGGGCTTCAAGGTGGTGGTGGAAACACAGAGAGGAGAGGGAGAGGGAGAGGGAGAGAGAGAACCATGTTTTTTTTAGGGATACAGATGGGGGTTATTTACATTCAATAGGAGCAAAATAAGAAATAAAAAACAAAAAAGAATGTGTGAACAGTAAAAGGGGCATGCAAATAGCAATCGTGAAAAGATACATTATCTAATAACTGAGCACATCAAGTGTGGTTTCAATTCAAGTAAGATCTACATGGTAAAAACTTAAGAAAATGAAAAGCCACATGGTTTTCTGAACAAAATTGATATACACACACCCTTTTCACTGTCCATACACCCTTTTATCATGATTATGATTTTACCCCTATTAAAATCCAAAAATTAGCTCGATACTCCTAGCATATGAAAATCTCTCTCTACGGGTTCTCTCTTTAATGTTGACCATCCCATGCCATTTTTTGGTGTCCATGACTTAAAGCTCAATCTAATACATGGTACTGAACCATCCACCATCTCATAGTATTTCAAATCAAATCGAAAAAGGACGAAAAAAAAGAAAACAAGGAAGAAGAAGAATAAAAAAAGAAAAGAGAAAGAGAAGGAAGCTGATTCGAACAGGATTTTGATGATTACTATTCGCAAATCCCTTTTACTATCTACACACCCCTTTTCTAAAAATAGCAAATTATCCTGCATCACTTTCTCTCTCCTCTCACACCCAATTCTAGCATTTCTCTCTTCTCCCATGCAATTCTAGAAAGGGTATCTCCCACTAGACCTCTTTACTCCAAAGACCAACATTTCATTCATTTTTAGTGTTATTGATTTCTTCATAGCTTAACAACACATATTTTTACAAATCTCATCAAAGAAAAGGAAAAAAGAAATAAGAAATAAGAATCAAGGATAAGAAAAATGAAATAAAAAATAAAATCAATAACACAAAGAAGGAACAATAACAATAAGAATCAAGATCCAAAGAAGAAGAAAAAGAAAATAAAAAACATACAAAAAATAACAAGAAAATTGAAAACAATGCCAAGTTCCCGATTCAAGACATGACACAAGCATGCCTCTCCAATTAAAATGGAATCAATAAATCAAATAAATGATAAAAATACATCAAATCAATAAAATACCTTACGAAATCACCGAAACCCTCTTAGATATATACACCTTTTTACTATCCACACACCCTATTTCTCATATTTTCCAAAATACCTTAGCAATTTTTGGTAATTACTAGGGTATCTTAGATCAATGGACTCTCTCTCCTCTTGTGCAAACTATTGTCTTCCACCACCTTTCATCCATTCTTCGCTCTCCAATCTATCCAACCGATCCATTACCCGATCTGCAGCAAAGGAACGAATAGAAATCCGTAAAAAAAGGAAGAAGAAGAATTAGAAAGAAAGAAGAAAAAGAAGAAATAGGAGGCCACTTCGAAGTAAATTCATTGATTTGTCAAGATATGTTATTAATCTAATTTTGGTTTTGTTGCTTTTTTATTATTTTAAATTATTTTTGACAGAATTATAATTGAAAAACCCATCGACCATGCAATGGTGGATTCTAATTTTCAATGCTTTCATGTCGATACCATTGCCAAGATGAAAATATAGGAGGCATCAAAGAGACATCGGCCATGTGCATCTGGAAAAAAGTAATAGCACAAGAGAGATTAACCAAAACATGGATAAACTAAATGCCTAAATAACATAATCACATTTAAAGATATATTGATTACTGCTACAAAATGTTGTGCAGTATGATAATAGTACATGTACTATACATCTTTCATGGTTGATTGCTCAATGTCTAACCCTAGCAACAGAAATGTCGTCAACCCTCTCATAGAGAATAGTACTAGTGTTACATTTTATTAAGTAGCAATGGTTGAACTTATGTTTGCCATGAACATCCAATAATCATTAAGACATGACCTATCTTTTATGTATAAAATATAACAAATAGCAATATCAACACCACCATCCTCTATAAAAACTCATACATATATGTCACAACATTCGTGCCACTTTCTTCAAGCACTCTTTACTACCTTCACCCTACCACTCCTTCTCTTGTCTCAAAGTACATTAATGACTCGATACCTATAATTTTCATCTCAAATAATAATCACTGAAGCATTTACAAAGATACTCATAAAGTTCGGTACCGTTGTCTCAAGCATTTACAAAGATACATTAATGACTCAATACCTATAATTTTCATCTCTAAAGGAAACGACCCAATCATTTAGATTATATAGTAGTTGTTGCATAACTTTGAGAACTGTTATCTTTCTTTCTAATTTTCATCAATGTATTGTAAATATATTTTGCCGAACTTACATTTGCCTTATTAACTCGCTTTAAATATGTCAAAATATGCTTCAGTTTGTAATGATTTTTGTAAAGCCCTTTATCACATTATACTCAGATCCACTCAATCTGCCTAGGAAGCATGCTCTTTAAGATATAATCTAGAAGATAGTTATGCGCCCATTCACTAAATTCAACTTCCAATAACCATTGAATGCACCCTCTTCTCTTACTAAAAATAGACAGTCTACCTTCCTAGTGCCTATCCACCTACTATTTTCAACATCAATATTTTTATTCACTCTATATTTGTCACTTCTTTCATACCTAAGACATACCTTGTTTGTTATGCCTTTACTTTTTAAATGAAGAATAATATTAATAATATTATGATTCTACTCAATATTTTTTACATACTCAATAAGTTCATTATGACTCTTAAACATATCCTCTATCATAAACATGCTTGAATAGGTAAGTCTATCACCCTCGCAATCAACAAATATTTTTTCTACCTCACCGGCCAACCAATTAAAGAATATATCATGTAGTGCGCTACAATAACTTATACTCTGTGTAATCTTGATATAATAAAAATTTTGATCGGTCATTGTCTTCTCTTAATCGATTTCATCATGATTACTTTTACTTGAGTTGTTTGTCATTTTATAATATATAAAAAGATATAAGATTTGAAATACATAACAAATAACACATATCTCATTTGATGGAGACGTGTCCCAATTGTGTCTCACCTTGGAAAAACTTGGGTTAGGTGCATCCTCCCTTAAAGAAGAGAGAATCACATGTACTACATTTCGCATCAAAACTCTAGCGAGTGAATCTTTTAACCCAAAACCGTAAAACATTAATCAAAATAAAAAATAAAAAACAAAATAAACCAATAGGAATATGAAAATATTATTAAGAATCAACCTTTCAAAGTCCAGAAAAATCCGAAAATCAATTGAATCAATAGTCTTTTTATTTTTTGTTTATATTTTTTTCTTTCTTGTTTCATAAATCTCCGATAAAGTTCATAAGAGAATAGGAGTGTATTCATTGTTTACAAAAAAAAAAAAACAATAGCTCTCAATGAATAAAATATCAATCATCACAGTAAAAAGAAGGGAATGTCAAAATTGGGTATGGAGAGAAGATAAATTGTTGTAGGGTTATTTTTAATATTTTTAAAATATGGGTTATGGATAGTAAAAGAGGTGTAAAGATAATAATCACCTTCTGAAACCGTGTTAATAGGCATGACCGGTTTCAAATCACCTTGGAGGTTTGAATATGAACCATACTGAACCAAGAACTATAATGAAACCAAAACTGAGAGCCTTGTGTTGAACCATAATTGGTTGCTCCAAAATGAGGGTTAAACTGTCATTTCATCACTGTTTTAATTTAATATTGAAATTTGAAAGAAACTTACAAAACCCAAGTCCTACATTAGATTTTAGGCTAAAATTGTGACTCTACATTTCTGTGTGGGCCTTACTCTTATTAAGAAGGATGGGCAGGAATCACCTATCACTAATGTTGAGCGCTGCTATCAATAGGAAATGATCAAACTGGTAATAATGACTTTTGGACATTTCTTAACTAGAAAAAATATCAAAGATCATGCTCATTTAATACATCAAAATTTATCATTTTTTAATGGTTTATTATTTAAAATAAAATTAAATAATGATTATATAGTTAAGAAAATGAGATTTAATCCCAAAACCGATGATTATGGAACTATAAGACTGGTCGAAGTCCAGTTCCTGTTTTTGGGCAAACTGAAACTGATGATAGTTTACCTCGAGTAAGAGTATTTGTTAAGAGAGGGAGAGAAAGATCATGCCTGTCTTGTAAAAGGAAACTGTTTCCTAAAAGGCGTGGGAGAGAGTCCACAAGAACTCTATTCTATTAGAGAGACAAAGAGCCATGCGAGTCCTCTTTGACCGTTCGATACATTAGAGGAGAGTGAGAGATGTGGCAGGTGCGTGCATGGTGAGATGCTACGAGAGAAAGAGCGTTTGTGAATACAGTGAGAGTTAGAAAGCTTATCTTCGATAATCATGGTGGTCACTGCCTTGCTTCCTGGATCCACTTATTTTTCTTTTCTTGAGAATCAAAACCTTGTCGATTTCATGCCCTATTTGATGCATTGTTGATCTCCTATGTTACATAGGCATGGGTACGGTATCTGTATTGGGTACAGAGATGGGTATGGGATATGATAATTTTAAAAAGTATAAGATACGAGTATGTCATTATATTAAAAAAATTATACAATAAAAGTTCACTATAAAAATATAACATAAAACTTATTAAAAATTGAAATGTACAAATTTTAACATAACATATAACTTCAACAACAAACTTAACATACATTAAAACATAATATTTTGGGGCTTTGGAATGAAGTTGACTCATCCTGATATTTGACATATTCATCACAAAAGTTCTTACAACTCATCATACTACACATATTAGTACACAATTAGGTGGATTCAAAATCCAAAAAATTTTGAAAGCATGATATTAATACAGGATAAGTATCCAGTATGGATACTCCACCATAAACAAAGTATTCATGCATCATAGGTGATCCCTAATCATTGCAAAAAAGACCTTCATGTATCCCATCATATAATTAGTGAAAAAGTTTATTTGGGTCAGGCCATTTGGTTTTCCTCTTTACATTGGGGAGTTCTCCATAATAAAAATGGGGTGGCTTTATTCTTTATTTTTGCTTTTTGTGAGCATAATTGTTTCGGTTTTCTTAATCATATTATTCATTGCTTGCTTCCTCTTTCAAATTGCCGAAAGGAGAAGAAATGATATTTGCTTCTGCCAGCATTTCGATTTGAACCTTTCCAAAACATTGAGATCAGGAGTTGCGGGGTTAATAAGGAATGTGTCACAGATGCGATCCTGACTTCGGCCTAACGGAAGTTCGACGCTCCGTGATGGCAGGTAAAGCCACGCTTTACCTCAGCCTCCTGCGCCAATGCTGGAAACCGCAGCAAGAGAGGTTTCCTCTAATCGCATTGCACGTCCACAACGCCTGCGAAAGTCTTCTTACCTCGATGCTTGTCTCACGCACACACACATACATCTCAGCCTCTCCACGAGTAGACAAATGCATGCAGGTAAGAAGAGGATCGAAGCTCTCTTTTATTCCAAAGGCTTACAAGATTGCACCTTTACATCAAGTGACTTGGGACAATACTTACGCATGCCTAGACCGAGCAACTGACCCTAGACTCGTGAGGAACTCCCTCTCCAACGATCACTCTCACCTCTAGCATCCCCTAGTATCTCTCTACGCCCAACGAACCCCAAACTCCAGCCACACTCCCTTTCCCCCAATTGAACTCAAGTGTAACTACTATTCTCGGGTTACTATTCATACAACCCCCCCTTGGTCTATTTATAGCCCAAGGGTGCAGCTCACCCAGCCCAAGAATATTCCTTGGGTTTGGTTAGTCCCTAACCACCTTAGTTAGATACTAACCTAGCTAGCTTAGCTACCCCAACATGAACCTAACCGACCCTAGCTAGTCCGAGTGGTTCACACACACTTGAACCCTCGGTTACAAGGACTCAATCCAAACTAGCTAAAGTATGTACATGAGCATGAACGACTTCATGTGTGCACTCGTCGCTCGCCTCCACGCACGCACCGCCTGCCTTCACGCGCGCGCCGCCCGCCCTTTGAAGCTTTTTCTAATCTCTCTTTTTCAAACTTTCTCAATATTTCAACACCCCTCTATTAACCTCACTTTCAATTTCAATCAATTTTCAACTTCCCCCAACTAAAATTGGCTGCCCTCAAGCTCTCCATGGGTGCCCTTAATGAAGAGACATGCCTAGTGCACATTACAATCGAAAGTGAGATGCACACCATGGTATTTTCATATTTTAAGAGTGACTTAATGAGGGTGAATTTTCTTAAAGGAGGGCACGGTTGGCCCCTAAAAGGAAAATACGGACCAACAATTTATCTGACATCCAAGGAGGTCACCCTTTTAGGTTCATCCTCTTCGAGTACATCCTACCTCTTATAAGCATATACATACATATATATGTATGTATGCACACGTATGTGTATATAATATATATATATATATATATATGTATAAATATATATATATATACATATACATATATATATATATAGGAAAATTAGAAGTTGTTAAACACCTTCCCATGCCAGACTCTACTAGATGACATGTGCTATCTGTGCGATCATACGAAAGTCACAAGCCATCTGGCTACATTGATACAAGGATCGATGATATTTAATGCACATGAATGCACTAATGTAATGTAGGATAGTACCTTGATCACCACCAACTGATTGACAAATGGTGGTGATTATGAAGTAATGTCTAGCATGGGAGGATGTTTGAGTGGATTTAAGTATGAATGGTATGAAGAATATACCATTATACATATATATATGTATATATACATATGTATGTGTATACTATATACTAATATGTATTAACCACATGATAAATAATAAAAATATTTATTATGATGGAGTATATTTTGGATCTATGAGGAAAGATGAGACTAAATTTGACTACAATGAACCAAATGATGCATTTATTGACTAGTTGGGTTAATTTACATATAAACACACATGTACATAAGTATGTATGTATATTATGTACATATATATTAATATTCTAGTATATACTTGTAGCCTTATATGCTTGCAAAATTATCTATTCCATCCTTTACTAAGTTATCCTTTAATGTGTATTGTAGGATGTCAAAGAACACTACTGAAATCTTTATTATGGTCAAGTAGATTCCATATATACAATGAATAATGAAAATATTTAGTACGATGTAGTAGATTTTGGATCTATAAGGAATAAGGAGGCTGAATTTGATTATAATAGAGTAAGTGATGCAATTTTTGACTAGTTGGGTGATAACTTGACAATGCATTTATTGACTATAAGGGTAATGGACTTGATTCTTTGTTTGTGTTTGCGAGATGCAAACTTTCATTGTCAAATAACTTAATTCAGTATGCAAGAGATATTAGGAAGAATTATAGTATTTAAAGTAGTATATGATATACTTATAGGAGAGAGTTGAGCTGATTCATGTCAATTGAATGTGGTTAATAGGATGCATAATCACCCACTAGGTTTATATCTCAAAGGGCATATTTTCAAACAAAGAGTAATTTTCAATACAATATGACAAAGAAGATGAACAAAATCTATCTCAAACCAAAGCATATTTTATCACAGTTGAAGTAGCTTAATGACTTAAATATTAACACAAAAAGACATATTTAAAATGTGAAAATAAAAATTATAAAAAAAGAAATAGGTGGTCAAATTTTTTTTAGCACCTTTTGTATGAACTAAACTATCATCCGTATATGCATGTATATTATATGTGTAATATTATATATAATTATATATACATACATATGTGTGTATAAATATATATCCTCTCTCTCTCATTTTCTTTCAATCTCTCCTCTCTCTCCCTCTATCATATGCATCACTGGCACAATCACCAACAACCTCCAGCATCATTGATAGAATGATTTCTTCTCAAGTAAGATCCTCCTCCCCCCCCCTACTTTTCTTTCTCTTTGTGTTCTTATTCTTCTTCTTATGACCATCATTTCAGGGAGGATAAGCAGCTAGGTTGCACTTTTATTAATGAAGCATGACTGAGCCATAATACTTTGAAAAGGGAATGGGTACTGGATGACTCACTATTCAGAGTGTCATGGCCTAGTTGTATATCTGTTTCAAGAAACTATGTAGCTAGACTGTATTTCCTATTAGATAGTGAGAAAGAGAAAGATATGTGATAGGAAGAAGGGAGAAGTAGACACAGAAAGAGGGGAGGGATGGCTGTATGAATCATAATACGATGACAATTGGTTCAATCATGTTTAAAACTCATTATGGATTTAGTAAACATATGCATGAGGTTCCAAAATCCTCACAAAAATATTAGCGGAAAAGAACTATGAAAACAACTTATTTCCATGGAAAAGAGATTCCAATGTAATATGTTTGGAAATTACTTGCTCCTAAACTCTGCATTATGGATAGTATTATGGATAGTATTCATTGTCGTGTCCTAAGTAAGG
Organism: Brasenia schreberi; assembly: GCA_036023115.1. Lineage (NCBI taxonomy): Eukaryota > Viridiplantae > Streptophyta > Magnoliopsida > Nymphaeales > Cabombaceae > Brasenia > Brasenia schreberi. Next base: position 5,911,362 of record JAYKKT010000081.1, read on the forward strand.
AAATTACTTGCTCCTAAACTTTGTATTCTCTTTAGATGGATATTTCACACCATTGAAAAATTGTTTCATTTTCTAATTCTTAGATTTGCTTACTTTCCTATGAATATAGGCAAGGAGACTTATTGAGTGCACATCCATTTTACTAAGAGCACACCCTAATTTTAGTGGTCCACTCCGTGTGAAGCACTTTAAGTAGAGTTGACTTGTAAAACTTTACTTTGCTTTGTCCCTTACTACTTCACTTTAAACACGAACATTTTTATCTTTAGTAGCCATTATTATCATTGAGCTTTCACTCCTTGGGTTATTATCATTATACAACTATGTTACAGGAGAGTAGTAGCAGCCCCATGGGGCAAGAGCCGCTTTTACCATCTGGGAGGCATCACCATGTGGGAGCAAAATATAAGGCTCCTGCTTGGGCATAGCACTCCCACAAGGTGGCTTGCCTTAAAGTAATACCCATAGAGTGGGCATGGTACTTTTTCTCCTCTTTTGGCATTGTGCTATCACCCACATGCCAAATTCTTTTATCTTTGAGTCATTGCCTATATCTTGAATGGGGAGCTTTTAAAAAAACCTCAAACTACCCTCATAGAGTGCATCTTGCCTCTCCTTTAGTGGTACTATATTGAATATCTCCTTACATCTCTTCCCTCTCTATCACCCTCCTTTTTACTGCCAATTTGATTACCAATATCCTCGTTGCCAACTACCATTGCCATAGTGTGGTTCTCTCTTTCCTATGTCTTGTCAATCCCTTTTGTATCATCATACGCTTCTCTAGCATCCTTTTACATTGTGAGACACGCTAGATCAACATGGTGCATCTCCTATTAGAAGGAGTCACTTCTTTGGTAATGTTTCCTTCTAATAAGACATATCCTTTCATTAATGCTTACTTAATTACCAACTTCTTTATTTATTATTTTACAGTTGTCCAACAATTTAAGTGACAATTCAAAGGTATTTATATTTGTTAATTGTGAGAGTAATAAAATGAAGATGTTGAGATGGAAGAGTGGTCATACAAGAAAAGACCATATACATAATTAGGTTATTAGAAATAAATTATGTGTGGCACCAATAGAGGATAAAATGAGAGAATATCATTTAAGGTGGTTTGGACATATAGAAAGAATATCAAAAGAAGAACTTGTAAAAAGGTATAAAAAACTAGATTTTGAAAGTATTAAAAGAGGTAGAGGACGACCACAAAAGTGTTGGAAAGAAACAATAAAGAATGATCTAGCTTATTGTGAGTTAATTGCTAACATGGCACATGATAGGGCTATGTGGAAACAAAGAATCCATGTAATTGACTCCGTCTACTATGGGAAAAGGCTTAGTTGTTGTGGTTGTAATTGTGAGAGTGATAAAGTTGACTATTCACCATAAACAACAACAATGACAACTAAGCCTTTTCCCATACTAGACGGGGTCGACTACATGGATTCTTTGTTTCCACAGATCCCTATCGTGTGCCATGTTAGCAGTCAACTCACAATAAGCTAGATCATTCTTTATTGTTTCTTTCCAACACTTTTGTGGTCATCCTCTACTTCTTTTAATACTTTCTAAATTTACTTTTTCATACCTTCTTACAGGTTCTTTTTTTGATCTTCTTTCTGTATGTCCAAACCATCTTAAACGATATTCTCTCATTTTATCCTCCATTGGTGCCACTCCTAATTTGTTTCTAATAACCTCATTATGTATAGGTCTTTTCTTATATGATCACTCATCCATCTCAACATCTTAACATCTTCATTTCTGTCACAAACATCTTTTGTACATGTTGATGATTAACTGCCCAACACTCCTAACCATAAAACATGGCAGGTCTAATTGATGCTCTATAATATTTACCTTTTAACTTTAAAAGTATCTTCTTATCACAAAGAATACTTGATGCTCCTCTCCATTTTAACCAACCAGCATTAATTCTATGCGTAACATCTCCATCAATTCTTCCATCACTCTGAGAAATTGACCCTAGGTATTTAAAATTTTTCTTTTGGGGGATGCAATGTGTGCCAATTTTAATTTTTATGTCCTCTAAAGTAACCAAATGATCAAACTTACATTCCATATATTCTGTCTTTGTTCTACTAAGTTAGAAGCCTTTATTTTCTAATGTTTCTCTCCATAGTTTCAACTTTTTATTAAATTTTTCCTTAAACTCCTCTACTAACACAATGTCATATGCAAATAACATATACTAAGGTACTTCATCTTGAATATGTTTTGTTAAAAGTTGACTATTCACCAATCTTTGCAATAATATAGTAAATTGAAGCCAAAAACAATTATTCCTATATGGCAAGAGAAGTTGAGAAACATAAGAACATTATTATTGTAATACTTAATTCAAAACAAAAAGATGAAAAGGTAAGGTGTGACTTCAATGTGAAAAAAGTGATATTTATAGAGTAATAAACATATGAATGTTGAAAGTAGTTGATTTATTAGTGTAAAAAAGTGAAATGTTCATTTTTAGTCAAAGAAGGTGGTAAAAGTGATTGTTATGAGAGATTATTTGTTATTAATAGAATGCAAAATAATATCATGAGATTGTTTCTTAAAGAGCATGCATATGCAGGTAGATTAACTGATGTTGGGTACTAATTGATAAAGGACAACAAAAAATTATTGAAAATCAATGAATATTTTTTCTCATATAAAACAGTCTGATGACCCATACGTGTCCACGATGAGGCACATTTACAATGCAATGCATAAATTTTAAAAAAAGAAGATAAGTAGTTTATCAATTCTATAACAACTATTATATCAAATCAACCTTCTCCAACTGCATAACATCATAAGATATCAAGGATAGATTATGTTAGCGATATTATTTTTACTAATCTTTCCTCACTTCTGTTGTAGAGTTTGATTAAACTAGGTGTAAGATGTCTTTCTTGAATGTTGTTAGATTAATGTCAACTAATAAGAAATTTTCTATAGCATTTGCTTTTATAAGCATGAAAAAGAAATATAATCATGTTTGGGTGGGTGTTGAGATATATAAGAGTCATTTTTCTCAAATAAACTTTTGAATGTAATATTTGCTAACTATAGGTTACCTTAGTGAATGCAATTGAGAATATTTTTTTCAAGGTAGCACATCTTCTCTGTAGAGGTCACATTACAAAACATATTGAACTATAGGTTAATAGGGAAGATAAAATACACCATCCATTTTAGATAAGTTAAAAACAGTTATTAAGTTGTTAAATGAGCAGATTTATACAAAACATATAGCTATTGTGGATGTGAAGTGAAAGGATTTTCTTATTGTACACATATGTTAAAGAGCAGTAGCTAAAAGAGAGTCAACATAAATTGATTAATACTGCAACTACGCGACACACATACTACTAAGAGGTATATGTTGTTTATTGTTAGTGTATTTACATATTGTTAAAGTATATATATATATATATATATATATATATATATATATATATATATATATATATATAAGAAAATATATGTGTATAGGTATACATATACATGTATTCATTACATAATATGATCATGATTAAATTAACCTTTATTCATTAAATGTGCAAGGTTAAAAGTGTGTATAGAAATAAAGAAGTCTTTTGAAGTGTCTAGAACCATAAGCTGACATTAAACAACTGGCTGCCGCACCTCGCCCATATGTTCATATACATGCAAGTAAAAGAGGAGAAAAATAAGATATTTAAGGTAGTTCATCACGCAATGTTGGCAACCAGAAATCCTGGATTAATTCATATGTAACATGTAGAATTAAACCGACTACTCTAAATTTACCTGCACGGGAAGTTTTCTTTTCGTAATTATGGGTGGCAATTTCCCGTTTGGGTCGTATTTGTGATGTGTTAATTTTTGCTCGTGTCAACCTGAACATGATGTGATTTCCTTTTTGTGTTAATTCGGGGATCACAAATACGGTCTTTTCTGGCTGTGGTTGTGTTACTTCCAGGTTGCCAGCATGTTCGTGTTTTAGGTCATGTTCATGGTGTGTCATTTTGTGCATGTCACAAATACGCCTTCATTTTGTGCATGCTGATGAATAGTCTAGACAGATCGAGTCAGAACCCTATTTCGTATGGATCCCTGAGTTTGAACTTTTTCCTTGTGAGACATGGTACAATTTTAACTTTTGCTGATTGTCCAATGGCATTTCCTTTCTGTGGTATGAATTGCTGTGGTGGAGAAAACTCCAATACTGAACTTTTCTTTGGAACACTTGGTAAAATCAGAAAGTTCATGTGCTAACAGGAAAGTATAACGAGTAAATAACTGTCAAGCTATTTTAATATTACTTTACGATTTAATAATTTGATGCATATATATATAAAATAGAGAGAGAGAGAGAGAGATCTTCCCTACTAAATACAAGAAGTTTAAGTTGCGGTGGGTCGGCTTGACTATCCACACAAACCGCGCATGAGGTGTTCAAACGTAGCCCATTTTGACATCTGTTTTCTTCACCCAACCCAGAAAATTTGACTAGTGACACCCATAAAACTCATGCTACCCCATCTTTTTCACTTCCGGTTTACACATTCGATACCTTTCCCAACTTTATATGGACCTCCAGCATTCACAGTTCAACATATCCCACCCAAAGAAATGCAAACTAAATGGAAATTCAATTTTAATTCGTGGAGAGTGTAAAAGGTCAGGATTTTAGGTGCATCAACCTTTTTTCTATTGTACTAGAATATGTGATATTTTAGTCATTTGTGTGTGCGTAAAACGCAAACTTAATGTCGGCTATGTCGTATGATACTGAAAATTTAAAGTTTCACACTCTTTTTGGAACAAAAAATTTCACACTTATGATAATGAAATAATTAGCGAACTGAAGTCAACTCACATAAAAAAGCAATTAATTACTGTAGTTTCATCGTTGAGAACAAGTTGAAATAATTTTCAAATTGCGAGCAATTGAGCAGAAAATGTGTTACCTTGCAATTTATTTATTTATTTTAAAAAATGAACACTTGCAACTTGCCAGGAAGGTCGCGCTCAAATGACTCAGACATTAGTATCAGAACTACCAATACTTTCAAACGGGCAATACTGGTTCACCATACTAACACTTAATCTTCACTTTCTGGATGGAATATGCCAAGGTGCTCATACCACAATGCCATGCGGAAACCATGAATCTGACCCGCGCAGGCTGCCTAGTAGCCAAATGATAGGGCTGATAAGCACCCATGCAAATCTCAGAGTCCCTGGCACCATCCATTGATCTCTGGTTGATGTTGGCAGATCCAATGATTATGTATTCCGATTTCATTCATGGGTACAGTGACAGCAATATTTATGTAGAAATAGTGTCTATTAATTTAATGCAATTGATAATATCTCATAAAGCTGAAGAATATTTCAGTTTTCATGATATTATGCACTAGAAATAATAATTGGTCAATGTTTGATGATATAGCAAAAAGTATAAAAGTGAATAGAAATATCTACCTGTGTCCAAAATATTTATTTGGGTGTCGGAGTCTAAGCCGACACTCCATAAAAGTGAATTGCCTGTTTGTCATAGCTAACATGTTTTCCTAAAACTTCAAACTCTCGTAGAAATTGAAGCCATCTCTTATGGTATGTGGATACCTACCAATAAGATAAATGAAAAAAAAGTTGGAGGAGAATACTATACCAAATGCAAATTAAGTCGGAAGATTCACAAACAGGAGATCCATGGAAGTAACACAGCCAAGTAAAACAGTAGGGTCATATATTAACAGGTATGTTAGTGGAAACTGCACCCAATTTTGATGAAATTTAGTTTCAACTTTCAACGACTAGAAACAAAATTACTTCCAATATGTTCTAATTGGAGATGCACTTAACGATTATTCCAATAAATTGACACTATTGAAAAATGAGACCCTCTAATTCCAATGCAATGCAAATGCTCAATGATCACATTGCTGTTCGAGAGGTTCCACCCAATCTCGAAAAGATACTTTTCTCAACACAAAGGTAAAAGCTGACTTGATGTTAACGAAGTCTAGATAGTACTATTTGTCTAGTACACTAAGCAAGACTGAACCAGAACTCTGCTAAACTTCATATCAGAAATTGTCTTGCATGGAGAACTTTTAGAGCAACGCAAGGATTCTCAATACAGGGATGGACTTTTCTACATTCTTAAAAGGCATGAAAAGAATAAAAGAGGATTCGGTAATGTGTACATCTATAACCAGGTTTCAGAGCATTTAGTGATGAAAGATTTCTGCAAAGCAAGAATTAACAGAGTGACGATGGACTTGCATGATTCATCATCTTGGAATGAACATATATCATGAATCTCCTAGCATTTTGTGCTCTTCTGTAGTCACTGTCAGGGTCTGGTTCCTCTGTTGGAGTATATTCTCCTTTTCTCTTACTCCTCCCTCTTGCCAAGGCAAAAAATGTCAGATAATCCCGAGGGTGTGCTGTAATTCCTTCTTCTCTATGGCCTTAGCAATGTCAGAATACATCATCTCCATGGTCCTCCTTTGCCAATCTAATATTGCCTGAACTGAAGCACTTTCAGGTATACCTTCTGGCCACATTGGGATCACTACGTACACAACAAACCTCTGTCCAGCCTCAATCTTGCTAACAATCTTTCAATGACAGAACAACTGAACATTCCATGTTTCTTTGTCTCCAGGGAACATTACTGGAGATGGAGGTATGAAAATGTCAACAAGTTGTCCAAGTTGAACAGGTAAAACATTCTCCTTACCTTGTTTCTTCCACCTCTGCTCAAAATTAATCAGAACATCCCAGGCAATTGGTCCTTCTAACCGGCAATGTATGTCATGCCATGGCTCTCTAGGTCCACCTTTAGCAATTGAGGCACCTTTAAAATTTGGTTGATGAAAATCATTATGGTGAGCTGTCCCAGGCTCCTGAAGATGGAATGGAAGGGGGGTGTCATATCTCCATCACATAGATCAATACCACCAATGAAGCTAAAAATTCTTCTCCTACTCTCTAAATTCCCACTAGGCATCTCACCATCAACAACTACAATCTTCTGGTGATGTGTAAACATGGTGGCAACCTCAATGTCTTGGAGAATGCTTTGCCCATTATCAGGATTACGAGGGCATAATACACAGTGTACTCCAGTGCCATGGAAATAACTTTCAGTATCTTCGTCATGAGTAGCCATCACTCCATCCTTCTTTAGCAACTTGATTGAAGTTCTGTCATCCCAAACAAGCATTAGGACTGTAACTCCTTCGTCAGCCTTGGTTTTAAGAAGTTCCCCAAGTGTCAAATCTCCTCTTGGCTTTTTCCTACTCAACTCCCTAATCAAGGTAATTTTGGTGTAAACAGACCATCCTGCTATATATATCAAGTGCTTTGCGTTGGAAATGGCATCAAAGACATCTTCCCAGCATCCTCCTTTGTTTCCCGCAAATCCCTCAACAAGCTACAAAAAAAATTCAAAGAGTAATACTGGATCATGACAATAAGAAAAAGTATTAAAGCGTCAAGAAATTATATAATTAATCAGACGAGGCTTTAACTGAATGCCAAGGAACCTAGTGCAGAAAATGTTGTGACTTGTGATGGAAGACCTTTCAGAAGGCCACCCTCTAGCACTTTCTCTTTACCAGAGATTCACAAATTTTAAAGCACTATAGATAAACGAAGTAAATAAACAGTATCACAACAAAACTACAAGAGACATGGGCCAATATTCTGCACAAGACCATCGTACATCAAGGTTTGAAACGATGGATAATAGTGGTGCAAAGAACTACTTTTAAATTTTAATACTTATAAATTTTAATAACTGCACAACTATATTGCATGGGTATGTCTACCGATACACGTAGATGTGTACCCGATATGGGTATGTCAAGTACCCGTATCAGATACATAATGGATCGGGCAGCCCATATGTATATGGATTGCCCGATCCATTTTAAATCTTTAAAACCTAATTGTGTGTTACCCCTCATCTCTCTACTCTGTTTGGTGTGCACTGCATACCCCCTCTCTCTCTTTCGGACGATGAATGGCGAGCGATGGTGGCATAAGCTCCTCTGTTCCCCCTTCTTCTTCCAATTCTGCATTACCATCCGTGAACACCGAAAGGAGGTTATCTTCATTAGCGCAGGCTCCTCCATTCCCCCTTCTTCTTCCATGTTAGTTATTGTGGAATGAATTCTAACTGTGAAATGAATTTTCACTTCACGTTAAGGAGTACAACTTATAATAGGTTAGTTACTAGGATATACAAAATTGTTTTCTTCCTTGCTTTTGCAAACTAAAACGCTTGAATCAAACCATTTATATATTATAATTTTATTGCAGAGGCTCTCAAATAGGAGAACTGGTGCAACAAGTTTGAATTGAAAGAGTTCACCTTCTCACATAATCCTAACCTACTGTATTCAATTGTGGTGCAGGGCATATTTGAACTTCTATGACTTGCATCTCCTATTTTGTTCTTCTATCATGGTGGAGGGTATATTCAAATTTTCAGAATGTTACTTATTACTTATTATGATTTATCCTACTTGTTAATTATCATTGACAAAGCAAAGGCCTCTGACTTAGTAGAACAAAGACAAAATATATGGAATGTAAGTTTGATCATTTGGTTACTTCAGAGGACATAAAAATTAAAATTGACACACATTGCATCCTCAAAGGGAAAGTTTTAAATACCTAGGGTCACTTTTCCAGAGTGATGGAAGAATTGATGGAGATGTTACGCATAGAATTAATGCTAGTTGGTTAAAATGGAGAGGAGCATCAGGTATTCTTTGTGATAAGAAGATACTATTAAAGTTAAAAGGTAAATATTATAGAGCAGCAATTAGGCCTGCCATGTTTTATGGTTTTGAGTATTGGGCAGTTAATCATTGTACAAAAGATGTCTGTGACAGAAATGAAGATGTTGAGATGGATAAGTAGTCATACAAGAAAAGACCGTATATATAATGAGGTTATTAGAAACAAATTAGGAGTGACACCAATAGAGGATAAAATGAGAGAATATCGTTTAAGATGGTTTGGACATATAGAAAGAAGATCAAAAGAAGAACCTGTAAGAAGGTTAGAAAAACTAAATTTGGAAAGTATTAAAAGAGGTAGAGGACGACAACAAAAGTGTTGGAAAGAAACAATAAAGAATGATCTAGCTTATTGTGAGTTAACTGCTAACATGGCACACGATAGGGATCTGTGGAAACAAAGAATCCATGTAGCCGACCCCGTCTAGTATGGGAAAAGGCTTAGTTGTTGTTGTTAATTATCGTTGACATGTCGGCATGTTGTTTGCCACCTAGCTCGATTATTGGTTTGGGATTTTATATATATCTAGATAAATCGGTAGATAACTATAGGCAATAGTGAGTGTGAATCCACACATGTTCAAAGCTACCCTGCTTTTGACTTTCTCTATTTTGTTCATCTAGGTTTCTACTTGTTAATGCTCATAATTTATGTAATTCATGGATGAGTGGTCATATAAGAAAAGACCGCATACATAATGAGGTTATTAGAAACAAATTAGAAGTGACACCAATAGAGGATAAAATGAGAGAATATCGTTTAAGATAGTTTGGACATATAGAAAGAAGATCAAAATAACTTCTAAGAAGGTATGAAAAACTAAATTTGGAAAGTATTAAAAGAGGTAGAGGACGGCTACAAAAGTGTTGGAAAGAAACAATAAAGAATGATCTAGCTTATTGTGAGTTAATTGCTAATATGACACATGATAGGGCTCTGTGGAAATAAAGAATCCATGTAGTCGACCCCATCTAGTATGGGAAAAGGCTTAGTTGTTGTTGTTGTAGGTTTCTACTTGTTAATTTAGTCTTTCTTCCAGGGTAGATACCTTCCATGTTTCATGCATCCTTAGGTGTCAAAAGTGTTTAGCCTTTTTACATATAATGGTGAAGGAAATATTGAGATCGAGACTATTATTGAGATCAAGACCAGTGTTGTCCGTATCGCACTGTATCGTATCGTGGGCCACCACGATACGCAGATGCGGGCGTATCGCACCGTATCGTGCGATACGGCCCGTATCGCACGATACGGTGCGTATCGCCCGTATCGTACGATATGGGCGATACGCCCTGGAACCCTTATAAAGGGTCCCGGCTCGAGAGAAACCCACGATTTTTAGCGGGTTTCCTCTCTCCTTTTGGGTTCTTCAAGCTCCCTAAGAGTCGGTTTTCGCCTCCTTGGTGTTCAAAGCTCTAAAATCGTGCCCTACGGTGTCCGTTCAAGCCTCCAAACTCGGATTTAGGTATATTTTTAATGTTTTTTCCCTTTTTTTCTTTTATATTTATTGTTTTTTGTGTTATTTCGTTTTTTTTTTTTGAATGACAAAATATGAAGTTATTAAGTGTGTGTATACAATTTTTATTGCATTCATGAAGTGGGAGACACTCGATTTGAGTGTTATTTGAAGATTGAGGGATTTACGAAGTGCTTTTATTTTCAGGTTTTTGTTTGAATTAAAGTACTCCATTGAGATGGCAGGAAGGGGTGGTAGAGACTCTCATTCAAAGTTTGATGATCCGGCATGGCAGTGGGGTATACCAGTTGAGGGTTCAAGGTTAAAAATCAGATGTTTATTTTGTGAAAAGGTGGTTAGTGGTGAAATTTCAAGGTTGAAACACCACCTAGCAGGAACCAGGAAAGAAGTTGCTCCATGCACAGGCAGAGTTAGAAGTATGCCAGAAGGTATTAAATGGCAATGCTTGCAGATGATTGAGAGCATACAGGAAAGGAGACAACAAAAGGATGATTTCCAGATGTGTGAAGAAGCTGATGATGCTACTGCCACTGGAGTTGGATTCACTGATAGTTTGGATAATTTTGATATATTAGAAGATTGGGTTATGGAAGACACTGAAGAAAATGCCCTCCTAACAGAAGAAGACGTTGCCTGGATTAATTTGGAAGGAGCGCAACAACATTATGGAGATGAAGAATTTGATTTTGAAGAAGAAGGTGTGGGCGTGGCTGATGATGATGAGGATCTGCAACAAGGAGAAGATGAAGATTATTTAGTTGATGATCCTGATTACAATTTGTAAAATGTAACATTATATGTAACTGTAGTGTACTGTAAAGTGTAAACTATGTCTGTATTTTATTTTTTGGATTCAAAATATGTAAATTTGGATGCAATTGTTCAATGCTGAATGCTCAATCTGTACTAAACTTACATTATATGAATTTAAAGCAATTATCAGATTTTTCCTGATTTTTTCCTGATTTTTTTCGATTTTTTACTATTTTTATTATTTTTAATTATTTTTTGCATTATTTTAATATTAAAGTATGATACGATACGATACGCCTGTATCGTGGAGCCCAGTGATATACGATACGATACGCGTCAGACAACAACGATCAAGACTATTAGAGCTTGAAGCTTAATATATTTTGATTCAAAGATATTGTGTTTAGAATCTTAATTTTGATATGAAAGTTATATGTATACAATTGAAAATGTTATTCAATGAAACTTTCTTGTTTTCATATGATATACTTTTTAGTTGGTATTGTGTTTACATTTATTTATCTTTTTATTATATTTTTTAATAGTGGTGTATCCATACCTTAGTTTTTTTAAAGTGTGCGTACCCAGTACCCGTATCCATGCAACATAGCTGCACAATCTGGCCTTTATCTTCTATTCCCAAACATGAAAAGGTTAACAGCAAAGTTGACTTTGAGAATCACTCGGAAAGAAGAAACGGACGCATACAGTGTATGCACAAGTATCAAGGTCCAACGTGCAATTAAACAATTTAATCAAGACAAAACTACGTATAAGGAAGAAAAGTCAAGAATCAAAAACTTGAAAATGAAAACTTGTTGGATATATTGTTGATTGAGTAAGAACTAACAATATCCGGTGACAGATATCAACGTTAGAATAGCGGTGCACGAGGGACACCTTTTCATGGCATTCCAGTGTGCCTGCGTGATTCATATGAGCTCATGAGCCTAACTTCAAACAGCGGCATGAAACTTGACATCTCATGAAACAAGAAGTAAACAAAAAACAATAGGATTTGTTCTACCAGAAACGTTCATCGCCGTTTCCACCTATGAACTGTGATGTATGTATAAATATGAAACACGAACAGATATCAATAGGATTTGTTCTACCAGTAACTCGACCTGTCTGTTCTGTACTCTAGTAAAAAAGAAAAAGTAAACAGAATTTCCACAGTTTTAGCAAAAGGACTCGCAAATAAATCGCCATTCCTCGACATTTAAAAATGCTATGTTTGAGATTCCTCTTTTCAGAAATTTTAAGAAGTATTTCGCTCCAAAAGAAATGACAAAACCGTAATCGACTTGCTATCCAAATAAATAAACAAGTTGCCAGAAGATTACGAGTCATTGTCAAGAACAAATATTTTGAAGCTATCCTTTTAAAGAAATCTGCATACCTAACTATCTTTGCCTCGCGAAAGGAAAGAGTGTAAGTCCAAAAGAAAAAGGACATGTTTTGGAAACTAAAAGCACGACAAATCAGCTGCATTGAGATTCACTCCGCCGGATCATCACCCTCCCCCCAGAAACAATCACCGAGTATCAGATCGTTCCACAAATAAACTGAATTCTGAAAATGAATCAAGAGAAAACTAAGTTCTTACTTTTCGGAGGAAACCGCCCCCGCCTCCTCCGTGATTTTCCGAGAGCGAATCCGCCTCGAAGATCGTCGCATGGAGCGTCCCGTGAAGAAGAATCTTCGCCATTTCAGATCGTTCGCCCGGAAAGCTCAAAGAATTCTCTCTTTTAACGTTGCTACCTTACCGATCCGCGAATTCTGGAATCCAAACGATCAGAAATATGTCTTTTCGTCAACGCAGAAAGTTAAGATCCCGTGAGCGCCAAATGCAAAACCAGAGAAGATAACGAGGAAAAGAAGAGAACGAAACAGATGCGATGAAATCCCGATCGAGAGAGAGGACTCACGAGAAAGAGATGAAATTTCGGATCTGAGAGGACGATAGACAGAATGCGGGAGCCACAAAGAGAGCATGGAGTGATCGTTGGCTCCCATCTCGAGGCGAGACTCTTCGTTTACCTTTTGTAGGCTAACAGGTTCACTCGGATACGTATCTGGCCGTAGTGCGTAACTGCGTATCGAGTGTATTTAATTTTTCATTATTTGCAAAACTCACGGTTTAAAGAAGAAACTGTGGAGAATTGACATATGACTACCTCAAATTCAAAATATTTTGTTTAGAAGCTATGTTTTTAAAGGCATTGCATAAATCACAGGCTGTCTGCTCCTTTCAATTATACTTTTTTGTTTTTGTCCAACATGACAAATTCATCCTTCTCTTGGATAGGTAATTTGGGGTTACATTAATTTTGACTGAAACCGTTGGTTTATCTTTTTGAGTCAATAATTTTATATGAAGAACTACTTGAACTCAATCACTTGTTGCCATTACTCTTTCAGTTTTCTATTGAGGTCTATCCTGTAGAAGTTTTCAAATTGGATCAATGATCAATTTTTAGGTTTCATTGTAAACATAATTGGTTACTTCTAATTACGTAAATCAATAGTTCAAACTTCAAATTGCACTTAAAAGTAAGGCATTTTTCATTTTATAGGAATTTCTAAATCAGAAACAATGATATCTCCAATTATAACTCCTTGTAGGTGTAAAATAGATCTTTTTCTCACCATCCCCAGTAGTATATGAGACAAATATATGCATTTCGATTAGGGTTATCTTTTATGATTATGATTTTATTATGTATGTTTTCTTTATTTCATTGAAAATTGATTTTATGGTATAGACACTTATAACCTCTTTCACGATAATGATTCCTCCGGCATTACAATCTTTACCACAATCCATTGATACGGAGCCAATTCTATTATTGAACGTTTCAATTCACATGCATCGAACAGGAGAATTTGCCAACTTCGGGTTAGCTCAAGGCTCCCAAGATGGACTTGTCTGACTTCTCTTTTGTTGTAACATAGAGGCGGATACGCCCTGGGTATCGAAATGATGACCATCTCTTGTGAGTTGAGACAATGCCAGGTGAGCTAACATTCGGATTGTGAATCGATTGACTTTATCATTGAAAATAATTTTAAACAAGTGCGTTCTCATCCTAGTCGTGCTTGATAAGTGGTAGGTTTGCAATACCTTGAAAATGAAACAGGCTAGTGCGTAACTGCGCACGAGTGGATCGTTCCAATTGATATTTCATGACTCGGTAAAGTAAAAGTTTACCTGTGTTATTTACTATGCTTGGTTGGCTAGTGTGCAGTACCTTGAAAATGAAACAGGCTAGACAAAAAAGAAAACAATTTAGGCCTTCGTCTGTAATTCATCATACAGTCAAGTTAAAATTTTTCTTGATTTTTAAAATCCCAAATACTAAAATAGTGAAAGGCTGGATTAAAGACCAAACTTCTAGCCAACCTTTATCCGATTCCGGTTCATTTACATTTCATAAGAGAACTGCATCATCAAATTGATCCAAATCCAAGTCCATCCAATAATCCAACCCAACTATGCCGAGATCCAGTTAACAAACTGGAGTTGGATTTAGCCAGATTCAGACTCCATCTTCCTATCATTCCATGATAAATGAGTATCCCTTTTAAATGATTCTGACTTTTAACGTTCCCTCTGCTTCATTGCACTCGATCCAAAGGCAGCCTTTAATGCATCAGTTTGGCCCATGTTACTTGTGCGTTCTCTGGACACTAAGTCTGAATTGCTAGACTTTGACATTTTAGTTTTTTCTTTTTTGTTACAATGGGAGGCCGAAGCCGGCTATGCATGCCCCCAGAGTCGAGCTCATGGACAACGTCACGACAGTGGCGAGCTGTGCAAGCTGAGTTATCCACATCATTGAATTGTCATTTAATAGCTCTATTAAGTTGTTAAGTTAGTTGAAATTCATCAACAACATCACCCAAAGATGATGCAGAAGACAATGTCACTTTGACTTAATAGCCACATCATTATTAAACATTAAATTAAAATATAATATAAATATAACTTCATTAAATTTAATAACTAATTAGTATTAAAGTATAATCATTAAATTTGAATTTATGTGGTGACTCATAGGACATATGATGTGACAAGTTAATCAATCAATATAAGTTGACATGATTGGTGACGTAGTTATTAATATGACAATCAATGTAACAATAGATGCAACATATCAATTTCAAGCAAACGGCGTTGGGCATTTGTCACTAATTTCATTAACAACGAAAACCACAATAACTCAAATTGCATAGATCAAAATAAAAAATGGCCAAACAATAGGGTATTCTTTTGGAGTTTTCCCAATAAAAAAACGAACTGTAGTCTATGGTTAAAACGAAAAGCTATTTTTTAAGCCCGCACAACTTTGCCTCGCTCTACAAAAAAACTTTCAATGAAAAGTTGTTAAGCCATAAAACCATTCATGCGTATCCTCTAACCCCGAGAGGAAGGTATCGAGATATTTGTTTAGTTACAATATGTGTATGTCTGTGTAGAGATAGAGAGGGTTGCACGTTCTAAAGTATTCTAAAGTAATCATCCAAACCAGACAAAATCAAAACCTAGCCATATTCAACACTTAAGTGGGAATCGTGAGCATTAGGACAATTTATTTATTGCAATATGTACTAAAAATTTGCTAATGGAAGGCAAGAGCTTAACTGAGATACGATTCTGAATCCGCTTAGGACGTAAGTAAATAATGTTTTTAAATTTTAGGAACTTTGGCCATTCTCCTTGGCCAACTCGACATACCAAAATGAAGAAGGTTCCTTCTCTTTTCAAATGCAGACCCGATTTATTTATCGAATATTCCCTGTCAGACACCACATGTTTTAAGAGCTAAATTTTCCAATTATGTACTCTTAATAATGATGCTTTAGATTGTTATTCAACTATATATATATATATATATATATATATATATATATATATATATATATATATATATATATATATATATATATATATATATATATATATATATATATATATATATATATATATATATATATATATATATATATATATATATATATATATATATATATATATATATATATATTCAAGCGGATCAGCATTGGGGCCTTAAACAAGGTTTTGAGTTCAAATCTTGTTAATGGAGAAAACCAGCGCTGGGAGAGCTTTACTCTCATAGTGGGCCAACCTAACTCAAACCGGATTGGTCAGGGTCGTATGGGTTTATTAATAAATTATATGGCTTGTTTTCAGTTGGTTTTAGGGCAATCCTAATATTTTCATTGATTTACTTCTAAAATAGTCATTCAAAAAAATCGAATAGTATAAAAAGGTCAAATAATGAACAGAATTGGATCAGTAGAATATGATCAAGTCCAATAGCATATTCTATGGGATCATGCCAACTATAAGGGGAAAGTGGGAGTCATGAAAGTATTCATTCTGCATCCAGGCGGATATAACCAATATTTGATGCAACTCAAAATCCAATTAGCTGGATACAGTGCTCAAAATTACGTCCGAATACTAATTAGATCTTTGTTTTGCTTCTTTGGACATACCGGGTGGATATCTAAAATACCTGATATCCGAATCTGATTAAAGTACTTTTCTTATTTGATTATGGTCTTTCATGTCCACATCCAAAACCAGGTAGTTCAATGCTGTGCCCAAAACCAGATCCAAATATTAATATGATCTTTACTGTATTGTATGAACATATCCATCGAATATCCAAAATATCTGATATCTACATCTGGTTATAGTGAATTCTGGATTTGGGTTTAGACTTTCATATCCATATCTGGATTAAACTCTGAATGAAATTACCATCAAATCTGATTGATCGGATTTGTGAAATGAATCGAATCCATTCACATCGCTACCAATACGCAGCCTGTATCCTAGACGATACAGTTCCAACTTTTTCCAAAGCGTTCATCCAGTCTGAACTAGGTATATCAGGCGGGGGGATCAGATTTTTCTATTGGAGCCGGATTCATATTCAGCCTGCCACTGGATTTCCCCCCTTCTTTTTCTTCCAGATACTAGATGTCTATTAGGTATATGGGACAACGGGAATGCAGTATTTGAATCGGGTCGGGTTATTAGTGGGACTGGTTTTGGATATTGAATCCAATCAGCCGACATCCCCAATGTCATTGCCCATATAATGCACTAGAATATTAAAGTAGGACTTTTGCACCAGAAGACGAGAGACTAAATAAAATGATGGACGGCCCTGGTTTGACCGCCTGATTTGTTAGTTGTGGGTGGCATCATTGCACGTGGAAGTACCTTTGCCGTTCATCATCAACTAAAAAAGAAATATGGAGTACTGGTCCAAGCATTAATGACCGACTTAATCAGATAGTGGCTTTTGATCTTGACTTAATAATATATTACTTTATGTCCTTATCTCTCTCTGTAATTGATTAGGAAAAACGAATATTGGATCTGGGTCGCAATAAATCTTTTTTCTTTTCTGTTGAAGAGACAAGCCTTGGGATCTCAACGGTGTGTTTGATACAACGTTCCAGGGACATTGGTACTCACAGTTCTAAGTTCCATTGGAAACTATGGTTCTGCATGCTCAATCTAAGTAAAAGACGTCAACACGAGGGAGGTGGGATACAGGAACTAGGCCGATGGATTTCACATAAAAACCAAAGTGTCTCCCCTCTTGTGTTGCTATCCCACTCATACAGAAAACCCAAGCGTTCATATAACTCGTGAAACTTTGGGCTTGGCCTTCGGAACTGGTTATAAGTCCATGCAGGTCTTGCCCTACCATTCTAGTGTCAGAGGCCTGTCACCATGAATCAAACACAACCCGACAGGTGAGATCTATCGGCTTCACCAAATCTGTGCTAATTAGGTACTGAGTCCAATATCAAATAAGCAAACCATAAAACAAAATCAGATTGAAATACCAAATATCTGTTCGGATGTGCTTTAAATATGTTCAAATAACAAAAATATGGTTCTGAATCCAGTTAGCATTCAAGATCTAAGATATCATGCTTCGAACCTTTGAAAGGCTGTTCTGAAGAGTTATCAGTCGAGAAAAAAAAGCAGATCAGGAAATGGATCGAACCATTGACAACCTGCGGTATTGATACGTGCTTTATTTGAGACCATCCCTTGGTTAGGTTATGGCCCTTTGTGCAAGAAATCGAGATAACATTATCTGAAGGTATAAGTTACATTAATAAGATCAAATCGTCCTATATAAGACAATCTAGAATTCCATCCAACAAAAGTCTAGTTGTATTAACATCATAGTCGAATTATCGTATATAACAGGAGTGATGCAGAGTCTGAAACATTGAGGGGAATGTATAGTGCATATGTCTCATTCTTACTTGAAATATCTAATGTTGATATTGTTCTCAATTTTTTCTTGATTGGCAAATTTTAGTGATAGCATTTCTTCTTGTATTAATATTTGCATAAATTATTTCTTCTTGTATAACGTGTATTCAAAGAAACTTTACAAATGAACATTTTGCCATTGCTTACCAAATAGTGTAAATAAGAAGCCATACTCTTTACTCCTTAGCTATCAAATACAATATACTACATTGGGGCTAGCATGCCAATATAACAACAACAACTAAGCTTTTTCGAACACTAGATGGCCTAGGCTACATAGATTCCTTGACACCATAGAGTTTGACAACATGCCAATACATTCAAGCAAGTTTTAGTATTGGAGCCCATATATGTGTGACAATCTGTGTATCCAGAGAGACTACTTAGAAATAATCAGCACTCAAACTTCTATTGCTAGCACAAGCAAATTAAAGAGTCAAAAAAAGCAAAGTGAAAGAGGAAAGACGAAGATTACCTTACTGGACGGGAGGTACTGTCATTGGACCGAGTTAGGTGATGCCACCAACCAGCTGTTCCGCCTAAGATCCCACTTGCGCACATAGACATTGTCACCTCTTCTGCAAAGCCCCCAAAGGGGGATTTATTGACTGTGATCTGTTGGTACATAGGGCCCCCGTGAGGAGTTCATGTGTCACCACCCAAGAGGCACGGTCTGCCTATTGTACCCTCTTTGTGCTGGGCTCTACCCAACGAAGGTCGACCAGCAAGAGGGACATCATCCTAAACACTCTCACCTCTTCTCACCTTCTCTAAGTCTCTCAGCAAATGTCAAATACCCAAATGACCCTAACTAGGTCCCTTTTATAGTCTAAGGAGTCGGTTACAAGATGCTATGACACCACGCAGGTGAACCCAGGGCGGGACACTACATGAGTCTTATTGGATCCATATGCACGCACCCTACAAGACCCACACAAGACTCCAAATCGAGTACAAGGACTTGATGAAACCTTCATAGGACCAAATGTAAACCTCCTCTATGCCCTAGCCAAACCTCCCCAAAATCGAATCTAAGGTCTTCCTCCGTGCCGCTTTGGGCCTGCTAACAATTGTCCCCTACTTAGTACAAGGACTTGGTATCTAATCCTCATACTCCTATAGACCCGTCACTAGAAGCCAAGAGTCATCTTTCGGTCCCTTACCTACCAACTATACCAAATACCATGTAAGGGATCTAGGGTTGGTTCTACGTACCTCCTGCATCACGATTTTGGCCGCGCTGTTAGTATCCTCCTAGACCAAGGTTGGGGTTGTTGTGCCCTATGCTCTCGGTCTTTATAAATAGATTTTAGTTGGCTCACGTGGAACACCCTATATACCTTCAATCTCTTGGGCAATTGCAGGTAGTACGCCACCCGACTAATGTGTTCCACTACTTCAAACAGTCCATCAAATCTTGTCTTCAAGCTCTGGTAGATGCCTTTGTACATTTGCTTCTAAATGTACTTCTAAATGCACAACCAAACATGGTCACTAACATCAAACTCTCATTCACGCCAATGCTAGTTCACAAAGTAGCCATGCATGCACCGACTCACTCAAGGGAGGTTTTTGCCTCTTCAAACATAGTGTTCCACTCCTCCAACTCTCAAAGAGCAGTTGGAAAGCTTCGGTTAGCTTGACTTTGGGCCACATAAAGTGGTAAAAGAGGTTGCCATCATAGTATCACTTCAAACAAGTTATTGCCCGTGACTAAACTTTGGTGAAAGTAGTAAAAAAACTGGGTCATCCCCAAGAGGCTAAACCAATTCCTCAAACTAGTTGCGACATAGTGCCTCAAGCACTCCTCTAGCAAGGTGTTGAGGCACTTGGTTTGGTCATCGGTCAGTGGATGGTTCACTACGGAGAAGTAGTCTTGAACCTATCCGATGACTCTCTTTAGAAGTGGGGCATGAACCGAGTGTCGTGGAAAATGATCTCTTCTGGCACCCCATAGTGTTTTACACATCCCTCAAAAGTAGTCATGCCACCTTCTTAGCCGAGCAATCCCTAAGGATGGTGATGAAGACTACATATTTAGAGAAGCGGTCTACCACAACCAAAACAGGCTCTATATCGCCAGTACAAAGAAACTCACTAATGAAATCTCTCATAACTCAAGACAAAGGGTAGATGGGGCGGGAAGTGGCTGAAGCAGGTTGGCTGGTTGAGCCCTCACTCTATTGTCCTGCTAACATATCGAGCATGCAAGAATGTTGTCGGCCTGGCTCATTCGGGGCCAATAGAAGCTCCTATTCAGCAAGGTTAGCATACAATCTACCACGAGATGACCTGCATATGGTTGTAACATTGAACATAGGCTAGGTCCACAACCAAATGTTATGGTATACATTGCAAAATATCTCTCTAAAGCCAACTAAGTTCTGCCACCATCTCTACTACTCACTTTCGGCTTAGAGCATCTGCCAAAGCATTTTGGTATCTCACTTGGTACCATCCAATTGAGGTCATATTCTTCAAGCAACTGGATCTTTTTCATGAGTCTTCAAGAATGTGTTTCCAATATAGTCAATCACCACTATAGAGGATACACCAAAAAAATACCCTACTTGAAGACAATGGACAACTGCCAGGATCTCTTCTTCATACCTCAAATATTTGGTTTCAACATCCTTCAATTTTGAACTCTCAAATGCCACATGATGCCTTCTTCAGCCGGACACTGGCTATAGTGATATCGTTAGTGTACATGTGAACTTCAAAAGATGTTGCCAAATTGTACAATTTCAACACTCATTTTCTAGAGATCGCATTCTTGAACTACTCGAAGGCATGTGCTTTTTTCTCACCCAAATCCAATGTGAGGTCTTCTTGAGAAGATCAGTCAAGGGAGCAACAATTTTCGAGAAGCCCTATATAATTTGTGAGGCATAGGAAGCTCGTTAGCTCTATGAGTTCCCTAGGCGGCTCTCACTGCTCAATCGCTTGGACCTTCTTGTGGTCCATCTTCACCATGTTGTGTCAGACTAGATGCTTGAAAAAGGAAATCTCTTGGTGAACAAACTCACACTTTTCCACAAATAAGGAATGCTCTTCGAGGCATGCAATAACCAGCTGGAGATGCTCTACGAGTTTGTCCTAGATCTGACTGAACACCACTATATCGTCAAGATACATGAAGGCAAACTCACTCAAGAAGTCCATCTAATGCTTTGTTAATAAGATGGCTAAAGGTGGCATGGGCGTTAGTCAGCCCGAATTACATGACTCATAGGAACCATATCAGGTGACAATTGTCATCTTCTCATTGTCTCTAGGAGCTATACTTACCAATATCTAGAGTGCAAGTCCATCTTTAACAACCACATAGCCTAGCTCAATCTGTGTTACACTTTATTCACATATATGCCTGAAGAGTGGTCTTGCTTCTTTAGGAACAAAACGGGTGAGCCAAAGTGACTCTTTGAAGGCCAAATAGTTTTGGTCTCCAGCAACAAACTTAATTGGCATCGTAACTCCACCAACTCTGAATGACCCATGTGGTAAGCAGGCCTGGGTCTCAGCCCAACATCAAGACAATAGAGTGATCCACCTCTTCTAGGAGGGAGTTGCTTTGGCAACTTCGGCAGCATCATGTGACTACTACTTCGAAATGTCTTGTACCATGCTCGAGATAGGAGTGGTGTCCACGTGGGGCAACACCTCCACGTTGATGGACAACAAGGTTGGAAGACCAAGACCGTTTTTGAGGCCATCTTCAAGTTGAATGGTTGAGAGAAGGATGAAGGAATTGGTCACGGCACTGGTTGGGCGTGCAACTACAGTTTGGCACTCAACATTTATCTGGCTTCAAGCGGCAGTCAGGTGCACTCGTGCTTGCCAATCTGTATAAGATGACATGAATTGTAGTCGAATCTCTCTTTTGAGCTGGTCACATGATGTGATGACGGGTTACCCATCCAATTCCATCACCCTTTGCTTGATTTGCCACCATAGCTTGGTGTCACCCTCCAAATAAAGCACCACCATGAGAAGCCAACCCATCTTAAAGGTTCAGGTGGCCTCAACGTATGCATCTACATCACATAGAAAACTTTCCATGGCTTTGTTATCTTGACCTGTAAATTTCTTTAGTTCTAACACTTTAAGGTCTCAGGAAAGGGGTGTGGCGGTTGTAATGGATGGCCCAACTTTATTTGAACAAAGCAAGGCTTGAAGAGCCTCTTTCGTGAGCACCACTTGCCTCACAAGAATACTAGCACTGGCAGTGGAAGGGCTAGTGAATGTTGCATCAATCTTGGTTTGAAAATGACAGTTGTTCTTCAAGAAACGTCATTCAGTCTATCAGGAGTTCGGTATTTAAGGGAGTCGGTTCTTCATTCAAAGATGGTGCATGTTTGGATATAGTTTGCACCATTTTGTGCAACAAATAAATTCAGGTAGAAAGATCATACACCAATCTCACACAATACACCCATCCACCACCTAAATCTTGATCAAGGATGTGACCCTTCACACATGCCACTCTACAACACGCGTAGGGTGCCCTCGATAAGCACTTGGCAAAAAAAAAGCATGTACACCCATCCACATCACCCAACACCCCTCAAACCCGCAACACACCCATCCACACCATCCCACAACTGCCATCAGATGTGCACTAACACAACCCATTGTCAACCATCGACAACCCATCAAAATCAACAACCCAATGACCACCAAACTTTAACACACATACACCCGAATGATACTCCTTACCATGCGGCCGCCCTGCTACTTCCCGCAAACATCCCATAAAACTGCCATACAACTTACATGTTACTTAAGAGAACACACCCAACACACTACACATCAAGAGAAAAACACACACTACTTCTTACCTTTGGGAGGTAAGAAGTAGTTGGGGGTCTCAAGACTGGGCAAATATATTATTGATATTCACCATAATGCCTCCATTTTCAATACGAGCAAACCACACAAGCTACATTGTGTGAGTCCTACTTGAGGGCTTACACTTGGAGAGCTTGTGCCACACATGTACAACATGAACACATACTACTTTTAACGACTTCAAGCTCAACTGGCTGCAGTGGAAAAGCCCTTATCCCTTGGTAATGGACACTGCTAAACTACTTCCCTTACCAGAAAAGGAGATTGAGGGCAAGTTACATAACATTCAAAATACTGCAGAAGGGGATTTGTCAAAGATTGTAGAGGAAGCATAACTAGATGACTTGCAAACTCTATTGGATCTTTAAGAAACTTCTCTTTGGCAAAAGAGTTGCGGGCGATGGCTTAAAAGAGGGGATGCAACTCGGCTTTTTCATTAGATCAGGAGGAAATCAATCACTCACATCGAAATCGACAATCATACAATAGTTAGCACTCCCCAAGAGTCTGAGAGTTACTATTGTAGAACAAGCTAGGTTGGACGATGAAGTTCGAAGCAAAAAGCTATTGAATCTGTCAACGCCTAGATCCTAATAGTGCCCCAGGCCAGGCACTTCTTCTACAAGACTTAATGTCCTAGTGTGGGTCAAGACATGTACAAGCAGAGTAAACACTTTTTAGGTTACATTCCCTCCTTAAATGGGTAAACTGCAGACTTGTGAGAGACTGTGACCAGGTTAGTTGTTGATTTCTTAAAGATTCATTACTATTTTTCCATTTACCACCTAATCATGGAATAATCATGGTAATGTGTATTAATACCGTTTTTTTGCAGTAGTCAAAGGTGGTAGAGGCATTAGATGGGCGGATCGTTTATCCCCCATATCTCTTTCTCGTTGTCATGAAAGGTTTCTCTACCGATGGAATATGGAACAAAAGATGATTTTCCAGCACGCGTCCACACTTTAAAACGGTCACCCACCTTTCGTGCGAATGATTCTCAGTCTTTTAAAAAAACACAAGGAGGCAGTTCCTGCCTTCAAGCGTAAAATCACCTCCTTTTGAGAAAGCTTCAGGGATGAAGGTTAGTGAGTAGAAATCACAATTGTCACCTTCAATGTTTCTCAAGGGAAGGTTCTCGCAATAAGAAGGGCCACAAGATGGGTAATCCTTAAAATGTTTAGGTTTGCCTTTACTTTACATACTTACTAATCACATTCTCATAATTACCAAGTGCACACCCGCTTTTCGTGTTTTACCTATGCTTACATGCACCGCTCTCTCTCCTCTCATTTCCCTCGATTCTCTCATCCCGTTTCTCTCATGCTCTCGCTTCTCTTCTACTCTCTCTCTCTCTTTGTCATTGAAACCCGCTCATCCCACCTCTCTTCTCTGTCATCTCTCACACTACCAGCTGCAATGCTTGCTGGAGCCTGCCTCTCATCTTACCTATCATCATTGTGGAAGGCCTTCTCTTCTTCTCTTCTTAGCTCAAAACTCTTTTCTCTTAAGGGGAGAGGTGCGTTAGCCACACGTCTTTCGTTAAGAAGAGATGCACGTCTCATGCAAAGGAGATGTACGAAACACATGTTTCCTCTTTAAGCCAGATGCTCATCTCATGCGTCTCCCCTCCTCAATGGAGATGCACGCGTGCATATCTCTCTTAAAAAAGAGACATCTCACTTGAAGAGACATGCGTGAGGCATGCATCTTCCTCCTTGAAGGAGACATGCATCTTCTTAAAAGAGAATAGCATCCATCTCTCTTTAACAAGAGACGCACTCTCTGTTCAAAAGAGAAGCATTTCGGTCACGTATCTTCTGAAGGAGAGACGCATCCGGGTTGTATCTCTTCTATTCTGTGATGTAACATGCGTAAAAGAGTAGTTTTGAGATTTTTGAGCTTAAGGGATGTGCACTTACTAAAGAGGGTGTGTCTTTAGTAACACTCTTACTTTATGAATACCTTATTAGTAGTATCATGACATCATAGTAAATGAAATCCAAGGATGCATTGATAATTGGAGCAACAAGCTCTTGTCAATGGTCGGACGAGCAAAATTCATAAGGTGAGTACTTTGTGTTATTCCTATCTAGTGGTTTTTTTAATGACTTTTAAGCTTCCATAGAAAACTTACTCCTTTAACACCCATAAAGAATTCAGTGAAGGATGCTTATCTTAAGCAATCTACACTACTTTTACCCTATCTTGTGTTATAATGCTAGTTTCGAGTGTTTTACATACATGCATGACACTGGAGCTGCATGCACCGAGGTTGAACCCTTGGCACATGTTTAAGTAATTATGTTTAGGGTTTTTGTTATTTACTTTGGTTATATAATAAGCAGTCATATATGACCAATATTAGTATGTTTAGAGAATATTGCTCATTTTGATTTCATTTGGGTCTAGTTAGGATTATTTGGGTTTGTTATTAGGTTTGGGTCTAGAGTGGCTTGTTTAGATTTATTTTCTTTCCTTGGGGTATTCTTGTTTAAGCTCTCATTGAGATATTACAAGGATCGACAACCATTGAATAAAGATTCTACCTTTAGAGAGAAAAGATCGAATTCTTCTTCTTCCTCCTCTTTCATCTATACATGTTTGGGGGATTCCATCAAATAGAGTAGAGTAGAAGCTTCTATAAAGGATCTCTGCTCCACGTGGAGACATGATGTCATGAGGCTTTAGAGGAAAGAGAGGTTGATCCATCTAAGTTTATTCTATTAAGTGTTGAGGATAAATAGATTGACAATCGAATATGGTCATCACCATCATCATGGGCTCCTAGGGACTGTTTTCACAAATCTAGTAGGGCAGTGACAACTTAGTATTAGAGCCTATTAGACTATGTGTGGTGCCTAAGAATGTAGTTTTGGTGGTGAAAGGTAGCTGGTAGAAGTTCGAGAATCAGTTGTAGCGGTTAGAGAGTTAAATACCTTTAAATGTATGATTTTTGGATATTTTAGGTTCTACTATATTCAATCAGTTGCAACGAAGTGTTATTGGTTGTTATGACAATTCTAAATGGTTCTATATAGGGTGGAGCAATCTAGGAAGATAGTGGAACTTAGTCAAGGCATGGTAGAAGCCGAAGGAGAAGATTTCCCCACTAAATTAGTTGTGCTTTGGTTGGATTTATTCCATATCTAGCATCTGATTTTGCAAAATTTATTATGGACTGGTTCATATGAATTTTCCAATGAAATTTTCTATAGATCTACACTTCTTCATGAACCTAAAGAAAATAATTTATCTGAAATCTTAGTCTAGATTTCTAGAAAATCATGATTACTTAGAGCAGTATCAAGCCATATCGAGAGTGGTGGTTTCAGTCTGGTGTTGGTCAAATTTCACTAGTTTTGGCTCCTGTGGTTTTTTACTTTAAAGACGTGATCAATCATGGTTTAGTGGGGCTTAGGCGTGATTAACAAATCTACATTTGGTTTTATTAAAGTAGCGTTTTAGAACAAAATATTTACTATAAATTTATTCATTTTGAGGCAAGAAACTTTATTAATGATTTTTTTGTTTGGGACAAGTTGCCACAATATATTTGGTCTATTATAAAGTTACTTTGGAGAATAAAGTTTATTATAAATTTATTCATTATGAGGCAAGGAACTTTATTATATGTATTAGCATAGGAGTAGAGTATCTCTTTTTTTGTAAATTTATTTGAGGGAGGAACACTGATGCCTCTTACTTATGCTCATACGAAGATAGTTCAAGGGACAATTATAGGTTCTAGTTCTAATCTAGAGGGAAAACCCACTATTGAACATACGATTGGTATGGATGGCATTCTTACATAGATATTCCAGTGGTTAATTAACGGGAGGCTAAAGTTTATGCATTAAGAGAGACTGCACAACTGACTCCACCACTGTCTCCCTCTCTTTAAGATTGTCATATATGTATTATTAATATGAGTATCACTGCATCCTTTATTCCTATTTACCATAATCTTGCATGGAAGGTGAAGATGCTAGATCCATATTCTTTTGATGATACCTAAGATTGTTCTATGGTAGAGATTTTTATTTGAGATATGGAGTATTTTCAAGCAACTCATCCCTCATGTCGAGCAACTAGTTGTTGCTGCTTGTTCTTATGAGGTGATGTAATGCTTTGGTGGATGATGCACTATACTTTGGTATGAAGTAAATCTGAGAATCCATCTCTTTATGGGTTCAATTGAAGGTGGAGTTGAGGAGGGAATTCCTACTAATCAATAGTAGTCGTCACATGCGAGATTTTCTTTGATAGTTGAGGCAGAACATATCTATCTATGAATATGTGAAGAAATTCAACAAGTTATTGTTGGAGGTATGGTACATGTCATAAGTGAAAAAATTGTATCAATTTGAGGAGGGTTTGCAGTCCTCAACTCAGACCAAATTGCGATGATGGAACCTTATAATCGTGTTGGAGGCCATTATGGCGGTGGAGTCCTTCGTAGACTCAAGGCAAATGGATGAAGAAGCAGCCCATGTAGGGGGAACCTAGTCAACCCTCGAAGGGTGTAAACCGGAGGTGGTTCATCAAGTGCTTTTTCAAGTAGTTAAAGGCATGTTCTAGCATGTGGTTCATCAAAGTAGCACGAACCTTGCTTTGTTTGTGAAAAAGGTTAAACTTTCTATGTAGATAGTTGAGGATGAGGAGCCATAGTTTAATGGTAAGGAGTACATTATTCAAGCGACCTCTTTACATGTAGAGCTAATCAAGAACAATTATGAGGATTTTGATAAGACTAGACTAGTCTCTTATCACTTCTTAAGCACCATATAAGTGAGTCGAGCTATATGTAGGAACCATGTATGTAAAGGTTTGGGTGGGTCGAAATGTAGCTCATGCTTAGTTGATTCTAGGGTAACACATTCATTAGCATCACCCACCATTACACATTCTATGAGCTCGGTGGTCATTACTTTGAGTCAATAGGTAAAGGTAATGAATTTGGTGCCTCAAGGAGTGATGTTGATCATAGAAGCTTGCCAACTCCGGGTGGGATGTTGGTCAAAGAGTATGACTTGGTGGTGATGGAGTTTGATTCATATCTACTTATTTTTGGGTGTGATTTCTTGATCTGATATAAGTTGGGTGGTTGCCTCACATCTTAGAGGCGTCATACGCATAGACGAGAGGCAACTAGGATTCATCTCTCGTGTGGTTTTGAATAGTGTATTAGTTGGTGGATCATGTGCAACTTGAGGATGACATCATCATGTCATGATTTATGTTATAGGAAGACTTGCCATCTTGAGGATGTCGGTTCTAGGCAGGGATGGGTGTGAGAGGACTATGATCATCTATGTGAGGTCAAAGGTCTGTTATAGGTATAGCAACTAGTTAAGGTGTTAGACTCGACTGGAGGAGGTGGCATATGACACAAGAGTTGCAGTGGGTGGCTGTAGGAGAGTGAGAGCATGTGACATGCATGAGGTGTACTGAGTATGTTAATAGGACATAAGCTAAGCATAGGAGACCTTGAGGGTATTGTGGTAGAGCAACCATGGTGCGACTTTCGGCTAGCCAGCTTCGGTGGTGTTGTAGAGTGAATGGAGCCTAGTGCCATGATCGTTGTGGCGAACGTGTGAGGTCATAGACAATGCATCGACTGGATGATGGTGCGTGGTGCATAGATAAGTGTCCATGGACACTTGATGGACGAGTTGGAGGCTGCAAAGGCATGTAGTTGGAGGTAGAACTTAGCTCAACCAAGGAAGCTATCATCGTAGTGGAGTTCGCATGCTGGAACTTGCCATGGAGGATCTCCTTGGTTGGGTAGGGCTATCACTATACTAGTTCTGGGTGTTCCATATATGCATGCCATACATGGTATGGGAGGCACATGTACTCGGGTTGATCCCTTGGTGCACCTTTGAGTAATTATGTTTAGGACTTTTGTTATTTACTTTGGTTATATAATAATGTCGTATATGACTAACATTAAAGTGTTTAAAGAGTATTACTTATTTGGATTTAAATCGATGTTATTTGGGTTTATCATTTAGTTTGACATTCGGTTTGGGTTTGGAGGGACTTGTTTGGATCCATTTCTTTTGTTTAGGTTTTTCTTATTTAAGCTCTCATTGAGCTATTGTAAGGAGTGACAACCATTGAATAAAAATTTCATTTTTAAAGAGCAAAGATATAATTCTTCTTCTTCTTTCTCTTCTATCTCTACGTAGTACTTATGTATATGTTCGTGCTTGAGGGATTCCATCAACTAGAGTCGAGTAGGAGCATCTCCAAGGAATCTCTACTCCATGTGGGAACGTGTCATAAGGTTTTGCTGGAAAGAAATGTTGATCCATACAAGTACAAGTTTATTCTATTATGTATTGAGGAAGAACGGGCTGAAATGATTCGGTGTAGTTGTTGTCATCACCGAGTGCTTCTAAGAACTATTTTCACGGATCCGATAAAAGAGATGGTGACAACCAATTTGGTGATACAAAAATACTTACAAAAAGAACCAATTTGGTGTCTATAATGGGCAGCCACAATTGTTGTAGACGAGTCACATTGGGCTCTAGGAATGATTAATAAAATCAGGTTTTGACTAAAGACCGAATATGTTGTATGCTATATCCATATATTCCCTTTCTTGTTGAAGAATAAATTAGAGAATATGTTACACTACCGGTGTGCAAAAGAGTTTAGGAATAGAGAGAATGGTGTACAATAAGAATTATATCATCATACCATATTTTGTATTTTCAATAAAGGTATTTCATGAATTTATGTCTTTATCTAGCAAGAAGTGGGTTTCACTCATCCAATTTAAAAGGATAAAAAGGTTTTGAACCATCCAATCCATATGAATAATTGTCCAAAATTTACATATAAGATCACTGTACTGATCATATCCATAATTAGTTACGGAATATCCTCTTGATTTACTGAGGATATGGATCAAATAATAAATATTCCTTTTTAGGTGGTTTACGAGCTGCTGCTCAATCGATTAGTTATGAAATACCATTAACTCTGTGTGTGTTATCAATATCTCTACGTGTGATTCGTTGGAATACGTACTCTTACCTTACTTCTTTCTTTGCTTTTTATAGGAAATAAGTTGATTGAATATAGAGATAGAACTCACTCTTTTTTTATTCATCACTGGGATCTATGAACTAAACTAGATAGTTATATGAGTGAAACAAAACTGCTTATGAATTTGCAGTAAGAAGTCGAGTCTCATTACCTACGTACGAGAGTAAAGTGTAGCTAAATGTAAGCAGTGCAAGCTGTTTACCCCAAGTATCGATTAGTCATCATGACTTGAAGCGGGGCAAAAGATCAACTGTATGGAGTTTTTACTCTTGTATGTATTACCATTCCGAAGATCAACCTTGTAGAACTGAATGACAACATTGGTTGAGATAAACTTGATGATTACCTA
Organism: Brasenia schreberi; assembly: GCA_036023115.1. Lineage (NCBI taxonomy): Eukaryota > Viridiplantae > Streptophyta > Magnoliopsida > Nymphaeales > Cabombaceae > Brasenia > Brasenia schreberi. Next base: position 5,942,016 of record JAYKKT010000081.1, read on the forward strand.
TTTCTAGATATGGTACCCATTGTGAAATCTTAACTATGGGTAATGACATTCAGAAGATAGTTGGGGAGTTTCGATACTTCAGCAGATATGCATTCATGTGATTACATGGTGGACATCTAATTTATTATTACCTCAAATATTAAACATCTTTTTATGATTTTCTCGAATATTTTTAGATGAACCCCCAAAAGATTTTATGCCGATCAATTTAAACCAGCATTCTTTTGAATTTTTCATGGGTGCATCCCGTCTCTATTAATCCGATTGCTCCCCACTACCTGCAACTTTGATTCGTCGTTTGCAAGTCTTCCTTTTTCCCCTCATCATTGTACGTGGAAAAGCTTTCTGAAGAACATCATCATGACTCTTTTGAATATTCCCAAACTCTGAAAGAACAATTGAGTTGTCAACCATTTCTTGCCCTAGGGCCCATTCCAGATGTGTGAGCAAGGACTAGCCGGTCAAATTGGACCTGGAACCAAGGACAGCTTGTTTGTTCCTGGTTCCACCTTCTATGGAACCAGATTTAGGTTGAAACCATAACCGAGTTCCAAACAGCCTTTTTCATATTTTTTCTTTTGAATTTTGAACTTTTAATGACTTTTTCTGGTTCCACACGGTTTAGGACTCAAACCACAACCAGAACCAAGCCAGTCCCTGTTTCTGGTTCTAGGAAAATCGAAACTAGCCATGTCTACGGCTGAACCAGGTACCAATTCCTGGTTCTAGGAAAATCAGAAGCGGACATGTTTACGGCTGAACATGATCCCAGTTCTTGGTTCTCGGAAAATCTGAGCCGGCCATGCCTACGGCTGAATCATATAGATGGTTGTTGAGTACTTTTTCTTATCAAAGAACATGATAATCACTACAGGTGACCCTTTTGGTTTCGGATCACGATCTTTTGGATATGTGATAACAGTGACTATTAAAATAAGGACATAGCAAGTGAAGAACCAAGTCAGATGATGCGTACATTGCAAGGGAAAGAACTGCTTGTGGCTGCATAAAACTGTGGCTGGCTTTGATGGCAAAGGAGAAGCTACTACGATGTTCGCGTTAACTTAGCTTGACAGAAACATGAAAGCGGAATAAGCTGGCTCAACTGACATAGGTTATGAAGACAAGCTGTGACCTATGTCAGTTGCTTGTTAAAGCTCATCTGAGATGAACCGGTTGGCAGCTCACCTCAGCTTGGTTCATATGAGCACAGTTTGTAGTTGTGTATACTGTATTTGCATGATTCATGAATGTGTAAGATTTATTTAAATATTCATTAGCTTCAACAGTTTCATAAAAGTTACTTAGTAAATACTAAAACAAGAGCCAAAGTTAACTTAAAGAGCAAGAGTTTAATTAATTTTGCGAATGAAAAATTACATAAAACCTTAGTTATTTTATAAGTTTGGAGGCACTTGGCTCAATGGACAGCTTTCGCTTAATGCAGTCTTGGATGAGCTGATGACCTACCAGAACCATGAATAGCTATTAGTCAACCGAGCTGAGCTATGAAGACGCACTCACCTTATCCCTGCCTAATTAGAAGTCCTGAATGCGGCAAAAGATAATGACATTAGCTCATCGATATTTCTGTGAGCATCATGAAAATTAAGTGACAATGAATGTCATTGACAAGTACGAGAAAAACTCTGTTCAGCAAAGACGTGGTTATGATTTTCATGAAAATAGATCCCCAAGAGAGAGCTTGATTTGTGATCATGAGGCGGAAATCAATGCTCTCTGTTTCAATGAGAAAGAACCGATGGCTTCAATGGGTAGGAATTCCAAAATAGCAAAGCGTTTTCTGCTTGGCCAATTATAGTCATCTACCATTCCTATCGAAACGTTTCAATCAAGCTATTTATTAACTTTTAACTATTGTCTGAAGTAGGTCGAATCCCCATAAGCGTGGAAATTTAATCGCCACACTATTCTACACTTGGGACGGTCCTGGTAATAGATGCTCTCTCTCTCTCCGTGTGTCTGTTCATCTATGGTATATTTGACACATAGATACATGCATACCGTATGAGCGTGTGTATCGGAGTGAAGTTTCTTCCTCAGATTATAAATATGGCGATGAACAGTATTCTCACCAAGATTACCTTTGCTGCATGGAGAGGTGAGAATAGCTTACTAATCGAATATTAATTAAGACTGTCTTTCTGAAAGAAATGTCCCGATGAATTCGTGTGCGGTTTTTCTCCCATCTCATAAGCAACGGAAATCACCAAGCATGACCAATAATTGGTGTTCCGGAATCAGTGAAGGACGAAAACAGCCGTAACTTAAACTCCTGAATACTTCTAACCTGAGAAAGTCGAGGAATGCTTGAAATTTTTGGTGGGTTTCAATGTTCAGTTTTGGGGATCAATAAACTCCGCCTGATCCATTGGAGCAAGTCCAGATGTAGAGGGCACACAATAAGGGCAAACTTGCACAAACTATTTTGTAAGAACAATACAATCGAGAGAGAGAGAGAGGCAAAAGTACAGTAAAAGGGGCTACATTTGTAGAGAAAAGAGGCAAGCCAAGGGCTGTCTGCTCACCATAACATGTACACATTCTTTTTACCAGCTTTATAAAAGTTCCCATACCATTTTCATTTTATATACAAGGAACACAAAAGAAAAGGAATACACAGATTTACCAAGATCTTATTGTACAATAGAGCCTGCTAGAGTGCTTAGCAACCAATTACCAATCCAAACTTAACGCTCTAACACTGAAAACTCAAGGGGCTCTTTCACAAAGTATCTGGCATTTTACGGAAAGAAATAGATGATATATTGCTTCCTAACTTGATAATTTATTCATGAATTTTTCAATTTGAACATTCCCAAGTGCCAACAAATTAACACAAGCTCAGGAGGGATAGACTAAGGTTGAAAAGGTGGTTGAGAGGTAGATGCTGAGAAACAAGTAAAAGAACAAGCAGTATAGCAACTTGGGGGGCATGGCTTACATGATCAAGACAGGGTCTTACAAGGTCAAGAAAGTTATAGCGTTTAGGACTGACAGCAAAGAGGAAGTGAAATGGAAGACAGAATGGTAGAAGCAACCACGAGAGACAGGTAGAACTAGATACTACGGAAAGCTCAGCAAGGATAGCGCCATTATTCTCATGACAATATGATGTTCAACTCAGCGCCTTCCATGATGTTGAAGCCAGTGCTGACCCCATTTACCTTCCTTCCTTTACAGATGACTGAATCCATAAAATGGAGATGAGGTCTCTCAGTACGAACCTGAGATCATGAAAACAGATATCAGTGTTAAAATCCTGAAATATATGTTGTAAAGTTAATAGCAAAAGCCGGGTAGCTTACATGAATATATGGTACACACATCGCTGAATGATTTGAGAAAGTGTTTATGGTGTAGAAATCACCTCCCATGAAACCTGCACATCGATAAAGCATGAAGATTTTCTTAATATTACAGAAAGAAACTGCATATGCATGAATTCGGATTATCCGTTTACTAAATGCAGCTTTGTTACACACACAGAGATTGGTAACCCTTCCTCGTTAATATGCAGAGAGAGAGAGAGAGAGAGAGAGAGAGAGAGAGAGATGAGTGTGACCCTATATCAAAACACATGCATTTGTATCCATATGACCATCCCGCTGGTGATATGACATCACCACCGTCTTCCGTATGGAATCAACAGAGCATAGGGTTGAACGACTTAATGCCGGCCTTCTGGGTCCACTGGAAATTACCACCGACGGTGAAGGATGTGGTGACCTTAATCTGTCTATTCTCGCACCTCAGTGGGCGATAATTAATAATAAAGGTAAACAGTGATAAGTTAAGAGTTCTACCAAATATCAAATTACTTATGCTTGGCATATATGAGACTTATTAGATGGGTGACTGTTTATGCTCAGTTCAACAACAATAATAACTAAGCCCATTTCCATACTAGACTTAGGCTACATGAGTTATTTATTTCTATAAAGCCCGATTTGGTGTAATGCTATCAGTTAATTCAACGTAAGTTAAATCATTGTTTATTATTTCCTTTCAATATTTTTATAGTTTTTTCTTCCCCTTTAACATTTTCAAATCTATTTTCTCATACCTTCTTATCAGGACTTTCGATGATCCGTCTTTCTATATGTCAAAATCATCTTAAATATTTTTCTTATTTATTTATGTTTCGCTCAAGAACACATTATTCTTTCGGATAAAATAGTGTGCTTGTTTTGGATAGAGAAAAAGAAGAGTTGAATGATAAGAAATCACCTTTAAAACAAGTTAGGATCTCTTAATAATATTGGGCATTTTCATTTCATAGGGCGATCATGTGCAATTCAGTAATTGTATAAAAATCCTGTCCTTTAACACCCAAGGGCATGATCATGCTTAGGCCAAAAGAGAACTGAAATAAGTACTTCAAATGGAAGAAATCAAACTAGAATTTCTATCGCAGAACAAGTTGATTCTTGAAGTAGCTTCTAAATCTCTTGCAGTATTTGCAAATTTTAACTACTTTAGAAACTTTTCATATTCTTTGACAGCACAAGTTTTATGTTTATGGAAGAAAGATCTGAACGTGTTATTACTCTAGTATTGGGCTCAGGTCATTGATGGTCAACTCATTTGCTTGTTTTTTACACAATTTTTTCTCCGTTGCAACAGGTGAATGATAATGAGATCCAATATCCCGTGTTTGAACTCGATGCCAATTGCTCGTTGGGGCGGAATGGTTTCTTTGATGCCTTCTTTCAAACCTATTGGAACATCATTGGATCTGTATTGCAAGCAACAAGTGCTACCAAATGTCACCCTGTTTTCAAAAAAGGTGGGTGCCTCCAAGTTAGTAGATTTCCGACTTATTAGTTTTTGCAACTTCATCTATAAGATTGTTTGCAAAGATAATAGTTAACAGGTCACGACCCATCCTCATCAAGATAATCAGAGAGCATTCTTGAAGGATTGTCACATTCATGAGAGCAACCTTGTTGGCCCTGAGCTAGCGGATAGCATGAAAGCGAGTAGGAAGTTCAAAACCGTATTGATCAAAGCCTATGATCAGTCAGAATGGAGTCACATGGCTATTTTCGTTTTGGAAAACAAGCGGTGAAGCTTGTCATGTTATGCCTTACTATAACAAGCTTTATTATGCTAATAAATGGGAAAACTGGCAACATCTTTAAGAGTTCAAGGTGTATACAATAAGGTGACTCATTATCCATTCACCTTTTTCCTAATCGTCATGGAGAACCCATCTCGTCGTCCAACTTGGAGGAGGAAATGGGAGATATCTTCATTTTACAAAATTTCTATTCAACAAATTCTTTTTATGCTGATGATACATTATTTTTTTATCAAGGATAACAACCCCTTGAGTACCTTCTTTCAAAGGCCAAGGGATTTTTAATCTTTTACAATTCATAATCTATCTACTAAACATCAGGTAACACAATAGAAACCCTAACTAGTGAACTAAGAATCAAGTCTTGACTGGTCTCTAGAGGCACCATGTCATTAATTCCTCAACCATTTTACGGCTGGTTGTAGTTGGGCCGAAATTGATCAAGTTGTTTTTAACCTGGCCGATCTCTGTAGGACTTGTCTTGGCGTGACTATGGTCTTTGTCCAGCCCTCATTGAATTTCATAAACTCGGTTAGCATATGGCTAGTTCAGATTGAGTTGAGATGACCTTCTGTTGTGTTGGGTTGTATCATCTCTGCCATCTTCTCTTGTGTTGGTCCTTCAACACCATCATTCAGGCACGAACCAATATAAGGTTTGATGGGAGATACATTGACGATCAAATGGACATCCACTACTTTTGGGGATGGTAGCTCATACACCAGCTGGCTAATCACCTTTATGAGTTTGAATACTTTGTAATATTTGGGAATTAAGTTACAGCAGGTCCCTTGGGTCGAATGCTTGGTGAGGATAGGACTTAAGCTAAACCAAATCTACAATCTTGAACTCTCACTCGGGACGACATTTATCAAATTGAACTTGTAGATGTCCTTGAGCAAGTGCAATATTTTCTTTTAACATGTTTAAAATATCTTGATGCCGTAAAGAGAGGTTAAATTTCTCATTCAAGGCACTACCATGTTTACATGCAATAGGAAGATCAACAAATACCCATAGAGAGACTTGAAATAAATCATTGTGGTTGAGAAATGATAGTTTGTATTACATGAAAGTTCAACCCAAGGCAAAAGGCTCTACCAAGTTATAGGCTTATCCTCTACAAAGCAATAAGGTAAGTTTTTAGGATTCGGTTCACAACCTTGGTCTAACCATTCGTTTGGGGATGGTAGGCCATACTAAGGAGACCTTGGTCCCTGATTGATACAATATTACTTCTAAAAATTTAGAAGTAAACAAAGCATCTTGGTCACTCAATATTTTTGAGAATTCCATGGAGATTAATAACCCATTTTATAAAGGGCTTGACAATTTGGGTTACTCTATATTTGGATTTGAGAGGTTCCTAATGAGCATATTTCGTGAACCTCTCAACAATAGATGGTTTAATAACCACTTGGAGGAGGCAAAATTCATAAAAATTGATTCCCACATTGGGAAGGTATGGATAAATGGATTAAAGTTTACGGTACCTTACAGGAGTCATACTTTTGGGTTTAACAATTTAGGTTTACCAATTTTGATGCTTACTTACGAATTGAGAATTTGGTTGTTCATTTCCTCCCAACAAAGATCAGATGTGCCTCTTTAACAAGTTTTAGAAATCTCGTCATACTAACCAATGCGTGTTCATAATATGCCTTAATAATAAAATCAATTAAAGACATAGTCAACAAGTTTAGAAATCCATCTTTGTTAAGTCATAATTTGTTGCTCAAAGATAAAACTTCAAATAATTATAGCTGGTGTGAAGAATAGATTACCTCTCAAGTAGATATGACCTTCACTTGTCTAATGCAAGCACGATCATAAGTAGCCACCTATCATAAGCGAAATAATTCCTATTACAAAGATAAAGCCACCTCGCATACACATACACTTGGATGCTCCTCTGGCATAAGAATAACCCCAACACTGTTGCAACAAGTTTTACTAAACTCTTTAGAGAAATCCAGTGAGGCAAGAACAAGACATGGTAGATATTACCAACTTGAGCTCCTCAAAGGCTTCTTATACTTTCAGAGACCATGAAAAAGAGTTCTTGTTTAAGGGATCCACCGATGGCTTTGTGCGAAATCTATGTCCTTGAATAACACATCTATAATAACCGTCAAGTTTAAGGGAAGTAGGAAGAGTTTCATGGTCTTAAGTGTGGGCGAGGAGATGATTGTCCTTGACCTTTGATGGATCAGCTTTTATCACCTTCATGTGGCAACATGCCCCAAATAATGAACATAATTTTGTCTAAAAGAGCACTTCGGTAACTTGATAAATAATTTATTTTCACAAAGAATACCAAGACATAAAGAAACAAAACAAAATAGTCCTACAATTTAGAACAAACCAATATATCACGAAAGACAACCAACACAAATCAACAAATCAAATTTTTAAATGTCTCATTCATGGATATTTGAAAAGTAGTAAGAGCAATAGTTTGACCAAATAGCATAATCAAGAACTTGTGATGAGTATGGAAAGCTGTCTTACAACTATTGTTGGGGGTCATTATAATTTTGTAGTATCTGATTCTTAAATCAAGCTTAGAAAAATAACAAGCTCCATGTTTTCAATAACTCCTTAATAACTAGAATAGGAGATTTATCTTTTGCAATGACATCATTAAGAGCTCCATAGTCAATATTAAATTACCAAGAAGCGTATTTCACTTATGAGTTGATGAAGAGAAAGGACAAAAATTAGGTCAAATAATCTCTTGTTCCATCTACCTAACTAGGTCTCCGATGATTCTTTTTTGAGAATAAGCATACTGATACTAGATAGAAATAGGACTTTGGTTATGCTTAAGGATAATATAGTAATTATAAGCATGAAAAAGAAGAGACTTTCACTCATCGAAGGAGTATGCTCAAGAAATTACATGGGTAGTATAATTACTATAATTACATGGGTGTTAGTTGCAGAGGCATTTCTGTTCACGATTTGAAGGATTTATCATCAACCAATTACATGGGTGGTAGAGGAGGAGGAGGTAGAATGGCAAGGCCACCTGAGTAGGATGTGGGTCAGACATGATATTATTGGTGGTGTCTTTCGTTTGTAGAAATACCAAGGAGGCAATTGGTTGAACTGGTGGGAAGGAAATGCCCTAGACAAGTTGGACACCTACTTGAAGATCATCAACTTACTACTCTTTCGCTACAAGACTAGGACTTTGATTCAATAAAGAGGAAAGGTAAGAAAGGAGATTTATGATAACAATTCTATAGTGCCATCCTAGATCCTTAGAACCTCATCTTAGGTAGGATATATGATCCTCACGGCATTAATGGTAGGTTGTTGCAACCTTACTCTAAGACGACGCGTTCAAATGCAAGAAGTAAACATAGAGGTTAGAGGTATGACTGCAGCCATTAAGCAAATAAAAAGAAAAAAATTGTGGTGAAGGAAGTTTGGAGGTTTGCCTAGAGACTATTTGTAGTCAATTATCCACTTGTTGTTAGGGCACCCAATAGAGCCAAAAAGGACAGCCCCCAGTTGGGTCCCCCAAGGATTAAGGTTCATCCTCGGGGCTGGAGGGAGCATTACTTTGAGTTGATGATTGTCGCTTGTATCAACATGTCCTAGGTGTGCGATAGTATGGTGAGTTCAAATATTTTAACACAGGTACTTGAATAAGACTACTTCGTAAATAGTACCGCTACAAAATAAGTATGTACCTTCTAGGGAATACAAGCATGTGCCCACGCGGTTAGACTAAAGCGGGGTCATGTCACAGTCTTCTAGGGCACGGTCAATGGGCCAGCTTTTGGCTGCTCCTTATAAAATGCCAAGAACAGGCTGATGTAGGTGGACTTTGGTTCGGCCCGTAGGATACCCGCTGCCCGTAGACTTGGTCTTTTTGAGCTTCAGCCGAGCTCATGTTTGGCATCCGCAAAGACATGCTCGGTCTCACCAATGCTCAAATCAAGTTGCTCATGAGCCTAATCAAGTTTTATACACATATACAAACATGCATATGTGTTTGCATGCATGTAGACATGGACCTAGAATTGTCGTTCTAGGCATGGCACTGGAATCGTAGGTTCTGGTTCTCCTCGAACCGGGAATCTGTTTCCAGTTTTGGTTTGGAACCGCAGTTTGGGCCGAATTCCTGAATCATTCAAAACCAAAAAATTTATAAAAGTTTAAATTTTTTAAAATGATTAACAAAAAAATGGTCAAACTGGTGCCTGACTGCTGGTTTTGTTCCCAGCCTGAATTCGGTTTAATATAAGCTACCTCAGGTTTGATTCTGGTCCCAGACCATCCGTCTATGTATTGTATGCGTATGTGTTCCCAAATTAAGAAAATTCATTATGTGGCCCAAGCACATTCTTTAGTTAGTGCCTTACAAATGAAATTCTCGTGAAGGTGGAGAACAAACCAATAAAATAATCCTTCCATGACTTTTAAATGTGTAGCGCTTTTTCATTACTATGATCATATTTGAGATGCACCAAGTTCTTTCAATAAGATTTTCTTCCTTTATCTTCTCACAGATTTGTGAGTTTCATACATTTGCTACTTCAGGACTAAGATCTGTTCAAGTTTAGGTCATTGTATGTTTTAGGCTGTTATGCTCATGAACTTGGTCTTTTTATTTGTGCATTTTTATAATAATTTAATTACGTCAATTGAAATACTTGGAGTTTCTAATTGTTATCCTTAAAATTGGTCATGCTCAAAACTCTACCCATTCACAAGCCCAACTAAAAAAGAAATATTGTATTTGAGTCTGTAATACTTCGACTCGAGCGAGCCAATCAGGCTTGCTTAACCTCTGAAAGAAACAAGTCTAACAAGATGAGTTTGATTCACTCAAATATAGCTCGGTCCTGGAGAGCAAAGCTTGATAGAGATCGAGCTTGAGTTTGAGTTGAGTGTTTCTCAAACAATCCAAATTGAGCTTCTCCATGGTTGCACTCGACTTGGTTACATACAAACCTATGGAAGACCTCAACAAGTTAAACAGAAACTTACAGCAAAGAAATGCTTATCATCGATTAATCTTCTTGGGAACAATAAACGTATAAATGTAAAGGAATCATGTACTTTTGGCTAAATGAAATTTGGCATCACCGTTCTTGATCTTTTCTGTACCATGGAATATATTATAATATACTCTGCACATTGTAAAAGTTGATCTATCTGTAATGTACTGTTTAACCCATCTTGCCAACTAAAAAAAAAGTTGTGACTAAATTTCAATCTCTGTTGTTAGCAGGATTTATAAATAAAATAAAGAGAAAAAACATCTAAATCAGCCTATTCTGAAGGTAAAGCAGGACTGTTTGATGGATGCATAGTTGAATAAGAAATGCTAAAAGACTGGCATATTGTCAGTTTTGTGGTAGAATAGAAAATATTACATGATGGATGACAGCATACCACAAAGAAATTAGACCCGTCTTTGGAAGTATCTATAGAGTTTATATAGTTCAGTCTGAAGAAAACTATAGTTAAGTTCCACAAGAAGAATAATTGAACTGCCTAGAGGTGTATGTGCATGGTGGTGAAGAATGTGCCAAACCCTAGACATTTAAAAACCTAAAATTGAAAACTTGTATCTGATACATTTGGGGCTGCATTACAAATTTCCATGTTGAAGTGGTGGACACATCCGTATAAGAGGCGAGGAGGCGCCTTACTCCAAACTTGAAAAAAATAAAAAAGAATCTTATTCAAGCATTCTAAAATTTTTAAAAAATTATATGATATTAGTGGAATCTAGGGGATTCCATGTCATTATTTTACTGTTATAATCAAGACAAAACCATTCACATTTAGCATTGGAAAAGCTTTAAGGTGTGAGAAACTAAATGGTAAAAATATTAAAAAAGAAAAGAAAAAGATCATATAAATAGTAATCTAACTTTTACTGTGTTAGTTGTTGGCATGACATAAGCTCTATGTAGCCAACTACATGTAGCATTGAAAAGGCTTAGTTGTTGCATTATATACGATTATAAATTATGTACAATGTCGTCGTATAATTAGCAAAACCGATTGCCAATTTTCTACTAAAGTAAATCGTCCCACCAGAATTTCACCAGCTGTACGCCCAGACGACAGGATGGAAAGCAACGCATCTACCCAGCTGTGAGATTTGTAAAGTTTTGGTACAATTGCTCTGTCAACCTTTACATGTGGATCACTGCTCATTACATAATTCCTTCAGGCTTTCCCACTTCCAACTGTTAGTTGGTGACTCGATTATTGCAATCTGTCGTTCATGGAAATGTAACACTGGCTTTTTGGTACAGAGAAAATTTTCATTTACCGCCACGATAACCCACTTTTTCACAAATGTTTGTGGTCATTGGATTTGAGATGGACGGCCGAAACGATGCTTTTACAACGAAGAGAAAACACTCCAAGCATTATACATCAAAAGAGAAAGCAAGGGGAAAAGGGCAGACATGTCGAGGTAAGTGTCTTTTCGATATCTTATTCACAGTCTGATGCATTTTAAAATCTCTCTCTATCTCTATCATTAAAAAAGAGAGAAAGTATATATGTATAAACAAATTAAGACTAGGGGTAGACTGTCTGCTCTAGTTTCAGCGACTGAATCAAACCAAGAAAACCTAATTCTTAGGACGACAGCCAGTTTTTCATATATATATATATATATATATATATATATATATATATATATATATATATATATATATATATATATATATATATATATATATAAAGAGAGAGAGAGGAGGGAGAGTTGAGAGAGGGAGGGAATGGTCCAGGTTTTAAACTCATCTATACTTAAATCCGTTCAAAGATTTTCACAATTTGACACATGCGATCAATAATAAAGATTTGAGTTTAAAAAGTGAAATATACTTTTGCGCATTATTCTTTTTAAATTCAAATCTCTATCGCTGATCACTTCAATTAGACGTTATAGATATTTGAATTGATTTGGATATAACATGAATAGGTATGAGCATATTTCACTGCCCCATATATATATATACATATACATATATATATATATATATATATATATATATATATATATATACATATATACATACACATACACATATATATATATGTATATATATATGTATATACATATATATACATACACACACACATATATATATAGGGAGTCTTAGATGTGTAATATTGTTGGTATAGTATATAATCTTACTCAAACATTTTCAATTGTAAAGATTTGAATCAAATGTACTGTTGTACCTATGAACTTGTATTTAATGTACATAATTGTATTAAATACAAAATGATTCAAATCTCATCGATCTCAAAGATCGAATCGTGAAGATGCTTATATAAAATTATGTACCAAACACCGTACTGCTTTAAGATGCAGAGAGAAGTGTGTATGTATGTTTTGATGTATATCAACAAATTAAGATGCAGAGAGCCTGTATGCTCTAGTTTCAAAGATTGAATGAAACCAAGAAAACCTAACTCTTATGAGGATAGCTCGTCTGCTCAGTAAACGAATCTATCTTTTGGTGGGAGAATAGCTTGTCCGCTTCTTATTATTGCCTAATCATTATCATCCATCCGATTACTTTCATCATCATGATGGCTATCATCATTCTTCCTCAAACGTTTCCTGTTTAAATGGAGCCCACCGACTTTATGATTCAACGCAAGCGAGTTCAACGATTTCGAAGGGTTTGGAAATGCTCGCCGCAAAACTGATGCGCATGAACACTCACTCATTCTGGACATTAAATCAAACTCTGTTTCCGAGTACAAAGAGTTGGAAGCCAGACGAATTTACATCTCTAGCACTGGCTTCTGCAGGAAGGTCTTTCCCGGTTTGATAATTGCGTAGTAGAAAGTAGCTTAAACTCAATCAATGGATATTCATATAGTATTAAAGGATTGTAAAACTGCAGGTTCCATTGTATTTAACATAATGAGCCCAATATTTTACATTTCGAATACCCACTAAGTACCAACCCCTTTCATTATAAGCTACCTTCATCCTATATATATATATATATATATATATATATATATATATATATATATATATATATATATATATATATATATATATATATATGTACATGAAAGTTGGTTCTTACACACTCTAGATGGTGTGCGTTAATGTCTTGTCTTTAGATTTTTGGGCCATGTATACACACTTTCAAAACTCCCTCATGTAAGGGATCACCCTTCTATGATAGGTTCCATGCTCAGATGAAAGAGGAGGGTTACACTTCCCTTAAACTCCCTCATGTAAAAGTTTATTGGATTTATCCATCACAGATTTTAGATATTTTCTTTATTTTATGAGAACACCCCTTCTTAGTAATACATTGGACATCTCAAATACATTTAAAAGTAAGCATCAATTACGAAAGAGTTCCTACATTATGAATATGTTTCGTAAAGAAGTTAATTCCACTACATTATCACTTAAATATACTAAGCAAATTGTAAAGAGGGTCTTTGCATTTTCAGTATGAAAGGATATGGGAGGTAAGTAAGCTAGTTATAGCTAATAACATTCATATTAATACTTGCAATATCATAACTTTGACTAGTAAGTTAAAGGAGTTGGTAGATACTATGATTAAGAGAAAGATTCATATTTAATGTTTACAAGAGACAAAATATTTTGAAGAAGAAGCAATTAAAAATGCTCAAGAAATGAAAAGACTGGAAATGAAGTTAATATCATTGTAAATAAAGATTTAAAGAATAATATAGTAGACACACAACGGCATTCCAATCAAATTATAATGGTAGAATTAGTGTTAGAAGTAGAGGCTTTGAATATATTTTGTACTTATGCACCTCAAGTATGACTAAGAGATATCATAAAGGACATTTTTGAAGGAGTTAGATAGCATAATTGAAAGAATTCTACAAAGAGAGATGATTTGTTTGGGAGGAGATCTAAATGCAGATATAGGTACACATATATCAGGATATCAAGCTACTAATGAAAACTATGGTTTTGTAGATTTAAATAAGGAAGGTAAGGAAATTTTAAATTCTATTATGGCATATGATCTCTTTATGGTCAATAAAATTTTGAAAAAATGAGATAAACATTTAATTACTTATAAGAGTGGCTTGCCACAAATACAAATTAATTATTTTGCATATAGAAGAAAAAATAGATTGTGTGATAAGAATTGTAAGGTAATTTTAGGAGAATGCTTAACTAACCAACATGTACTTTAGTTATGAATTTGTAAGTAAGAAAATAGATAATGAGACAAAAAATACATAGAACTACTTGAATTAAATGATATAACCTTAAAATGAGAAGATAATATAACTACAACTACAACTAAACCTTTTCCCATACTAGATGGGGTCGGCTACATGGATTCTTTGTCTTTTTGTAGAATCTATGTTAAGTTCGATAAAGTTTTACACTGGATATCGGAAGCCTAACGTAACCCTCATCCTTTTTTCGGGCTTGGGACTGGCCATGCAAGGGCGTGTAACCTTAAAATGAGAAGACAATATTTTAAATAAAAAGTTCTTTAAGGAGATACTTGAAATTATTTAGGTATACCTTATAATACATAGAACAATATGACTAAGCATATCTAGAAAGTGAAAAAAGATGTGTTAGGTAAATCTAAGGGCAACAAACTCGTACGAAAAAAAGCTTCATTGTAGAGTGAAGTGGTGCAAGGTAAAATTATGGTCAAGAGGGCATGTTACAAATTTTATTATCATAACAAGATTGATGAAACTTAAAGGTTTGTAAGAAAGTAAAGGAAAAACAAGAAAGGTCATTAGTGAACCAAAAGCCAAAATTTGAAAGAATTTATATAAAAAAAAAACTTGAGATTAGTGTCATCTTGTTTACTGAAAATCTAATTTGATACCCTCTATTTCACTTTCTATGACTTAAAAACTCAAGATTGGAAAGCTCATCATATTGGTACCTTGTCATTGATGCCATTATTATGGGGTCTAACATGGCAGACAAATAATACTCATGTCACAATTATGTGATGCATGTATGACATGTTAGTGGTGATGTGACACTAATAATGCTGACAAGGCATTGAGTTAGTGTTGATGTGTCACTAACGTTAGTAAGGTACTAAATGTTCAGTTTACTATTCTATAATATCATAAAAAACTACTTTAGTACCTTATAGTATATTGCAAATTCATTTGCATACCAAATAATTAATATTCAAATAAACTACTAAATCTTTAAAATAAAATAATATTTAATTTTAAGTTTATTTATTTGATTATAATCAAGAACAATTCACTAAATTCTTAAAAATATATTTAAAATTAATTATTGTAATAAAATTTTTAAATATTATATTATTTTACAATAATAATTTAATTTAATTTAAAAATCATTATATATTAATTCTAATCTTAATTTATATTCGTGGCTTTTAATTTTTTATAATAATTGTTTAAACTATGATGCCCATGAAAATTAATTTAAGTTGATTGACTTGATGTTAAAGACTATTAATTTAATTTTTTTGGTAATTAAAATTTAATATCATGAAATTTAATTTTAATTGCACAAATAAATTTTAAATATATTAACATAAATTAATAGACATATCATTTTTAATGTAAAATAATATTCAAATTAACAATTAATCATTTAAATAAAACTTTATTTATTGAGTCTTTAATATATAAGTAAGTTTTTAATGAATCTTTCTTTATTATAATGTGTATTAATAAACTTTAACTTAAATGTTATTTCATTTTAATCATATAATATTATTTAAATACTAATTTATATTAATAATTTTGTGATAAAGTTTATTTTGAGTTATTATAAGTTTCTAAAGTGAATTGTGATGATATTATGAGATACTAAACTAAATATTTAAGACCACACTAATGTGAGTACCACGTCAGATATGTCACATTAACATTCTCCTTCAACCATGTCAAACTCATGCTAATGGCATCAATGATAGGGAACTAAAGTAATGAGTTTTCAAAATTTAGGTCATTTAATTATAGAAAGTGAAATACAATGTACGAAAGTGGATTTGTTCCTTATATAAAAAAATTCAACTCAAAAGAAGGTGAAATAGATATTTTTGGATAGATAAGACTAGAGATAAGAAAACTAAAGCTCTAATTTTCATTAAATGTATCAAAGATGATAATGAGAAGATTCTTGTGACAAGTGATGATATCAAAAATAGATGAAAAAGTTATTTTTATAAGTTTTTTAATAAAAATATAGGTAAATAATATTACCTTAGGAGAGCTAATCGACTCATAGGAATATATAAATTTATCTATCTATGTATTCAAGTGAATGAAGTTAAAGAAGGTCTTAAACTTATGAAGATTGATAAATTTGTAGGACCATATAATATTCTTATAGAAGTATAGAAAATCTTAAAAAATATGAATACATTTGACTTATAATATTATTTAATGAAATATGAAAAACTAAAAGATGCATGAAGAATAAAGAAAGAGTACAATTATACCAATATACAAGAAAACTATACCAATATACAAGAATAAGAAAGACATCAAAATTGTATCATACTATGAAATTATGAGAAATAATTATTGATTGTAGGTTGCCACAAGTGTTAAAAGAAATAGAGAACCAATTTGGATTCATGCCAGGGTGATCTATTATTGAGGCTATTCACCTATTGAGACATCTCATAGAATATTTTAGAGTAAAAAAACATTCATATGATATTTATTAGTATAAAAAAGCTTATGATAGAGTGTCAAGAGATAACCTTTGTAGAACCTTCAAAAATAGACGTATTCATTGACATATATCAATCTTACAAGAGACATGCATTATTGTGCATAAATATGTGTAAGGACTCATGAATGAAAAGATTTCTTTGAAATTAATATTGGATTACATCAATGATCAACTTTAAGTCTATATTATTTATATTGGTTATTTATGAGTTAACAAAACATGTTCAAGATGACAATGGAATAGAGAAACATTAGAAAATAAAGGCTTTGAACTTAGTACAACAAAGATAAAATATATGTAATGCAAGTTTAATATTTGATTAGTTCAGATGACATAAAAATTAAGATTGACGCATATTGCATCTCTCATAAAAAAAACTTTAATTACCTAGGAGCAACTTTTCACATTGTTAAAAAGATTGATGGAGATGTTACACATAGAATTCAACATAAGTTGGTTAAAACGGAGAGGTGCATAAGGTATTCTATATGACAATAAGATACTATCAAAGTTGGAAGATAAATATTATAGAGAAACAATTAGTTATATTATATTTTATGGTATTACAGGTTGGTCTCTTAAGCATCAACATGTACAAAAGATGTTTGTGGGGAAATGAAGATGTTGAGATGGATGTATAATCACATAATGCAGGTTGTATACATACTGAGGTTATTAAAAAAATTGAGTGATACTAATAGATGATAAAATGAGGAAAAAATATTAAAAATGGTGTGAACACATAAGAAAAGATCAAAGAAAGTTATGATAAAAAGGTATGAGAAACTAGATAGTGAAAATCTTAAAAGAAGAAGAAGATGACAATAAAAGTGTTGGAAGGAAATAATAAAAAATGTTCTAGTTTATGATGAGCTAATTGTTAGTATATTACGTGATCTAGCTCTATAAAAACAAAGATTCCATGTAGCCAACTCCATCTAGTATAGAAAAAGGCTTAGTTGTTGTTGTTGTTGTGTATATATATATGTAGATGTATATACATAGATGCATGTACTCTGTCGAAAATGTGAAGGAACAAGTTTCTCTATGTATATATACTCATATATATATATAGATGTATATACATGTATGCATATATATCCAAGTATTATGGATGTATGCCTTTTCATATGTTGTTTTGTTGTGTGTGTTATACAAACTGCTAATAACCCCATGAGTCAGATCGATGAAGGTATTTGAGACGAGCTTTATTACAACAATAATGATTGTGTTAAAAGGTTAATTTTGGTAAATGAGCTTCATTTACCTAGTGAAAAACTTCGAAACAACTTCATTTTCATGTTTTACAAGCAATCAAATTTTGCCCGTCTCGTTCGAGCGTCCTCCTAATACGAGCTCCCTTATCCCAAATGGGCAAATGAGTGAAAACCAAAAACAAGGAGCAATGTTTTTTTACCAAAAACAAGGAGCTTTCTTTACTGCTCTACTCTGGAGCTAGGATGAGTATCCGTGAATCAGCTACCTTACCCACCCAGAGCATTGGGTCACCAGGCAAGGCCCTTCGACTGCTACGACACAGGTGGAGAGCTCAATTTCTGGGGGACGGTGCATGCATGTGTGTGTTACGCTTCGGTCTGCTGTGGTAAATAAATAGTAACAATGACAAGGACGACCACAATAACATTAATAATAATAATAAGAGGAAGAAGCAACCGCTATATTGGTTTGCATACCAATAATGTGCAAGCTTCCTCAAGGAACCTATTCCATCTGCTGTATCCTGCAAACGACTAAAGACTACTTGACTAGTGCCTAATTCGGTGATTGCACATGGCTTGCGTACCTCTTGCCCCACCACCCACCAACTCTTATGTGGTTGCCTTGTGCTAATAATCCCATGTTACTTTAACCCAGACAAATGAACAGAAGGCACCAACGCAGCTAGACTCGACATCACTAAGCCCACTTGCATCCTCCGTGCTATTATGGTGTTGGTCCGGACATCTTACATTATTTATGATAACAAAGATTCAACCAAGTTCCCTTGAACAGGGTCATCTAAATGAGGCACCACATTTGGCTGCGTCACTAGGTCCCAATAACAATCTGCCTTCTTATGCTGTGAAAAATGCATGGTAACTCTGTGATGACCAGACATAACTGGTCCAAATCCAAACCGAAGGCCTGATCCATTTAAAAACAAGAACGGAATGACATAACCGGTGACACATTGTGGGAGTCGGAGATGATGAAGAATGGGTTGGAACGGAATAACATATTCTCTTTGGGTGTTACTATTCATACACCATTTTTATCAATTTTTTTTCAAACTGTTTTTTTTTCATTTTTCTCTCTCTTCCATTCTCTCATTGCGAACATCATTTTCTAAAAAAAAGGATATGCTCAAGGCACATCAATCTTCAAACAACGATGCGCTCAAGGCATGCCTATCATTTTTAATATAATGCACCTTAAGTGCATTTCATCCTCAATCATAAGAGGAACATAGCTCAGTCGCATCTTTTTTAGGATAAAAATGCACTCACGGTATATTGCTCCTCAAATAGATGGACCGCGGGTGCGTTTGTTCCTTAAATAAAATGCGCCTTAGGCAGATCTCGGTGTCGATCGACAATTTTCTCTCTCATTACTTTGTTCCTTAAAGTTTTATTTTCTATCAATTTTTGTGAGATTTATGTTTAGATTAAAATAGAGATTAAGAATAAAAGAGAAAAAGTCTAAAAGAGATTGAGAGAGATTGATAAAAAGATAAAAAATATTTATAAAATTTAAAAAATAATTGAAGGGTGTAAACACCCTAAATAAATTTTGTAAAAGAACACTCTCAATTTCAAAAACTAGCTTGCTTAAAATCGTGAATTTCACAAAATCCTTAAAACGGAGATTTCGAAATTAAATGTTTTCAAATCAAAGTTAAGGAATTAGATGAAAACCAAGTCAAACAGGGATAAAACTGAGTCTTCCCCTCCGAAGAATCAGCAAGGATCAAGGTTACGGTTAAAGCTGGGAACGAGTTTAGGTAGACCCAGACAAAGCAGGACTTGAAGACCCAAGGCACACAATTAGCCATGGCCAAGCCCACATTATCAGACCAATGGGGCTCATCAAGACAAAGTTCATGAAGACATGGCTCCAGCATGCAAGGTGAAATCAAAAAATTAAGTTTAGACCAAATAGCCGAACCCACCTATTTCCCCTTTATAGATTGAACATAACTTAACCGTGATCTATAACTTAGCTTTGATCAAACTACATTGGCTAGACCGAATTGCCTTGAATCATACTCACCTTGGCCGAACCACACTCACCTAGTCCACCTTGGCCGATTGAACCCATTTTGGCCCACACCAACCTAGCCAACCTTGGGGTCACACCTCGCCATGACTCGACAGCACCAAATGAAGACAAGAACCGTACCCTAGGAGCCAAGTCAAGCTCATGAAAGGCTACTCCAAGAGAGGATGGGACGAGCCACAATGGAATTCAATCAACCAAGGCAACAAAATGTTGAAGTCAAGACCACAATGGCACTTGGAAGCACCTAGTCAGGTTCATGACTAGGTCGAGCTAAGGACCAACCCATGGCTAAGGCCACATGGGGGCTGGTCCAGCATGTGATCAAGAGGAACCACAAAAGGTCCATGTGATGGTCTTGGAGTGGAGCAAGACATAGGCCAAGAGACCCATGTCCAACTCGCCCCATGGAAGGGTCTAGCAAGACCCCTCCTTGTCTAGAAGCCAAGGGGGGACGTTTCCAGCATCTCGCATATTTGGAGTGGCTTTCCAAGGCTGGAGTGAAGAGAGAGAGAGTGTTTAGGATAGGTAGGAGTTGTTGCAACTAGAGAGAGAGAAAAAAAAGAGAGAAGAGAGAAAAGAGATAAAGGAGAGAGCAAGAGGAGAAGAGGAAGGGGACGACTCCCCTTTTGTGTCCGAGTTCCCTTGGAGGGTTGGTAAGTGAGTACTCTCCTTCATTTGATAATCTTAATTCTCTTCTTCCTATTCAATTTAAGAAAGGGGCTGTATTAATGGAGCTTCGTCTCCCCCCATTTTGTAATAACAAGTAGATATGCTACCAATTTTATTTCATACTTATGCACTCTATTTATTTGCTTTCTTGATTCTATACCTCTCTATATTCTATAAACTCCTATAATTCCTAACCCCCTCTATGCTTAAGCTAATATATATATATTTACATTCATTTCTCTTCAGTAGTTTACTTTAAGTTTGCTGTGATTATGTTATTTAATCTCTGATGAATGCATCACGTATGTTGTAAACACAGAAAAATTGTTTTCAGCATCTCTGCATACGTCTGATGTTTTATTTTTTATTTTCGCATTTCTGCTTCGATTGACCTGAATTAGAACACCTTATCTACACACAAGCCCACATAGGATAAAATTTTCAAGAATTTTAGGGCCGTGCAACCACGTAATTAAAAGTGTGTAAGATCGGAAAAATCCATAATCAACTCTGTCAAAACTGTATTTTCTGCAATAGATACTAGATAATCATCACATAACTCTATCTATAGTGATCCAATTTTGTTGAAAATGAGCTCATTTGAAAGCTGACATCCATAGCTTTCCAACAAGACTAAGTTTACTAAAATCGGAGATCTGTGTACCGAGATACAAACTTTTCTTTGAGTCTTTATATTTCTGTAACAGAACAGTTCTGAGTGTGAACATAAACACTTCCCAGATTTAATTCTAATTAATAACATCACCCAAAAATAAAATAAAAATATTTTCAGAATCTTTACATCTTTACTTGTTCACTTTAAAATTTTCATGTTTTTTGGAGATCCGGAAGTCATTAATAAAAAATCAGAAAGCAAGGTTTGAAAATAAAACCAGTTTTGTTTTTTTAGAACTTAGCAAAATTTGTCCTCAAAACACCTAATGCACAAATTTGATCAAGTCTCTCAGATTTTTCTCAAAGTGAATTTGAAATTACACATACACAAATGAATCCTCAAAGCACCTAGGCTGACCCTTGAGCATCGGTTCAAAAAGGCCTAAGGTGAAAATATCTCGCTTAGCCACAATTGCCCACAAAGTCAGATTTACAACTTTGCTAGTTTTGAAAACTAGCTGGCACACTCGCGTATAAACAAAATAGATTGAGAAGTTTGTTTCAAGCCTCTACATAGGCTTTGGAATAAAATTTTCACATCTACAAAGGGGTAATATTTAAGAGAAATAAAACTATTGAGAGAGACAATAATAATAAAAGAGATTTCCAGAAAGAGAAAGATCGAGAAAGGATAATGGAAAGAAAAAGAAGCCGATATGGATTATCGAAAGGAGAAAAAATGATAAGGAAGAAGGAGAAATTGACGAAAAGGAAGAGAGGAGAGAGAATCTCCAGCAAAAGTAATTTGGTGTTTTTTGAAAAAAAGAATGTATGTTTAGTAAAAAAGTGTATGAATATCAATTATGATTTCTTTTATGTGTTTTTCTTTCACTTTTATGTTGAAATTATCCTTTGTTAGGGTCATCAACTTGTACGAAACCGGCGAGATACGAACCAACAAAAGGATAAATAAACCTTTCTCCCAAAAGAACTTGTGAGAAATAAATATGGGACAAGCCCTATAGGATACCAAAATAATGCACAAAATAAATAAGCAAGCAAAAACATTATTTGTGTGGCGACTAGTAAAACCCGCATGACCTACACTAGGAAAATCTCCACTAAAATTATGATGAGTACAATACAAGTGTATTTCAACACGTGCCTAAAAACTGCTCTCGCTCAATCTCAACAAAGTGGAGTCCACAAAAGTATATAACAAGTGTCGAAAAGTTGCTCCTACTCAATGTCTAAAAAGTAAATAGAACCCAACATTGATGCAAAATTGCCACAAAAGTATATTTATATAACATCACAAAGGAAAGAGTGTTTCGATCCAACTATGGAGTGTGAAGGAAAACATAAGCCCTCTACGTAGCACTGCTCTCAATGAATAGTAACTGAAATAAGAAAGGTTAATAAGGAGGAAGGATAATCACTCTGAAACATTATCAAGAAAGGGGAATCAATGCACGACGGAATGTGGAAAGCCTCTCATATAAAAGTAGGGCATGAGAAGGCTAGAGAAATCTACCAAACCATCAATCATGCAATTAGTCATATGCTTATACTAAGAAACTTCGGCACATATCTTGGTAAAACTAATAACAAGTGCTCATACAAGATTTCAATACCTGTACCAAGTGAAACTGGTAGACTTCCAACATAACCTATATTGGCAAAAAGTGAGTGCTATTTGTGCACATTGGTGAACTAATAACCGCTTGGATGACGACCGTTTTGAAGACCTAGAAAATGGGCTTTATTTAGGTTGTTGGTGGAAACTATTCCGATTGTTCTATACAATCAGATTTATTTATGTCATTATGAGTGTTCAATAGCCGGAATAGAATTCTTAACAGTGAGAATTACCCTAGTTACCACTTCCAAATGTTCTCATCTCGTTTAACGGTTAGAATCAATCTGGACAGCCGATTTTCTCTCCTGCTATTGCTCTTGTCGTGGTTTCCATTGGTACCCATAGAGTTGCTTTCTCTTTCTTCTATATGTAGATTTACCCAAGGTATACCTATTTACTTTGATTTAATCATATTCTCTAATCAATCATTTATTGAATAATTTTATCTCATGTCTATGCCATGCTTGAATTGTTTTATGTGTGTATTGCTTAATGTATTCACTATTTTTTATTTTCTCATTGGTGTAAAATCCTTTTATTTTCTTTGCTGAATTTTTTCATGTCTATATGCTAAATTGCTTAATGTTCCTTCTTTGTTGTTTGTATGAAATTGCTTCGAAGAGGTGCATAAGTTGTTTGCATGAGAGCCCAAAATGTATGACTTGAACTTGCAAGTGATGGATTTAGTCCATTTAAAATTTAATTCAAAAGTAGCCGAAGTTGTTGGCCAGTCATACTAATGTCATATAATTTGTCTCCTTGGTTGGGTATGAAATAACCCTTTATCATAATGTCTTTGCTTATAGATAGACCAAAGTCACAATTACATAATATTGATGTGCATCTTCAACCATTAGTTGACGAGTTGATAGTAATTTAAAATGATAGAGTTGTAGCATATGATTCAAATTTACAAGAAATGTTTCGAATGTGTGTAGTTGTGATATAAAAGATTAATGACTTTTTCTGCTTATAATATGTTGTTAGCATGGAAGACTAAGGGTTATACAACTTATCCAGTTTGTCATGTGATTATTGCTTGCATTTATTTGTGAAATGACAGTGTATATACGAGACATCATCATTTTCTACCTATAGATTATACTTGGCAGAACAATACATCATCATTTGATGAGAAGCCAGAATTTGAAGAGGCTCCAATTCCACTAAGTAGTAAAGATGCTTTACGATAGTAGAAAGGTCATGAAAACATTGTATTTCGAAATGCATCACGTAGAAAAGATATTACCATCTATGCTGGGTGAAAAAGAAAGCAATTGTTTTAAGCTTCTATATTAGAAGACTATTGATTCACCATGATCTTGATGTCATGCACATTGAGAAGAATATATGTGAAGATTTTATTATTTCTAATAGAAAAAGATGAGAAAATAGATGATAATATCAAGTCATGAATCTACATGGAGGCTTTGGGGTTAATAAATGCATTGAATATAAAGCTATCTAATACTCAAATTGATAGCATGCTCTTACTTTGTGCTTCGTATCAATTGAAAAACTGGAAAAGACACATTTCATAGTATTTTATAATGCATTATGTTATTCGATAAGTTTTCATCATATATATATCTAAAAAGTACAAGTGCGTAAGCATCAGATTATTGGGATGAAGGGTCATGATTATTATGTTTTGATGCAAAATCTCATTCCCGTGGCTATGCATAAGAATACACTAAAAGAATGATAATTTTCATAAATGAATCATGCATATTTTTTCATAAATTTTGCTAGAGATTGGTTGTGCTAGAGAATGAGTCATAAGATGTACAATTAACCATCTATTTACCAAAAGAGGTATAATTTGTTGGGCCTATATAATATCAATTCATGTAAAGAGGTTCTTATTTACAATAAAGAACTATGTGCACAATAATAATCTACCTAAAGACTCTATTACTTAAGGGTAGATAATGAAGAAAATAACATATTTTTGTGCATGATATTTGAATGAAGAAATCGAGATAAAAGTGGGTATGCCAATAAGATTTGAAGAAGGCTCAATTAGTAAAGCATCGGTTGACATATTAATTGTTGATGAAATGAAGTAAGTACATAGATTCATTCTCTTCAATATGCCAACATTACTGATTTTATATCATAATTAAATTTGAATATAATTTTTAACGTTACTTTCCTATGTTAATCTTTCACTAACTAATTTCTATTTATAGGATGTATAATATATTCTTGTAGGGTCAATATCCTAATGACATTGCAAATATGATTGAAGAAAAGCTATAATAAGGATTTGTCGATAGGTTCGAGGATTATGTAAGTATATTTTGTATTTTTATGCTTAAGTAATTTGCTTGAATACAGTTTATAACCATCACTCATATATGGATATATTGTATGCATAGATATGTACCAATGTTGTTCTTTAAGATATTTATTTGTTTGGTATAGACCTTAAAATTCTATATGTATAAATTTAATATTCAAGCACTATAAAGAGTTTGTCATATACAAAATAGTGGTGTTGCAACAATAGATAGACCAAGAGCCATGTACTATGGAGTTCCTCATAAGATGTGCACTTAACCTTCTATGGTTTTGTTTAAATGTCTTTCGTATAATATGAAAATCTAATGTAAAGTAGATAAAATAAAGTTAATATTAATATGTACCTCTAAACAATCACATCATGATGAATCATACATATTTTCATAACATGTAGTTCAAATATGATATTTAAGATATCAAATTAGACAAAATTGAGAGGTAATTTGTCATTGGAGGCCAAGAAATACATATGATTTGCTAATAAAGAATGTATACGATAGAGGCACATCAATGCTTGAGTAACCCATAAAAATTATAAATAATACTATGATTAGATCTATATGATGGTATATACATATCAACATAAAAGCTATTCACATTGTAAAAGAGTGATACTAAAAGGTTAGTTAATGTAGACGTGAAATTTTCACTCCAAGCCTATGTAGAGACTTGAAATAAAATTTTCAACTCTACTTGATGCGCGAGCGTGCTAGCTAGTTTTCTAAAAACTAGCAAAAGTTAAATCTGATGGGTGATTGTAGCTAAGCGGACTCTTTTCACTTTAAACCTTCTTAAACCGATGCTCAAGAGTCAGTCTAAGTGCTTAGGGATTCCAACTAAATAGGTGAGACTTCTAAATTCACGTGAAAAGCAAAGGTGTTGAGAATGGAAACATGTGCACTTTCAAGTTTCAAAATGAATAAGTTTTGAAAAATAGAAAACTCTATTTTCAAGACTTGTTTCCTAAATCTTTTTGAATGCCTTTTGGACCTTCAAAAATTATCAAAATTTTAGAGGCCTAAGCTTGAGATGTGCAGAGTTTGGGAAATCTTTCAGATCGTGATTCAGAGCTGTATTATTGTAGAATTAAATCTAGAAAGTACCTCTACTTAGGCATCTAGAACTGTTCTGTTATAGAAATATATCGACTTAAAGATGAGCCTCTATCTCGGTGCTCACAGCTCCAAATATAATGAATTTAGTTTTGCTAGAAATCTATGGAAGTTAGCTTTCCAATAAACTAAAAATCATCGATTTTGGATACACATAGACAAAGTTATGGGATGAATACCTAGGCTTTATTATAGGAAAACTGGTTGGATAGATAGTTTACAAAAACTTTTCTGATTTTGCACAGTTTTAATTATGATGTTGCACGATCCTAAAATTCTTGCAAATTTCATTAGGAGTGGGAATATGTGTGTAGAAGAAGTGTGCAATGTTTTGAAACAATTGGAGCAGAGGTTCATGAATTAAAAATCAAGCAATCGACATATACAGAGATGATGAAAAACCAGATTTCAGGTTTTTATAACATACGTGATGCAAGCTCACATGAATTAAAATTGCAACAACATAATATCATGAATTAAATTGCTGAAGGAAAATGAATTGAAATATACTTAATAGCTTAAGCATAGAGGGGATTAGAGAATATAGAGTGTTTATAGAATATAAAGAGGTAAAATCAAGAAATCAAATACATAGAGTGCATAATCAAAGAAAGGAAAATTTCAACAACATCTACTTCTATTACATCATGGGAGGAGACAAAGCTCTATTAATACAACCCCTTTTGAATTGAATTTGAAAAAGAGATGTAGAAGAGTGAATTGGAGCAGCACTTACCCAGACTTATACAATAGATCATCCTCCAAGGTGATGGTCGGCCGCCCCCTTGCACCCTTTCTCCTTTTCTTGATCACTCAAACTCTCTCTCTAAGCCTTGGCCTAGATCCTACACTCCCTTCCCTCTCTAATGCTCTTCCCTAGCTGCTCTCACAACTCACACAACTCTCAAAGTGCAGAACCCTTGATGACCTCTCCTTAGTCTCTCCAAGATGGTTCATGCACCCACCCTTGGCCTCAATTTATAGGCCAAGGGTGGATCTTCTAGTGTTTTCCTTGAGGCGGGTTATCCAAGGTCCAAACCCAGTCCCAAGGCCATCCAATTCATGTGGTCTTAGCCGATTGGACTTGAAGGCACTTGACTAGGCTTGATCATCCTCTTGTGTAGCTCGCCTTGACCTTGCTCGATTTTAATTTGATATATGGGCTGGATAAAACTTTGATAAACCTTTAGAATCAACACCCCCCAAATTCAATGTACTTCATCTTGTAAATACCGGCTAGTCTTGGCCCTTAATTCAAGCAAGTTGTGGATTGACTTTGACTTGATAAGATAAGCACTCGAGCTGCCTTGTGAGAGCTGACCCATTGGATTTGATTTTGATGAAGATATGCTTTTGATATGGTCCCCTCCTTTGCCTTTGGGCTTATCCTTCGTGAGCTCGGTCCTGGCTTAAAGTGGGCCCCAACTGATTCATGCATATCCTCCAGGCTTTAACTTTAATTTAAAACCTTTAATTTGAAACCTTTAAAAAGATTTAAATTCTTCATTTTAAAGCAAAAGGTTTTAAATCATTTGAGCTTTCGAAATTTGGGAGTGTTAGAAAATGAATTTTGAGGCCCACCAAAAATGGCATGGGATTACCCCACTAAAAGGAGTTCCCTTTGAAAATGAATTTCGAAAACCCAAAATGTCAAAATGGCATGGGATTATCCCACTTGGGGCAGTCGGCCTTCATAAGTTTCTCCTCAAGCTCATTGATGTTTTAAGTGAGTCTAAAATTTCACACTCCATGTGCATCACACATTATGTAAACACCCTAAATCAATTTTTTTTTTCAAACACCCCCAATTTCAAAAGCCAAATGATTTAAAACCTTTTGCTTTAAAATGAAGATTTTAAATCTTTTTAAAGGTTTCAAATTAAAGGTTTTAAATTAAAGTTAAATGGATAAGAGCCGAAGGATATGAACGAATCAGGCGAACAAGTGGGGCCCACTTCACGCCAGGATCGAGCTCATGAAGGATAAGCTCGGAAGCAAGGGAGTGGACCATGTCTAAGCATATCTTCATCAAAAAATCAAATCAAATGGGCCAACATCAAGGCAGCTTGAATTGTGTATTGAATCAAATCAAGAACTTGTTTGAATCAAATGCAACCTTTTGATAAGGATTAGCCGACTTTTGCAAGATGAAACGGATTGAATCTTGGGCTGATTTCAAAGATTTATCAAGCTACATCCAACCCATGTACCAAGTTTACATCAAGCAAGGAAGGACGAGCCACAAAGGAGGATGATCAAGACCTTGAATCAAGCCTAGCCAAGTGCATTCAAGTCCAAACGGCTAGGACAAAAAGCACATGACTCAAGCTCAAACCAGCCCACATGGGGCTGATCCACCTTTGACCATGAAGGACCACTTGACCATGTGAAATGGAAGGCCTTGGGGCTGGTTTTGGACCTTGGATCACCCGCTCCAAGGAAGGGCTTAGAAGACCCACCCTTGGCCTATAAATTGAGGCCAAGGGCGGGGCGTGAATCCCATCTTGGGAGTGCTTAAGGGGAGGCCATCAAGGGTGCTGCACTTTGAGAGTTTTTGAGAGTATGAGAGCTGCTAGGGAAAAGCATTAGAGATGGAAGGGAGTGTAGGATCTAGGCAAGGCTTAGAGAGAGTTTGAGTGATCAAGCAAAGGGGGAAAGGGATCAAGTGAGGGTCGGCCACTACCTTAGGTCGATTGATTGTATAAGTCCGGGTAAGTGCCACTCTAACTTGTTCTTCTACATCTCTTCTTCATATTCAATTCAAAAGGGGTTGTATTAATGGAGCTTTCTCTCCCCCCATGATGTAATAGAAGTAGATGTTGCTGAAATTTCCCTTTCTTTTGATTATGCACTCTATGTGTTTGAGTTCTTGATTCTACCTTTCTATATTCTATAAATACTCTATATTCTCTAATCTCCTCTATGCTTAAGCTATTAAGTATATTTCAATTCATTTTCCTTCAGCAATTTAATTTGTGATGTTGCGTTGTTGCAATTTTAATTCGTGTGAGTTTGCATCACGTATGTTATAAAAACCTGAAATTTGGTTTTTCATCATCTCGGTATATGTCGATTGCTTGATTTTTAATTCACAAACCTCTGCTCCACTTGTTTTGAATTTGCACACTTCTTCCACACATATAGGCCACTCCTAATAAAATTTGCAAGAATTTTACGGCCATGCAATATTGTAATTAAAATTGTGTAAAATCAGAAAATTTTTTGTAAATTGTCTGTCCAACCAATTTTCATGCAACAGAGCTGGGTATTCATCCCACAACTCTGTCTGTGTGTATCCAAAATCGATGACTTTTGGTTTATTGGAAATCTGACTTCCATAACTTTCCAACAAGACCAAATTCATTAAATTTGAAACTCTGAGCACCGAGATACAGGCTCATCTTCGAGTCTGTGTATTTTTATTACAGAAAAGTTCTGGGTGCCTGAGCAAAGGCACTTCCCAGATTTAATTCTGCAACAATACAACTCCAAATAATAATCTAAAAGATGTCCCAGACTCTGCACATCTCAAGCTTGTAAAATTTTGATGATTTTTGGAGGTTTGTAAGATATTTAAAAAATTCGAGAAACAAGTCCTCAAAACAGAATTTTCTATTTTTCAGAACTTGTTCATTTTGAAACTTGAAATCAAGTGCACTTGTTTTCCATTCTCAACACCTTTCAATGTCTCCCTAGATCTATCCACGAAAATATGAGATCGTCCCAATCTTTAGCAAAATCTCACTTTTAAAACCCTGGTAGGAGGAGATATCATGCCAAAGGGATATACAAAAAGGGTTCCTGGTCCTAAAATGGGATCATGTTATGCAAATGTTCATGCGTGGGTATGCAGATGCATGACATGGGTGTGGTGACAAGAGTGGCGACCTCCCAGAGACGAGATGTGGTCGAACTCTCGAGACTTACTAGGCCTACTGCTCCAAGTGAGCGAATCCTATGTTGTTCGATGTTCGATTTTTCAAAATTTATTTACAAAAGCTATTTACAAAAGGGACAACTGTCTTGAGTCTCAATCCTAAGGATCTCGAGCTCTTCGTGTTTGCCCTTGCTTGAGTCTTGACACTCACTTATCTAGCGGAGGTTTTATAAGAAAACAAGCTATATTTCAAATTCCTACGTCTTACTTGAAACGTCGAATTCTCAAACAAAATGAAATTCAAGTAAGTAAATCCTATATTTACTTTAGGATTCCTCGAAATGAACCATGCTTTAGCTTGGGATAAGCTAGGGATGGGGAAGAGATACCACGGTCCCTTCTGAAGCGTCCTATGGTTTAAGGCATAGAAGGCGGAAAACTGCTTTTTTTGAGCTTTTTGGACTCTTTTCCTTTTTTTCATAGAGGGTCTCCCTTTGGGAGTATTTTTTCTTTAATCCTTCTTTTTTTACAAGAGAATCGATTTTTCTTTTGAATTCTGGTTTCTTTCTTTTGGAAAGAGATTTTGAATGGGAAATTCTCTTTATTTTGGCCTTTGTTTTCCTTTTGGAAGTAGAAGAGAAGAGGGGAGGACTTTTCCCAAGCTCACATTCGATCAATTCCAGATCAACCTATTTAGAAATAGCACGTACTACTTGCAAGTATCTTGCTATATTGAACTAGGCCTTTCTTTGTAAGAAGAAGGATTTTGAAATGTAACCACGATTTTGAAGACTCCACTCTTTCACAAGTGTGAATTCTCTCACTCAAGGTCACACGACTTTGCCTTTGCGCCTTATTTTCAGGTCTCAGGGCAGCTATCCCTAAAATTTTCGAAAACGGGGAATTTACTACAAATCCTACACATAATACTTCTTTAAGTATTGAATATTGATAGGATCTGCTAAATTCCTACCTTCTACATCGATCAACCAATATGAGTTGTTCGTGGTGGTTGCACGTACAACATAGGGTCCATCCCACTTGGGGCGCCACTTTTCAAGGAGATGTGGGCCACGATAGTGGATGATTTTCAAGACCAGATCCCCCACTTCAAAGTGGCAAAGTCTTATGTGTTTGCCATAGTGTCGGGCTATCCTTTGCCGGTATGCACGAGCATGATCCATAGCAAGGAGTCGCCTCTCATCTAGCAAATCTAGTTCGGCCATCCTAGCATGCTGAAGCATCTCTAGGGGGAGGTCGAGTGCTATGGATGTATGGAATGAATGTAGTTGAGTATGAATGGGAAGAATGACGTTTGTGTCATAGACCAATTCGAATGGTGTGGCATTCGTGGGAGTTTGGATGGAAGTCCTATAAGCCCATAAGGCTTCATCCAGCTTCTCATGCTACGTCCTACCCTTCTCTAAAGTCTTCTCAATTATGCTAATGAGAGTCTTGTTTGTGGCCTCGGCTTGGCCGTTGCCTTGAGGGTAGTAGGGCGAAGAGAAGTAGTGAGTTATGCCATACGTGTTGCACAACTTAACCATCCACTCGTTCTTGAATGGGCTGCTATTATCAGACACAAGGTCTCGTGGAACCCCAAATCGAGCCAGGATATTCCTCCTAATGAAAGCCACCACATGTTGCCCCAACACGTTGGTTAGGGAAATGGCTTCCACCCATTTGGAGAAATACTCCATGGCTGCTAAAATGAATCGATGCCCATTCGAGGCTTTTGGAAATATTGGGCCTACGATGTCAAACGCCCAAATGGTGAATGGCCAGGGGCTGACCATGGAGTGCAATGTAGATGAAGGGATATGAATGGCGTGCCCATGCACTTGACATGGATGACACTTCCTAACATGATCGTGACAATCCTTTTTCAGGGTAGACCCAAAATAGCCCCCTCTAAGTATTTTCATTGCCATCATGTTGGCATTAACATGACCTCCACATTCTCCATCGTGGAACTCATGCATCACTATCCTAGCCTCCTCTAGATCGATACACCTAAGTAGGATGTCGGTAAAACTT
Organism: Brasenia schreberi; assembly: GCA_036023115.1. Taxonomy (NCBI): domain Eukaryota; kingdom Viridiplantae; phylum Streptophyta; class Magnoliopsida; order Nymphaeales; family Cabombaceae; genus Brasenia; species Brasenia schreberi. Next base: position 5,974,359 of record JAYKKT010000081.1, read on the forward strand.
TTCTTGTATAAAACCCCACCCAGAATGGTGTATCGGGTCAAAATCTTACGGATGAATGCCTTATCTTTGGATGTGGCATCCTCGGCGAATCCCCCACTTTCTAAAAAGTATTTGATGTCGTAAAACCAGGGTTTTTCAATAGAGTTTGGGTTATTTTGGCAAATATCCAGATCGTGTGTGGATGGGTTGGGCGCATGCCATATTTCTAAAGATCGGGTCCCTGAGATGGGATCGACCTTTAGGGTTGAACCCAAGGAGGAGAGGGCATCGACAATGCCATTGTCCTCTCTTCCTACGTGTGTGAGTTTACACGATTGGAACGACTGGACCAATCGAGTGGCCAACTCGTGATATGGAAGTAGTTTTTCATTACGTACTTGCCAAATTTTCAAAACCTGATTTATAACAAGGAGTGAATCTCCAAAGACCTCAATGCATGATGCCCCTAGAGTTTTCGAAATTCTTAAACCTTGTATGAGTGCTTCATACTCAGCTATGTTGTTGGAACATTCGAAATCTAAGCGGATTGCTATGGGAATCTCGCCCTTTTTAGGGGAGATGAGGATGATCCCAGCACCAGCCCCTCGTTGGTTTCGTGCCCCATCGAAGTGCATCTTCCACACTTGGTTTTCGAAATTGTTTGCCAAAATGTGGTTTTGGAAATGGTTTTGCAATATGCCTTCGTCAGGCATTTCATCAAATGTGGGATATGCATCCTCCAGGGGGAACTCAGCCACGTAGTCTGCTAGGGCTTGCCCCTTAATGGAGATCTGGTGATGGTATTTCAGGTCATACTCCATTAGAAGGAGTTGCCATTTGCCCAATCTACCCGTGAGAATGGGTTTTTCGAACAAATGCTTGATTGGATCAAGCTTAGACACTATCCAGATCTCATGATCTAGGAAATAGTGTCTGAATTTCTGGCAGGCCCAGACTAGGGCCAAGCACGTCTTCTCCATGTCTTGATAATTTCGTTCGTAAGCCAAGAGAGTTTTCGAAATATAGTAGATGGCATACTCCTTATGGGTGTCATCCTCGTATTGAGCCAATAGGGCTCCCAAATCATTCGCATGCACAAAAATGTAGAGTAAAAGCGGTTTCCCTTGCTTCGGAGGATTCAAAACAGGGGGATTAACCAAGTATGCCTTTAGTCTCTCAAAGGACTTTTGGCATTCGTCATCCCATAAGAATTTCGTGCCCTTCCTCAACAGTTTGTTGAAGGGTTCGCATCTAGTCGTCAGATTTGATATGAATCGGCGAATGGACTGTAATCGACCCTGGAGGCTACGAATTTGAGTGAGATTGGAGGGTGGAGCCGTGTCTATGATGGCTCGACACTTAGAGGGGTCGACTTCTATACCCCTTTGGCTCACCATAAAGCCTAGAAGCTTCCCTGATTCTACCCCGAATACATATTTTTGAGGGTTTAGCTTTACTTTGTAAAGCCTAAGCCTTTCGAAAATTTTTTGCAAACATTCGATATGAGTGCATCGGGTTTTGAATTTTGCCAAGAGATCATCTACATACACTTCTACGAGCTCATGAATCTGATCATGGAAGATCGTGGTCATGGCTCTCTGGTATGTTGCGCCGGCATTTTTCAAACCAAAGGGCATGACTGTATAGCAGTACGTGCCCCATGGGGTTGTGAAGGTGGTCTTACCCTGATCTTGTGGACTTAGTTTGATTTGATTATAGCTTGAATAGCCATTCATAAACGAAAACATTTCATGATTTGCAGTACTATCGACTATCAAATCTATGTTTGGTAAAGGATAATTATCCTTTGGAGTGGCTTTATTCAGGTTTCTGAAATCGATGCATATTCGAATTTTCCCATTGGTTTTTCAAACTACAACGATGTTTGACAACCAATCAGAATACGCAATGGGTTTTATAAATCCGGCTTTTAACAGATCTTCTAAACCCTCTTTGACTTGTGTGTGTACATTCGGGTGTATTTTCCTAAGCTTCTGCTTTATGGGTTTTACATCCGTATCTAAGGGAAGACGATGTTCGATAATGCTGGGGTCTATGCCCGACATGTCTTCATACGTCCATGCAAACACATCTAAATAGGTTCGTAGAAATGCAATGAATGTTGATCTTTCATGTTGATGCAAGCATGCGCCTATCTTGATGGTTTTGGGATTGGAATCATCCCCTAGGTTCACCTCTATGAAATCTCCTCCTACTGAATTGGAAGGTCTTTCAAAATCGAGAATTTTATGAAATTCTGGGAGCTCAAAAGTGGGATCTTCCTCAAGGGGATCCACTTCTGGGTTTCGATCATTCTCGTGGGTTGTAGACCTGAGGGAATTTGATGCGTGATTTTTCAAAAGACCTGGTTTTGTACTTGGATTTTCAATAGATTTCGAAATTTTTGGTCTGGCTATGTAGACGATGTTTCTTTCGAAATCTTTTTCCAAAGTCCTACGAGGAGCAGCTATATACAAAATCCTTTTGGTATTTTCCAAATTTTCGATTTTTTTGGGTTTTTATAAAACAAGAACCTTAGGAACTATATAAAGCACTCTATTTTCGAGTTTTTGTTTTTCCATTGTTTTTGGTTTTTCCTCTTTTTCGATTTTTTTGATTTTAAGTTTTCCAAATGGTTTTGTATTTTTATGAAAGGGATCTTCCATCATACCTACAAAGGGAAAACACTATGGGTTAGACTCAGAATAGGAAGGATGGGCTCTAGGAGACCCTAGTTTTGTGCCCCTAGACTTTTGTAGGGCGTATAGCCCATATTCAACAACATGTTCAACGATTTTTTGTTTTTTGAAAATGCAGAGTATAAATCGTGGTCCTGGAACTTGCTGTCATCCATATCGTGCTCGTATGGCTTCTTGTCCAAGGGCTTTGGAAATAGAGAACGTTTGGGTCTTCCTAGAAGGGTTAAGATCGGGAGGGGGCTTGCTTTGGGCGGCCCTTTCACACACACAACCTTCCTAGGGTTGTTTAACACGAGCCTTGGTGGCTCGACCATGGTCTGCCCTAGGTTAGCCTCATGGGCCTGGGAGCTCGACAAACAAGGGGAGTTTATGATCTCCTGAAGCTGTGGGTGACTCTCACCTAGGATCACCACGACTTGGTCCCTGAAAGGGATCTTGACACACCTGTGGAAGGTGGATGGCACAGTGCACAAGATGTGTATTCAGGGCCTTCCCAGCAACAGGTTATAATGGAGGTGGATGTCCAAGACATGGAACACCCCCGTGTGTGTGATCCCTCCCATTTCCATTGGGAGTTCGATTGATCCTAAAGGCCTAGATGCATTCCCATCGTATCCAGTGATAACGATGGGGCTTCGGTTCACAGAAGTCAAGGTGACTCCGATTTGGTACGCCACATGAAGTGGAAGGATGTTGAGCCCTCCTCCCCCATCGACTAGGCACCTGTCCAGAGAGTTGTTATTCAGAACCACCTCGATATGCAGGGCCTGGTTGTGGGACTCGTAGGGTCTATATACATCATCTTCCAAGAAAGTGATGGGCGATTTGGCTCTTATTAAGGCCACTTGGTCAGACAAGGATTCTGGACTTATGTTCGAATCAACCTTGGCTCTTTTTAGAATTTTCTCTAGCACGAGTCTATGCCTAGGTGAAGTTTGTATAAGCTCTAGGATGGATATGTGGATAGGAATCTTTGAAAGATGGTTTTCGAAATCATAAGAATTTAGGACGACTTTTCCCTTGTCTGCTTTTGGCAGAACTCTAGCAATACATGCTTTTGAGGGGCCAGGCATACTGACCACCTTTTTAGCACTTTGTAGGTGCGGGGGTTGATAGATCCTCCCGGATCTAGTCACTTCCCCCACGACCAGCCTAGGGTTCGCATTAAAATTGGCTCTAAGTATGAGTTGAGGAGCACCTTGAAGTTTTAAAACTGGTTTGGCCGGGGATGCAGCTCTTGGTGGTCCCCGGATGATGACTTGGGCGGGCTTGTTGTACAGTACAAGAGTGGGCGCACAAGTGGGTCGACCAGACTCAGAATTTTGCGCTAGTTCTTTTGAAAATGTGAGGGTACATACCTCCTTTCCTTTCCCACTGCCACTGGCGTGCTTGGGAAAGGGTTCTTTGAAGATAGCTTGAGGTGGCTCAGGTTCCGCAGTGACCTGGAACCGGCCCTCCGCTATCAAGTTCTCGATTTTATTTAAAAGGGAGAAACAACGTTTGGTATGACACGATGATACTTGCAAAAATGATTTAAATACCCCCCTTTGGAAGTGACTCCCTCGGGGATTTCGGGAAGTTCTATCATGCCTTGGGCAAGTAGGAGGTCTAGGACCTCCGACACAGGTTGCCCCAGCGGTGTGTACTCCCATTTTTCAATTAGTTTTTGAAAGTTTCTCTCCCTTTTATTCTCTAGTTTTTCAAAATTTTTGGAAGTGCCCACCACGCCTGGATCTACCCGAACATTGGCAATTTTATGGGGTTTTGCCCCTTTGTCCATCGTGGGTAGCCCATAAGTGATGGGCTTTTCCAAGCGGGTTTTAGAAACGACACTTCCTTTTCACAAGTGATCATATATCCCCTTTTTCAAGTTTGTTTCGAAAAGGAATGCCTTTTTGATCAACTTATGGAAAGTTGAGATCTCATGGAGCAAGAGAAGGGTCTTTAACTCGCTTTTAAAATTATCGAGGATGAGCATGACTGTGCATCCTTCGGATATGGGCTCTCGCACTTGGCCCAAAAGTGACCTCCATCATATAATGAAGGCATGTACGTCTTCGTTCATGCCTTGCTTTGTATCCCTTAAAGTGTTCAGAGTCGACGTGACTTCTACGTTGTATGCAAATCTTTGCATGAAGTAGTTCGCTAACTCTTCAAAAGTAGCGAACTGGCTTAAATCATAGGAAGCCAGCCATTTGGCAACTGTGCCTTTAAGGGATAAAGGGAACCAATACACCCATTTCATCGAGTCCTTTTTCTTCTTATGGACTCGACGTGAGAAAAGTTGCAAGTGAGACCTAGGGTCTCTCATGCCATCATACCGATGGAAGTTCGGTATTTCGTCATCACTGTCTGTTTCGTAATCCATAGGAAGAAAATCAGACAGGGCGTAACTCCTTTTCTCTTTATTTGGCCCTTTCAGCAGCTGCTGTAGGGCTTTACGGTCCTTTTGTGTGAAGGACTTGTGGTATTGGTTGCCTTCCATTACGGAGGACTCTTTGTGCTTGCGAGGTTTTTCATATTTTTTCTTGGCCCTTTGTTCACCGTTTGATGAACAGGAATCGCCTACTTCAGCCTCTTGGCTGAGAGCATTGATTTTGGCCTCGAATTCCCTTCTCAAGTCCTCTATCTCGTCTAGTTTGATCTTATTTTTCAAAATCCTCCTAGAGTGAGAACTTGATGCGCATGAGCCTTGGCTCGACACTTCACTTGGGTTGGATTTTGACATGCTTTCAAGCCTTTTTCAAAATTCCTAAGTACAAGTAAAGAAGAAAAGAAAGTTAAAACAACACCTCTTTGAAAATCTTTTCGCAAGTTTCCTAGAGTGACTCGACTTTAAAAGACTCACGTCCCACCGAGCGTGCCAAACTACTGTAGACGCAGAAAATCTCCGCTTCTTGGTTCTTAGGCATGAAGCGAACCTTTTCGTGTATCTAAGTCCTATTTAAATAAACAGGGCATGCCAGCTAGCTTACTTAAGCTAGCGAAGATATATTTAAAACCTGACTTCTAACGTGGCGATTGTGAGCAAGCAAGCTCTTGTCGTCGCAGACCTTCTTGCACCGATGTGCAAGGGTCAGTCTGTACACTTTTAAAGATCGAGTTTTTGGATAGAAGGACCTACGAAAGTGGTTTGAGGTGTTTGATTCAGGTCTTGTTTCTACGATTTTCAGATTTTAGATCACGTGGATTTGCACGTGCCTAAGTCTTTCTTTTTATCCCTTTTCGGGCCACCTAGGTGTGTGTTATGAACACTCCACTAAGATGTGGCGATTTTGAGCGGGAGTATGGGGTTTGCTTTGATGCAATATGCATCCTAACTCGTGGTATGGCGTATATGCAATGCAAACTCATGCTACTCCAAAGGGAAAATCCGAATTTAAAGACAATGCCGAAGGGAAATGACCGAAGGGAAATGACTTGTAATGGAAATTGCTGAAGGGAAATGACTTGTAATGGAAATTGCCGAAGGGAAATACATATATAATGTATATATGGGCCCTTACTCGGGTCTTGCAAATAAGAGCGAAGGCTCAATGTGGGTGCATGCGAGAATTGAAGTACTACACACACGACATGAAATGAAACCCAAATATAACTTGCAAGATGGCCTTAACTAAGGTCTTGGGAGTAAGAGCGAAAGCTCAATGTGTGTGAGTGCTTGAATTGAAGTACTACGCACACAACATAAAATTAAACCCAAATATAAATTGCAGTATGGCCTTAACTAAGGTCTTGGGAACAAGAGCGAAAGCTCAATGTGTGTGAGTGCTTGAATTGAAGTACTACGCACACAACATGAAATTAAACCCAAATATAAATTGCAGTATGGCCTTAACTAAGGTCTTGGGAGTAAGAGTGAAAGCTCAATGTGTGTGAGTGCTTGAATTGAAGTACTACGCACACAACATGAAGTTAAACCCAAGGATAGTATAACATGGCCCTTACTTGGGTCTTGCAAATAAGAGCGAAGGCTCAATGTGTGTGAGTGCGAGAATTTAAAGACAACACACCCAACTTAAGCAAAACCCTACGCAATTTAAAGTATATACATAAATTTATATCTTAGGGGCTGATTAGTCCCGTGTGTGATCAAAATCGTGCACAACTAAGAGCGAGGTAGGCTCAAGTGCATGTGTGTGTGGGTGTGCCAAACCACGTTATTACAAGGGGGGGGAGACAATGCTCCGTTATTACAACCCCGTATCAAATTTAATTTAATTTAAACAAGTCTACAACTAAGGACCGAGTTAGGCACTTACTTATAGCTGGTCCGAAGATGACTTGCTTGAGCGTGGGCTTGGCTTCGCCTTGGGCTGCAAGAGGGAGCTCCTCGTAATGGAACGGCAAGGGGAGATGCTGGCCGGGTGACTTGGATGCGCGGGAAGGGCGCCTTGAAGCTGGCTGGCTGCTAGGAGTGTGCTGCCTTGGTGCTTTGGGCTAAGGTGTCTAAGGAGGGTCACTAAGGGATAGTGTGGTACTAGGGATGGTGGCGCTAAAGGGGAGCCTAAAGGGAATGCCTAAGGGAAATGGGGTGGCTGCCGAATGGGTTTGGTACAGTCGGCAGGGGTGGTCTAGTGGTGGCCGGCTGCTAGGATAGCTAGGGATGTTATGAATGGGAAGGGAGCTAGCTAGGGTATCGTGGAAGGTGAAACTAAGGGTTGGTGGAAAGTGGTATGGGCAGGTCTTAGGGAGCCAAATGGGGTGGCCGGGTATCACTAGGGGATGTATGGGGTCGGATGATGTAAAGGGTTAGGTCTGGCCGAATGGGTAGGGATGACGGGCAGGCTGTGATGGAGTTAGGTGGCGGTGGTATGGGTGGTTGAGAGTGGAGGGGGAGTGAAGAGGAGGTAGAGTTAGGTTGAGGTACTAACCGGGTGGTGAAGAGTTGGTGTCCAAGGAAGAAGGGCAACCGGGTGCTTTGGGTGGATGGGATTCGGCCGGGAGGTGGTGGCGACGTGGAGCTGGCCGGATGGAAGTGGTGGTGCGGGTGGAGCTTGGCCGGGGGCAGTGGTGGTGTAGGTGGAACAAGGTGGAAGGCTCGGTTGGGAGGTGATTGGCCAAGGTCGGCTGGCCCAAGGTGGAAAGAGATTGAAAAACCCGCCCACTAGGGGGGGGTTTATATAGGTTTGGAGATGGCGGTTGGGGCTGGTATTTGGAGGGTGGTAAGGTAGTTTAGGGGGTGGTGGTGTAGTGATAAGGTGGGCTGGTTTTGAGGAGGGGCTAGATATTTTGGTTAAAGGGGGTTTTAGGTATATGGTGTGCTAGGTTTAGGTGGGGTGGTTTAGGGGTTTAGGGCTTAGCTAGGTGGGTTGGTTTTGGGGTGAGGTTTAGTGAGGTGGGTTAGGTGATTAGGCTAGGATTAGGTTAGGTTTAAGGAAATTAGGCTATGTTTAGGGAAGGATTAGGGAGGTGGGTTAGGTGATTAGGCTAGGATTAGGCCGGGAGTAGGGAAGTGGGTTAGGTGATTAGGCTAGGTTTAGGCCGGGATTAGGGTAAAAGGTTAGGATTAGGGGTTTTTACTTGGGATTGGGTTAGGAAGCTCCCTTTGCATAACCCATAGACCTTGTTGCATCATGTTGGTGCAGCCCTAGGTTAGGTTTTGGCTAATACAAGCTTAAACCCATGCTAATTAGGCTAACCCACATGATTAACCCCAAACTTGACACACAAGTCAAGCTTAATTACAATTACCCTCAAATCTTATCCTCCCCCACTCTCTCTCATGCCCATAATCCCACGTGAATTTCAAGTGGGCCCCACCTCCATTTATGAGAAGGTGATGTGGGCCATGGATGTGGATATTGGATTGGATCTTTGGATCCAAATCCAAATCCACACATAGGTTTGGATTGGGATCTGGATATATATGGTCCAGATCCGATCCAAACTGTATTCTGACTCCTTTAGGTTGTGTTCGAAACAAACGGTTTGTGCGGGGTCTGACAGCATTAATACTCCATCTGCGTTGGGTCTTCGCCAACATGGTCGTCCGCTTCTGTTTTCACCTTTCGAAGCTAATTTCAAGTGATGTTTGCTGATAACAGGGTCTTGGACGTTCGAGATCCTGTGGGTGGACTCAACACGAGAGTTGTTGTGCCGGGCTCGACATGTGCTCCGGTTCCGGGCTCTCTTTGGCTCTTCTGGTCCTGTTTTGATCAGGCTAAGCTTGCTTTGTGGGTTTCAAAACATATTTTAACAGTTTTTAAAACATATTATACATATTTAAAACATATAAGAGTTTAAAACATTTGTACAGGGTTGCCTGGAAGGCTCCTGGGTTTCCAAACTCAAAATAGCCCTTTGGGGCTGCTTTTACAAAACCAGGTTGTTTTGAGAAATTCGTGGGATTTCGGGGTGTTTACACATCCTTAGTCAAATCTCCCTTAGTCGACCACCACTTAGGAGTCATTCACCTTCTAGGGAAGCCCAAGCCATCCCCAAGTATTCAAACACCTAGGGTCGTGTACATCCAAGGGCAGCCCAAGTCATCCACAACCCATGTCTCGAAGACTCTACCCAAGCCTAACCGTGGGTACATCCATGACATGGACGATACCATTGTAGACATGAAAATTTTCACTTCAAAGCTTATTTAGAAACTTGAAGCGAAGATTTCTTATCTACTTACTTGCATGAGTGTGGCAGCTAGTTTGCAAAACTAGCAAAGTTTTTGAAAAATTTGATTTCTTGAGCGATTGTGGACAAGCGAACTCTTTTCGCTTTAGACCTTTTTCAACCGACACTCAAGGGTCAGTCTAAGCGCTTAGGAATTTCAATTTTGGAAAATGGTGAACTACAATTCACGTGAAGAGTTGGTGTTTTTGAAAGAAATAGAATGTGCACTTTGATTCAAGACTTTGAAATGAACAAGTCCTGGAAAACAGAATATTTTGTTTTCAAGGCTTGTTTTCTGAATTGATATGAACACCTTACAGACTCCAAAAGTCACCAAAATTTTATCAAGCATAGCCTATGGTGTGGAGGATCTGTAGCACTTTAAAGATCTAAAATCGGAGTTGTTTTGAACCAAAATTAAATCAGTGAAGCAACCTTGCTTAGGTGCCCGGAACTATTTTGTCACAAAAATACAGAGGATCAAAGATGAGCCTATATCTCGGTGATCTAAGTTCCAAATTTAGTAATTTTATTGGAAAACTATGGATATAAACTTTCCAATGAATTAAAAATCAATTGATTTGAACTCCTATAGACAGGGTTATGGGATGAAAACCCAAGCTCTATTGTAGGAAACTGAATATGCAGACACTGGACAAGTTTTTGTTCGGTTTTGCCCAATTTTATTTACATAGTTGGACGGCCCTAAAATTCTTGAAAATTTTATTTAATATGGCCTTGTGTATGTAGAACAAGTGGACAAAATTTTAGATAAATTGGAGCAAGTATTTGGGAATTAAAATTACAGCAAACAACATATGCAGAGATGCTAGAAATTCAGTTTCAGGTTTTAGGAATATACATGATGCAAACTCACCCGAATTTAAATTGCAACAACTCTACATTTCCAAATTAAATTGCTGAATTAAAATGAAGGGAAATTATATGTATAAGCATAAGCATAGAGGGGGTAGAGAGTATAAAGTGATATTAGATTATATTGGGGTAGAAACACAAAAGTAAATACATAGAGTGCGTGTGTGCAATAGTGAAAATTCAACAAATGTAATTGAAGTACATCAAATCTAATCACTATTACAACATGGGGGGAGGTTGTGCTCCATTAATACAATCCCATTTTAATCGAATTGAATAAAGGAGAAGAGACTTGAGATTGAAATAGAATTTTACTTACACGATGGAATAGGATTGGCTAGTGATTCAAGAATGAATCCGGCCAATTAATCTTCTTCTTCCTCCAAGCTTTCTTGCACTCAGCTAGCTACCTTTATTCCCCAATTACCTGCAACTCATGACCCTCTTGATGGAAAACCCTCTTGCCTAAGCTCCAAGATCAACCCCAAGATTTCCCCAAAGTTCTCAAGACTCCAAAATTTCTAAGCAACCCAAGATGGGGAACCCGCCCCCCTCCTTGGCCCATTTTTATAAGCCAAGGGTGCTAGTTTCTAGCCCCTTCCATGGGGTGGGTTGGACCAGCTCCATAATCATCTTGATCCACTCCACATGTTCCCTCCCTTGGTGACTTGGACAAACCCCATGCGGGTTGGTCTTTGGTGCAGCCGGTTTGAACTTGTTCCACTCGGCTTGGTCTTAGCATGTCTTGATACAATTTGATACAAGCTATTTGTCTTAGCCGTATACTCTTGCATAAGCTTTTTCAATTTGATAACTTCAGCCATAGTTTGTATATGAACTTGATTGTATTTGGTCTCAATTGGTTCGACTCCACCTTCATTCTCGAGTATTGGTTCCATGTTGACTTGACATACGACCCCATCTTGATCGGATAAGCTTAGATTTGATCGGTCTTTGGTAAACTTGATCTTCCATCTGCATTGGATGAACTTGACTTGGTCTTGGTTCTATCCTGATAAGCTCGATCCTCCCATGGATTTGGATAAGCTTTTGAATTTGATCTTGATATGCTCGACCCTTCATAGACTTTATCTTAGCTTGATCCATGTTTGGATTTGGACTTGATCCTTATTTTGATTCTGATATGCTTCAACATTGTCTTCTTTACTTTTGGAATTGATCTGGATCCCGGCTTGGATTGGGTTTGACCTGTTTAGCTGCTTTATTTTGAAATTTAGGGGCTGTTGAATTTAAAATCTTTATTTTTAAAATATTTCCCAAAAGGCTTAAACTTTAAAATTTGTGATTTTGAATTTAAAGGTTCATAAAGGCTTTAAATTGGTTTTCGAAATGTAGGCATTTTTGAAAATATTTTAAAATTTTGGGTGTTTACAACCATGGTCCAAGGCCATTCACTTTATAAAAAAATTCCAAAACTCAAGAAGCCTTGGAACACAATGTTGAATATGGGGTACACACCTTACCAAGGTCTAGGAGCCCATAGCTAAGGTAGGATAGAGCCCATTCTACCTACACCTAACCCAAGTGGATATGGATTGTGCTACACCCCATCCATACCCCCTGAGCCACCACCTAAGACCACTTGGGTCAAGGGTGCCCTAGAACCCGCTAACACTGAGACCTATGGCTTAGACCTCTTGTTTAGAGTCTAATTCATTGCGTTTTCTTTGTAGGTTTGATGGAAGACCCCTCCTTATCCAAAATCCAAAAAAATTGTATATATCCCTAAACCAAAATCGTGCAAACTTGTGATTCACAACCCCACTCTATTGCCTAACACTTCCCTAGAAATTAAAGTTCTTGAGAATGATCAAAGCAAGGAGGAAGATCCCCTCATCCATGAGGAAGATCAAGCCTCTGAGCTTCCCCTATTTCATAGAATCCTTAACTTGGAAAAACCTTAAAATTCTGTAGGAGGGGATTTTGTAGAAATCAACCTAGGGAGTGAGTCTAACCCAAAGTGTGTTAAGATAGGTGCATGTTTGCATGAGCATGAAAGAGCATCATTCATTGCATTTTCGAATTCATATATGGATGTATTTGCATGGACCTATGAAGATATGCCAGGCCTAGACCCAAGAGTCATAGAACGTCATCTACCCTTAGAACCCAATGGAAAACCCGTTAAGCAAAAGCTTAGAAAAATCCATCCCGATATTCACTCCCAAGTAAAAGAGGATTTAGAAGATCTTTTAAAAGATGGATTTATAAAACCTATTACTTATTCTGAATGGCTTTCAAATATTGTTGTTGTTCGAAAATCCAATGGGAAAATTCGAATTTGCATTGATTTTAGAAATTTGAACAAAGTCACTCTAAAAGATACTTTTCCCCTTCCAAACATTGATTTGATTGTCGATAGCACTACAAAGCATGAAATGTTTTCTTTTATGGATGGTGTAAACACCCAAAATTTTCCAAAAAAACCAAAAACTCTCAAAAACACAAAAAGCTCATTTGAGCCAAAACGACATCCTGTTTTAAAATGTGAAAACAGGTACAAAAGGCAAAAGGAGAGCCCCAACAAGAAGAGAAATCAAGCCCGCAGTCTCAAAAGCCACCCCCTGTTCAAAAGCAGAAGAAAAAAGGGCCCATTTGGAGAAAAGCCTGACAAAAGGGTAAAAATGTAATTTGGGTCAAAGAAAAAGCACAAAGCAGCTCTAAAATGCAGAAAGAAGCCCAGTACCTAAGGAAGTCGACAGAAGTCTGAGACACGTCCCGTCAGAATGAAGAACGGAATCCGTGCGGCAATTTGAGTTCGATATCAACAGGAATCAGCCAAAAACCAAAACGGCAGACCGAAACGAACGCCAAAAAAGTCCTGAAAAGCAGAACACCAGTTGGAAGAAAGACTTGGGGAAGACCCAGGCCTGAGTTGGGTGTCCGATGAATCGAAGCCCGCTCGAAACCAATGGTGAAAAGTACTAGAAAGGATCAGAAAATTAAGGAGCAGAAGAAAAGTCTGGATTGGGTTTGGACCCAAAAATATCTAGATCCAGATCCAAATTGTGTTTGGATTAGATCTGGATTTAAAAATATTCGAGATCCACGATCCAGATCCACATAGAGTTTGGATTGGATCCGAATAGCCAGACCCAAATCCAAGACCCATTTAAAACCTCTGTAAATAGAGGTACTGGGCTTGAAAAAAGGCACGAGTGAGGCTCCAGGGAAGCTCCTCACGTGAATAAAGGGGGGGATGAGAGAGAAAAAGGCCCATAGGCCAAGTTCGTTTGTTTGAGTGCTTGGGATTGGCTCATGGAGCCAAGGGCTGCACCAACCAAGGAACGTCCCCTACAAGCTGGTTGGGAGCATGGCGTGGTGGAGCTTGGTGGCTTGAGCGGCGGCTTGGAGCGATGTTGCAACTGTAAGCCCCTAAGACCTAAACCTAACCCCTTTCTTCCCTAACCTCTCTAGACCACCCATCCTACCCAAAACAACCCCCTAAAATCACCACCAAACCAGCCAAGTGTTGGCCGATTTTCACCAAATGTTCCACCTAAAACCACCACCTAACTAACCTATCCTAGGACCTAAATCAGTTCGGCCAAGTGCTGGCCGAACTCCACCATGAACCCCATCAAGTTCGGCCAACCTTGGCCGAACTTCTCTTTGAATCAACCTAGCTCGAGTCAAGGTGGCTCGAGCCTTTTTCTAAACCCACGGCCTGCAAGTGCAGGCCTTGTTCCTGGCTTTTTCACCTAAGGTTTGGCCTGCCTTGAGATAGGCCACCTACCCTAAAAACCACCCAGCCACCGGTTGGGTTCCCCCCCCCCCCACTCACCTAAAACAGCCCGGCCAAAGGTGGCCGGGCTTCCTTGCTTTTTGGCCAAAACCTGGCCTGTTTTGAGGCAGGCCACTTAAACCTTACTAAACCACATCTAAACCTAGTTGTGACTAGCCTAGGACAGCCAACACCTAACCTAGAACCCAGCCCAAACTCTACCCTAAAATCCCCCCTACTCGAGCCACCTTGGCTCGAGTTTCACAAGATCTAAACCAAATCCCTACTCGAGCCACCTTGGCTCGAGTTTCACAAGACCTAAACCAAACCCTATCACTCGAGCCACCTCAGCTCGAGTCACGCCTAATACCAAGTCTATCCTATACCAAACCCAAGGCCAAAGGCTGGCCGGATTGACTCTACCCTAAACCAAGTTCACTCGAGCCACCTTTGGCTCGAGTCACACAAGCAAAAACTAAGGCCAAGGTTGGCCGAACCCTAGAGCGAGTCACTCCTACTCGAGCCACCTTGGCTCGAGTTTCACAAGACCAAAACCAAGGCCAAATGCTGGCCTAATCCTAGGTCAAAAACCATACCTAAACCCACGGCCAAGTGTTGGCCGAATCCCACACAAAACCCAACCACTCGAGCCAAGGTGGCTCGAGTCTTACCTTGCCCAAACCGGCCCCAAGTAGACCCAAACCCATTGTAGCTTGCAGCTCTCGAAACTCCAAGCCTCTCCAAGCTCTCAAGCTCTCTGGCTTCGCTCCCACATGCCCTTGACTCCATAAGAAGAAGGCGGATTCGCCCCTTGTACGATCCTAACTCAAAAGGCTGGAAAGTGTAAGTTGATTTCGATATAAATCAAATCCCTTTCTATTCAATTCAATTCATCATATGGGGTTGTAATAGTTTGAAGGACTCCGCAAAAGAAAGAAGGGATCAACGGAGCTTGTCTCCCCCCGGATGTAATATATGTGCTTGATGCAAAATACACACACGTATACTCAAGCCTTTCCGCTCTTATCTGCACACTTTTGCACACAAACGGGCCTCAACAACCCATAGGATATAGCCCTATTTATATACATTCAGCTGGGTTTTAAGGTTCAAGTCGTGTGAGTTGTCTTTCATTTTATACACTCAAAGCACTCACTCACATTGAGCCTTTCCGCTCTTACGTATATATACGTATTTCCCTTTCAGCTGGGTTTTAAATTCAAGTTGCGTGAGTTGCCTTTCAATTTATACACTCAAAGCACTCACTCACATTGAGCCTTCTCGCTCTTATATATATCTATATCTCCCTTCTGCTGCATTTTATGGTTCAGTTGCGTGTGTTGCATTTCAATTTATACACAACACCCACGCACACATTGAGCCTTTTTGCTCTTAAGATATAGATATATTTAAATTTCTGCAATTTACATTCAAGTCGTGTGAGTTTTATTCAATTTGGGTTTTTCCTTCTGCTAAGTCTTTAAATTTCGGGTTTTACATTCAAGTTGTGTGAGTTGCATTGCATACTCGCCATACTCGAGCTAGGTTGCATACCGGCATCGAACAAGCCCCAAACAAAATCGTGCAAAATGCCAAACTTAGGCCACTGGATGCACACACTCCACGCCCAAGTGATTAAAATTGAAAGACTTAGGGTTGCCCAAGCCCAGTAAAAGCAAAAACTCGCCAAGTGCATGATTTCCAAAGTTTTCAAACACCTGATCATTCAAAAATCGATTTTTTTGTGTAACTTGTTCAAAAGAAGTCTCTAAGCATACAGACGGACCCTTGCGCGTCGGTGCAAGAAGGTCTACGACGAAAAGATCCCGCTTGCCTACAATCGCCTTTCAAAAGTCAGATATTTAAAAACTACTTCGCTAGTTTGAGTAAGCTAGCTGGCACGCCCTAAAAGCGAACGTAGATTGCAAAAAGATTCACTCCAGGCCTAAGAAACCTTGAGTCGAAGATTTTCTGTGTCTACAGATTTGGCACTCCCGGTGGGAGATGAGACTTAAATTGATTTCAAACAAACAAGTTACACTCAAAATTTTCGAAAAAAATGTGTTTTTCAAAAATCGTGCATACTTAGAAAAGTTGCAAAAAATGGAGCATAAACCAAAATCCTCGTCGAGTAAATCAAAAGAGGTTTTCAAAATAGCCAAAGAACGAGAAGCGCTAGCTGATATACGGGCGATTTTCGAAAGAATGGAAGTTTTAAGCGAGGAGCTTAAAACCCATAAATCCCGTAACAGCTCTTCTCGGGCGCACAAAGATTGTGAAAAGAAAACAAATCTCAAACTCGATGAAGGATGTGAGTTTAAAAGCCAAAAACTAGAAAAGGGCGAGACTTCCACTCCCACAAATCCAAAATTCAAAAATTCCAAAGAAAATTAAAAAAAAGTTGTTTTTATTTCAAAAAATCTTGAAAACTTTGAAAAAAACAAAAAAATTGAAAAATCAAACTTTGAAATTTCGAAAAATTCAAGTGCAAATCCTAAGTCTAAGCACACACACAGTGGGACATAAAGCCCACACCTCACAAAGAGACGAGAGTGAAAAATAGGTAGGTTTCGAAAAGGAACGCGTCGTGAAACCCCAGGGGCTCAAAACAGAGTTACCCACGAAAACGGCCTGCTCTCACCCTGAAAAGGTAGACAAGCCACAAAGAGGTATGCCTGAAACCCATCCTTCTCAAAACTCTCTTCTTCATATAGGGTCATCAGATGCATTGGATAACCCCTCTGCACACACAAACCCACAAAATGTGCCTAAGTTAGAGAATTTTCAAGGTGCGCCAAATATCCCGCACCAACCAAAAGAATTTCAAAAGCAAAAACAAAAACAAACTCAAAAAATGGTAGACATGGAGACCCCTAATGCATGCATCGACATCTTAGGAGCTCATAACCTTGCCATAGAAAAACCCACTTCTTCAAGCCTAGTCTTGTACCTTGGAACCAAGATTAGAGCTTTGAAACAAAAAAATACATCCCTAGGGGCACCGGGAGTTGAACCTAGGGAGCAAGTCAAAAAATTCGAGGGAGCAAGCTTGTCTTCCCTCGAAGAAAAATTCTCCAAAATACAGGTTGTGTGGAAGCTCAAGTCTTCCATCACCCTGCAATATCCAAAGTTCCTCAAGGAACCAAGCATGACTTTCCTTGAGGACAAAATCTCCCAATTCGGGGTTGTATGGAAGCACGAGTCTTCCATCACCCCAAAATAACCAAAGTCTATCGAGGGACCAAGCATGGTTTTCCTTAAAGACAAAAACATCCTGAAATATCCAAAACTCCTCGAGGGACCAAGCACGGCTTCCCTTGAGAAACAAACCTCCCAAACCAGGGTTGCATGGAAGCCCAAGTCTTCCATCACCCCAGAATCGAAAATCCCAAAATCTAAAAGGGTATATATCCTCGACATGGACGATTCCATGTTCCAAGGCCATAATTTATACAAAAACTTTTCAAAAAACAAGAAGTCTTGGAACATGATTCTAAATATGGGATATAAACCCTACCAGGGCCTGGGAACCCAAAACCAAGGTAGGCTCGAACCTGTCCTACCTTAGGCCAATCGACAAAAGTATGGATTGGGCTACAGCCCACCCATACCCCCAGAGCCGCCACCTAAGACCATATGGGTCAAGGGTGCCCTGTAGAACCTCTAAAACCCAAAATCCATGTCGTAGACCTATTGATTAGAGTCTGATTCATGAATGTTTTCTTTGTAGGTTCATGGAAAGATCCCTCCTTTTGAAAAATCCAAAAAAATCAGATATTTGCCAAAAACCAAAAAAAAATAAAATTGAAAACCCAAAACAAAACCTCAAAAACATTTGGAAAAATGAAAATTCCAAAAAGAAATTTGTTTTAAAACCTTTGGCCATGTACAAAGTCCATTTTCGAAAATTGTAAAAATGCTTTTTCGAAAATTGTATATAACTCCCCAAAACCAAAAAATCCAAAAAGTTGATCTTGAACACCCTTTTGTCTAGAGCTTTTCAAAATGAAAAGCTCGAGAATCACCAAAGCCAAGAGGAATAAAAACCTCTGAACTTCCTGAAATTCGCAAGATCCTTGACTTATGCAAAGATTGGGGATTTTTAGAAACAAGCCTGACCCACAGCATGTGCATAAGCATCATGCATCACACTCTGAAATCATTTATATGCATCGTGTCTAGACATCATCCTAGAACTCGAATTCAGGGCTTTTGAAAAACCAAAGGGGCAATGAAAGTCGACCCCCTAAGTATTGAGCCTTCATAAACAGGTCTCCATACGAATCAAATCCAACACCTTCAAGGCAAATTTCAAAAAGAAATGAGAATCTCGAAAAAGGGTTAGCATTTCACAAAAGCCTTTTCAAAATTCTTTTGATAAAAACCTTCCATGCTTTGCAAATCCTGCACTGTTTGCTTGACTTGATCAAATGAAGATGTTGTTCATACTAAATGTGCCATACATTTTTGAAAACTCTTTTGGCGTGTGAAAGGAATCACTAAGCCAAAAGAAAAATCGTGCTTAGCCTTGCTGTAGGCCCTAAAAATTCAAGACATCATCTCCCATGGAAAGGGGAATGATTTATTAAAGCACTCATTTGAAAAACCTACCTTAAACAGGTAGGCAAAATGGCAGCCCCTTCAACAAAGTATTGTAGACACAGAAAATTTCTGCTTCCTGGTTCTTAGGCCTGAAGCGAACCTTTTCGTGTGCCTAAGTCCTATTTAAACAAACAGGGCATGCCAGCTAGCTTACTTAAGCTAGCGAAGATATATTTTAAACCTGACTTCTAACGTGGCGACTGTGAGCAAGCAAGCTCTTGTCGTCGCAGACCTTCTTGCACCGATGCGCAATGGTCAGTCTGTACGCTTTTAAAAATCGAGTTTTTGAGTGTAAGAACCTACGAAAGCAGTTTGAGGTGTTTGATTCAGGTCTTTTGGTATGACTTTCAGATTTTAATTCATGTGGATTTGCACGTGCCTAAGTCTTTCTTTTTATCCCTCTTTGGGGCCACCTAGGTGTGTGTTATGAACACTCCACTAAGATGTGGCGATTTTGAGCGGGAGTATGGGGTTTGCTTTGATGCAATATGCGTCCTAACTCATGGTATGGCGTAGATGCAATGCAAACTCACGCAACTCCAAAGGGAAAACCCGAATTTAAAAAACAATGCCGAAGGGAAATGACTTGTAATGGAAATTGCCGAAGGGAAATACGTATATAATGTATATATGGGCCCTTACTTGGGTCTTGCAAATAAGAGCGAAGGCTCAATGTGGGTGCGTGCGAGAATTGAAGTACTACACACACAACATGAAATGAAACCCAAATATAAATTGCAATATGGCCTTAACTAAGGTCTTGGGGATAAGAGCGAAAGCTCAATGTGTGTGAGTGCTTGAATTGAAGTACTACGCACACAACGTGAAATTAAACCCAAATATAAATTGCAATATGGCCTTAACTAAGGTCTTGGGAATAAGAGCGAAAGCTCAATGTGTGTGAGTGCTTGAATTGAAGTACTACGCACACAACATGAAATTAAACGCAAATATAAATTGCAATATGGCCTTAACTAAGGTCTTGGGAATAAGAGCGAAAGCTCAACGTGTGTGAGTGCTTGAATTGAAGTACTACGCACACAACATGAAATTAAACCCAAGGATAGTATAACACGGCCCTTACTTGGGTCTTGCAAATAAGAGCGAAAGCTCAATGTGTGTGAGTGCGAGAATTTAAAGACAACACACACAACTCAAGCAAAACCCCACGCAACATAAACTATATAAATAAATTTATATCTTAGGGGTTGATTAGGCCCGTGTGTATTCAAAATCGTGCACAACTAAGAGTGAGGTAGACTCAAGTGCACGTGTGTGTGGGTGTGCCAAGCCATGTTATTACAAGCGGGGGGAGACAATGCTCCGTTATTACAACCCCGTATCAAATTTAATTTAATTTAAGCAAGTCTACAACTAAGGACCGAGTTAGGCACTTACTTATAGCTGGTCCGGAGGTGACTTGATTGAGCGTGGGCTTGGCTTCACCTTGGGCTGCAAGAGGGAGCTCCTCGGAGTGGCACGACAAGGATGTGTGGTCGGGTGACAAAGGAGCACGGATATGGCGCCTTGGTGCTTGCCGGCTGCTAGGGGGAGGCTGCCGTGGTGCTTTGGGCTAAGGTGATTAAAGAGGGTCACTAACGGATAGGGTGGTGCTATGGAAGGTGGCGCTAAGGGGTGCCTAAAGGAAATGCCTAAGGGAAAAGGGTGTGGCTGGCCGAATGGGGAAGGGTGTAGTCGGCTATGACTGGCCGGTTGGGGATGGTTTAGTGGTGGCCGGCTGGGGTAGCTAGGGGATGTGTGGGATGGGAAGGGAGCTAGCTAGGGTGCTGTGGAAGGTGGGGTTAATGGTTGGCTAAGAGTGGAGGGGGCAGGTCTTAGGGAACAAGATGGGGTGGCCGGGTGTCACTAGGCAAAGGTAGATAGTCGGGTGGTATAAAGGGGTTAGGTCTGGCCGAATGGGGAAGGGTGACGGGCTCTCTTTGGCTCTTCTGGTCTTGCTTGTTTCAGGCCAAACCGCTTCGTGGGGTTTCAAAATGTGTTTTAAAAGGTTTTAAAAGCATATTATACATATTTTAAAGCATATACAGTTTTAAACATATGTACAAGGTTGCCTGGAAGGCTCCTAGGTTTCCAGACTCAAAATAGCCCTTTGGGGCTGCTTTTACAAAACCAGGTTGATTTGAGAAGTTCGTGGGATTTCGGGGTGTTTACAAGTATGAGTTTCGAAACTCAAGACTCAATTAAGGGACAAGCCCTTTATCGTGTGGCTGAAGTGCCTCTATGAGACACATTCCCCATACTTGATCAAATGCCCCATGAAGGCATGAATTTTCAAAATGAATTCCAAAATCCCTGCTTGACCAAAATCAAGTATAGGAAACATATTTCAAATCAAAGGGGCTGGTATAAAACCATCTTCATATAAAAAGGGAGGATTTCCCAAAATTGCTTTCTCAAAAGGGATCAAGATTTCAAAAATTTAACCCTACATATACTTTGAAAAGAAAGATTTTCAAAACTTCAGGTTTATATGAAAACCTCGATTGTGTTGGATAAGAACATGAATCTCACGATGAAATATGGAGACCATGTCAAAATCAAAGCCCGATGGCCATGATGATCACTTAGGGTTGGTTGTGTTTTCCATCCTTGAGTAAAAAGTAGCATGATCATGTTAGGAAAACCATGGAAGTGCATGGACATGAACATACCATCGTCCATCCAAAAAAGTCTTTTGAAAAGCCATAGCCCTTCACCATGTGGCCATGCAAAATTTCCCTCAAGCTAGGGGCATTTTTAAATATAGCCCCTAGACACCTTCCATGGAGAAACGAATTTCATAGAATGCATCTCCTTCTTGACTTGTGAGATACATTTCATATGTTCACTCTTGCATAAAATCGTGTATTTCCATTTTGAATCACATGGAGTGCATAGTATGCATCATATTCATATCATATCACCCCAAAGAGAGCCCAAGAGGTTAGCAAACCTGAGTAGGAATGTCCCCATGTCTTCAAAAGGGCAAGAAAATTCGAAAAATCTGTTGATATTGTGGGTAGAAATTAGCAAAACCCTGAAAATGCTCGAATATTCAAAAGGGTTTATGTTAAATTCCTTTTTCGAAAAGATTTTGAAAAATCAAACTCCTTTGAAACTTCTTGAAAGAAGGATCGAAGTTGATTGTATAATCCTGAATGGAGGAATTTATACTTTTCAAAAGGTAGAGTCTTCCAAAAACAAATTGGCGATATTTCAAAGAACCCTGGCTTACAAGATTAAGCCTTGTTCAAAATATCAAAATATTTTCGAATAGCAGATGCTATTAAGAAATAGGACGATCTCGTTTGAATCGAGTAACCAAAGGGATAAGCCTTCCCCCATTCTACTTTCTCTCCAAAAAGGAAAATTGGCTGTGTTCAAAAGAAAGAAAAAAATCGAGAATACAAAAACTCCTCCGAAAGAGGTCTTCTCGTTTCAAAAGAAAAAGGAGATATAAAAAAACTCCTCCCAAAGAGGTCTTCCCTTCATAAACAGGGAATACAAAAACTCCTCCAAAGAGATGCTCTCCTTTAAAGAAAAGAGGGATTAATGAAAAAATACTTCCAAAGGGAGACCCTCTCTGAAAAAAAAGAAATAAAAAGCCAAAGCTCAAAGAGCGATTTTTCGACTCTTTGCCTAAAACCATGGGACGCTTCAGAAGGGACTGTGGTATCTCTTTCCCGTATCCCTACGGCTTATCCCCAAGGAAAAAGGTTTAAATTTGCGAAAATCCTAAAGTACGAATAAAATCAGCTTATTTGGATTTCATTTTGTTTGAGAACTCGACTCTGTTTTGTAGGAGATGGAACTTTGAAATGTTTTCCAAGTTTTCCTACCCAAAAACCTCTACTGAGTAGCAGGTATTGAAACCCGAATGAAGGGAAGTACAAAAAATGGAAGTCCTTTTCGATACAAGTTAAAAGGAGTTCCTTTTCAAAAAGAAGTTTTCAAAAAAAACCCACGAATGTCAAAAAGACAAGGGTAGAACCTGCTTGGAGCAGACAACCTCAAAAGGCTCTCTCCAAAGCTCGAAAACCCGAAAACGTCTAGAAGACATTAGTAAAAACCTGCTTGGAGTAGCCTGTCTCAAAAGGCACTCTTCGGGCTCAAAACCCCAAAAACAAAAACATTTTTTTTTATGCATGCATCCAAAAATCATCCATGCATGATCATACATAGGGAAACCTAGGAAAAGTCCCCTTTTGCTAAAAATCCCCACCTGTGGTAAAAGAAAATAGGGTTTTGTGAAATAAAAATGGTATATTCTTGAGAAAATTTGAGAGGAAAACCAAAATGGGGTGTTATCTTCTTTGCCATTATCCAAATAATTTTGGATAATGCCAAAGAGGGGCATCTGTAAACACCCCGAATTTTCCAAAAAATCAAAAACTCTCAAAAACACAAAAAGCTCGTTTGAGCCAAAACGACAACCTATTTTAAAATGTGAAAACAGGTATAAAAGGTAAAAGAAGAGCCCCGGCAAGAAGAGAAATTAAGCTCGCAGTCTCAAAAGCCACCCCCTGTTAAAAAACGGAAGAAAAAAGAGCCCGTTTGGAGAAAAGCCTGATAGAAGGGTAAAAATGTAATTTGGGTCAAAGAAAAAGCACAAAGCAGCTCCAAAATGTAGAAAGAAGCCTAGTACCTAAGGAAGTCGACAGAAGTCCGAGACACATCCCGTCAAAATGAAGAACGGAATTCGTGCGACAATCTGAGTTCGATATCAATAGGAACCGGCCAAAAACCAAAATGGTGGATCGAAATGAACGCCGAAAAAGTCCTGAAAAGCAGAACACCAGTTGGAAGAAAGACTTGGGGAAGACCCAGGCCTGAGTTGGGCGTCCGATGAATCGAAGCCCGCTCGAAACTGATGGTGAAAAGCACCAGAAAGGACCAGAAAACCAAGGAGTAGAAGAAAAGTCTAGATTGGGTCTGGACCCAAAAATATCCAAATCGTGTTTGGATTGGATCTGGATCTCAAAATATCTGAGATCCATGATCTAGATCCACATAGAGTTTGGATTGGATCCGGATAGCCAGATCCAAATCCAAGTCCATTTAAAACCTCTATAAATAGAGGTGTTGGGCTTGAAAAAAGGAACGAGTGAGGCTCCAGGAAAGCTCCTCATGTGAATAAAGGGGGGGATGAGAGAGAAAAAGGCCCATAGGCCAAGTTTGTTTGTTTGAGTGCTTGGGATTGGCTCATGGAGCCAAGGGCTGCACCAACCGAGGAACGTCCCCTACAAGCTAGCTGGGAGCATGGCGTGGTGGAGCTTGGCGGCTTGGAGCGGTAAAGCAACTAGGTAAGCCCCTAAGACCTAAACCTAACCCCTTTCTTCTCTAACCTCTCTAGACCACCCATCCTACCCAAAACAACCCCCTAAAATCACCACCAAACCAGCCAAGTGCTGGCCAATTTTCACCAAATTTTCCACCCAAAACCACCACATAACTAACCTATCCTAGGACCTAAATCAGTTCGCCCAAGTGCTGGCCGAACTCCACCTTGAACCCCATCAAGTTCGGCCAACCTTGGCCGAACTTCACTTTGAATCAACCTAGCTCGAGTCAAGGTGGCTCGAGCCTTTTTCTAAACCCACGGCCTGCAAGTGCAGGCCATGTTCCTGGCTTTTTCACCTAAGGTTTGGCCTGCCTTGAGGCAGGCCACCTACCCTAAAAACCACCCAGCCACCGGCTGGGTTCCCCCCCCCCCCCCCACTCACCTAAAACAGCCCGGCCAAAGGTGGCCGGGCTTCCTTGCTTTTTGGCCAAAACCTGGCCTGTTTTGAGGTAGGCCACTTAAACCTTACTAAACCACATCTAAACCTAGCCGTGACTAGCCTAGGACAGCCAACACCTAACCTAGAACCCAGCCCAAACTCTATCCTAAACCCCCCCCTACTTGAGCCACCTTGGCTCGAGTTTCACAAGATCTAAACCAAATCCCTACTCGAGCCACCTTGGCTCGAGTTTCATAAGACCTAAACCAAACCCTATCACTCGAGCCACCTCGGCTCGAGTCACGCCTAATACCAAGTCTATCCTATTGTAGACGCGTGAAAATCCCCGCCTCTTTGGCCTTTTTCAGGGCTCGGAGCGAATCCTCTCGTGTGTCTAAGGCCTATGTATGCAAACAGGGCGTGCCAGCTAGCTTACTTAAGCTAGCGAAGATATATTTAACACTGACTTCTAAACGTGGCGACTGTGAGCAAGTAAGCTCTTGTCGTCGCAGACCTTCTTGCACCGATGCGCAAGGGTCAGTCTATACGCTTTGCAAAAATCGAGTTTTGGAGAGAAAGTCTACGAAGCGGTTCGAGTTGTCTATTTCGGGTTTTTAAAATGCGATTGCATGTTTTTAGATCACGTGGATTTGCATGTGCCTAAGTCTTTTCTTTTATCCCTTTTCGGGCCACCTAGTTTGTGTGTTATGAACACTCCACTACATGGGCGAATTCGAGCGGGGCTTGCTTCGATGCAATATGCGTCCTATCTCGTGGTATGGCGTAGATGCAATGCGAACTCACGCTACTCCAAAGGGAAAACCCGAAATGTAAAGACAATACTGAAGGGAAATAACCGAAGGGAAATAACCGAAGGGAAATATGTATATAGAATATGTATATGAGCCCTTACTCGGGTCTTGCAAATAAGAGCGAAGGCTCAATGTGGGTGCGTGCTTGAATTGAAAGACCTACACACACGATATGAAATTAAACCCAAATATAAATTGCAGTATGGCCTTGACTAAGGTCTTGGGAGTAAGAGCGGAGGCTCAATGTGTGTGAGAGTGCTTGAATTGAAATACTACACACACGACATAAATGAAACCCAAATATAACTGCAATAAGGCCTTTACTAAGGTCTTGGGAATAAGAGCGAAGGCTCAATGTGTGTGAGAGTGCTTGAATTGAAAGACTTACACACACGACATGAAATGAAACCCAAATAGTATAGGTCGGCCCTTACTTGGGTCTTTCAAATAAGAGCGAAAGCTCAATGTGTGTGAAAGTGCTTGGATTGAAAGACTTACTCACAGGACATGAAATGAAACCCCAAATAGTATAGGTCGGCCCTTACTTGGGTCTTTCAAATAAGAGCGAAAGCTCAATGTGTGTGAGTGCTTGAATTGAAAGGCAACGCACCCAACTTAAGCAAAACCCTTCGAAAATGAAAGTATATATATATACTTATGTATTAGGGGCTGATTAGGCCCGTGTGTGTTCAAAATCGTACACAACTAAGAGAGTGCACGTGTGTGGGTGTGCCAAGCCACGTTATTACAAGCGGGGGGAGACTATGCTCTGTTATTACAACCCCGTATCAAATTGAATCTCAAGCAAGTATACAACTAAAGACCGAGTTTAGGCACTTACGAGTAGCTGGTCCGTAGAGGCCTTGCTTGAGCGTGGGCTTGGCCTTCGCCTTGGGCTGCAAACGGGAGCTCCGCGAGGGGGAATGACAAAGGGTGCTGGCCGGCTGTAAGTGGGGCGCGGGATAGGCACCTCGAAGGTGGCCGGCTGCAAGTGGGTGTCGCCTTGATGTGGGGAATTAAAGGGGCTGGGCCAAGTAAGTGTGTAGGGTCACGAATGGAGAGTATAGAGTGTTAGGGAATATGGACCTAAGGGAGTTTAAGGGAAGGCCGAATGGGAGTCTAAGGGGAAAAGAGATGGCTGGCCGGGTGTAGTTAGGGTAGTTAGGTAGTGGCCGGTGGTTTAGGTTGTGCTAGGTTCGGCTAAGTGAAAATGGTGGCAGCAAGGGGCTGATGTGTAGGTAAGATGGTGGTATGGTGGGTGGCTAGGAGTGGAGAGGGAGTAGAGAAG
Organism: Brasenia schreberi; assembly: GCA_036023115.1. NCBI lineage: Eukaryota > Viridiplantae > Streptophyta > Magnoliopsida > Nymphaeales > Cabombaceae > Brasenia > Brasenia schreberi. The sequence continues at coordinate 6,000,698 of JAYKKT010000081.1, forward strand.
GAGTTAGGTAGAGTTGGGGGGTACTTACCGAATGGGGAGAGGCAGTGGATGGAAGAGAGAAGCCGGGTGGTTCGGAAGTAGTGCAAGTGGTGGCGTCCGGCTGGGAGATGGTGGTGGGATGGAGAGCAGGTGGCGGTGCAGGTGGAGCAGGTGGAGCAGGTGGGAGATGGTGGGACTCGGCTGGACTTGGGGAAGTAGGGGACCCGACTAGGATGGGTGAAGCCACTAGATCCCAAAACCCGCCCCAAGAGGGGGGGTTTATATAGGGAGTTGGGTAGGTCGGTTAGGGCTGGGTTTGGGGTAGTGGTTAGGTGGTTTAGGTAGGGTGGTATGATGATAAGGTGGGTTGGAAAGGGTTGGGCCAGATATTTTGAAAACTAGTGGTTTGGGTAGATTGTGGGCTAGGGGTGGTTTAGGGGTTTAGGGCTAGGTTAGGTGGTTGAGTTTTAGGGTGAGGTTTAGTGAGCTAGGTTAGGTGATTAGGCTAGGTTTAGGGAAATTAACCTAGGTTTAGGGAAGGATTAGGGAAGTGGGTTAGGTGATTAGGTTGGGATTAGGCCGGGATTAGGGAAGTGGGTTAGGTGATTAGGCTCAGATTAGGGATGGATTAGGGTGGAAGGCTAGGATTAGGTGTTTAGGGTTAGGTTTAGGTGAAGGAGCTCCCTTTGCATGGCCCATAGACCTTAACCAGCTCATGTTGGTGCAGCCCTAGGTTAGGTTTTGGCTAATTACAAGCTTAAACCCACTCAATTACGCTAACCTACATGATTTACCCCAAACTTGACACACAAGTCAAGCTTAATTACAACACTCTTGATATTTTCCATCCCCACTCTCTCTCATGCCCATAATCCCACGTGAATTTCAAGTGGGCCCCACCTCCATTTATGAGAAGGTGATGTGGGCCATGGATATGGATATTGGATTGGATCTTTGGATCCAAATCCAAATCCAAGTCCACACATGGGTTTGGATTGGGATCTGGATATATATGGTCCAGATCCAATCCAAACTGAACTCTGACTCCTTCGAGCTGGTTTCGAAACGGACGATTTGTGCGGGGTCTGACAGCATCAGTACTCCGTCTGTGTTGGGTCTTCGCCAACATGGTCGTCCGCCTCCGTTTCTGCCTTCCGGAGATGACTTCAAATGATATTTTGATAAGAACAGGGTCTTGGACGTTCGAGATCCTGGGGGTATGGATGTGATACGAGAGTTGCTGTGCCGGGCTTGACATGTGCTCCAGTTCCGAGCTCTCTTTGACATTGCTAGTCCTGTCTTGATTAGGCCAAGCTGCTTTGGGGTTTTCAAAAACGTGTTTTAAAAGGTTTTCAAAAGCTATATTATAAAGGTTTTAAAAGGTTGTCTGGAAGGCTCCTGGGTTTCCAGACTCAAAATGGCCCTTTGGGGGCTGTTTGTATAAAACCAGGTTTGTTTAAGAAATTCGTGGGATTTCGGGGTGTTTACAGATGCCCCTCTTTGGCCTTGTCCAAATCGATTTGGATAAGGGCAAAGATGACAAACACCCCTTTCAATGTCTCCCTAGATCTAGCCACGAAGAATATGGGATCGCCCCAATCTTTTTGCAAAATCTCAATTTACAAACTCTGGTAGGAGGAGATATCACGCCAAAGGGTTCTATGGAATCTGGTCCTAAAATGGGATCATGTTCATGCAAGTACCATGCGTGGAATGCAGATGACATGGGTGTGGTGCCAAGAGTGGCGACCTCCCAGAGACCAGATGTGGTCGAACTCTAGAGACTTACAAGGCCTACTGCTGCAAGTGAGCAAAATCCTATGCTGTTCAATGTTTGGTTTTCAAAACTTATTTACAAAAGCTATTTACAAAAGGGACAACTGTCTTGAGCCTCGATCCTAAGGATCTCGAGCTCTTCGTGCTTGCCCTTGTTTGAGTCTTAACACTCGCTTATCTAGCGGAGGTTTTATAAGAAAATAAGCTTCATTTCAAATTCCTACGCCTTACTCGAAACGTCGAATTCTCAAACAAGATGAAATTCAAGTAAGTAAATCCTATTTTTACTTTAGGATTCCTCGAAATGAACCATGCTTTAGCTTGGGATAAGCCAGGGATGGGAAAGAGATACCACGGTCCCTTCTGAAGCGTCCCGTGGTTTAAGGCATATAATGCGGAAAAACTGCTCTTTTTGAGCTTTTTGGCCTCTTTTTCCTTTTTTTCATAGAGGGTCTCCCTTTGGGAGTATTTTTTCTTTAATCCCTCTTTTTCACAAGAGATTCAATTTTTCCTTTTGAAGTCTGGTTTCTTTCTTTTGGAAAGAGACTTTGAATGGGAATTCCCTTTTGTTTTGGGCCTTTGTTTTCCTTTTGGAAATAGAAGAGAAGAGGGGAGGACTTATCCCAAGCCTACACTCAATCCATTCCAGATCAGCCTATTTAGAAATAGCACGTACCACTTGCAAGTATCTTGCTATGTTGAACTAGGCCTTTCTTTGTAAGAAGAAGGATTTTGAAATGTAACCACGATTTTGAAAACTCCACTCTTTCACAAGTGCGAATTCTCTCACTTAGGTTCACACGAGTTTGCTTTTGCACCTTATTCACATGTCTCAGGGCAACTATCCCCTAAAAATTTTCGAAAACTGGAATTTAATCCAGATCCTACACATGATACTTCTTTAAGTATTGAATATTGATAGGATCTGCTAAATTCCTACCTTCTACATCGATCAACCAATACGAATTGTTCGTAGTGGTTGCTCGTACAACATAGGGTCCATCCCTGTTGGGGCGCCACTTGCCTAGGGGGTGTGGGCCACGATGGTGGATGGTTTTTAAGACCAGATCTCCTACTTCCAAGTGGCGAGGTCTCATGTGTTTGCTATAATGTCGGGCTATCCTTTGCCGGTATGCACGAGCATGATCCATGGCAAGGAGTCGCCTCTCATCTAGCAAATCTAGTTCGGCCATCCTAGCATGTTGAAGCGTCTCTAGGGGGAGGTCGAGTGCTATGGATGTATGGAATGAATGCAGTTGAGTATGAATGGGAAGAATGGCGTTTGTGCCATAGACCAATTCGAATGGTGTGGCATTCGTGGGAGTCCAGATGGAAGTCCTATAAGCCCATAAGGCTTCATCCAGCTTCTCGTGCCACGTCCTACCCTTCTCTAAGGTTTTCTCAATAATACTAATGAGAGTCTTGTTTGTGGCTTCGGCTTGGCCGTTGCCTTGAGGGTAGTAGGGCGAGGAGAAGTGGTGAGTTATGCCATACGTGTTGCACAACTTACCCATCCGCTCATTCTTGAATGGGGTACCATTATCAGACACAAGGTCTCATGGAACCCCAAATCGAGCCAAGATATTCCTCCGGATGAAAGCCACCACATGTTTCCCCATTACATTGGTTAGGGAAATGGCTTCCACCCACTTGGAGAAATACTCCGTGGCTGCTAAAATAAATCGATGCCCCTTCGAGGCCTTTGGAAATATTGGGCCTACGATGTCAAACGCCCACATGGTAAATGGCCAGGGGCTGACCACGGAATGCAATGCGGATGAAGGGATATGAATGGCGTGCCCATGCACTTGACATGGATGACACTTCCTAACATGATCGTGACAATCCTTTTTCAGGGTGGACCAAAAATAGCCCCCTCTAAGTATTTTCATCGCCATCATGTTGGCATTAACATGACCTCCACATTCTCCATCGTGGAACTCATGCATCACTATCCTAGCCTCCTCTAGGTCGATACACCTAAGCAGAATGCCGGTAAAACTCTTTTTGTATAAGACCCCACCCAGAATGGTGTATCGGGTCGAAATCTTACGAATGAATGCCTTATCTTTGGATGTGGCATCCTCGGTGAATCCCCCATTTTCTAAAAATTGTTTTATGTCATAGAACCAGGGTTTTGCAATAGACTCTGGGTTGTTTTGGCAAATATCCAAGTCGTGTGTGGATGGGTGGGGCGCATGCCATATTTCCAAAAATCTGGTCCCTGAAATGGGATCGACCTTCAGGGCTGAACCCAAGGAGGAGAGGGCATCGGCGATGCCATTGTCCTCTCTTCCCACATGTGTGAGTTTACACGACTGGAAGGATTGGACCAATCGAGTGGCCAACTCGTGATATGGAAGTAGTTTCTCATTACGTACTTGCCAAATTTTTAAAACCTGGTTTATGACAAGGAGTGAATCTCCAAAGACCTCGATGCATGATGCCCCTAGAGTTTTCGAAATCCTTAAGCCTTGTATGAGTGCTTCATACTCAGCTACATTGTTGGAACATTCGAAATCTAAGTGGACTGCTATGAGAATCTCGCCCTTTTCAGGGGAGATTAGGATGACCCCAACACCAACCCCTCGTTGGTTTCGTGCCCCATCGAAGTGCATCTTCCACACTTGGTTTTCGAAAGAATTTGCCAAAATGTGGTTTTGAAAATGGTTTTGCAAGATGCCTTCATCATGCATTTCAACAAGAGTGGGATATGCGTCCTCTAAGGGGAACTCAGCCATGTAATCTGCCAGGGCTTGCCCCTTAATGGAGATCTGGTGATGGTATTTCAAATCATACTCCATTAGAAGGAGTTGCCATTTGCCCAATCTACCTGTGAGAATGGGTTTTTCGAATAAGTGCTTGATTGGATCAAGCTTGGACACTATCCAGATCTCATGATCTAGGAAATAGTGTCTGAACTTCTGGCAGGCCCAGACTAGGGCCAAGCACGTCTTCTCCATGGCTTGATAATTTTGTTCATAAGCCAAGAGAGTTTTCGAAATATAGTAGATGGCATAATCCTTATGGGTGTCATCCTCGTATTGAGCCAACAGGGCTCCTAAAGCATTTACATGCACGGAGATGTATAATAAAAGCGGTTTTCCTTGCTTTGGAGGATTCAAAACAGGGGGATTAACTAAGTATGCCTTCAGTCTCTCGAAGGACTTTTGGCATTCGTCATCCCATAAGAATTTCGTACCCTTCCTCAACAGTTTGTTGAAGGGTTCGCATCTAGTTGCCAGATTCGATATGAATCGGCGAATGGATTGTAAGCGACCCTGGAGGCTACGGATTTGGGTGAGATTGGAGGGCGGAGCCATGTCTATGATGGCTCGACACTTAGAGGGGTCGACTTCTATTCCCCTTTGGCTCACCATAAAGCCTAGAAGCTTCCCTGATTCTACCCCAAACACACATTTTTGAGGGTTTAGCTTTACTTTGTAAAGCCTAAGCCTTTCGAAAATCTTTTGTAAACATTCGATATGGGTGCATCGGGTTTTGGATTTCGCCAAGAGATCATCTACATACACTTCTACAAGCTCATGAATTTGATCATGGAAGATCGTGTTCATGGCTCGTTGGTATGTTGCGCCGGCATTTTTCAAACCAAAGGGCATGACTGTATAGCAGTATGTGCCCCATGGGGTTGTGAAGGCGGTCTTACCTTGATCTCGTGGACTTAGTTTGATTTGATTATAGCCTGAATAGCCATCCATAAACGAAAACATTTCATGATTTGCAGTACTATCGACTATCAAATCTATGTTTGGTAAAGGATAATTATCCTTTGGATTGGCTTTATTCAGGTTTCTGAAATCGATGCATATTCGAATTTTCCCATTGGTTTTTCGAACTACAACGATATTTGATAACCAATCAGAATACGCAATGGGTTTTATAAATCCAGCTTTTAGCAGATCTTCTAAACCCTCTTTGACTTGCGTGTGTACATTCGGGTGTATTTTCCTAAGCTTCTGCTTTATGGGTTTTACACCTGCATCTAAGGGAAGACGATGCTCGACAATGATGGGATCTATGCCCGGCATGTCTTCATACGTCCATGCAAACACATCTAAATAGGTTCGTAGAAATGCAATGAATGCTAACCTTTCGGTTTCATGCAAGCATGCGCCTATTTTGATGGTTTTGGGATTGGAATTATCCCCTAGGTTCACCTCTATGAAATCTCCTCCTACTGATTGGGAAGGTCTTTCAAAATCGAGAATTCTATGAAATTCTGGGAGCTCTGAAGTAGGATCTTCCTCAAGGGGATCCACTTCTGGGCTTTGATCATTCTCGTGGGCTAGAGACCCGAGGGAACTTGATGCGTGGTTTTCAAAGTAACCTGGTTTTGTACTTGGATTTTCAAGTGATTTCGAAATTTTTGGTCTGGCTATGCAGACGACGTATCTTTCGAAATCCTTTTCTTTTGCCAAAGTCCTACCAGGAGCAGCTATGTACAAAATCTTTTTGGTATTTTCCACATTTTCGATTTTTTTGGGTTTTTGTAAAACAAGAACTTTGGGAACTATACAAAGCACTCTTTTTTCGAGTTTTTGTTTTTCCATTGTTTTTGGTTTTTCTTGTTTTTCGATTTTTTTGATTTTAAGTTTTTCAAATGTTTTCGTATTTTTAGAAAAGGGATCTTCCGTCATACCTACAAAGGGAAAACACTACGGGTTAGACTCGGAATAGGAGGTCTAAATCGTAGGTCTCTTCTAAGACAGGCTCCGGGGCACCCTTGACCCAGGTGGTCACAGGGGGTGGCTCCGGCGGTATTCGGGGAGTATAGCCGATCCCATATCGGCTTGGGTTGGCCCTAGGAAGGATGGGCTCTAGGAGACCCTGGTTTTGCGCCCCTAGACTCTTGTAGGGCGTGTAGCCCATGTTCAACAACATGTTCCATGACTTTTTGTTTTTCGAAAAAGTTGGATACAAGTCGTGGTCCTGGAACATGCTATCGTCCATATTAGGCTCGTATGGCCTCTTGTCCAGGGGCTTTGGAAATAGGGAACGCTTGGGTTTTCCTAGGAGGATTAAAGTCGGGAGGGGGCCTGCTTTGGGCGGCCCCTTCACATATACAACCTTCCTAGGGTTGTTTAACACGAGCCGAGGTGGCTCAACCATGATTTGCCCCAGGTTAGCCTCATGGGCCTGGGAGCTTGATAAACAAGGGGAGTTTATGATCCCCTGAAGCTGTGGGTGACTCTCACCTAGGATCACTACGACCTGGTCCCTAAAAGGGATCTTGACACACCTGTGGAAGGTGGATGGCACAGCGCACAAACTGTGTATCCAGGGCCTTCTCAATAACAGGTTATAATGGGGGTGGATGTCCAAGACATGGAACACCCCCGTGTGTTCGATCCCTCCCGCTTCCATTGAGAGTTCGATGGATCCTAAAGGTCTAGACGCATTCCCATCGTATCCAGTGATAATGATGGGGCTTGGGTTTACTGAAGTCAAGGTGACTCCGATTTTGTATGCCACATGAAGTGGAAGGATGTTGAGCCCTCCTCCACCATCGACTAGGCACCTGTCCAGAGAGTGGTTGTTTAGAACCACCTCGATATGCAGGGCCTGGTTATGGGTTTCGTAGGGTCTATCTACATCATCTTCCGAAAAAGTGATGGGCGATTTTGCTCCTAATAAAGCCACTTGGGCAGACAAGGACTCCAGACTTATGTTCGAATCAACCTTGGCCCTTTCTAGAATTTTCTCTAATACAAGTCTATGCCTAGGCGAGGTTTTTATAAGCTCTAGGATAGACATGTGAATAAGAATCTTTGAAAGGTGGTTTTCGAAGTCATAAGGATTTAGGATGACTTTGTCCTTATCTGCTTTTGGCAGACCACTAGGGATACATGCTTTTGAGGGGCCAGGCACACTGACCACCTTTTGAGCACCTTGAAGGTGTGGGGGTTGATAGATCCTCCCGGATCTAGTTACTTCCCCCACGACCAGCCTAGGGTTCGCGCTAAACTTGGCTCTAAGGATGAGCTGAGGAGAACCTTGGATTTTTAAAACTGGTTTTACCGGGGTTTCCACTTTTGGTGGTCCCCGGATGATGACTTGGGCGGGCCTCTTGTATAGTACAAGGATGGGCGCACAAGTAGGTCGACCAGGTTCTGGCTTTCGCGCTAGTTCCTTGGAAATGGTGAGGGTACATACCTCCTTTCCTTTCCCACTGCCACTGGCGTGTTTGGGAAAGGGTTCCTTGAAGATAGCTTGAGGTGGCTCAGGTTCCGCAGTGACCTGGAGCCGGTCTTCTACTATCAAGTTCTCAATTTTATTTAAGAGAGAGAAGCAGCGTTTGGTATCATGGCCTTTGAGCTGATGATACTTACAAAATCGGTTTAAATACCCCCCTTTGGACGTGACTCCTTCGGGGATTTCAGGGAGTTCTATCATGCCCTGGGCAAGTAGGAGGTCTAGGACCTCCGACACAGGTTGCCCCAGCGGAGTATACTCCCGTTTTTCAACCGGTTTTTGAAAATTGCGTTCCCTCTTATTTTCTAATTTTTCAAAATTTTTGGAAGTGCTTGCAATGCCTGGATCCACCCGGACATTGGCGATTTTATGGGGCTTTGCCCCTTTGTCTGTCGTGGGCAGCCCATATGCGATGGGCTTTTCCAAACGGGTTTTTGGAACGGCACTTCCTTTCCATAAGTGATCGTATGTCCCTTTTCGCAAGTTGGTTTCGAAAAGGGAGGCCTTTTTGATCAACTTATGAAAAGTTGAAATCTCATGGAGCGAGAGAAGGGTTTTTAATTCGCTTTTAAAATTATCCAGGATGAGCATTACTGTGCATCCTTCGGATATGGGCTCTCGCACTTGGCCTAAAAGCGACCTCCATCTTATAATGAAGGCATGCACGTCTTCGTTCATGCCTTGCTTTGTATCCCTTAAGGTATTCAGGGTTGGCGTGACTTCTACGTTGTGTGCAAATCTTTACATGAAGCAGTTCGCTAACTCTTCAAAAGTAGCGAACTGGCTTAAGTCGTAGGAAGCCATCCATTTGGCAGCTGTGCCTTTAAGGGATAAAGGGAACCAATACACCCATTTCATCGAGTCCTTTTTCTTCTTATGGGCTCGACGTGAGAAAAGCTGCAAGTGAGACCTAGGGTCTCCCATGCCATCATACCGAAGGAAGTTCGGTATTTCATTGTCACTGTCTGTTTCGTAATCCATAGGAAGGAAATCAGACAGAGCGTAGTTTCTTTTCTCTTTATTCTGCCCTTTCAGCAACTGCTGTAGGGCTTTACGGTCCTTTTGTGTGAAGGACTCGTGGTATTGGTTGCCTTCCATCACGGAGGCCTCTTTTTGCTTGCGAGGTTTTTCAGATTTCTTTTTAGGCCTTTGTTCACCGTTTGATGAACATTGTAGACACAGAAAATCCTCGTCTCCGGGTTCTTAGGCCTGAAGCGAATCTTTTCGTGCTTACGTCGCTTTAAAAAGGGCGTGCCAGCTAGCTTTCTAAAACTAGCGAAGTGATTTTTGAAAATATCTGACTTTTGGGGCGACTGTGGACAAGTGGGTTCTTTTCGTCGCAGACTTTCTTGCACCGGCACGCAAGGGTCAGTCTGTACGCTTTAGGAAAACTCGATTTTACACAAACATGACTCTTTTTGAAAAACTTGAAAGTGTTTTATCGATTGGTTTTGTTAAATTTTGCAATTTTTATACATGGGATCTATGTGCTCCTATGTCTCTCGGGTTTTAGCCGATTTTGGCGTGTAGTCGTGTGCATCCAGTGCTCGATTTAAGGCAAGTACTACACGATTTGACCAATCTGGTTCGATGCAAGTATGCTCCCTATCTCGAGTGTGGCGGATATGCAATGCAAACTCACACAACTTGAAGGGAAAACCCGGAATTTAAAGACATAGCAGAAGGGAAATAGCAGAAAGGGAAATATGGCTATATCTTAGATGCGGAAGGGAAAATATATATAGCTATATCTTAAGAGCGAGAAGGCTCAATGTGAGTGAGTGCTTTGAGTGTATAAATTGAAAGGGCGACTCACACGACTTAAACCTTAAAAACCCAACTGAAAGGGGAAATACGTATGTATATGTAAGAGCGGAAAGGCTCAATTGTGAGTGAGTGCTTTGAGTGTATAAAATGAAAGACAACTCACGCGACTTGAACCTTAAAACCCAGCTGAATGTATATAAATAAAGCTATATCCTATGGGCTGTTGAGGCCCGTTTTGTGTGCAAAAAGTGTGCAGATAAGAGCGGAAAGGCTCGAGTGTACGTGTGTGATTCGTGTTTCAAACCATAATATTACATCTCGGGGGGAGACTACGCTCCGTTATTACAACCCCGTATCAAATTGAATTGAATTTGAAACAATGTAAAGAACCAGATTCGAGCACTTACTCGTTGTTTGCTTGGGCTTCCTTTTTCAATGAAACCTGACCTTGGATATAGCCGTTGGATGGACTTTCCTCTGCGAGATGACCAGCTGCGTAGAAGGTTGATCCTAGATCGTGACCTGGGCTAGATTGACAAGCTAATGCACTATGGGTTTCAGGCTTAGATATGATAGATCTAGGGTGAAAAACTAACGGATCTGAGTTAGGTCTAGGTGGTTTGTTTTGGTCGAAGGTTAGCTCAAGGTTCTAAGGGGAAAACCTTACCAGCTAGTGGTCGAGTTAGGGGATGTCTAAGGAAGTGGTTCGGGCGAGATGCGAAGGGATACTCGTCTCACAATGGGTCGAGATTGGTTTAGGGATAGTGAGTGATCTTAGGGGAAACCCTAAGGTAAGCTCTAGGGCAATGCTTGGCCAAAGGGTGGCCGAGCTTGGGCTGGTGTTGGGTGTTTGATCTCACGTGAGATCCTAAGGAAGTGGCTCGGCCAAAGGGTGGCCGAGCTGGGTAGGTTTAGGTTAGTTCTTTTGGTTAGGATCTAACTTAGGTAATGGATTTAGTTTAGGGAAAAACCTAAAATGAACTCAGCTAGCATGGGCCGAACTAGATAGGTGAAAATGGGTTCGTCCAAAGGAAGGAACCGAGTGTTTTAGACACTCGGTTTTGGCTAGGTCTCTAGGAGTAGTTTTGGTTTAGGAAATAGTTTAGGTGGTTTAGTGCTAGATGGTTTGGCTGGGAGGGATCTAAGGTGAGCTTGGCCAGCCAATGGCCGAGTTGGGTATGGTTCTAGATTAGAGTAGTCTTAGGTAGAACTAGGATCGTTCCTTTAGTGAAGTTCGGCCAGCATCTTGGCTGGACTTTTTGACATTTTATGTTCTAGAGCTTAGGTGGTTTTGAGAGGTACGAAAAGAGGGGGCTTTGGGCAGGATTTTAGGGGCTTACCTTGACAACCTATCAGCCCATTTGATCTCGTTTCCAACGCAGCCAATCTCCATTGAAGAAAGCCCATCCAATGCCGCCAGGTTTCTCCTCATTTCCAGCAACATACAAGGCGTGAAATGCTTCAACTTGCACTTGAGTGCAGCCCACAAGATCCACCCACGATTTTACAAAATAAGAGGGGAAGGCCAGCCCCTTTTGTTGACCTTCCTCTCTCTCTCTCTCTCTCTTCTCCCCAAACTATCAACGTGAAATGCTGGAAATTCATCCCTTTTAAAGCCAGCCCACTCACGTCCTTTTATAGGCCCCTTGTGTGGATATGGATCCTTTGTTGGTTTCTAAAATCTGGATCCAATCCAATCCAAGTTTCGTTTGGATATGGATCTTGGATCTGGATCTGGATTTTTGGATCCAGATTTGATCCAAATTTTTCTCTTCTTTAGTCCTTTCTGGCGTTTCAAGCCGGATGCTTAGTGCGGGTCCTGAGTTCATCAAGATTCCGTCTTACGCTGGGTTTTTCCCATTTTCATCGTCCGAGCTTCTCTTTGTCTTTCTGGACTCTGTTTCGACTGTTTCTTCTTGTTTTTGACTTGGATTTTCCATGATTTCAGAGATGCTTTTGGCTTGGCCTTTGATGCTTCAGGCTTGAAACGCGTTTGTGGCCTGGGCTTCTTTTTCGTCCTCGAAATTCACTTTTCATTGGGCTGGGCTTGACCTTTGAACTTTTTGAATCTTTTGCGACTGTTTTGAGCCAGGCTTCATCTGTTCGTCTGGTCTTTCGTAAAAATAGGATTTTCGTCCATTTTCAAGATTTTTCGTGTTTCAAACAGGTTTGGAAAACAGAATTTTGAAATGTTTTGAGTTCCTGAGTTTTTCGAAAATTCCAAACTTATCTTTTGAACTGGTTTTCGAACCAGGCATTTGGTTTTGAAAAGTATTTGGGTTTTTGGGGTGTTTATAAACATGAATCGCCTACTTCAGCCTCTTGCTGAGAGCATCGATTTTGGCCTCAAACTCCCTTCTCAAGTCCTCGATTTCATCTAGTTTTATTTTGTTTTTGAAAATCCTCCTAGAGTGAGAACTTGATGCGCATGAGCCTTGGCTCGACATTTCACTTGGATTGGATTTTGACATGATTTTCAAGCTTTTTCAAAATATCCTAAGTACAAGCAAAGAAAACAAGTTAAAACGACACCTTTTTACAAAATTTTCGCAAGGCTTCTACTTAAGAACTCGATTTTTGAAAGGCTCACGTCCCACCGGGCGTGCCAATCTCTGTAGACGCGCGAAAATCCCCGCCTCTTTGGCCTTTTTCAGGGCTCGGAGCGGATCCTCTCGTGTGTCTAAGGCCTATGTATGCAAACAGGGCGTGCCAGCTAGCTTACTTAAGCTAGCGAAGATATATTTAACACTAACTTCTAAACGTGGCGACTGTGAGCAAGTAAGCTCTTGTCGTCGCAGACCTTCTTGCACCGATGCGCAAGGGTCAGTTTGTACGCTTTGCAAAAATCGAGTTTTGGAGAGAAAGTCTACGAAGCGGTTCAAGGTGTCTATTTCGGATTTTTAAAATGCGATTGCATGTTTTTAGATCACGTGGATTTGCACGTGCCTAAGTCTTTTCTTTTATCCCTTTTCGGGCCACCTAGTTTGTGTGTTATGAACACTCCACTACATGGGCGAATTCGAGCGGGGCTTGCTTCGATGCAATATGCGTCCTACCTCGTGGTATGGCGTAGATGCAATGCGAACTCACGCTACTTCAAAGGGAAAACCCGAAATGTAAAGACAATACTGAAGGGAAATAACCAAAGGGAAATAACCGAAGGGAAATATGTATATAGAATATGGATATGAGCCCTTACTCGGGTCTTGCAAATAAGAGCGAAGGCTAAATGTGGGTGCGTGCTTGAATTGAAAGACCTACACACACGACATGAAATTAAACCCAAATATAAATTGCAGTATGGCCTTGACTAAGGTCTTGGGAGTAAGAGCGGAGGCTCAATGTGTGTGAGAGTGCTTGAATTGAAATACTACACACACGACATAAATGAAACCCAAATATAACTGCAATAAGGCCTTTACTAAGGTCTTGGGAATAAGAGCGAAGGCTCAATGTGTGTGAGAGTGCTTGAATTGAAAGGCTTACACACGACATGAAATGAAACCCAAATAGTATAGGTCGGCCCTTACTTGGGTCTTTCAAATAAGAGCGAAAGCTCAATGTGTGTGAAAGTGCTTGGATTGAAAGACTTACTCACACGACATGAAATGAAACCCCAAATAGTATAGGTCGGCCCTTACTTGGGTCTTTCAAATAAGAGCGAAAGCTCAATGTGTGTGAGTGCTTGAATTGAAAGGCAACGCACCCAACTTAATCAAAACCCTTCGAAAATGAAAGTATATATATATATACTTATGTATTAGGGGTTGATTAGGCCCGTGTGTGTTGAAAATCGTGTACAACTAAGAGAGTGCACGTGTGTGGGTGTGCCAAGCCACGTTATTACAAGCGGGGGGAGACTATGCTCCGTTATTACAACCCCGTATCAAATTGAATCTCAAGCAAGTATACAACTAAAGACCGAGTTTAGGCACTTACGAGTAGCTGGTCCGTAGAGGCCTTGCTTGAGCGTGGGCTTGGCCTTCGCCTTGGGCTGCAAACGGGAGCTCCGCGAGGGGGAATGACAAAGGGTGCTGGCCGGTTGTAAGTTGCACGCGGGATAGGCGCCTCGAAGGTGGCCGGCTGCAAGTGGGTGTCGCCTTGATGTGGGGAATTAAAGGGGCTGGGCCAAGTAAGTGTGTAGGGTCACGAATGGAGAGTATAGAGTGTTAGGGAATATGGACCTAAGGGAGTTTAAGGGAAGGCCGAATGGGAGTCTAAGGGGAAAAGAGATGGCTGGCTGGTTGTAGTTAGGGTAGTTAGGTAGTGGCCGGTGGTTTAGGTTGTGCTAGGTTCGGCTAAGTGAAAATGGTGGCAGCAAGGGGCTGATGTGTAGGTAAGATGGTGGTATGGTGGGTGGCTAGGAGTGGAGAGGGAGTAGAGAAGGAGTTAGGTAGAGTTGGGGGGTACTTACCGAATGGGGAGAGGCGGTGGATGGAAGAGAGAAGCCGGGTGGTTGGGAAGTAGTGCAAGTGGTGGCGTCCGGTTGGGAGATGGTGGTGGGATGGAGAGCAGGTGGCGGTGCAGGTGGAGCAGGTGGGAGATGGTGGGACTCGGTTGGACTTGGGGAAGTAGGGGACCCGGCTGGGATGGGTGAAGCCACTAGATCCCAAAACCCGCCCCAAGAGGGGGGGTTTATATAGGGAGTTGGGTAGGTCGGTTAGGGCTGGGTTTGGGGTAGTGGTTAGGTGGTTTAGGTAGGGTGGTATGAAGATAAGGTGGGCTGGAAAGGGTTGGGCCAGATATTTTGAAAACTAGTGGTTTGGGTAGATTGTGGGCTAGGGGTGGTTTAGGGGTTTAGGGCTAGGTTAGGTGGTTGAGTTTTAGGGTGAGGTTTAGTGAGCTAGGTTAGGTGATTAGGCTAGGTTTAGGCTAGGTTTAGGGAAATTAACCTAGGTTTAGGGAAGGATTAGGGAAGTGGGTTAGGTGATTAGGTTGGGATTAGGCCGGGATTAGGGAAGTGGGTTAGGTGATTAGGCTCAGATTAGGGATGGATTAGGGTGGAAGGCTAGGATTAGGTGTTTAGGGTTAGGTTTAGGTGAAGGAGCTACCTTTGCATGGCCCATAGACCTTAACCACCTCATGTTGGTGCAGCCCTAGGTTAGGTTTTGGCTAATTACAAGCTTAAACCCACTCAATTAGGCTAACCTACATGATTTACCCCAAACTTGACACACAAGTCAAGCTTAATTACAACACTCTTGATATTTTCCATCCCCACTCTCTCTCATGCCCATAATCCCACGTGAATTTCAAGTGGTCCCCACCTCCATTTATGAGAAGGTGACGTGGGCCATGGATATGGATATTGGATTGGATCTTTGGATCCAAATCCAAGTCCACACATGGGTTTGGATTGGGATCTGGATATATATGGTCTAGATCCAATCCAAACTGAACTCTGACTCCTTCGAGCTGGGTTCGAAACAGACGATTTGTGCGGGGTCTGACAGCATCAGTACTCCGTCTGCGTTGGGTCTTCGCCAACATGGTCGTTCGCCTCCGTTTCTGCCTTTCGGAGATGACTTCAAATGATATTTTGATAAGAACAGGGTCTTGGACGTTCGAGATCCTGGGGGTATGGATGTGATACGAGAGTTGCTGTGCCGAGCTTGACATGTGCTCCGGTTCCGGGCTCTCTTTGACATTTCTAGTCCTGTCTTGATTAGGCCAAGCTGCTTTGGGGTTTTCAAAAACGTGTTTTAAAAGGTTTTCAAAAGCTATATTATATATTTTTGAAATACAAAGTTTAAAACATATGTACAGGGTTGTCTGGAAGGCTCCTGGGTTTCCAGACTCAAAATGGCCCTTTGGGGGCTGTTTGTATAAAACCAGGTTTGTTTAAGAAATTCGTGGGATTTCGGGGTGTTTACACCTATACCAAACCCAAGGCCAAAGGCTGGCCGGATTGACTCTACCCTACATCAAGTTCACTCGAGCCACCTTTGGCTCGAGTCACACAAGCAAAAACTAAGGCCAAGGTTGGCCAAACCCTAGAGCAAGTCACTCCTACTTGAGCCACCTTGGCTCGAGTTTCATAAGACCAAAACCAAGGCCAAATCCTGGCCTAATCCTAAGTCAAAAACCATACCTAAACCCATGGCGAAGTGTTGGCCGAATCCCACGCAAAACCCAATCACTCGAGCCAAGGTAGATCGAGTCTTACCTTGCCCAAACCGGCCCCAAGTAGACCCAAACCCATTGTAGCTTGCAGCTCTCGGAACTCCTGTAGATGCAGAAAATTTCCGCTTCCTCGTTCTCAGGCCTAAAGCGAACCTTTTCATGTGCCTAAGTCCTATTTAAATAAACAGGGCGTGCCAGCTAGCTTACTTAAGCTAGCGAAGATATATTTTAAAACCTGACTTCTAACGTGGCGACTGTGAGCAAGCAAGCTCTTGTCGTCGCAGACCTTCTTGCACCGATGCACAAGGGTCAGTCTATACACTTTTAAAGGTCGAGTTTTTGGATAGAAGGACCTACAAAAGCGGTTTGAGGTGTTTGATTTGGGTCTTGTTTGTATGATTTTCAGATTTTAGATCACGTGGATTTGCACGTGCCTAAGTCTTTCTTTTTATCCCTTTTCGGGCCACCTAGGTGTATGTAATGAACACTCCACTAAGATGTGGCGACTTTGAGCGGGAGTATGGGGTTTGCTTTGATGCAATATGCGTCCTAACTCGTGGTATGGCGTATATTCAATGCAAACTCACGCTACTCCAAAGGGAAAACCCGAATTTAAAGACAATGCCGAAGGGAAATGACCGAAGGGAAATGACTTGTAATGGAAATTGACGAAGGGAAATGACTTGTAATGGAAATTGCCAAAGGGAAATACGTATATAATGTATATATGGGCCCTTACTCGGGTCTTGCAAATAAGAGCGAAGGCTCAATGTGGGTGCGTGTGAGAATTGAAGTACTACACACACGACATGAAATGAATCCCAAATATAACTTGCAATGTGGCCTTAACTAAGGTCTTGGGAATAAGAGCGAAAGCTCAATGTGTGTGAGTGCTTGAATTGAAGTACTACGCACACAACATGAAATTAAACCCAAATATAAATTGCAGTATGGCCTTAACTAAGGTCTTGGGAGTAAGAGCGAAAGCTCAATGTGTGTGAGTGCTTGAATTGAAGTACTACGCACACAACATGAAATTAAACCCAAATATAAATTGCAGTATAGCCTTAACTAAGGTCTTGGGAGTAAGAGCGAAAGCTCAATGTGTGTGAGTGCTTGAATTGAAGTACTACGCACACAACATGAAATTAAACCCAAGGATAGTATAACACGGCCCTTACTTGGGTCTTACAAATAAGAGCGAAGGCTCAATGTGTGTGAGTGCGAGAATTTAAAGACAACACACCCAACTTAAGCAAAACCCTACGCAATTTAAAGTATATACATAAATTTATATCTTAGGGGCTGATTAGGCCCGTGTGTGTTCAAAATCGTGCTCAACTAAGAGCGAGGTAGGCTCAAGTGCACGTGTGTGTGGGTGTGCCAAACCACGTTATTACAAGCGGGGGGAGAGAATGCTCCGTTATTACAACCCCATATCAAATTTAATTTAAGCAAGTGTACAACTAAGGACTGAGTTAGGCACTTACTTATAGCTGGTCCGAAGATGACTTGCTTGAGCGTGGGCTTGGCTTCGCCTTGGGCTGCAAGAGGGAGCTCCTCGGAATGACACGATAAGGTTGTGTAGTCGGGTGACAAGGGAGGATTGTGGCGCCTTGAAGCTGGCCGGCTGCTAGGAGTGTGCTGCCGTAGTGCCTTGGGCTAAGGTGTTTAAGGAAGGTCACTAAGGGATAGTGTGGTGCTGGGAAAGGTGGCACTAAGGGGAGCCTAAAGCGAATGCCTAAGGGAATGGTGTGGCTGGCCGGATGGGTTTGGTGCAGTCGGTTGGAGTGGCCGACTAAGGGGAGTTTAGTGGTGGTCGGCTGCTAGGGTAGCTAGGGAATGGCAAGGATGGGAAGGGAGCTAGCTAGGTTGCTGTGGAAGGTGGAACTAAGGGCTGGTGGAGAGCGGAAGGGGCAGGTCTTAGGGTGCCAAGTAGGGTGGTTGGGTATCACTAGGGGAGAAGGTAGAGAGCCGGGTGTTGAAAGGGTTATGTCCGGCCGACTCGGTAAGGGTGGCGCGTGGCTGTGATGGAGAGGTGGAGTGGTGGTATGGGCGGTTGAGAGTGGAGGGGGAGTGAAGAGGAGATGAAGTTGGGTTGAGATACAAACCGGCTGGTAGGGAGTTGGTGTCCAAGGAAGAAGAGCAGCCGGGTGGTGAAGGAAGATGGAGTTCGGCCGGGCAGTGGTGGCGACATGGTGTGGAGCAGGCTGGGAGGCAGTGGTGGCGTGAGGTGGAGCTGGCCGGGGTGTGGTGGTGCAGGTGGAACAAGGTGGAAGGCTCAGTTGGGAGGTGATTGGCCAAGGTCGGCTGGCCCAAGGTGGAAAGAGATTGAAAAACCCGCCCACTAGGGGGGGGTTTATATAGGTTTGGAGATGGCGGTTGGGGCTGGTATTTGGAGGGTGGTAAGGTAGTTTAAGGAGTGGTGGTGTAGTGATAAGGTGGGCTGGTTTTGAGGAGGGGACAGATATTTTGGTTAAAGGGGTTTTAGGTATATGATGTGCTAGGTTTAGGTGGGGTGGTTTAGGGGTTTAGGGCTTAGCTAGGTGGGTTGGTTTTGGGGTGAGGTTTAGTGAGGTGGGTTAGGTGATTAGGCTAGGATTAGGTTAGGTTTAAGGAAATTAGGCTATGTTTAGGGAAGGATTAGGGAGGTGGGTTAGGTGATTAGGCTAGGATTAGGCCGGGATTAGGGAAGTGGGTTAGGTGATTAGGCTAGGTTTAGGTCGGGATTAGGGTAAAAGGCTAGGATTAGGGGTTTTTACTTGGGATTGGGTTAGGAAGCTCCCTTTGCATAACCCATAGACCTTGTTGCATCATGTTGGTGCAGCCCTAGGTTAGGTTTTGGCTAATACAAGCTTAAACCCATGCTAATTAGGCTAACCCACATGATTAACCCCAAACTTGACACACAAGTCAAGCTTAATTACAATTACCCTCAAATCTTATCCTCCCCCACTCTCTCTCATGCCCATAATCCCACGTGAATTTCAAGTGGGCCCCACCTCCATTTATGAGAAGGTGATGTGGGCCATGAATGTGGATATTGGATTGGATCTCTGGATCCAAATCCACACATAGGTTTGGATTGGGATCTGGATATATATGGTCCAGATTCGATCCAAACTGAATTCTGACTCCTTCAGGCTGTGTTCGAAATGAACGGTTTATGCGGGGTCTGACAGCATCAGTACTCCGTCTGGGATGGGTCTTCGCCAACATGGTCGTCCGCTTCTGTTTTCACCTTCCGAAGCTGATTTCAAGTGTTGTTTGCTGATAATAGGGTCTTGGACGTTCGAGATCCTGGGGGTGGACTCAACACGAGAGTTGCTGTGCCGGGCTCGACATGTGCTCCGGTTCTGGGCTCTCTTTGGCTCTTCTGGTCCTGTTTTGATCAGGCCAAGCTTGCTTTGGGGGGTTTCAAAACATATTTTAACAGTTTTTAAAACATATTATATATATTTAAAACATATAAGAGTTTAAAACATCTGTACAGGGTTGCCTGGAAGGCTCCTGGGTTTCTAGACTCCCTTTCGATGTCTCCCTAGATCTATCCATGAAAATATGGGATCGTCCCAATCTTTAGCAAAATCTCACTTTTAAAAACCCTGGTAGGAGGAGATATCACGCCAAAGGGATATGTATGGAATCTGATCCTAAGATGGAATCATGTTTATGCAAGTACCATGCGTGGAATGCAGATGCATGACATGGGTGTGGTGCCAAGAGTGGCGACCTCCCAGAGACCAGATATGGTTGAACTTTCGAGACTTACAAGGTCTATTGCTCCAAGTGAGCAGATCCTATGCTGTTCGATGTTCGATTTTTCAAAACTTATTTAATGAAGCACTCATACAAGGCTTAAGGATTTCAAAAACTCTAGCCTTGCTATGTTGTTGGAACATTCGAAATCTAGGCGGATTGCTATGGGAATCCCGCCCTTTTCAAGGGAGATGAGGATGACCCCAACACCAGCCCCTCGTTGGTTTCGTGCCCCATCGAAGTGCATCTTCCACACTCGGTTTTCGAAATTGTTTGCCAAAATGTGGTTTTGGAAATGGTTTTGTAATATGCCTTCATCAGGCATTTCATCAAGTGTGGGATATGCGTCCTCTAGGGGGAACTCAGCCACGTAGTCTGCTAGGGCTTGCCCCTTAATGGAGATCTGGTGATGATTTAAGTCATACTCCATTAGAAGGAGTTGCCATTTGCCCAATCTACCCATGAGAATGGGTTTTTCGAACAAGTGCTTGATTGGATCAAGCTTGGACACTATCCAGATCTCATGATCTAGGAAATAGTGTCTGAATTTCTGGCAGGCCCAAACTAGAGCCAAGCACATCTTCTCCATGGCTTGATAATTTCGTTCATATGCCAAGAGAGTTTTCGAAATATAGTAGATGACATACTCCTTATGGGTGTCATCCTCGTATTGAGCCAATAGGGCTCCCAAAGCATTCGCATGCACGAAAATGTAAAGTAAAAGCAGTTTTCCTTGCTTCGGAGGATTCAAAACAGGGGGATTAACCAGGTATGCCTTTAGTCTCTCAAAGGACTTCTGGCATTCGTCATCCCATAAGAATTTTGTGCCCTTCCTCAACAGCTTGTTGAAGGGTTCGCATCTAGTCGCCTGATTTGATATGAATCGGCGAACGGACTATAATCGACCCTAGAGGCTACGAATTTGGGTGAGATTGGTGGGTGGAGCCATGTCTATGATGGCTCGACACTTAGAGGGGTCGACTTCTATACCCCTTTGGCTTACCATAAAGCCTAGAAGCTTCTCAGATTCTACCCCGAATACACATTTTTGAGGGTTTAGCTTTACTTTGTAAAGCCTAAGCCTTTTGAAAATCTTTTGTAAACATTCGATATTAGTGCATCGGGTTTTGGATTTCGCCAAGAGATCATCTACATACACTTCTACGAGCTCATGAATTTGATCATGGAAGATCGTGGTCATGGCTCTCTAGTATGTTGCGCCGGCATTTTTCAAACCAAAGGGCATGACTGTATAGCAGTACGTGCCCCATGGGGTTGTGAAGGCGGTCTTACCCTGTTCTCGTGGACTTAGTTTGATTTGATTATAGCCTGAATAGCCATCCATAAACAAAAATATTTCGTGATTCGCAGTACTATCGACTATCAAATCTATGTTTGGTAAAGGATAATTATCCTTTGGAGTGACTTTATTCAGGTTTCTGAAATCGATGCATATTCGAATTTTTCCATTGGTTTTTCAAACTACAACGATGTTTGACAACCAATCAGAATACGCAATGGATTTTATAAATCCGGCTTTTAACAGATCTTCTAAACCGTCTTTGACTTGCGTGTGTACATTCGGGTGTATTTTCCTAAGCTTCTTCTTTATGGGTTTTACATCCACATCTAAGGGAAGACGATGTTCGACAATGCTGGGGTCTATGCCCGGCGTGTCTTCATACGTCCATGCAAACACATCTAAATATGTTCGTAGAAATGCAATGAATGTTGTTCTTTCATGTTCATACAATCATGCGCCTATTTTGATGGTTTTGGGATTTGAATCATCTCCTAGGTTCACCTCTATGAAATCTCCTCCTACTGAATTGGAAGGTCTTTCAAAATCGAGAATTTTATGAAATTCTGGGAGCTTAGAAGTAGGATCTTCCTCAAGGGGATCCACTTCTGGGCTTCGATCATTCTCGTGGGTTATAGACCCGAGGGAATTTGATGCATGAGTTTTCAAAAGACCTGGTTTTGTACTTGGATTTTCAATTGGTTTCGAAATTTTTGGTCTGGCTATGCAGACGATGTTCCTTTCGAAATCTTTTTCCAAAGTCCTACCAGGAGCAGCTATATACAAAATCTTTTTGGTATTTTCCAAATTTTTCGACTTTTTTGGTTTTTTGTAAAACAAGAACTTTAGGAACTATACAAAGCACTCTATTTTCGAGTTTTTATTTTTCCATTGCTTTTGGTTTTTCCTCTTTTTTGATTTTTTTGATTTTAAGTTTTCCAAATGTTTTTGTGTTTTTATGAAAGGGATCTTCCATCATACCTACAAAGGGAAAACACTATGGGTTAGACTCGGAATAGGAGGTTTAAATCGTAGGTCTCTTCTAGGGTAGGCTCCAGGGCACCCTTGACCCAGGTGGTCACAGGGGGTGGTTCTGGCAGTATTTTGAGAGTATAGCCGATCCCGTATCGGCTTGGGTTGGCCCTAGGAAGGATGGGCTCTAGGAGACCCTGGTTTTGTTTCCCTAGACTTTTGTAGGGCGTGTAGCCCATATTCAATAACATGTTCCATGATTTTCTATTTTTTGAAAATGCAGAGTATAAATTGTGGTCCTGGAACTTGCTGTCGTCCATATCGTGCTCATATGGCTTCTTGTCCAGGGGCTTTGGAAATAGGGGATGCTTGGGTCTTCCTAGAAGGGTTAGAATCGAGAGGGGGCCTGCTTTGGGCAGCCCCTTCACATATACAACCTTCCTAGGGTTGTTTAACACGAGCCTTGGTGGCTCGACCATGGTTTGCCCCAGGTTAGCCTCATGGGCCTGGGAGCTCGACAAACAAGGGGAGTTTATGATCCCCTGAAGCTGTGGGTGACTCTCACCTAGGATCACTACGACTTGGTCCTTGAAAGGGATCTTGACACACCTGTGGAAGGTGGATGGCACAGCGCACAAGCTGTGTATCCAGGGCCTTCCCAGCAACAGGTTATAATGGGGGTGGATGTCCAAGACATGGAACACCCCCGTGTGCGTGATCCCTCCCGTTTCCATTGGGAGTTTGATTGATCCTAAAGGCCTAGACGCATTCCCATCGTATCATAGTAATAACGATGGGGCTTGGGTTCATAGAAGTCAAGGTGACTCCGATTTGGTACGCCACATGAAGTGGAAGGATGTTGAGCCCTCCTCCCCCATCGACTAGGCACCTATCCATGCAAGTAACCCGCCTGCCCATTGCATGCCTCAAACGCATGAGATTCTACAAAAGAAATTGATTTGGGAGCATAGTGAGCATTCATGCAGAACTCATCTGATTAACTAGAACAAACTTTTTCCACCGAAGGTGATGAGTGGCCTACTCTTGTGTCACCTCCCCCTATGTAACCATGCATGCCTCATGAAATTAGCATGGCAGGTGTTCATGCACCCCAAAGCCCTTTGTGCAAAATATGATGGCGGTAGTGTATTATTTTTTTATATCAAGACCAAATAACTTATCTTTATGGAAGGACATCTGTTCGCTTTGGACAAAGGTTTCTCAAAATTATGTATGGGATGTTAGCAAAGGTAACACAAACAACTTTTGGTTAGACGCCCTGGTTGCATCCAAATTTTCGTCTTCTTCACCATCACATCAGCAACATTCTTATTAACATCCATGCACGAGTTTGCGACATGGTAAATGAACAAGGTAATTGGAAATTGGAAGAGCTGAAGTCTGATCTCACACAGGAAGCTTACCGTATATTGCATGTTGCTGCTCATCCTAGCACCAACTACGTGGATGATCACCCATGGTGGCCAGTATCTTCAATCGGTAAACTTATTGTTAAATCAGCATATAAGATCCTAACCTTCCCTCTTGTAGAAGATGTTGATCCAATTTTACGACAAGTATGGAAACATCAAGTGTTAGAAAGAGTTTGCATCTTTATATGGCAAACCCTACAGCAAGGTCTCCCAACATCTATCTTCTACGCAATAAGAATCGAGACAATTAGTTTATGTCCTCACTGCAAAACCCAAGAAAAAACTACAATTCATGCACTACGAGATTGTTATTATGCAACTATATTTTGGAGCCAAATTGTTGAGCCTTCTAAAAGGATCAGATTTTATACATTCAACCTTCTTTAGTGGGCCAAGATAGCTCTCCACAAGCCAAAGTGAAGACACCTATTCTCTTAGAGCGATTTATGGACAATCACTATGTGGAATATTTGGCAAGAGTGGAATTACGTGGTGCATCATACAACACTTACACCCCCTACTAGTCTACTACCAAGAATCAAGTGGTGGGAACAACAATGCCTAGCCGCTTTTAACATACGACATCCCCTTTACATAAGATCTAAATCGCCAAGCTGACTCAAGTGGCCTCCTCCACCTCTGCATTGGACAAAGGTCAATAACGATGAGGGGTCTCCGAAGAACCATCCATTAATAGTTGTGGTAGTGTTTTATAAAGTCATTCTCGATAGTGGATTGCTTGCACATCAAGAAATATAGGCATGGCACACATAATTACAACTGAGGCAGGGGGCATCTATAATCGATCACATCTAGCCTAGGTAATAGGAAGTTGAGTTGAGAGGATCCTTCAGAACTTGTAACTTGCAAGATGCCCAACTAAGAGTTGCTTGCAAAATGATGAGAAGTCTCAACAAGCAATGCCATATTCGGCTTGGTCATTTCACGAGAGAATTACGCACACTGATCCACCACACCCAAAAGAAATGTGAGAAGGGTCAGGTTCACTCGCCACCTGGGAAGGACAAGAGTGAGTGAGTTTGCAAAAGACAAAAGAATTATGTTTCTCATAGAGACTTGTCTTATTTTTGCTCAGAACATCCCTCTTTGCCAGGCCAAAACAATTACTACAAAATTCTTAGAGAATGAGCAAAATCGCTAGAAAATGACAAAATATTAAATGTAGCTACTGAAAACGAAAGTTCAGCCTAACTACTGTCGGCATGCCTTAAAAACCATAATCTGGTGCATGCTTCTAATTACTCTTGTAACTAACTGATTTAATACTAATAACTAGAAAACTAATGCAAAACTTAAAGGTCTTCAGCAACTTCATTAATCTTTATGTGCCTAGTGTTAGTTCAAAGGATTTTCCACCTATTGTAGTAAACAAATTTTACTGATTTCAACACCCATTATGCCCTATTCGTCCAGGTTCATTTTGAACCCAAACAGGGTCCAGTGATAAGAATTGCTCCGAGCACATGAAAGAGGGCCCTTATACCGTTCAGTGAGATCTGACAAAGTATGTTCAGTACTACTTGGACCAGCATCATCCTTCCATGGTAATTGAGAATTTGTCCTCAAACCAACATCTTCCTTGTAAGGTGTTAGATCTTTCACATTAAAGGAGTTAGAGACCCTAAATTCCTCTCGAAGATCAATCTTATATGCATTTTCATTAATCTTTTGTAGAATCTTAAAGGGCCCTTCAACTCCTGGCATGAGTTTAGAATGATGCAAATGTGAAAATCGGTCCTTATTAAGATGGACCTAAACAAGGTCCCTAGAAGCAAAGGAAATGTGGTGCCACCTCTTATTAGCTTGTTTGGCATATTTCGTGTTTCAATTTGCTTTCTTACTTGTTCATGCAAGCTTTTCATGGCCTCGACATGACTTATACGATTGGGATCAACTCTCCGTTGCTCTGATATAGGTATTAGGTCTAGGGGAGTTATGGGATTGTCCTCATAGATAATTTCAAAAGAGGACCGACCCGTGGTGATGTGGACTAACTAGTTGTAAGCAAACTCCACCCATGGAAGTTGTTCTTCACAGTTGCACAAATTTTTGGACACAAAAGCATGCAAAAGAATGGTGAGAGTGGTTTGTTACCTCAATCTGTTTATCAGTTTGAGGGTTGCATGAAGTGTTGAATAGGAACTTGGTACCTATTTGTTTCTATAGTATCTTTGAAAAATAGATCATGAACTTGACATCCCGATCAGACACGAGGTTGTGGGGAATCACATGATGCTTGATGACTTCTCAAAAAAATAAATCTGCATCATCAGTTTTGTGACAAGAAATGAAATGAGATATTTTTTAGAACCTGTCTACTACGACCAAGATGTAGTCCCTTTCCTTTTAAGTCTAGGGAAGGCCTAGGATAAAATCAAAGATAACATCAGTCCAAGGCTTGGTAGGAACTGGTAAAGGTAGAAAGAAGCCCTAATTCGTTCTTTTTTGTTTGACGATTTTGTAAGCGACTGTAAATACCCAAAAATTTTTAAATTAAAAACTTTTTACCCTTTTGAAAATTGGCTATTTTTGGCAGCTTTGGGTTTTTAAATAAAAATGCATCAAATGAGCTTATTTGGTATCAAAATTTTATAGCAGCCTCAAAATGATAGAATGTTGCATCCCTTTCAGAAAAATTCAAATTTGGACAAAATGTTATAAAAATGATGATTTTGCCCTCAAGATAAAATTGGCAAGATTTTGCCTTTTTAAGTAATTGCCTTCAAAGAAAGGATGATTTCAAACAATTCCTTTTATATAAACAAATGAAAAAGGTAACAATGGGAATCAATCCCAAAAATGTTTGCAAATTATAAATTTATGAAATTCCAAAACCCCCTGATATTCAAAAATAAATTAAATCAAGCCAGACCTCAGAAATTTGCCAGATTGAGAAGGGTCTCATTCCAAGACCTGATACCTAGGGTTAAAGTGGTACGACACCTTACACCTGATTTGATACCCCACAACCATGAGAAGGGTTAAATGGTCAAGGTGGTTATAGACGGACTCATGGAGCAAAAGTAGGTCACCTTTGCAAACAAAAATTGGGAATGAAACCCAATGTTTTTCCAAATCAATATTTGAAAATTTCATTAAATTTGATGTTTTCAAATATAAAATGTTTTTTATAAAATGTTTGAAATTTGTCATATATAAACTCGGACCGTACGGAGATAAATTCCCTAGAAAGAGGAGACAGGATACAAAGGCAACGACCGAGCACCTGCCAATTTCGGCGTTGTTGGGTGAGGTAACCTATCATTTTTAGTTTCAGGTACAAAAAAGGAAAGCTGCCAATTTCGGCGTTGTCGGCATCAAGAAAGGAAAGCTGACATTGAGAAGGAAAACCGACATCAAAAAAGGAAGTTGACATTCAAAAAGGCAAGTCCACACCCGAAAAGGAAGGAAAGTTCACATTCGAAAGGAAAGTTGACGCTCGAAGAAGGAAAGCTGACAAACCAAGGAAGGAAAGGGACAACCAAGAAGGAAAGTAGGCGCCCTAGGGAAGACATTCAGAAAGAAGACCGAGGTCCAAAAAAGGAAAGGTCATCATCAGCTAAGTAATGTGTGGATTGGGAGTATGTTTTGGTAAGTTACCACTTCGTATCGTCTTCAACATAGGAGGAAGGCAACTTTCCATATTTGCCTCAGCCACCGAAGTTACCAAAATCAAATGACACAAGCAGGCTGACTTCAACAATGAATAAGAGGGCTTGCCATGCACAACCAGAGTGCTTAATTGGATACCTACCATCTCAAGTCTTGCTGACTTCAACGTGGAAGGAATATGATTTGAGAAAGAAGACTTTTTATGGAAAGAACCAAGACGATCCCGCTGTGCAAAAGAAACAATTAAAGGTTTCAGGTTCAGTAGCTTGAGATAGCTGAACACGGCTGAACATGCCTAAAGGGAGTTGGCTGAACTTGCCTAAAGGGAGTTGGCTGAACCTGCCTAAAGGGGGCTGGTTGTACATGATCAAGGGAGCTGAATGTCACGATCCAACACTTACCTAAGAAGAGCTGGCTGAACATGCCTAAACACAAAAGGCTGTACACGGTCCAAGACTTGCCTAAACACGAGAGGTTGTACACAGTCCAAGACTTGCCCAACACGATGGGCAACTGGTTTGGAAGGCTGTGCACAACACAACACTTGCCTAATACGAATCAGAGTGGAGTTGGAAGGCTATGCACAGTACTGCTGTATACGCAGATGTAAACACCCCGAAATCCCACGAATTTCTCAAAATCCATCTGGTTTTATACAAGCAGCCCCAAAGGGCCATTTTTGAGTCTGGAAACCCAGGAGCCTTCCAAACAACCCTGTATATATGTTTTAAACTTCATATTTCAAAAATATATAATATAGCTTTTAAAACCTTGTTAAAACACGTTTTTGAAACCCCGAAGCGGCTTGGCCCGATCAAGACAGGACCAGGAGAGCTAAGAAGAGCTCGGAACCGGAGCACATGTCGAGCCCGGCACAACAACTCTTGTATTTGATTCACACCCCCAGGATCTCGAACGTCCAAGACCCTGTTCTTATCAAAATATCATTTGAAGTCATCTCCGGAAGGCAGAAACGGAGGCGGACGACCATGTTGGCGAAGACCCAACGCAGACGGAGTGCTGATGCTGTCAAGCCCCGCACGAATCGTCCGTTTCGAACCCAGCTCGAAGGAGTCAGAGTTCAGTTTGGATTGGATCTGGACCATATATATCCAGATCCCAATCCAAACCCATATGTGGACTTGGATTTGGATTTGGATCCAAAGATCCAATCCAATATCCATATCCATGGCCCACATCACCTTCTCATAAATGGAGGTGGGGCCCACTTGAAATTCACGTGGGATATTGGGCATGAGAGAGAGTGGGGATGAAAAATATCAAGAGTGTTGTATTAAGCTTGACTTGTGTGTCAAGTTTGGGTTTAATCATGTGGGTTAGCCTAATTGAGTGGGTTTAAGCTTGTAATTAGCTAAAACCTAACCTAGGGCTGCACCAACATGAGGTGATCAAGGTCTATGGGCCATGCTAAGGGAGCTCCTTCACCTAAACCTAACCCAAAACCCCTAATCCTAGCCTAAACCCGTAATCCACCCCTAATCCCAACCTAATCACCTAACCCACTTCCCTAATCCCGTCCTAATCCCAACCTAATCACCTAACCCACTTCCCTAATCCTTCCCTAATCCTAGCCTAAACCTAGCCTAATCACCTAACCTAGCTCACTAAACCTCACCCTAAAACCCAACCACCTAACCTAGCCCTAAACCCCTAAACCACCCCTAGCCCACAATCTACCCAAACCCCTAGTTTTCAAAATATCTGGCCCAACCCTTTCCAGCCCACCTTATCTACATACCACCCTACCTAAACCACCTAACCACTACCCCAAGCCCAGCCCTAACCGACCTACCCATCCCCTATTTAAACCCCTCCCCTTTGGGGGCGGGTTTGGCAAGTAGAAGGCCCTCACCTCAGCCCAGCCGATTCCACTCTCCACCTGCCCGCCTGCTCCACTCTCCACCTGCTCCACTCTCCACCTGCTCCTCTCTCCACCTGCTCCACCGGCACCTGCTGCGCCGCCACCTTCCCTCTTCCACTCTCCATCATCTCACCCAGCCGGACGCCACCACCTTCATCCGACCGAACCAGCCAAGGGTCCCATCCACTCCCGGCTTCCCACTTCATCCGCCACCTCTCCCCATTCGGTAAGTACCCTAACTCTATCAAAGCCCTTCTCTACCACCTCTCCACTCCTAGCCACCCACCCTATCATCATCTCACCCCTTTTCCACCACCCTTTTCACTTAGCCGAACCTAGCATAACCTAAACTACCGGCCACTACCTAGCCATCATATCCCATTCGGCCTTCCCCTAGGTGTCCCATTCGGCCTTCCCACAAACTCTCCTTTAGGTCCAGTTTTCCCTAAACACTCAACTCCCCTAGTGACCCTAAGAACTCACTTGTTCAGCCCCTTTAACCCCCCACCTCGAGGCGACATCCACTTGCAACCGGCCACCTTCGAGGCACCTATCCCGTGCCCCACTTGCAGTCGGCCAGCACCTTTGGTCACCTATCCTCGCGGAGCTCCCGTTTGCAGCCCAAGGCGAAGGTCAAGCCCACGCTCAAGCAAGGCCTCTACGGACCAGCTACTCGTAAGTGCCTAAACTCGGTCCTTAGTTGTATACTTGCTTGAGATTCAATTTGATACGGGGTTGTAATAACGGAGCAGTCTCCCCCCGCTTGTAATAACGTGGCTTGGCACAACCACACACGTGCACTCTCTTAGTCATGCACGATTTTGAACACACACGGGCCTAATCAGCCCCTAATACATAAGTGTGCATATATACTTTCATTTTCGAAGGGTTTTGTTTAAGTTGGGTGCGTCGTCTTTCAATTCAAGCACTCTCACACACATTGAGCTGTCGCTCTTATTTGAAAGACCCAAGTAAGGGCCGACCTATACTATTTGGGGTTTCATTTCATGTCGTGTGAGTAAGTCTTTCAATTCAAGCACTCTCACACACATTGAGCTTTCGCTCTTATTTGAAAGACCCAAGTAAGGGCCGACCTATACTATTTGGGTTTCATTTCATGTCGTGTGAGTAAGTCTTTCAATTCAAGCACTCTCACACACATTGAGCTTTCGCTCTTATTTGAAAGACCCAAGTAAGGGCCGACCTATACTATTTGGGTTTCATTTCATGTCGTGTGAGTAAGTCTTTCAATTCAAGCACTCTCACACACATTGAGCTTTCGCTCTTATTTGAAAGACCCAAGTAAGGGCCGACCTATACTATTTGGGTTTCATTTCATGTCGTGTGAGTAAGTCTTTCAATTCAAGCACTTTCACACACATTGAGCCTTCGCTCTTACTCCCAAGACCTTAGTCAAGGCCATACTGCAATTTATATTTGGGTTTAATTTCATGTCGTGTGTGTAAGTCTTTCAATTCAAGCACGCACCCACATTGAGCCTTCGCTCTTATTTGGAAGACCCGAGTAAGGGCTCATATACATAATCTATATACATATCTCCCTTCGGTCATTTCCCTTCGGTTATTTCCCTTCGATCATTTCCCTTCGGTTATTTCCCTTCGGTTATTTCCCTTCTGTTATTTCCCTTCAGTATTGTCTTTACATTTCGGGTTTTCCCTTTGGAGTAGCATGAGTTTGCATTGCATCTACGCCATACCACGAGGTAGGACGCATATTGCATCAAAGCAAGCCCCGCTCGAATTCGGCCATGTAGTGGAGTGTTCATAACACACAAACTAGGTGGCCCGAAAAGGGATAAAAGAAAAGACTTAGGCACGTGCAAATCCACGTGATCTAAAATATGCAATTGCATTTTAAAGA
This sequence comes from Brasenia schreberi, assembly GCA_036023115.1. Lineage (NCBI taxonomy): Eukaryota > Viridiplantae > Streptophyta > Magnoliopsida > Nymphaeales > Cabombaceae > Brasenia > Brasenia schreberi. The sequence continues at coordinate 6,031,416 of JAYKKT010000081.1, forward strand.
CCCGAAATAGACACCTCGAACCGCTTCGTAGACTTTCTCTCCAAAAACTCGATTTTTGCAAAGCGTACAGACTGACCCTTGCGCATCGGTGCAAGAAGGTCTGCGACGACAAGAGCTTACTTGCTCACAGTCGCCACGTTTAGAAGTCAGTGTTAAAAAATATCTTCGCTAGCTTAGGTAAGCTAGCTGGCACGCCCTATTTGCATATATAGGCCTTAGACACACGAGAAGATCCGCTTAAAGCCCCGAAAGAGGCGAAGAGGCGGGGATTTTCGCGCGTCTACAGAGATTGGCACGCCCGGTGGGACATGAGCCTTTTCAAAAATTGAGTTTGCTTGTAGAAGTCTTGCGAAAATTTTGTAAAAAGGTGTCGTTTTAACTTGTTTTCTTTGCTTGTACTTAGGACATTTTGAAAAAGCTTGAAAAGCATGTCAAAATCCAATCCAAGTGAAGTGTCGAGCCAAGGCTCATGCGCATCAAGTTCTCACTCTAGGAGGATTTTCAAAAACAAAATAAAACTAGATGAAATCGAGGACTTGAGAAGGGAGTTTGAGGCCAAAATCGATGCTCTCAGCCAAGAGGCTGAAGTAGGCGATTCATGTTCATCGAACGGTGAACAAAGGCCTAAAAAGAAATCTGAAAAACCTCGCAAGCAAAAAGAGGCCTCCGTAATGGAAGGCAACCAATACCACGAGTCCTTCACACAAAAGGACCGTAAAGCCCTACAACAGCTGCTAAAAGGGCAGAATAAAGAGAAAAGAAGCTACGCCCTGTCTGATTTCCTTCCTATGGATTACGAAACAGACAGTGACGATGAAATACCGAACTTCCATCGGTATGATGGCATGGGAGACCCTAGGTCTCACTTGCAGCTTTTCTCACGTCGAGCCCATAAGAAGAAAAAGGACTCGATGAAATGGGTGTATTGGTTCCCTCTATCCCTTAAAGGTACAGCTGCCAAATGGCTGGCTTCCTATGACTTAAGCCAGTTCGCTACTTTTGAAGAGTTAGCGAACTGCTTCATGCAAAGATTTGCACACAACGTGGAAGTCATGCCAACCCTGAATACCTTAAGGGATACAAAGCAAGGCATGAACGAAGACGTGCATGCCTTCATTATAAGATGGAGGTCGCTTTTGGGCCAAGTGCGAGAGCCCATATCCGAAGGATGCGCAGTAATGCTCATCCTGGATAATTTTAAAAGCGAGTTAAAAACTCTTCTCTCGCTCCATGAGATTTCAACTTTCCATAAGTTGATCAAAAAGGCCTCCCTTTTCGAAACCAACTTGCGAAAAGGGACATACGACCACTTATGGAAAGGAAGTGCCATTCCAAAAACCCGTTTGGAAAAGCCCATCGCATATGGGCTGCCCACGACGGACAAAGGGGCAAAGCCCCATAAAATCGCCAATGTCCGGGTGGATCCAGGCATGGCGGGCACTTCCAAAAATTTTGAAAAATTAGAAAATAAGAGAGAACGCAATTTTCAAAAACCGGTTGAAAAACGGGAGTATACAAGAGGCCAGTAGCAGTGGGAAAGGAACCCTTTCCCAAACACGCCAGTAGTAGTGGGAAAGGAAAGGAGGTATGTACCCTCACCATTTCCAAGGAACTAGCGCAAAAGCCAGAACCTGGTCGACCTACTTGTGCGCCCATCCTTGTATTATACAAGAGGCCCGCCCAAGTCGTCATTCGAGGACCACCAAAAGTGGAAACCCCCGTAAAACCAGTTTTGAAAATCTAAGGTTCTCCTCAGCTCATCCTTAGAGCCAAGTCTAGCGCGAACCCTAGGCTGGTCGTGGGGGAAGTCACTAGATCCGGGAGGATCTATCAACCCCCGCACCTTCAAGGTGCTCAAAAGGTGGTCAGTGTGCCTGGCCCCTCAAAAGCATGTATCCCTAGTGGTCTGCCAAAAGCAGATAAGGACAAAGTCATCCTAAATCCTTATGATTTCAAAAACCACCTTTCAAAGATTCCTATTCACATGTCTATCCTAGAGCTTATCAAAACCTCGCCTAGGCATAGACTTGTCTTAGAGAAAATTCTAGAAAGGGCCAAGGTTGATTCGAACATAAGTCCGGAATCCTTGTCTACCCAAGTGGCTTTATTAGGAGCAAAATCGCCCATCACCTTTTCGGAAGATGATGTAGATAGACCCTACGAAACCCATAACCAGGCCCTGCATATCGAGGTGGTCCTAAACAACCACTCTCTGGACAGGTGCCTAGTCGATGGTGGAGGAGGGCTCAACATCCTTCCACTTCATGTGGCGTACAAAATCGGAGTCACCTTGACTTCAGTGAACCCAAGCCCCATCGTTATCACTGGATACGATGGGAATGCGTCTAGACCTTTAGGATCCATCGAACTCCCAATGGAAACGGGAGGGATCGAACACACGGGAGTGTTCCATGTCTTGGACATCCACCCCCATTATAACCTGTTGCTGGGAAGACCCTGGATACACAGTTTGTGCGCTGTGCCATCCACCTTCCACAGGTGTGTCAAGATCCCTTTTAGGGACCAGGTCGTAGTGATCCTAGGTGAGAGTCACCCACAGCTTCAGGGGATCATAAACTCCCCTTGTTTATCAAGCTCCCAGGCCCAGGAGGCTAACCTGGGGCAAATTATGGTTGAGCCACCTCGGCTCGTGTTGAACAACCCTAGGAAGGTTGTATGTGTGAAGGGGCCGCCCAAAGTAGGCCCCCTCCCGACTCTAATCCTCCTAGGAAAACCCAAGTGTTCCCTATTTCCAAAACCCCTGGAAAAGAGGCCATACGAGCCTAATATGGACGATAGCATGTTCTAGGACCACGACTTATATCCCATCTTTTCAAGAAACAAAAGGTCATGGAACATGTTATTGAACATGGGCTACACGCCCTACAAAAGTCTAGGGGCACAAAACCAGGGTCTCCTAGAGCCCATCCTGCCTAGGGCCAACCCAAGCCGATATGGGATCGGCTATACTCCCCGAATACCGCCGGAGCCACCCCTTGTGACCACTTGGGTCAAGGGTGCCCCGGAGCCTGTCTTGGAAGAAACCTATGGTTTAGATCTCCTATTCCGAGTCTAACCCGTAGTGTTTTCCCTTTGTAGGTATGACGGAAGATCCCTTTTTCTAAAAATACCAAAAACATTTGAAAAACTTAAAATCAAAAAAATCGAAAAACAAGAAAAACCAAAAACAATGGAAAAACAAAAACTCGAAAAAAGAGTGCTTTGTATAGTTCCCAAAGTTCTCGTTTTACAAAAGCCAAAAAAAATCAAAAATTTGGAAAAAACCAAAAAGATTTTGTACATAGCTGCTCCTGGTAAGACTTTGGCAAAAGAAAAGGATTTCGAAAGAAGCGTCGTCTGCATAGCCAGACCAAGAATTTCGAAGTCACTTGAAAATCCAAGTACAAAACCAGGTCATTTTGAAAACCACGCATCAAGTTCCCTCAGGTCTATAGCCCACGAGAATGATCAAATCCCAGAAGTGGATCCTCTTGAGGAAGATCCCACTTCTGAGCTCCCAGAATTTCATAGAATTCTCGATTTTGAAAGACCTTCCCAATCAGTAGGAGGAGATTTCGTAGAGGTGAACCTAGGGGATGATTCCAATCCCAAAACCATCAAAATAGGCGCATGCTTTCATAAAACTGAAAAGTTAGCATTCATTGCATTTCTACGAACCTATTTAGATGTGTTTGCATGGACGTATGAAGACATGCCGGGCATAGATCCCAGCATAGTCGAGCATCGTCTTCCCTTAGATGCAGGTGTAAAACCCATAAAGCAGAAGCTTAGGAAAACACACCCGAATGTACACATGCAAGTCAAAGAGGGTTTAGAAGATCTGCTAAAAGCCGGATTTATAAAACCCATTGCGTATTCTGATTGGTTGTCAAATATCGTTGTGGTTCGAAAAACCAATGGGAAAATTCGAATATGCATCGATTTTAGAAACCTGAATAAAGCCACTCCAAAGGATAATTATCCTTTACCAAACATAGATTTGATAGTCTATAGTACTGCAAATCATGAAATGTTTTCATTCATGGATGGCTATTCAGGCTATAATCAAATCAAACTAAGTCCACGAGATCAGGGTAAGACCGCCTTCACAACCCCATGGGGCACGTACTACTATACAGTCATGCCCTTTGGTTTGAAAAATGCCGGCGCAACATACCAACGAGCCATGAACACGATCTTCCATGATCAAATTCATGAGCTTGTAGAAGTGTATGTAGATGATCTCTTGGCAAAATCCAAAACCCGATGCACCCATATCGAATGTTTCCAAAGATTTTCGAAAGGCTTAGGCTTTACAAAGTAAAGCTAAACCCTCAAAAATGTGTGTTCGGGGTAGAATCAGGGAAGCTTCTAGGCTTTATGGTGAGCCAAAGGGGAATAGAAGTCGACCCCTCTAAATGTCGAGCCATCATATCCATGGCTCCACCCTCCAATCTCACCCAAATCCGTAGCCTCCAAGGTCGATTATAATCTGTGCGCCGATTCATATCGAATCTGGCAACTAGATGCGAACCCTTCAACAAACTGTTGAGGAAGGGTACGAAATTCTTATGGGATGACGAATGCCAAAAGTCCTTCGAGAGACTGAAGGCATACTTGGTTAATCCCCCCGTTTTGAATCCTCCAAAACAAGGAAAACCGCTTTTATTATACATCTCCGTGCATGTAAACGCTTTAGGCGCCCTGTTGGCTCAATACGAGGATGACACCCATAAGGAGTATGCCATCTACTATATTTCAAAAACTCTCTTGGCTTATGAACGAAATTATCAAGCCATGGAGAAGACGTGCTTGGCCCTAGTCTGGGCCTGCCAGAAGTTCAGACACTATTTCCTAGATCATGAGATCTGGATAGTGTCCAAGCTTGATCCAATCATGCACTTGTTCGAAAAACCCATTCTCACGGGTAGATTGGGCAAATGGCAACTCCTTCTAATGGAGTATGATCTGAAATACCATCACCAGATCTCCATTAAGGGGCAAGCCCTAGCAGATTACGTGGCTGAATTCCCCTTAGAGGATGCATATCCCACTCTTGTCGAAATGCCTGATGAAGGCATATTGCAAAACCATTTTCAAAACCACATTTTGGCAAACTCTTTCGAAAACCAAGTGTGGAAGATGCACTTCGACGGGGCACGAAACCAACGAGGGGCTGGTGCTGGGGTCATCCTAATCTCCCCTGAAAAGGGCGAGATTCCCATAGCAGTCTGCTTAGATTTCGAATGTTCCAACAACGTAGCTGAGTATGAAGCACTCATACAAGGCTTAAGGATTTCGAAAACTCTAGGGGCATCATGCATCGAGGTCTTTGGAGATTCGCTCCTTGTCATAAACCAGGTTTTAAAAATTTGGCAAGTGCGTAATGAGAAACTACTTCCATATCACGAGTTGGCCACTCGATTGGTCCAATCCTTCTAGTCGTGTAAGCTCACACACGTAGGAAGAGAGGACAATGGCATCGCCGATGCCCTCTCCTCCTTGGGTTCAGCCCTGAAGGTCGATCCCATTTCAGGGACCAGATCTTTGGAAATATGGCATGCGCCCCATCCATCCACACACGACTTGGATATTTGCCAAAACAACCCAGAGTCTATTGAAAAACCCTGGTTCTATGACATAAAACAATTTTTAGAAAATGGGGGATTTGCCGAGAATGCCACATCCAAAGATAAGGCATTCATTCGTAAGATTTCGACCCGATACACCATTCTGGGTGGGGTCTTATACAAAAAGAGTTTTACCGGCATTCTGCTTAGGTGTATCGACCTAGAGGAGGCTAGGATAGTGATGCATGAGTTCCACGATGGAGAATGTGGAGGTCATGTTAATGCCAACATGATGGCGGTGAAAATACTTAGAGGGGGCTATTTTTGGTCCACCCTGAAAAAGGATTGTCACGATCATGTTAGGAAGTGTCATCCATGTCAAGTGCATGGGCACGCCATTCATATCCCTTCATCTGCATTGCATTCTGTGGTCAGCCCCTAGCCATTTACCATGTGGGCGTTTGACATTGTAGGCCCAATATTTCCAAAGGCCTCGAATGGGCATCGTTTTATTTTAGCAGCCATGGAGTATTTCTCCAAGTGGGTGGAAGCCATTTCCCTAACGAATGTAATGGGGTAACATGTGGTGGCTTTCATCCGGAGGAATATCTTGGCTCGATTTGGGGTTCCACGAGACCTCGTGTCTGATAATGGTAACCCATTCAAGAATGAGCGGATGGTTAAGTTGTGCAACACGTATGGCATAACTCACCACTTCTCCTCGCCCTACTACCCTCAAGGCAACAGCCAAGCCGAAGCCACAAACAAGACTCTCATTAGTATTATTGAGAAAACCTTAGAGAAGGGTAGGACGTGTGTAGACACCGAAAATTTTCACTTGCGGGTTCTTAGGCCTGAAGTGAACCTTTTCGCAATCTACTTCGCTTTATGGGCGTGCCAGCTAGTTTACTTTAACTAGCAAAGTATGTTTTGAAAACAATCTGACTTTTGAAAGGCGATTGTAGGCAAGCGGGATTTTTACGTCGCAGACCTTCTTGCACCGATGCGCAAGGGTCAGTCTGTACGCTTAGAGACTTCGTTTTGAAAGAAGTTTAACTCAAAATATTTTGAATGAAGAAGTGTTTTAAAACCTTTTGAAAACCATGCATTTGGGCGATTTTGACTTTGTAAGGGTTGGACGACCCTAAGTCTTTCAAATTTTAATCTACTTAGGCACGATGGGCGTGCATCGAAATAGCCTAAGTCTTGCACGATTTGATTCGGGTTTGTACGATTTTCAAATTTTAGATCACGTGGATTTGCACGTGCCTAAGTCTTTCTTTTTATCCCTTTATGGGCCACCTAGGTGTGTGTTATGAACACTCCACTACATGGGGCGAATTTGAGCGGGAGTACGGGGCTTGCTTCGATGCAATATGCGTCCTACCTCGTGGTATGGCGTAGATGCAATGCAAACTCACGCTACTCCAAAGGGAAAACCCGAAATTAAAAGACAATGCCGAAGGGAAATTGCCGAAGGGAAATGACTTGTAAAGTAAATAGCCGAAGGGAAATGACTTGTAAAGTAAATAGCGGAAGGGGAAATATGGCTATATCTTAAGAGCGGAAAGGCTCAATTGTGTAAGTGTGTGTCGTGTATATATTGAAAGACAACGCACACAACTTGAACCTTAAAACCCGAATCTTAAAGACGTAGCCGAAAGAAATACTTTATATAGAGTATATGTAGGGGCCCTTACTTGGGTCTTGTAAATAAGAGCGAAGGCTCAATGTGTGTGCGTGCTTGAATTGAAAGACTTACACACACGACATGAAATGAAACCCAAATATAAATTGCAGTATGCCTTGACTAAGGTCTTGGGAGTAAGAGCGAAAGCTCAATGTGTGTGAGTGTAGAATTGAAGTACTACGCACACGACATAAATGAAACCCAAATATAACTGCAATAAGGCCTTTACTAAGGTCTTGGGAGTAAGAGCGAAGGCTCAATGTGTGTGCGTGTGGAAAATGGAAAGACAACACACACGACTTAATTAAAAACCCCCTTGACTTAAAATATATAAATATAACTATATATTAAGGGCTAGTTAGGCCCGTGTGTGTGCAAAAAGTGTACGACTAAGAGCGGAAAGGCTCAAGTGCACATGTGTGTGGGTGTGTCAAACCACGTTATTACAATCGGGGGGAGACGAAGCTCCTTTACTACAACCCCGTATCAAAATTTAATTGAATATAAAGCAAGTTAATGTAATAGACCAAGTTTAGACACTTACAAATAGCTGGTCCATGTTCAACTTGCTTGCACGTGGGCTCACGGTTCACCTTGGGCAGCCAAGAGGAGGTTATCTTAGGTGGCTTTGAGGGAGGTTCTATGGGGCACGATTAGGGTCTTAGGGGAACTAAGGTTCGGCCAAGACGGGGGCTGTGTAAGGTATGTCCTAGGGTCTGTCCTAGGGTACAGGTCACGGCCAGGGTGCAGGTTAGGTCAGTAGGGGGGTGATCAAATCAGTAGGGAGGTGGTCGGGTGGCTGGCGCGGCTGTTGGGCGCCTGGCGCAGCAGACGGGCGCCTGGCGCGGCTGCAGTGACGCGGGGCGCGCTGTGGCGCAGGACGCGCTGCGGCGCGGGGCGTGCAGGCAGGCGAGGGGGGGCGCGCGGCAGGAAGCAGGGCACGCGGCAGCAGAAGGGGCGCGCGGCAGGCGCTGGTTGCTCACGGTCGGCCGGGGTGAAGTTTTTGGGGTTTGTTAGGGATGGTTTGAGGCGGTTGGGGTTAGGTTAGGTCTAGTTAGGGTTCAGTTAGGGTTAGGTTGGTTCAGTTAGGGTTAGGTAGGTTCAAACCTAGGCTAGGTCGGGGGTTAGGTTTACCTCTTGGAGCCGGTCCTTCATGGCTTGAGCCCACGTCTCCATGGTTGCAGCCTCTTGGTCCAGCCCACCTTGGTTGCAGCCACTTGGTCTAGACCCACTTAGCCCACATGGCTTGAACCCACCTCACCCAATGAGCCCACATGGCTAGGTCTATCACTCCCTCTCTCTCCTCCCAAATATTTGCATGAACCCTTTACATGGACCCCCTCACCTCTATTTATAGAGATTTGAGGTGGGTCTTGGATTTGGGTTTGGGTTTGGGGTTTGGATCCATACCCAAATCCAAACACTATTTGGATCTGGATATTGGATCTCGGATATTTTGAGATCTGTATCCGATCCAAACCCAATATTTTTATGGATACGGATCTGGATATTTTGATCCAGATCTGATCCAATCCAAACACTATTTGGATCCAATCCAAATCCAAACACTATTTGGATCGACCCAAACACTATTTGGATTGGCCCAAATCCAAACACTATTCATTACATGGATTTGGATCTGGATATATATGGTCCAGATCCAAATCAAAATTTCTTCGGACAGTCCTTCTTGGCTTCTTGAGGCGAACGATCTGTGCGGGCACTGGCTTCATCAGCGCTCCGTCTGGTGCTGGGTTTTCCCCAACTTTGTCGTTCGGACTCCGTTTTGCCGTTCTGGACTCCGTTGAGCTTTTCATCAAATGGGCTCTGCTTTCTTTTGTTTTTTTTTATCAGGGAGTGGCTTCTGAAGCTCTGGGCTTAAATCCTCTTCGGGCCTAGGGTCTTCTTTTGCCTTCTGTACCTGTTTTCACATTTCAAAACAGGTCGTCGTTTTGGCTCAAATGAGCTTTTTGGTGTTTCGAGAGTTTTTGAAAAATAGAAGATTTGGGGTGTTTACAGATGCCCCTCTTTGGCATTATCCAAATGTATTTGGATAATGGCAAAGAAGAAACACCCCATTTTGGTTTTTCCCTCAAATTTTCTCGAGAATACACCATTTATTTCGCAAAAACCCTGTTTTCTTTTTCCACAGGTGGGGATTTTTAGCAAAAGGGGGCTTTTCCTAGCTATTTCCCTATATGTATGATCATGCACGAATGACTCTTTGAATGCATGCATGAGAAAAATTTTATTTTTGGTTTTTGAGCCCGAAGAGAGCCTTTTGAGGCTGGTTGCTCCGAGCAGGTTTTTACCCATGTCTTTTTGACATTCGTGGGTTTTTCGAAAATTTCTTTTTGAAAAGGAACTCCTTTTAACTTGTATCGAAAAGGACTTCCATTTTTCATACTTCCCTTCATTCGGGTTTCAATACCTGCTACTCAGTAGAGGTTTTTGGGTAGGAAAACTTGGAAAACATTTCAAAGTTCCATTTCCTACAAAACAGAGTCGAGTTCTCAAACAAAATGAAATCCAAATAAGCCGATTTTATTCGTACTTTAGGATTTTCGCAAATTTGAATCTTTTTCCTCGGGGATAAGCCGTAGGGATATGGGAAAGAGATACCATGGTCCCTTCTGAAGCGTCCCGTGGTTTTAGGCAAAGAATCGGAAAATCGCTCTTTGGAGCTTTGGCTTTTTGTTTCTTTTTCATAGAGGGTCTCCCTTTGGGAGTATTTTTTTATTAATCCCTCTTTTCTTTAAAGGAGAGCAGCTCTTTGGAGGAGTTTTTGTATTCCCTGTTTATGAAGGGAAGACCTCTTTGGGAGGAGTGTTTTTATATCTCCTTTTTCTTTTGAAACGAGAAGACCTCTTTCGGAGGAGTTTTTGTATTCCCTGTTTATGAAGGGAAGACCACTTTCGGAGGAGTTTTTGCATTCTTGTTTTTTTTTGTTTTTCTTTTGAAAACAGCCAATTTTCCTTTTCGGAGAGAAAGTAGGATGGGGGAGGGCTTATCCCTTTGGTTACTCGATTCAAACGAGATCGTCCTATTTCTTAATAGCATCTGCTATTCGAAAATATTTTGATATTTTAAACAAGGCTTAATCTTGTAAGCCAGGGTTCTTTGAAATATAGCCAATTCATTTTTGGAAGACTCTACTTTTTGAAAAGTATAGATTCCTCCATTCGGGGTTATACAATCTACTTCGATCCTTCTTTCAAGAAGTTTCAAAGGAGTTCGATTTTTCAAAATCTTTTTGAAAAAGAATTCAGCATAAACCCTTTTGAATATTCGGGCATTTTCGGGGTTTTGCTAATTTCTATCCACAATATCAACAAATTTCTAATTTTTGTTGCCCTTTCGAAGACATGGGGACATTTCTACTCGAGTTTGCCACCCTTTTGGGCTTTCTTCGGGGTGATATGACGCATGCTATGCACTCCATGTGATTTAAAATGGAAATACATGTTTTTATGCAATGATGAACACATGAAATGTATCTCACAAATCTTGAAGGAGATGCGTTCACTTATCCATGGAAAGTGTCTAGGGGCTGTGTTTAAAAATGCCCCTAGCTTGATGGGAATTTCGCATGGCCATATGGTGAAGGGCCATGGTTTTTCAAAGGGATTTTGGATGGACAATGGTATGTTCATGTCCATGCACTTCCATGGTTTTTCTAACATGATCATGATACTTTTTGCTCAAGGATGGGAAACATAACCAGCCCTAAGTGATCGTAATGGCCATCAGGTTTTAGTTTTGACATGGTCTCCATATTTCATCGTGAGATTCATGTTCTTTATCCTAACACAATCAAGGTTTTTATATAAACCAGAAGTTGAAGAAAATCTTTCTTTTCAAAGCCATGAAAGGTTTTTGTGAAATGTGTAACCCTTTTTCAAGATTCTCATTTCCTTTTTTAAAATTTGCCTCGAAGGTGTTGGTTTTGATTTGTATGGAGACATGCCTATGAAGGCTCGATACTTAGGGGGTCGACTCTTATTGCCCCTTTGATTTTGCAAAACCCTGAATTCGATTTCTAGAATGATGTCTAGACTCGATGCATACGAATGATTTTAAAGTGTAATGCATGATGCTTATGCACACACTATGGGTTAACTTATTTCTAAAAATCCCCAATTTTCCATAAGTTAAGGATTTTGCGAAGTTCAGGAAGCTTGGAGGTGTTTATTCCTCCTTGCTTTGGTGATTCTCGAGCTTTTCATTTTTGAAAAAGCTCTAGGCAAAAGGGTGGATAGGACCAGCTTTTTGCACACTTGGTTTCAGGGAGTATATACAATTTTCGAAAGCATTTTTACAATTTTTCGAAAATGGGCTTTGTACATGGCCAAAGGCTTTTGGAAATAAATTTCTTTTTGTAATTTTCGTTTTTCCAAATGTTTTTGAGATTTTGAGAGTTTTCAACTTTTTTTGTCTTTTTCAAAAGTAGGGATCTTCCATTGAACCTTCAAAGAGAACATTCATGAATCAGACTCTAATCAGATAGGTCTAAGACATGGGTTTCGGTTTTAGAGGTTCTACAAGGCACCCTTGACCCAGATGGTCTTAGGTGGCGGCTCTGGTGGTATGGGTGGGCTGTAGCCCAGTCCATATCGTTCCCTATTGGTTTTAGGTAGGACAGGCTCAAGCCTACCTTGGTTTCGGGTTCCTAGGCCCGTGTAGGGTTTATATCCCATATTCAGAATCATGTTCCAAGACTTTTTGCTTTTCGAAAAGTTTTGGTATAAATCATGGTCTTGGAACATGGAATCGTCCATGTTGGGGACATATACCCTTTTGGATATCGGGAGTTTGGATTCCGGGGTGATGGAAGACTTGGGCTTCCATACAAACCTGGTTTGGGAGACTTTGCCCTCAAGGAAAGCCAAGCTTGGTTCCTTGAGAAGTTTTGGACATAGCAGGGTTATGGAAAACTTATGGTTCCATACCCTATTTTGGGAAAAATTTACTTCAAGGGGAGCCATGCAAGGTCCCTTGAAGTTTTTGACTTGGTCCCTAGGTTCAACTTGTGGTGCCCCTAGGGATTGATTTTTTTGTTTCAAAGCCATAGCCTTGGCTCCAGGGCACAGGACTAGGCTCGAAGAAGTGGGTTTTTCTATGGTAGGGTTATGAGCTCCTAAGATGTCGATGCATGCATTAGGGGTCTCTATGTCTACCATTTTCGAAACTTCTTTTTGTTTTTGAAATTTCTTTGAATGGTGCGCGATAGTTGGCGCACCTTGAAAATCCTCAAGTTTTGGCACAGTTTGTGGGTTTGTGTGTGCAAAGGGGTTATCCAATGCATCTGATGACCCTACATGAAGAAGAGAGTCTTGAGAAGGATGGGTTTTAGGCATACCTCTTTGTGGCTTGTCTACCTTTTCAGGGTGAGAGCAAGCCGATTTCCCGGGTAACTCTGTTTTGAGCCCCCGGGGTTTAACGAGGCGTTTCCTTTCGAAACCTTCCTGTTTTTCACTCTTGTTCCTTTGTAGGGTGTGGACTTCATGTCCCACTGTATGTGTGTGCCTAGACTTAGGACTTTTACTTGAAGTTTTCGAAATTCCAAAATTTTGTTTTTCAATTTTTTGGTCTTTTTCCAAATTTTCAAGATTTTTTTGGTTTTTTGAAATAGAAAAATCTTTTTTTGGTTTTTCTATGGATTTTGAAAAGCTTGAAGTTGTAGGAGTGGACGACTTATCCCTTTGCCGGGATTTGTCTCTAATCTCCAATCCTTCATTGAGTTTGAGATCGGTTTTCAATTCACGATCTATATGTGCCCTAGAAGAGCTGCTATGTGTTCGATGGGCTTTAAGCTCCTTGCTTAAAGCATCCATCTTTTGAAATATTTTTTCAATCTCATCGAGCTCTCTTTGGGCTTTATCTGATTTGAAAACCTCTTTTAGTTTACTCAACGAAGATTTTTGTAGCTTTCTATCCATTTTCATGCAATTTTCCTAAGTATGCACGATTTTTGAAAAACACTCTTTTTTTCGAAAATTTGAGTATAACTCGTTTGTTTGAAGTCTGCTTAAGTCCCGTGTCCCACCGGGCGTGCCAAATCTGTAGACACCGAAAATTTTCACTTGCGGGTTCTTAGGCCTGAAGTGAACCTTTTCGCAATCTACTTCGCTTTATGGGCGTGCCAGCTAGTTTACTTTAACTAGCAAAGTATGTTTTGAAAACAATCTGACTTTTGAAAGGCGATTGTAGGCAAGCGGGATTTTTACGTCGCAGACCTTCTTGCACCGATGCGCAAGGGTCAGTCTGTACGCTTAGAGACTTCGTTTTGAAAGAAGTTTAACTCAAAATATTTTGAATGAAGAAGTGTTTTAAAACCTTTTGAAAACCATGCATTTGGGCGATTTTGACTTTGTAAGGGTTGGACGACCCTAAGTCTTTCAAATTTTAATCTACTTAGGCACGATGGGCGTGCATCGAAATAGCCTAAGTCTTGCACGATTTGATTCGGGTTTGTACGATTTTCAAATTTTAGATCACGTGGATTTGCACGTGCCTAAGTCTTTCTTTTTATCCCTTTATGGGCCACCTAGGTGTGTGTTATGAACACTCCACTACATGGGGCGAATTTGAGCGGGAGTACGGGGCTTGCTTCGATGCAATATGCGTCCTACCTCGTGGTATGGCGTAGATGCAATGCAAACTCACGCTACTCCAAAGGGAAAACCCGAAATTAAAAGACAATGCCGAAGGGAAATTGCCGAAGGGAAATGACTTGTAAAGTAAATAGCCGAAGGGAAATGACTTGTAAAGTAAATAGCGGAAGGGGAAATATGGCTATATCTTAAGAGCGGAAAGGCTCAATTGTGTAAGTGTGTGTCGTGTATATATTGAAAGACAACGCACACAACTTGAACCTTAAAACCCGAATCTTAAAGACGTAGCCGAAAGAAATACTTTATATAGAGTATATGTAGGGGCCCTTACTTGGGTCTTGTAAATAAGAGCGAAGGCTCAATGTGTGTGCGTGCTTGAATTGAAAGACTTACACACACGACATGAAATGAAACCCAAATATAAATTGCAGTATGCCTTGACTAAGGTCTTGGGAGTAAGAGCGAAAGCTCAATGTGTGTGAGTGTAGAATTGAAGTACTACGCACACGACATAAATGAAACCCAAATATAACTGCAATAAGGCCTTTACTAAGGTCTTGGGAGTAAGAGCGAAGGCTCAATGTGTGTGCGTGTGGAAAATGGAAAGACAACACACACGACTTAATTAAAAACCCCCTTGACTTAAAATATATAAATATAACTATATATTAAGGGCTAGTTAGGCCCGTGTGTGTGCAAAAAGTGTACGACTAAGAGCGGAAAGGCTCAAGTGCACATGTGTGTGGGTGTGTCAAACCACGTTATTACAATCGGGGGGAGACGAAGCTCCTTTACTACAACCCCGTATCAAAATTTAATTGAATATAAAGCAAGTTAATGTAATAGACCAAGTTTAGACACTTACAAATAGCTGGTCCATGTTCAACTTGCTTGCACGTGGGCTCACGGTTCACCTTGGGCAGCCAAGAGGAGGTTATCTTAGGTGGCTTTGAGGGAGGTTCTATGGGGCACGATTAGGGTCTTAGGGGAACTAAGGTTCGGCCAAGACGGGGGCTGTGTAAGGTATGTCCTAGGGTCTGTCCTAGGGTACAGGTCACGGCCAGGGTGCAGGTTAGGTCAGTAGGGGGGTGATCAAATCAGTAGGGAGGTGGTCGGGTGGCTGGCGCGGCTGTTGGGCGCCTGGCGCAGCAGACGGGCGCCTGGCGCGGCTGCAGTGACGCGGGGCGCGCTGTGGCGCAGGACGCGCTGCGGCGCGGGGCGTGCAGGCAGGCGAGGGGGGCGCGCGCGGCAGGAAGCAGGGCACGCGGCAGCAGAAGGGGCGCGCGGCAGGCGCTGGTTGCTCACGGTCGGCCGGGGTGAAGTTTTTGGGGTTTGTTAGGGATGGTTTGAGGCGGTTGGGGTTAGGTTAGGTCTAGTTAGGGTTCAGTTAGGGTTAGGTTGGTTCAGTTAGGGTTAGGTAGGTTCAAACCTAGGCTAGGTCGGGGGTTAGGTTTACCTCTTGGAGCCGGTCCTTCATGGCTTGAGCCCACGTCTCCATGGTTGCAGCCTCTTGGTCCAGCCCACCTTGGTTGCAGCCACTTGGTCTAGACCCACTTAGCCCACATGGCTTGAACCCACCTCACCCAATGAGCCCACATGGCTAGGTCTATCACTCCCTCTCTCTCCTCCCAAATATTTGCATGAACCCTTTACATGGACCCCCTCACCTCTATTTATAGAGATTTGAGGTGGGTCTTGGATTTGGGTTTGGGTTTGGGGTTTGGATCCATACCCAAATCCAAACACTATTTGGATCTGGATATTGGATCTCGGATATTTTGAGATCTGTATCCGATCCAAACCCAATATTTTTATGGATACGGATCTGGATATTTTGATCCAGATCTGATCCAATCCAAACACTATTTGGATCCAATCCAAATCCAAACACTATTTGGATCGACCCAAACACTATTTGGATTGGCCCAAATCCAAACACTATTCATTACATGGATTTGGATCTGGATATATATGGTCCAGATCCAAATCAAAATTTCTTCGGACAGTCCTTCTTGGCTTCTTGAGGCGAACGATCTGTGCGGGCACTGGCTTCATCAGCGCTCCGTCTGGTGCTGGGTTTTCCCCAACTTTGTCGTTCGGACTCCGTTTTGCCGTTCTGGACTCCGTTGAGCTTTTCATCAAATGGGCTCTGCTTTCTTTTGTTTTTTTTTATCAGGGAGTGGCTTCTGAAGCTCTGGGCTTGAATCCTCTTCGGGCCTAGGGTCTTCTTTTGCCTTCTGTACCTGTTTTCACATTTCAAAACAGGTCGTCGTTTTGGCTCAAATGAGCTTTTTGGTGTTTCGAGAGTTTTTGAAAAATAGAAGATTTGGGGTGTTTACAGATGCCCCTCTTTCCAGATGCCCCTCTTACAGCCACCCAACAGCCACGGCCAGGGTGCAGGTTAGGTCAGCAGGGGGGTGATCAAATCAGTAGGGAGGTGGTCGGGTGGCTGGCGCGGCTGTTGGGCGCCTGGCGCGGCTGCAGTGACGCAGGGCGCGCTGTGGCGCAGGACGCGCTGCGGCGCGGGGCGTGCAGGCAGGCGAGGGGGGGCGCGCGGCAGCAGAAGGGGCGCGCGGCAGGCGCTGGTTGCTCACGGTCGGCCGGGGTGAAGTTTTTGGGGTTTGTTAGGGATGGTTTGAGGCGGTTGGGGTTAGGTTAGGTCTAGTTAGGGTTCAGTTAGGGTTAGGTTGGTTCAGTTAGGGTTAGGTAGGTTCAAACCTAGGCTAGGTCGGGGGTTAGGTTTACCTCTTGGAGCCGGTCCTTCATGGCTTGAGCCCACGTCTCCATGGTTGCAGCCTCTTGGTCCAGCCCACCTTGGTTGCAGCCACTTGGTCTAGACCCACTTAGCCCACATGGCTTGAACCCACCTCACCCAATGAGCCCACATGGCTAGGTCTATCACTCCCTCTCTCTCCTCCCAAATATTTGCATGAACCCTTTACATGGACCCCCTCACCTCTATTTATAGAGATTTGAGGTGGGTCTTGGATTTGGGTTTGGGTTTGGGGTTTGGATCCATACCCAAATCCAAACACTATTTGGATCTGGATATTGGATCTCGGATATTTTGAGATCTGTATCCGATCCAAACCCAATATTTTTATGGATACGGATCTGGATATTTTGATCCAGATCTGATCCAATCCAAACACTATTTGGATCCAATCCAAATCCAAACACTATTTGGATCGACCCAAACACTATTTGGATTGGCCCAAATCCAAACACTATTCATTACATGGATTTGGATCTGGATATATATGGTCCAGATCCAAATCAAAATTTCTTCGGACAGTCCTTCTTGGCTTCTTGAGGCGAACGATCTGTGTGGGCACTGGCTTCATCAGCGCTCCGTCTGGTGCTGGGTTTTCCCCAACTTTGTCGTTCGGACTCCGTTTTGCCGTTCTGGACTCCGTTGAGCTTTTCATCAAATGGGCTCTGCTTTCTTTTGTTTTTTTTTATCAGGGAGTGGCTTCTGAAGCTCTGGGCTTGAATCCTCTTCGGGCCTAGGGTCTTCTTTTGCCTTCTGTACCTGTTTTCACATTTCAAAACAGGTCGTCGTTTTGGCTCAAATGAGCTTTTTGGTGTTTCGAGAGTTTTTGAAAAATAGAAGATTTGGGGTGTTTACAACGTGGCATGAGAAGTTGGATGAAGCCTTATGGGCTTATAGGACTTCCATCCGGACTCCCACGAATGCCACACCATTCGAATTGGTCTATGGCACAAACGCCATTCTTCCCATTCATACTCAATTGCATTCATTTCATACATCCATAGCACTCGACCTCCCCCTAGAGACGCTTCAGCATGCTAGGATGGCCGAACTAGATTTGCTAGATGAGAGGCGACTCCTTGCCATGGATCATGCTCGTGCATACCGGCAAAGGATAGCCCGACATTATAGCAAACACATGAGACCTCGCCACTTTGAAGTGGGAGATCTGGTCTTAAAAACCATCCACCATCGTGGCCCACACCCCCTAGGCAAGTGGCGCCCCAACTGGGATGGACCCTATGTTGTACGAGCAACCACTACGAACAATTCGTATTGGTTGATCGATGTAGAAGGTAGGAATTTAGCAGATCCTATCAATATCCAATACTTAAAGAAGTATCATGTGTAGGATCTGGATTAAATTCCAGTTTTAGAAAATTTTAAGGGGATAGCTGCCCTGAGACATGTGAATAAGGTGCAAAGGCAAACTCGTGTGACCCTGAGTGAGAGAATTCGCACTTGTGAAAGAGTGGAGTTTTCAAAATCGTGGTTGCATTTCAAAATCCTTCTTCTTACAAAGAAAGGCCTAGTTCAACATAGCAAGATACTTGCAAGTAGTACGTGCTATTTCTAAATAGGCTGATCTGGAATGGATCGAGTGTAGGCTTGGGATAAGTCCTCCCCTCTTCTCTTCTCCTTCCAAAAGGAAAACAAAGGCCCAAATCAAAAGGGAATTTCCCATTTCGAAGTATCTTTCCAAAAGAAAGAAACCAGAATCAAAAAGAAAATCGATTCTCTTATGAAAAAGAGGGATTAAAGAAAAAATACTCCCAAAGGGAGACCCTCTATGAAAAAAAAAAGGAAAAAGAGGCCAAAAAGCTCAAAAAGAGCAAATTTTCCGCCTTCTGTGCCTCAAACCACGGGACGCTTCAGAAGGGACCGTGGTATCTCTTTCCCATCCCTGGCTTATCCCAAGCCAAAGCATGGTTCATTTCGAGGAATCCTAAAGTAAAAATAGGATTTACTTACTTGAATTTCATCTTGTTTGAGAATTCGACGTTTCGAGTAAGGCGTAGGAATTTGAAATGAAGCTTGCTTTCTTATAAAACCTCCGCTAGATAAGCGAGTGTTAAGACTCAAACAAGGGCAAGCACGAAGAGCTCGAGATCCTTAGGATCGAGGCTCAAGACAGTTGTCCCTTTTGTAAATAGCTTTTGTAAATAAGTTTTGAAAACCGAACATCGAACAGCATAGGATTTGCTCACTTGGAGCAATAAACCTTGTAAGTCTCTAGAGTTCGACCACATCTGGTCTCTGGGAGGTCGCCACTCTTGGCACCACACCCATGTCATCTGCATTCCACGCATGGTACTTGCATGAACATGATCCCATTTTAGGACCAGATTCCATAGTAAACCCTTTGGCGTGATATCTCCTCCTACCAGAGTTTGTAAATTGAGATTTTGCTAAAAATGGGGCGATCCCATATTCTTCGTGGCTAGATCTAGGGAGATATTGAAAGGGGTATTTGTCATCTTTGCCCTTATCCAAATTTATTTGGACAAGGCCAAAGAGGGGCATCTGTAAACACCCCGAAATCCCACGAATTTCTCAAAATCCATCTGGTTTTATACAAGCAGCACCAAAGGGCCATTTTTGAGTCTGGAAACCCAGGAGCCTTCCAGACAACCCTGTATATATGTTTTAAACTTCATATTTCAAAAATATATAATATAGCTTTTAAAACCTTGTTAAAACACGTTTTTGAAACCCCGAAGCGGCTTGGCCCGATCAAGACTGGACCCGGAGAGCTAAGAAGAGCCCGGAACCGGAGCACATGTCGAGCCCGGCACAGCAACTCTTGTATCTGATTCACACCCCCAGGATCTCGAACGTCCAAGACCCTGTTCTTATCAAAATATCATTTGAAGTCATCTCCAGAAGGTAGAAACGGAGGCGGACGACCATGTTGGCGAAGACCCAACGCAGACGGAGTGCTGATGCTGTCAGGCCCCACACGAATCGTCCGTTTCGAACCCAGCTCGAAGGAGTCAGAGTTCAGTTTGGATTGGATCTGGACCATATATATCCAGATCCCAATCCAAACCCATATGTGGACTTGGATTTGGATTTGGATCCAAAGATCCAATCCAATATCCATATCCATGGCCCACATCACCTTCTCATAAATGGAGGTGGGGCCCACTTGAAATTCACGTGGGATATTGGGCATGAGAGAGAGTGGGGATGAAAAATATCAAGAGTGTTGTATTAAGCTTGACTTGTGTGTCAAGTTTGGGTTTAATCATGTGGGTTAGCCTAATTGAGTGGGTTTAAGCTTGTAATTAGCTAAAACCTAACCTAGGGCTGCACCAACATGAGGTGATCAAGGTCTATGGGCCATGCTAAGGGAGCTCCTTCACCTAAACCTAACCCAAAACCCCTAATCCTAGCCTAAACCCCTAATCCACCCCTAATCCCAACCTAATCACCTAACCCACTTCCCTAATCCCGTCCTAATCCCAACCTAATCACCTAACCCACTTCCCTAATCCTTCTCTAAACCTAGATTAATTTCCCTAATCCTAGCCTAAACCTAGCCTAATCACCTAACCTAGCTCACTAAACCTCACCCTAAAACCCAACCACCTAACCTAGCCCTAAACCCCTAAACCACCCCTAGCCCACAATCTACCCAAACCCCTAGTTTTCAAAATATCTGGCCCAACCCTTTCCAGCCCACCTTATCTACATACCACCCTACCTAAACCACCTAACCACTACCCCAAGCCCAGCCCTAACCGACCTACCCATCCCCTATTTAAACCCCTCCCCTTTGGGGGCGGGTTTGGCAAGTAGAAGGCCCTCACCTCAGCCCAGCCGATTCCACTCTCCACCTGCCCGCCTGCTCAACTCTCCACCTACTCCACTCTCCACCTGCTCCTCTCTCCACCTGCTCCACCGGCACCTGCTGCGCCGCCACCTTCCCTCTTCCACTCTCCATCATCTCACCCAGCCGGATGCCACCACCTTCATCCGACCGAACCAGCCAAGGGTCCCATCCACTCCCGGCTTCCCACTTCATCCGCCACCTCTCCCCATTCGGTAAGTACCCTAACTCTATCAAAGCCCTTCTCTACCACCTCTCCACTCCTAGCCACCCACCCTATCATCATCTCACCCCTTTTCCACCACCCTTTTCACTTAGCCGAACCTAGCATAACCTAAACTACCGGCCACTACCTAGCCATCATATCCCATTCGGCCTTCCCCTAGGTGTCCCATTCGGCCTTCCCACAAACTCTCCTTTAGGTCCAGTTTTCCCTAAACACTCAACTCCCCTAGTGACCCTAAGAACTCACTTGTTCAACCCCTTTAACCCCCCACCTCGAGGCAACATCCACTTGCAACCGGCCACCTTCGAGGCACCTATCCCGTGCCCCACTTGCAGCCGGCCAGCACCTTTGGTCACCTATCCTCGCGGAGCTCCCGTTTGCAGCCCAAGGCGAAGGTCAAGCCCACGCTCAAGCAAGGCCTCTACGGACCAGCTACTCGTAAGTGCCTAAACTCGGTCCTTAGTTGTATACTTGCTTGAGATTCAATTTGATACGGGGTTGTAATAACTGAGCATAGTCTCCCCCCGCTTGTAATAACGTGGCTTGGCACAACCACACACGTGCACTCTCTTAGTCGTGCACGATTTTGAACACACACGGGCCTAATCAACCCCTAATACATAAGTGTGCATATATACTTTCATTTTCGAAGGGTTTTGTTTAAGTTGGGTGCGTCGTCTTTCAATTCAAGCACTCTCACACACATTGAGCTGTCGCTCTTATTTGAAAGACCCAAGTAAGGGCCGACCTATACTATTTGGGGTTTCATTTCATGTCGTGTGAGTAAGTCTTTCAATTCAAGCACTCTCACACACATTGAGCTTTCGCTCTTATTTGAAAGACCCAAGTAAGGGCCGACCTATACTATTTGGGTTTCATTTCATGTCGTGTGAGTAAGTCTTTCAATTCAAGCACTCTCACACACATTGAGCTTTCGCTCTTATTTGAAAGACCCAAGTAAGGGCCGACCTATACTATTTGGGTTTCATTTCATGTCGTGTGAGTAAGTCTTTCAATTCAAGCACTCTCACACACATTGAGCTTTCGCTCTTATTTGAAAGACCCAAGTAAGGGCCGACCTATACTATTTGGGGTTTCATTTCATGTCGTGTGAGTAAGTCTTTCAATTCAAGCACTCTCACACACATTGAGCTTTCGCTCTTATTTGAAAGACCCAAGTAAGGGCCGACCTATACTATTTGGGTTTCATTTCATGTCGTGTGAGTAAGTCTTTCAATTCAAGCACTCTCACACACATTGAGCTTTCGCTCTTATTTGAAAGACCCAAGTAAGGGCCGACCTATACTATTTGGGTTTCATTTCATGTCGTGTGAGTAAGTCTTTCAATTCAAGCACTTTCACACACATTGAGCCTTCGCTCTTACTCCCAAGACCTTAGTCAAGGCCATACTGCAATTTATATTTGGGTTTAATTTCATGTCGTGTGTGTAAGTCTTTCAATTCAAGCACGCACCCACATTGAGCCTTCGCTCTTATTTGGAAGACCCGAGTAAGGGCTCATATACATAATCTATATACATATCTCCCTTCGGTCATTTCCCTTCGGTTATTTCCCTTCGGTCATTTCCCTTCGGTTATTTCCCTTCGGTTATTTCCCTTCTGTTATTTCCCTTCAGTATTGTCTTTACATTTCGGGTTTTCCCTTTGGAGTAGCGTGAGTTTGCATTGCATCTACGCCATACCACGAGGTAGGACGCATATTGCATCAAAGCAAGCCCCGCTCGAATTCGCCCATGTAGTGGAGTGTTCATAACACACAAACTAGGTGGCCCGAAAAGGGATAAAAGAAAAGACTTAGGCACGTGCAAATCCACGTGGTCTAAAATATGCAATCACATTTTAAAGACCCGAAATAGACACCTCAAACCGCTTCGTAGACTTTCTCTCCAAAAACTCGATTTTTGCAAAGCGTACAGACCGACCCTTGCGCATCGGTGCAAGAAGGTCTGCGACGACAAGAGCTTACTTCCTCACAATCGCCACGTTTAGAAGTCAGTGTTAAAAAATATCTTCGCTAGCTTAGGTAAGCTAGCTGGCACGCCCTATTTGCATATATAGGCCTTAGACACACGAGAAGATCCGCTTAAAGCCCCGAAAGAGGCGAAGAGGCGGGGATTGTCGCGCGTCTACAGCAGAAAGTTCCTGCTTCTAGTTCTTAGGCCTGAAGTGAATCTTTTCATGTGTCTAAGTCCTATTTAAGCAAAAGGGCGTGCCAGCTAGCTTACTTAAGCTAGCTTAAACCCACACTAATTAGACTAACCCACAAGATTAACCCAAAACTTGACACACAAGTCAAGCTTAATACATTTCCCTCACATTTAATCCTCCCCATTCTCTCTCATGCCCAAGATCCCACGTGAATTTCAAGTGGGCCCCACCTCCATTTATGAGAAGGTAATGTGGGCCATGGATGTGGATATTGGATTGGATCTTTTGATCCAAATCCAAATCCAAATTCACATATATGTTTGGATTGGGATCTGGATATATATGGTCCAGATGAAATCCAAAATTGAATTCTGACTCCTTCAGGGTATGTTCGAAACGAATAGTTTGTGAGGGGTCTGACAGCATCAGTACTCCGTCTTGCATTGGGTCTTCGCCAACATGGTCGTCCGCTTCTGTTTTCACCTTCTAGAGATGATTTCAAAGAGTTTTGTTGATAACAGGGGCTTGGATGTTCGAGATTCTGGGGATGAATCTAACACGAGAGTTGATGTGCCGGGCTCGACATGTGCTCCGGTTCTGGGCTCTCTTTTGCTCTCTGGTCCTGCTTTCATCAGGCCAAGTCGCTTTGTGAGGTTTCAAAACATCTTTTAAAAGGTTTTAAAACTATATTATGCATATTTTAAAACATATATAGTTTAAACATATGTACAGGGTTTGTTTGGAAGGCTCCTGGGTTTCCAAACTCAAAATAGCCCTTTGGGGCTGCTTTTACAAAACCAGGTTATTTGAGAAGTTCGTGGGATTTCGGGGTGTTTATAGGTTTCTCTCTTTGGCATTGTCCAAATTGATTTGGATAATGGCAAAGACGACAAACACTCCTTTCAATGTCTCCCTAGATCTATCCACGAAAATATGGGATCGTCCCAATCTTTAGCAAAATCTCACTTTTAAAACCCTGGTAGGAGGAGATATCACGCCAAAGGGAAATACAAAACGGTTTCTGGTCCTAAAATGGGATCATGTTTATGCAAGTGTCCATGCATGGAAATGCAGATGCATGACATGGGTGGGGTGCCAAGAGTGGCGACCTCCCAAAGACCATATATGGTCAAACTCTTGAGACTTACAAGGCTTGCTGCTCCAAGTGAGCAGATCCTATGTTGTTCGATGTTCGATTTTTCAAAATCTATTTACAAATCTATTTACAAAAGGGACAACTGTCTTGAGTCTCAATCCTAAGGATCTCAAGCTCTTCGTGTTTGCCTTTGCTTGAGTCTTGACACTCGCTTATCTAGCGGAGGTTTTATAAGAAAACAAGCTATATTTCAAATTCCTACGTCTTACTCGAAACGTCGAATTCTCAAACAAAATGAAATTCAAGTAAGTAAATCCTATTTTTACTTTAGGATTCCTCGAAATGAACCATGTTTATACTTGGGATAAGCCAGGGATGGGAAAGAGATACCACGGTCCCTTCTGAAGCGTCCCGTGGTTTAAGGCATAGAAGGCGGAAAACTGCTCTTTTTGAGCTTTTTGGCCTCTTTTTCCTTTTTTTATAGAGGGTCTCCCTTTGGGAGTATTTTTTCTTTAATCCCTCTTTTTTTCACAAGAGAATCGATTTTTCTTTTGGATTCTGGTTTCTTTCTTTTGGAAAGAGACTTTGGATGGGAAAATTCCCTTTATTTGGGCCATGTTTTCCTTTTGGAAGGAGAAGAGAAGGGGGAAGGACTTATCCCAAGGTCACACTTGATCCATTCCAGATCAGCCTATTTAGAAATAGCATGTACTACTTGCAAGTATCTTGCTATGTTGAACTAGGCCTTTCTTTGTAAGAAGAAGGATTTTGAAATGTAACCACGTGTTTGGAAGACTCCACTCTTTCACAAGTGCGAATTCTCTCACTTAGGGTCATACGATTTGCCTTCGAAGCTTACTTTCTAAGTCTCAAAGTAGCTATCCCTAAAGGTTTTCGAAAATGGGAATTTAACCCAAATCCTACACATAATACTTCTTTAAGTATTGAATATTGATAGGATCTGCTAAATTCCTACCTTCTACATCGATCAACCAATACGAGTTGTTCGTGGTGGTTGCATGTACAACATAGGGTCCATCCCACTTGGGGTGCCACTTTCCAAGGGGATGTGGGCCATGATAGTGGATGATTTTCAAAACCAGATCTCCCACTTCAAAGTGGCGAGGTCTCATGTGTTTGCCATAGTGTCGGGCTATCATTTGCCGGTATGCACGAGCATGATCCATAGCAAGGAGTCGCCTCTCATCTAGCAAATCTAGTTCGGCCATCCTAGCATGCTGAAGTGTCTCTAGGGGGAGGTCGAGTGCTATGGATGTATGGAATGAATGCAGTTGAGTATGAATGGGAAGAATGGCGTTTGTGCCATAGACCAATTCGAATGGTGTGGCATTCGTGGGAGTCCGGATGGAAGTCCTATAAGCCCATAAGGCTTCATCCAGCTTCTCGTGCCACGTCCTACCCTTCTCTAAGGTTTTCTCAATTATGCTAATGAGAGTCTTGTTTGTGGCTTCGGCTTGGCCGTTGCCTTGAGGGTAGTAGGGCGAAGAGAAGTGGTGAGTTATGCCATACGTGTTGCACAACTTAACCATCCGCTCGTTTTTGAATGGGGTGCCATTATCGGACACAAGGTCTCGTGGAACCCCAAATCGAGCCAAGATATTCCTCCTAATGAAAGCCACCACATGTTGCCCCTATACGTTGGTTAGGGAAATGGCTTCCACCCACTTGGAGAAATACTCAGTGGCTGCTAAAATGAATCGATGCCCATTTGAGGCTTTTGGAAAGATCGGGCCTACGATATCAAATGCCCATATAGTAAATGGCCAGGGGTTGACCACGGAATGCAATGCAGATGATGGGATATGAATGGCGTGCCCATGCACTTGACATGGATGACACTTCCTAACATGATCGTGACAATCCTTTTTCAGGATGGACCAAAAATAGCCCGCTCTAAGTATTTTCATTGCCATTATATTGGCATTAACATGACTGTAGACACGGAAAATCCTCGTTTCCGGGTTCTTAGGCCTGAAGCGAATCTTTTCGTGCTTACGTCGCTTTAAAAAGGGCGTGCCAGCTAGCTTTCTAAAACTAGCGAAGTGATTTTTGAAAATATCTGACTTTTGGGGCGACTGTGGACAAGTGGGTTCTTTTCGTCGCAGACTTTCTTGCATCGGCGCGCAAGGGTCAGTCTGTACGCTTTAGGAAAACTCGATTTTACACAAACACGACTCTTTTTGAAAAACTTGAAAGTGTTTTATCGATTGGTTTTGTCAAATTTTGCAATTTTTATACATGGGATCTATGCACTCCTATGTCTCTCGGGTTTTAGCCGATTTTGGCGTGTAGTCGTGTGCATCCAGTGCTCGATTTAAGGCAAGTACTACACGATTTGACCAATCTGGTTTGATGCAAGTATGCTCCCTATCTCGAGTGTGGCGGATATGCAATGCAAACTGACACAACTTGAAGGGAAAACCCGGAATTTAAAGACATAGCAGAAGGGAAATAGCAGAAAGGGAAATATGGCTATATCTTAGATGCGGAAGGGAAAATATATATAGCTATATCTTAAGAGCGAGAAGGCTCAATGTGAGTGAGTGCTTTGAGTGTATAAATTGAAAGGGCGACTCACACGACTTAAACCTTAAAAACCCAACTGAAAGGGGAAATACGTATGTATATGTAAGAGCGGAAAGGCTCAATTGTGAGTGAGTGCTTTGAGTGTATAAAATGAAAGACAACTCACGCGACTTGAACCTTAAAACCCAGCTGAATGTATATAAATAGAGCTATATCCTATGGGCTGTTGAGGCCCGTTTTGTGTGCAAAAGGTGTGCAGATAAGAGCGGAAAGGCTCGAGTGTACGTGTGTGATTCGTGTTTCAAACCATAATATTATATCTCGGGGGGAGACTACGCTCCGTTATTACAACCCCGTATCAAATTGAATTTAATTTGAAACAACGTAAAGAACCAGATTCGAGCACTTACTCGTCGTTTGCTTGGGCTTCTTTTTTCAATGAAACCTGACCTTGGATATAGCCGTTGGATGGACTTTCCTCTACGAGATGACCAGCTGCGTAGAAGGTTGATCCTAGATCGTGACCTGGGCTAGATTGACAAGCTAATGCACTATGGGTTTCGGGCTTAGATATGATAGATCTAGGGTGAAAAACTAACGGATCTGAGTTAGGTCTAGGTGGTTTGTTTTGGTCGAAGGTTAGCTCAAGGTTCTAAGGGGAAAACCTTACCAGCTAGTGGTCGAGTTAGGGGATGTCTAAGGAAGTGGTTCGGGCGAGATGCAAAGGGATACTCGTCTCACAATGGGTCGAGATTGGTTTAGGGATAGTGAGTGATCTTAGGGGAAACCCTAAGGTAAGCTCTAGGGCAATGCTTGGCCAAAGGGTGGCCGAGCTTGGGCTGGTGTTGGGTGTTTGATCTCACGTGAGATCCTAAGGAAGTGGCTCGGCCAAAGGGTGGCCGAGCTGGGTAGGTTTAGGTTAGTTCTTTTGGTTAGGATCTAACTTAGGTAATGGATTTAGTTTAGGGAAAAACCTAAAATGAACTCAGCTAGCATGGGCCGAACTAGATAGGTGAAAATGGGTTCGTCCAAAGGAAGGAATCGAGTGTTTTAGACACTCGGTTTTGGCTAGGTCTCTAGGAGTAGTTTTGGTTTAGGAAATAGTTTAGGTGGTTTAGTGCTAGATGGTTTGGCTGGGAGGGATCTAAGGTGAGCTTGGCTAGCCAATGGCCGAGCTGGGTATGGTTCTAGATTAGAGTAGTCTTAGGTAGAACTAGGATCGTTCCTTTAGTGAAGTTCGGCCAGCATCTTGGCTGGACTTTTTGACATTTTATGTTCTAGAGCTTAGGTGGTTTTGAGAGGTACAAAAAGAGGGGGCTTTGGGTAGGATTTTAGGGGCTTACCTTGACAACCTATCAGCCCATTTGATCTCGTTTCCAACGCAGCCAATCTCCATTGAAGAAAGCCCATCCAATGCCGCCAGGTTTCTCCTCATTTCCAGCAACATACAAGGCGTGAAATGCTTCAACTTGCACTTGAGTGCAGCCCACAAGATCCACCCACGATTTTACAAAATAAGAGGGGAAGGCCAGCCCCTTTTGTTGACCTTCCTCTCTCTCTCTCTCTCTCTCTCTCTTCTCCCCAAACTATCAACGTGAAATGCTGGAAATTCGTCCCTTTTAAAGCCAGCCCACTCACGTCCTTTTATAGGCCCCTTGTGTGGATATGGATCCTTTGTTGGTTTCTAAAATCCGGATCCAATCCAATCCAAGTTTCGTTTGGATATGGATCTTGGATCTGGATCTAGATTTTTGGATCCAGATTTGATCCAAAATTTTCTCTTCTTCAGTCCTTTCTGGCGTTTCAAGCCGGATGCTTCGTGCGGGTCCTGAGTTCATCAAGATTCCGTCTTACGCTAGGTTTTTCCCATTTTCATCGTCCGAGCTTCTCTTCGTCTTTCTGGACTCTGTTTCGACTGTTTCTTCTTGTTTTTGACTTGGATTTTCCGTGATTTCAGAGATGCTTTTGGCTTGGCCTTTGATGCTTCAGGCTTGAAACGTGTTTGTGGCCTGGGCTTCTTTTTCGTCCTCGAAATTCACTTTTCATTGGGCTGGGCTTGACCTTTGAACTTTTTGAATCTCTTGCGACTGTTTTGAGCCAGGCTTCATCTGTTCGTCTGGTCTTTCGTAAAAATAGGATTTTCGTCCATTTTCAAGATTTTTCGTGTTTCAAACAGGTTTGGAAAACAGAATTTTGAAATGTTTTGAGTTCCTGAGTTTTTCGAAAATTCCAAACTTATCTTTTGAACTGGTTTTCGAACCAGGCATTTGGTTTTGAAAAGTATTTGGGTTTTTGGGGTGTTTACAATGACCTCCACATTCTCCATCGTGGAACTCATGCATCACAGTCCTAGCCTCCTCTAGATC
The DNA here is from genome assembly GCA_036023115.1 of Brasenia schreberi. NCBI lineage: Eukaryota > Viridiplantae > Streptophyta > Magnoliopsida > Nymphaeales > Cabombaceae > Brasenia > Brasenia schreberi. The sequence continues at coordinate 6,060,299 of JAYKKT010000081.1, forward strand.
GACACATCTAAGTAGGATGCCGGTAAAGCTTTTCTTATATAGAACCCCACCCAGAATGGTTTATCGGGTCAAAATTTTACGAATGAATGCCTTATCTTTGGATGTGGCATCCTCGGCGAATCCCCCATTTTCAAGAAAATGTTTGATGTCGTAAAAACAAGGTTTTTCAACAGAATCTGGGTTATTTTGGCAAATATCCAAATCATGTGTGGATGGGTTGGGCGCATGCCATATTTCTAAAGATCAGGTCCCTGAGATGGGATCGACCTTTAGGGTTGAACCCAAGGAGGAGAGGGCATCGACAATGCCATTATCCTCTCTTCCTACGTGTGTGAGTTTACACGATTGGAATGACTCAACCAATCGAGTGGCCAACTCGTGATATGGAAGTAGTTTTTTGTTACGTACTTGCCAAATTTTCAAAACCTGGTTTATAACAAGGAGCGAATCTCCAAAGACCTCAATGCATGATGCTCCTAGAGTTTTCGAAATCCTTAAGCCTTGTATGAGTGCTTCATACTCAGCTATATTGTTGGAACATTCGAAATCTAGGCAGATTGCTATGGGAATCTCACCCTTTTCAAGGGAGATGAGGATGACCCCAGCACCAACCCCTCGTTGGTTTCATGCCCCATCGAAGTGCATCTTCCACACTTGGTTTTCGAAAGAGTTTGCCAAAATGTGGTTTTGGAAATGGTTTTGCAATATGCCTTCGTCAGGCATTTCATCAAGTGTGGGATATGCGTCCTCTAGGGGGAACTCAGCCACGTAGTCAGCTAGGGCTTGCCCCTTAATGGAGATCTGGTGATGGTATTTCAGGTCATACTCCATTAGAAGGAGTTGCCATTTCCCCAATCTACCAGTGAGAATGGGTTTTTCGAACAAGTGCTTGATTGGATCAAGCTTAGACACTATCCAGATCTCATGATCTAGGAAATAGTGTCGAAATTTTTGGCAGGCCCAAACTAGGGCCAAGCACGTCTTCTCCATGGCTTGATAATTCCTTTTGTAAGCCAAGAGAGTTTTCGAAATATAGTAGATGGCATACTCCTTATGGGTGTCATCCTCATATTGAGCCAATAGGGCTCCCAAAGCATTCGCATGCATGGTGTAGACGCGCGAAAAATCCCCGCTTCTCACCTTTTCAGGGCTTGAAGCGGATCCTCTCGTGTGTCTAAGGCCTATTTATGCAAACAGGGCGTGCCAGCTAGCTGACCTAAGCTAGCGGAGATATATTTAACACTGACTTCTAATCGTGGCGACTGTGAGCAAGTGAGCTCTTGTCGTCACAGACCTTCTTGCACCGAAGCGCAAGGGTCAGTCTGTACGCTTTGCAAAAATGGAGTTTTGGGAGAGAAAGTCTACGAAGCGGTTCGAGGTGTCTAATTTGGGTCTTTTAGATGCGGTTGCATATTTTAGATCACGTGGATTTGCACATGCCTAAGTCTTTCCTTTTATCCCTTTTCGGGCCACCTAGTTTGTGTGTTATGAACACTCCACTACATGGGCGAATTCGAGCGGGGCTTGCTTTGATGCAATATGCATCCTACCTCGTGGTATGGCGTAGATGCAATGCAAACTCACGCTACTCCAAAGGGAAAACCCGAATGTAAAGACAATACTGAAGGGAAATAACCGAAGGGAAATGACTTGTAAAGTAAAATGCCGAAGGGAGATATGTATATAGAGTAGGTATATGGGCCCTTACTCGGGTCTTGCAAATAAGAGCGAAGGCTCAATGTGGGTGCATGCTTGAATTGAAAGACTTACACACACGACATGAAATTAAACCCAAATATAAATTACAGTATGGCCTTAACTAAGGTCTTGGGAATAAGAGTGAAAGCTCACTGTGTGTGAGAGTGCTTGAATTGAAGTACTACGCACATGACATGAAATTAAACCCAAATATAACTGCAATAGGCCTTGACTAAGGTCTTGGGAGTAAGAGTGAAGGCTCAATGTGTGTGAGAGTGCTTGAATTGAAAGACTTACACACACGACATGAAATGAAACCCAAATAGTATAGGTCGGCCCTTACTTGGGTCTTTCAAATAAGAGCGAAAGCTCAATGTGTGTGAGAGTGCTTGAATTGAAAGACTTACCCACACGACATGAAATGAAACCCAAATAGTATAGGTCGGCCCTTACTTGGGTCTTTCAAATAAGAGCGAAAGCTCAATGTGTGTGAGAGTGCTTGAATTGAAAGACAACACACCCAACTTAAGCAAAACCCTACAAAAATGAAAGTATATGTATATACTTATGTATTAGGGGCTGATTAGGCCCGTGTGTGTTCAAAATCGTGCACAACTAAGAGAGTGCACGTGTGTGGGTGTGCCAAGCCACGTTATTACAAGCGGGGGGAGACTATGCTCCATTATTACAACCCCGTATCAAATTGAATCTCAAGCAAGTATACAACTAAAGACCGAGTTAGGCACTTACTAGTAGCTGGTCCGTAGATGCCTTGCTTGAGTGTGGGCTTGGCCTTCGCCTTGGGCTGCAAAAGGGAGCTCCGCGAGGGTGAACGGCAAGAGGTGCTGGCCGAGTGCCCTTGGTGCGCGGAAGAGGCGCCTCGAAGGTGGCCGGTGGCTAGCAAAGGGCTGTCGTTAGTGGGTTGGGTTAAAGGACCTAAGTAAGGTTACTAAGGGAATATGGCACTAAGGGAAGGAGCTAGCAAGGAGAGGGTGATGGCTGGCGGATGGCTGGCCGAATGAAGGGGATGACAGTCGGTTGAAGTGGCCGACTAGGGGAGTTCGGTGGTGGCGGGTATTTAGGGTGTTGTGGGTTCGGCTAAGTGGGAAGGGTGGCAGCGAGTGTAAGGGCTGATGTTAGAATGGTAGGGGAGTGGATTAGGAGGCTGAGACTAGAGAGGGAGTGAAGAAGTAGCAGGGTATGGTGTAGGGGACTTACCGGGTGAAGAAGAGGGAGGCGCTCGACTGGAAGGGAGTTGGGCAGGCGGTGGTGTTCGGCTGGGAGGTGGTGGTGTAGGTGGCGGTGCAGGTGGTGGTGGGATGGAGAGCAGGTGGTGGTGCAGGCGGAGCAGGTGGAGCAGGTGGGATTCGGCTGGACTTGGGGAAGGAGAGGACCCGGTTGGGATGGGTGAGGCCGTTTGGTGATGAAACCCGCCCCCAAGGGGGGGGGGGGGTTATATAGGGTTGGGTAGGTCGGTTAGGGCTGGGTTTGGGGTAGTGGTTAGGTGGTTTAGGTAAGGTGGTATGATGATAAGGTGGGCTAGAAAGGGTAGGGCCAGATATTTTAGATACTAGTGGTTTGGGTAGGCTGTGGGCTAGGGGTGGTTTAGGGGTTTAGGGTTTGGTTAGGTGGGTGGGTTCTAGGGTGAGGTTTAGTGAGCTAGGTTAGGTGATTAGGCTAGGATTAGGCTAGGTTTAGGGAAGGATTAGTAAAGTGGGTTAGGTGATTAGGTTGGGATTAGGCCGGGATTAGGGAAGTAGGTTAGGTGATTAGGTTCAGATTAGGGGCGGATTAGGGTGGAAGGCTAGGATTAGGTATTTTGGGTTAGGTTTAGGTGAAGGAGCTCCCTTTTCATGGCCCATAGACTTTAACCACATCATGTTGGTGCAACCCTAGGTTAGGTTTTGGCTAATTACAAGCTTAAACCCACTCAATTAGGCTAACCCACATGATTAACCCCAAACTTGACACACAAGTCAAGCTTAATTACAACCACACTTGATCTTATCCATCCCCACTCTCTCTCATGCCCATAATCCCACGTGAATTTCAAGTGGGCCCCACCTCCATTTATGAGAAGGTGATGTGGGCCATGGATATGGATATTGGATTGGATTTTTGAATCCAAATCCAAATCCAAGTCCATACATGGGTTTGGATTGGGATCTGGATATATATGGTCCAGATCCAATCCAAACTGAACTCTGACTCCTTCGAGCTGTGTTCGAAACGAATGATTTGTGTGGGGCCTGACAGCATCAGTGCTCCATCTGCGTTGGGTCTTCGCCAACATGATCGTCCGCCTCTATTTTCGCCTTCTGGAGATGACTTGAAACAAGGTTTCGATGATAACAGGATCTTGGACATTCGAGATCCTGGGGGTGTGAATTTGATACAAGAGTTGCTGTGCCGGGCTTGACATGTGCTCCGGTTCCGGGCTCTTCTTAGCTCTCCTGGTCCTGTCTGGATTAGGCCAAGCTGCTTCGGGGTTTCAAAACATGTTTTAAAAGGGTTTTTAAAAGCCATATCATGTATTATTGAAATATAAAGTTTAAAACATATATACAGGGTTGTCTGGAAGGCTCCTGGGTTTCCAGACTCAAAATGGCCCTTTGGGGCTACTTTTACAAAACCAGATGGGTTTGAGAAATTCGTGGGATTTCAGGGTGTTTACAGATGCCCCTCTTTGGCCTTGTCCAAATCGATTTGGATAAGGGTAAAGATGACAAACACCCCTTTCAATGTCTCCCTTGATCTATCCACGAAGAATATGGGATCATCCCAATTTTTAGCAAAAATCTCAATTTAAAACTCTGGTAGGAGGAGATATCACGCCAAAGGGTTCTACATGGAATCTGGTCCTAAATGGGATCATGTTCATGCAAGTACCATGCATGGAATGCAAATGACATGGGTGTGGTTGTAAACACCCCGAAATCCCACGAATTTCTTAAACAAACCTGGTTTTGTAAATAAGTTTTGAAAACCAAACATCGAACAGCATAGGATTTGCTCACTTGGAGCAGTAGGCCTTGTAAGTCTCTAGAGTTCAACCACATCTGGTCTCGGGGAGGTCGCCACTCTTGGCACCACACCCATGTCATTTGCATTTCACGCATGGTACTTGCATGAACATGATCCCATTTAGGACCAGATTCCATAGAAAAACCCTTTGGCGTGATATCTCCTCCTACCAGAGTTTGTGAATTGAGATTTTTTTTGCTAAAATTGGGACGATCCCATATTCTTCGTGGCTAGATCTAGGGAGACATTAAAAGGGGTGTTTGTCATCTTTGCCCTTATCCAAATCTATTTGGACAAGGCCAAAGAGGGGCATCTGTAAACACCCCGAAATCCCACGAATTTCTTAAACAAACCTGGTTTTGTAAAAGCAGCCCCAAAGGGCCATTTTGAGTCTAGAAACCCAGGAGCCTTCCAGACAACCCTGTACATATGTTTTAAACTCTGTATTTCGAAAACATATAATATGGCTTTTAAAACCTTTGTAAAATATGTTTTAAAACCCCAAAGCAGCTTGGCCTAATCAAGACAGGACCAGCGAAGAGCTAAGAAGAGCCCGGAACCAGAGCACATGTCGAGCCCGGCACAGCAACTCTTGTATCACATCCATACCCCTAGGATCTCGAACGTCCAAGACCCTGTTCTTATCAAAACATCCTTTGAAGTCATCTCCGGAAGGCAGAAACGGAGGCGGACGACCATGTTGGCGAAGACCCAACGCAGACGGAGTACTGATGCTGTCAGGCCCCGCACAAATCGTCCGTTTCGAACCCAGCTCGAAGGAGTCAGAGTTCAGTTTGGATTGGATCTGGACCATATATATCCAGATCCCAATCCAAACCCATATGTGGACTTGGATTTGGATTTGCATCCAGAGATCCAATCCAATATCCATATCCATGGCCCACATCACCTTCTCATAAATGGAGGTGGGGCCCACTTGAAATTCACGTGGGATTATGGGCATGAGAGAGAGTGGGGATGGATAATATCAAGAGTGTTGTAATTAAGCTTGACTTGTGTGTCAAGTTTGGGGTTAATCATGTGGTTTAGCCTAATTGAGTGGGTTTAAGCTTGTAATTAGCCAAAACCTAACCTAGGGCTGCACCAACATGAAGTGGTTAAGGTCTATGGGCCATGCAAAGGGAGCTCCTTCACCTAAACCTAACCCAAAACACCTAATCCTAGCCTACCACCCTAATCCACCCCTAATCTGAGCCTAATCACCTAACCCACTTCCCTAATCCCGGCCTAATCCCAACCTAATCACCTAACCCACTTCCCTAATCCTTCCCTAAACCTAGGTTAATTTCCCTAAACCTAGCCTAATCACCTAACCTAGCTCACTAAACCTCACCCTAAAACCCAACCACCTAACCTAGCCCTAAACCCCTATACCACCCCTAGCCCACAATCTACCCAAACCACTAGTTTTCAAAATATCTGGACCTACCCTTTCCAGCCCACCTTATCTTCATACCACCCTACCTAAACCACCTAACCACTACCCCAAACCCCCAGCCCTAACCGACCTACCCATCCCTATATAAACCCCCCCCCTTGGGGGCGGGTTTTCCTATCGAGAAGCCCACCTAGATCCCAACCGGGCCCTCTCTTTCCCCCACTTCCCAGTCCAGCCGAACCTGCTCCACCTCCTCCACTTCCCCAGCTGCTCCACCTGCGCCGCCTGCACCACCACCATCCCTCCATCCCACCACCGCTTGCACCGCCATCTCCACCACCTCCCGGCCAAGCCTCACTGCCTTCCCCAAGCCCAGCCGAGCACCACCTTCTCCCCATTCGGTAAGTACCCCCCCCACTCTACCTAACTCCTTCTCTACTCCCTCTCCACTCCTAGCCACCCACCATACCACCACCTTACCTACACATCAGCCCTTTGCTGCCACCATTCTCACATAGCCGAACCTAGCACAACCTAAACCACCGGCCACTACCTAACTATCCTATCTACACCCAGCCACCCTATTAGACTCCCATTTGGCCTTCCCTTAAACTCCCTTTAGTTCCATACTCCCTAACACTCTAGACTCTCCTAGTGACCCTACACACTCACTTGGCCCAGCCCTTTAATCCCCCTACATCAAGGCGACACCCACTTGCAGCCGGCCACCTTCGAGGCACCCATCCCGCGCCCCACTTGCACCCGGCCAGCACCCTTTGTCATTCATCCTCGCGGAGCTCCCGTTTGCAGCCCAAGGCGAAGGCCAAGCCCACGCTCAAGCAAGGCCTCTACGGACCAGCTACTCGTAAGTGCCTAAACTCGGTCTTTAGTTGTATACTTGCTTGAGATTCAATTTGATACGGGGTTGTAATAACGGAGCATAGTCTCCCCCCGCTTGTAATAACGTGGCTTGGCACACCCACACACGTGCACTCTCTTAGTTGTGCTCGATTTTGAACACACATGGGCCTAATCAGCCCATAATATACAAGTATATACCTATACTTTCATTTTCAAAGGGTTTTTGCTTAAGTTGGGTGCGTTGTCTTTCAATTCAAGCACTCACACACATTGAGCTTTCGCTCTTATTTGAAAGACCCAAGTAAGGGCCGACCTATACTATTTGGGTTTCATTTCATGTCGTGTGAGTAAGTCTTTCAATTCAAGCACTTTCACACACATTGAGCTTTCGCTCTTATTTGAAAGACCCAAGTAAGGGCCCACCTATACTATTTGGGTTTTCATTTCATGTCGTGTGTGTAAGCCTTTCAATTCAAGCACTCTCACACACATTAAGCCTTCGCTCTTATTCCCAAGACCTTAGTAAAGGCCTTATTGCAGTTATACTTGGGTTTCATTTATGTCGTGTGTGTAGTACTTTAATTCAAGCACTCTCACACACATTGAGCCTTCGCTCTTACTCCCAAGACCTTAGTCAAGGCCATATTGCAATTTATATTTGGGTTTAATTTCATGTCGTGTGTGTAAGTCTTTCAATTCAAGCACGCACCCACATTGAGCCTTCGCTCTTATTTGCAAGACCCAAGTAAGGGCTCATATACATAATCTATATACGTATTTCCCTTCGGTTATTTCCCTTCGGTCATTTCCCTTCGGTTATTTACCTTCGGTTATTTTCCTTCAGTATTGTCTTTACATTTCGGGTTTTCCCTTTGGAGTAGCGTGAGTTTGCATTGCATCTACGCCATACAACGAGGTAGGACGCATATTGCATCGAAGCAAGCCCCGCTCGAATTCGCCCATGTAGTGGATTGTTCATAACACACAAACTAGGTGGCCCGAAAAGGGATAAAAGAAAAGACTTAGGCACGTGCAAATCCACGTGATCTAAAACATGCAATCGCATTTTAAAGACCCGAAATAGACACCTCGAACCGCTTCGTAGACTTTCTCTCCAAAACTCGATTTTTGCAAAGCGTACAGACTGACCCTTGCGCACCGGTGCAAGAGGGTCTGCGACGACAAGAGCTTACTTGCTCACAGTTGCCACGTTTAGAAGTCAGTGTTAAAAATATCTTCGCTAGCTTAGGTAAGCTAGCTGGCACGCCCTGTTTGCATACATAGGCCTTAGACACACGAGAGGATCCGCTCCGAGCCCTGAAAAAGGTAAAGAGGCGGGGATTTTCGCGCGTCTACAAAGATTGGCACGCCCGGTGGGACGTGAGCCTTTCAAAAATCGAGTTTTTAAGTAGGAGTCTTGTGAAAATTTTGTAAAAGGTGTCATTTTTAAACTTGTTTTTCTTTGCTTGTACTTAGGATATTTTGAAAAAGCTTGAAAAGCATGTCAAAATCCAATCCAAGTGAAGTGTCGAGCCAAGGCTCATGCGCATCAAGTTCTCACTCTAGGAGGATTTTCAAAAACAAAATAAAACTAGATGAAATCGAGGACTTGAGAAGGGAGTTTGAGGCCAAAATCGATGCTCTCAGCCAAGAGGCTGAAGTAGGCGATTCATGTTCATCAAACGGTGAACAAAGGCCTAAAAAGAAATCTGAAAAACCTCGCAAGCACAAAGAGGCCTCTATAATGGAAGGCAACCAATACCACGAGTCCTTCACACAAAAGGACCGTAAAGCCCTACAGCAGTTGCTGAAAGGGCAGAATAAAGAGAAAAAGAGCTACGCCCTGTCTGATTTCCTTCCTATGGATTACGAAACAGACAGTGACGATGAAATACCGAACTTCCATCGGTATGATGGCATGGGAGACCCTAGGTCTCACTTGCAGCTTTTCTCACGTCGAGCCCATAAGAAGAAAAAGACTCGATGAAATGGGTGTATTGGTTCCTTTTGTGTCCCTCTTTGGCCCTCTTTGGCGTTATCCCAAATTTATTTGGATAATGTCAAAGAAGAAAACACCCATTTGCTTTTCTTCCTTAGAGACATCTTGAGAAAATGTGATCCCCTTTTGTTCCATGACATCTCTTTTCTTGGAATGACTATTATAAGGAGATTTTCTTTTGAGAGACTGAGACAAAACTGACTTTCATGCCTCTATGGACGACTAGTACATGTATGCCTGTGTCAAAAAGTTATGGGATCTATGAACTACTAGTTTATGTATGTATGTTCCAAATGTTATGGGATCCATGGACTACCCGTTTATGTATGCATGTTCCGAATGTTATGGGATCCATGGACTACCAGTTTATGTATGCATGTTCCAAATGTTATGGGATTTCATACCTATAAATGGTAGCTGCTTCAAATGGGATGACTCCTTAAGATTGCCTTTTTGATGCTTGGAGTTTTGGAAATCATCTTTTTTTTTTTTTTTTTTTTTTTTTTTTTTTTTTTTTTTTTTTTTTTTTTTTTTTTTTTTTTTTTTTTTTTTTTTTTTTTTTTTTTTTTTTTTTTTTTTTTTTTTTTTTTTTTTTTTTTTTTTTTTTTTTTTTTTTTTTTTTTTTTTTTTTTTTTTTTTTTTTTTTTTTTTTTTTTTTTTTTTTTTTTTTTTTTTTTCATTTTTTTTTTTTTTTTTTTTTTTTTTTTTTTTTTGGTTTCTCTCAGACATTGAGGCAAGCACCTTGATAGCCAGAGTTGAGTACTCAAATCAAATCATGTCTACCAAGGCATTGGATGCTGAATAAGAAATAGTGTATTTTTAATATAGTCGACACATTTTATGTTTAACACTATGTTGACATGTAAGTAAACACTGCCTACTTAAAAGGTGCATATTGGGTTTGGAAGTCGTAATAGATCCGCTAGCAAACAAGAAAAGAACCATAGAAAAAAAAAACTAGAACGTATCCATGATATAGATATGGTATTCTTCCTCAAACCTCGAACCCTAACTTTGTTGAAAGATAATGATCTAGGAGAATGACTCAACTTCCACTGAAGACCGGGCTTGGTTCAGAACACCGACGAATCGCAATGACGTCAGAGATACATGATTTCGCTAGACTGCGGAAGCATCCACTAATTTCCCACTTCAACCTAACGCCATTTGGCATTTTCTGATGCCCATAGAATTTGGCTCAGCGTCATGGCTGATGAAATAGAAATGAACCTACCTCTCTTGAAGCGCATTAATATTATTTATCTCTATTTTCACCTCTATAAAAGGATGCTCTCATGCATCATTGAGGGTTTTAGGTGTTAGTGCTTGGTGTATGCCCCGAGAGGCTAATACATTTTCAAGATTTACATATCTCATCAAGTAAGCCATTGCTTATATACGAGTATCGTGTATTGTGTTCTTTTAAATAAAAACATAATAGACAAGTCAATTAGATATTAGTAAGTTTGATAGAAATATAACATTAAAAGTATATGACTTGACTCGTGAGATTCCTTTTGGTTACAACACTATTCTTAAATGTTCGTATAGTCAAGTATTATTATTAATAGACAACAATAATACACGGAGACATAATTAAGTGGAGAGACTGAAGTTGACCATTTCACGTCATTGGAATATGAAAGGTCAAGGAATGAAACATTGGTACTCATATTAGAGTGAATAGAAAATGTATCGACCGATTACACTATGAGAACACTATTTTGGATAAATTACAATAAAAGTGTCATAATCCATTTCTTAAGTTAGATGTACATCTACCTCTAATATAAGAAGTAGATTTTTTATTACAATTATTTTATATATTTAAAATTAGTGTTCTTAAATTTTCTAAAAAGTTTCTAATATCATAAAACCAGGGTTTTTCATTGCTATTTTGGTCATTTTGGCAGGTTTCAAAACTGTGTGTGGATGGATTAGGCCGGTGGACGATTTCTAAAAACCTAGCTCCCGTAAAGGGGTCTATTTTTATGGAAGATCCTAGTGATGATAGGGCGTCTGCCACACTATTATCCTCCCTACCTATGTGAGTGAGTGTGCATTCTTGGAAAGAGCTAACCAATTGGATAGATAATTCAAAGTAGGGAGTCAACTTCTCATTCTTAACTTGCCAAATTTTTGAAACTTGATTTATAACAAGCATGGAATCTCCAAAAATTTCCACTCGCGATGCCCCTAGATTTTTCAAAACTTTTAGGCCTTGTATGAGTGCTTCATATTCAGCCACATTATTGGTACATGGGAAATCTAATTGAAAAGCCATTGGGATTTCAGCCTTTTCAGGGGATATGAGCAAGATTCCCACACCTGCTCCATGTTGATTTCTTGACCCATCAAAATACATTTTCCATACTTGGTTATTATTGAAATGATTTGATAAAATATGTTTTTGAAAGTCGTGGGAAAAGATGCCTTCATCGGGCATTTTATCATGTATGGAATACGTATCTTTCAAAGGTAAGTCAGCAACATGGTCGGCCAAGGCCTGCCCCTTGATAGAACTTTGGTGATGGAATTTTAAATCATATTCCATCAAAAGAAGTTGCCATTTACCGAGCCTACCTGTTAAGATAGGTTTTTCGAAAAGATGTTTGATAGGCTAATTTAGATACTATCCAGATCTCATGATCTAGGAAATAGTGCCTAAACTTTTGGCAAGCCCATACCAAAGCTAAACACGTCTTCTCCATGGCTGGATATTTTCTTTCATATGCCAACAGAGTTTTTGAAATATAGTAAATAGCATATTCTTTAAGACTATCATTTTCATATTGAGCCAGCAAAGCTCCCAATGCATTCTCATGAATGGAAATGTAAAGTAACAAGGGTTTTCCTGGTTTTGGAGGTTTCAAAACGGGAGGGTTTGTCAAATATGATTTTAGTATTTCAAAAGCATTTTGACAATCACTATCCCAATCAAACTTAACCCCTTTCCTTAGGAGTTTGTTGAAAGGCTCACATCTCGTGGCTAAGTTGGAGATAAATCTCCGAATTGCTTGAAGTCGTCCTTGGAGACTTCGAATTTGGGTCAAATTAGAAGGTGGAGGCATGTCTATGATGGCTCGACATTTAGAAGGGTCGACCTCTATACCTCTTTGGCTGACCATAAACCCTAGAAGTTTCCCTGATTCCACTCCAAAAACACATTTTTGAGGGTTCAATTTCACTTTATAAATCCTAAGTCTTTCAAAAACCTTTTGCAAAGTTTCCAAATGTAAATTTCGGGTTTTTTATTTTACTAAGAGATCATCTACGTATACTTCCAAAAGCTCATGCATTTGATCATGGAAAATCGTGGTCATGGCTCTTTGGTATGTGGCCCCTGCATTTTTCAAACCAAAAGGCATAACAGTATAGCAATACGTACCCCAAGGAGTAGTGAAAGTCGTTTTGGCTTGGTCTTTTGGTGCTAGTTTAATTTGATTGTAACCCGAATAGCCATCCATAAAAGAAAACATTTCATGATTTGCAGTGCTATCTACTATCAAATCTATGTTTGGAAGTGGAAAGTTATCTTTCGGAGTGGCTTTATTCAAATTTCGAAAATCTATGCAAATACGAATTTTTCCATTGCTTTTTCTAACTATAACAATATTTGAAAGCCAATCAGAATATGCAATGGGTTTTATAAATCCAGCTTTTAAAAGGTCTTCTAACCCTTCTTTTACTTGGGAGTGGATATCACGATGAATTTTCCTAAGTTTTTATTTTACGGGTTTGACTTGGGGGTCTAATGGCAACTGATGCTCTACCACACGAGGATCTAAACCAGGCATATCCTCATAAGTCCATGCAAACACGTCTATATAGTCCTTTAAGAATGCAATGAAGGATGCTTTCTCATGCTCATGCAAACAAAGACCTATCTTGACTTTCTTTGGATTTGACTTACTCCCTAAGTTGACTTCCACAAAATCTCCCCCTACGGCACTAGAAGGTTTATCCAAGTCTAGGACTTTATGGAATTCAGGCAGGCTAGAGGTGAGATCATCCTCATGAATGAGGGGATCCTCCTTTTCGCCTTGATCATTTTCAAGCATCTTTGTCTCTAGGAAAATATCAAAAGAAGACATTTTTGAATCTAAACTTTTCTGTTTTTGGGAAATAAACATTTTTTTTGAGTTTTTATAATTTTCTATTTTTTTGGATTTTTGAAAACAAACAGAAGGGGAAACCAGCATTTTTTTGGATTTTTGATAATTTTCATCATAAATAACAAAAGGGGAAACAACTAAATCTTTGGAAATCAAACATTTTTTTAGGTTTTTGGGTTTTTCTAGATTTTTTTGGTTTTTGGAAATATATATTTTTTTTGTATTTTTCCCAAAAGAGGGATCTTCCATCAAACCTGCAAAGAAAACACTATGAATTAGACTCCAAATAAGATGTCTAAACCATAGGTCTCGGTTTTAGCGGGTTCTAAGGCACCCTTAACCCAATTGGTTTTGGGTAGTGGCTCGGGTGGTATGGATAGGCTATATCCTAAACTATGGCGTCCTATATTTGGCATGGGTGTAATGGGTTCTAGTTTTCCTTGGCCTTGAATCCCCAATCCTTGGTAAGGAGTATATCCCATATTTAGCAACATCTTCCAAGGTTTTTTGAATTTTGAAAATTTTTGATATAGAGGATGATTTTGGAAAGATGAATCATCTATGGCAGGTTTACTTATCCTAATGGTTCTTTTGGGAAGATGGAGGGATTTGGAAAGTTTTGTCTCGCCTAAAATACGAACTACTCTCGTTTTGGAAGGTTTAACTATTTCAGGGAGGTTTATTTTGGCAGTTTCCCGATTGGTCTTTACTTCCTGGTTTGGCTCCCCTGATATACAAGGAAAGGTTTGTATTCCATTTAATTGAGGATGGTCTTCTCCAAAAACAACCACTACCCGATTTTTCCATGGGATTTTGAGGCACCTGTGGAAGGTGGATGGGACGGCTCTAAGAGAGTGTATCCATGGTCTTCCTAATAATAGGTTGTAATGGGGATTTATATCCAAGACATGGAATAATCCCTCGTGAGGTATTTGTCCGACTTTCATGGGTAACTTTATGGAGCCTAAGGGGTTGGATGGGTTCCCATCATATCCTGTAATGGTTATGGGACTTGGTTCAAGCATAGAGGTAGAGATTCCTATTTGGAAAGCCACATGGAGGGGAAGGATATTAAGGCCTCCTCCTCCATCGACTAGGCATTTACTAATAGGGTAGCCGTTTAACATAACTTCTATATGGAGTGCTTGGTTATGGATCATATCATACTTTCCCAAATCATTCTCTGTGAATACAATGGAAGTTTTTGCAAAGACGGGAGAAACCAAGGTAGATAGGGATTCAGGGGATATCGTAGTGTCGACTCTAGTCTTCTCTAAAATCTCCTCTAGGACTCGTCTATGCTTGGGGGAAATTTTTATCAGTTCCAAGATAGACATGTTTATGGGGAGTTTAGAAAGATGCATTTCTAGGTCATAGGGGTTTATTACCACACCCTTTTTATCGACACCCTGGGATGAGTTTGGTATGCATGCTTGTGGAGGGCCTGGTAGAACGACCACTCCCTTGCTTGTTTGTTTTGCTAAGTGTGGGGGTTGGTAGATCCTCCCGGATCTAGTCACTTCCTCTACACTATCCCTAGGGCTCGTTCCTATTTTGGCTCTAACTTGGTGTCTCAGGACACCTCGAATCACTACCAAGGCTCTAGCCGGGGGCGGGTTTCTAAGTGCTCCTCGGATCACTATTGCTTGGGCATTTTTTATTTCGGGAAAGTGTGGTGTGTGAGGTGTGGGATGCACGATATGCACTGCATGATTAGAGTGTGATAGGGAGCATACCTCTTTTTCCTTCCCACTCGTACTGGCGTGGTTAGGGAAGGGTTCTTTAAAAATGGCCTGGGGTGACTATGGCTCTTCAGACACGTGCAGCTTACCTTGCTCGATCAAATCCTCTATCCTATTCTTCAGGGTGTAGCAGTGTTGGGTATCATGGCCCTTGAGCCTATGATATTTACAAAACTTGTTTAAAAACTTTCCTTGGGGTGGTGCCCCTTCGGGAATCTCTGGGAGTGTTGTGAGACCTTGTGCCAATAGGATGTCTAGGACCTCCGTGAGTGGTTGTCCTAGGTTAGTGTACTCCCTTCTTTCAAATCTCTTTTTATTTTTTTGGTTCTTTTCGAAATCTTTTTGCCCTGAAGGTTTTGGGGGTCCTGCTAAACCTTGCTCTACTCGAACATTAGCCACTTTTGGTACTTTTATCCCTCCCTCTGGTGCATGTGGCCCATATGCCCCAGGTTTTTCAAATTTTTTTGGAAAACTTTTTCCTTTCCATAAATCTTCATAAGTTCCCTTTTTCAAATTGGTCTCGAAAAGGGAAGCTTTCTTGATCAATTTTTGGAAAGTAGAAATCTCATGTAAGGAAAGAAGGACTTTCAAATCAGTTTTGAAATTGTCTAGGATGAGCATCACTGCGCACCCTTCGGAGATAGGTTCTTTGACTTGCCCCAAGATTGATCTCCATCTAACGATAAACGCGTGGGTGTCTTCATTAGGGCCTTGTTTGGTGTCCCTCAATGTATTTAAAGTGGGGGTAACTTCAACATTGTGCGAAAATCTTTGCATAAAACAGTTGGCTAATTCTTCAAAATCGGCAAACTGGCTTAAGTCATAAGAGGTCAACCATTTTGCAGCACTCGCTTTTAAAGAATGAGGGAACCAATAGACCCACTTAGAGGAGTCTTTTTTCTTTTTATAGGCACTTCGGGAGAAAAGTTGGAGATGAGACTTAGTGTCTCTGTTTCCATCATAACGGTGGAAGCTGGGTATCTCATCATCACTATCGGTTTGGTAATCGAAAGGTAGGAAATCTGATAAGGCATAGGATTTTTTCTCATGTTTTTGGTTTTTCAAAAGTTGATGTAGAGCCTTTCGATCTTTCATGGTGAAGGATTCGGGTTCAAGTTCTTCTTCAATTTTGGAAACGACCCTAGGCTTCCTACAGTGGTTTGATTTCCTATTCGTTTTGGTTTTCCTATCATGGGAAGAGCAGGATTCGACTGCTTCAGCTTCTTGGCTTAAAGCGTCGATTTCTTCTCTTAGTACCTTTATTCCCTCCCTTAGGGCAGCGAACCTGTCTCCTTTTGAAAAGCTTTTTGAAATTTTGTTCGAGCAGCGACTGGTAGAGCGGGAGACCCGGCTGGATACCTCACAAGATCCTTCTGAGCTCGACATGATCAACCTGTTTAAGCCAACTTATCACAAACCTGAAAATTGAATTAGTATAATGGATTCAAACAGAATCTCAAAGTCTCAAGTCCCACCGGGCGTGCCAAATCTGTAGACGTGATTTTATTTCAAATCGTGGGATCCGAAATCAAACCCTCGAACTACGTCAGGTTGCGCGAGCGTGCCAGTTAGTTTATCAAAACTAACAAATTCTGATTTTCTGACTTCTAAGAACGATTGTGGACAAGTGAGATCTTTTCGACTTAGGCCTTCTTGAACCGGCGCTCAAGGGTCAGCCTAGACGCTTGAAATTTGTTTGAATCCGTTAATTCGAAAAAGGAAAAACCAGATTTTTCAATAGTTTCAGATTTGTGTTTAAGTTCTTGATTTTTGAAAATTTTCAGATTCTGAAAGTTGTAGAATCTGTTCAGTTCCAAAGACTTGTTCTTCGAATTTTTAAAAATACTTCTGATTCTCCAAAAATTCTAAAACTTTTACAGAATAGAGACACGTGTGTGTAGAATCAGAATATATTTTTATTTTATAATTTTGTTCTTTATTTTCTGAAAATTAAATACAGAATCAGAAACTGTTATAAAATTCGGAACAGCCCTATTTCTGTGAATCAAAAGCTCAGAAAAACAGCAATATCTCAGCACTCAGTCATCCAATTTCAATAAAATTTGTTGTGTTAGAAATATACGGATGTTAGGTTTCCAAAGAATCAAATTGCATCCAATTTCATTCAGTGGTTAAAGAGATATGGGCAAAAGAACAGAGGTCTATTACTGAACGTTCTGTTTCTGTAAAACGCAATCTGGATTTTGTATAAACTTCACGGATCTAATTGGCTAGGCAACAGTTCATAAAAATTCCTCAAAATTTTATCTAAGAACGTCTGATATGTCTAGATTATTCATGCAAAATTTTGAAGCAATTGGCTTATCCGTTTGTCTATAAAAATTCCGTGATCAGACACGTGTGCACAGACAGTTTCAGAAACCAAGTTTTGCAGAAAATTTCAGAAAGTTCCTAACGTGATTCTAGAACGAAATTCAACCTGTATCAGTCCTAATGATGCATGGAAATCATCTAAACATGGATTTTAATTCCGTTCATGAAGGAATCATGCATGTTTGTATCGATATAAATGAAGAACATGGGCTCAAGGCCTTGATTCATGTACAAATTTCCAGAATCTGTGCTTTTTCAGATTCTCATGAATTAAAACCAATTTGTGCAAGAATTCCAACCTGTGTGAGTGAGAGGAGACGTAGGAGCACTTCGCCGGACGATCGTCGGACGTCGGAACCAGGCCGGACTTCCTTCTTCTCCTTCTTCTCTTCCTTTCTCTCTCTCTCTCTATTTCTCTGAATTTTCGGACTGAACCTCTTGATGCTCGTTGGTTGATCGTCGCTGGTTGATCCTCCCTGCAGCACCTGGGGAAGCCTTTTTATAGGCTCTGGCTGTGATTTGGATAAGCTAGATGGTTGGGATTTGGATGAGTTCGGTTTTGATTGTGTTGATAAAATCTTATCTGAATTGGTTTCATCTTATCTGGAATGTGATCTCCACAGGATCTGTATTGCTAAACTTTATCTTGAACGTTACTTTGTAATTTGAATATCATATGCATCTGATCTCTTGTGAATTGGTTGGGACGTTATCTACAGTTGATAACGTTATCTGCATTTGATGATTCCTTTATCTGGTAAGCTTTGAATCGTTATCTGATTAGGCTTTGATTTCATCTGAGTTAGGTAAGCCTTGAATGTGATCTCTGTTGCAGATATGGCTGAATCGTTGTGGCTAGAAGTTGTTGACAACATTCAGTTGGAAATCGTTGAAGGTTGTTGAGGGCTGATCTGCTGCTGAGCTTGAGGTTGTAGTTGCGGCTGTGTCTGGAGCTGCGCTTGTTGGTTCACTTGCTGCGTTACGGTAAGACCTGATGGAGAGCCGACCTACTGCTGGACTGCACCCACTAGTGGTTGACGGCAATGCAGCGATGGCAGTCCTGTTGAGTGTTTGCCCAAACATCAACATTGGTCCGGTGACGGGTATTCCACCCAGATTGTCAATGGGTCTCCTCATCATTGTCGGGCCCAACATCCCCTGCCCTCTGTTCTGCTGCATCATCCTCAATTTTGCAGCCACAACCGGATTCATGCACAGGACGCTGCTGACATTGGAAGTAGGATTGAGACCCACCTGACCCATATTGCCCAAGCTAGTAAGTGCACCCATCACCTTTCGCATCTGTGGCTGCTGCTGCTGTTGCTGAAGTGTCTGCAGTTGCAGGTTGTTGGAATTGTTGACAATCTGATTAGCAACGTGCGCACCCACTAGATTTAGTTGTGCAAGCGAGTTGTTTGAGCCAAGAGTGGATGATCTTTGTAACTGCAAATACTGCTTTCATCTCGGCCAAATGCATTTGGTACTGTGTTTCTCTTTGTCGTTGTCACAGCCACTGCACGTACCAAGGTGGAGCCGCGGCATAGTAGCTCTTTGAAATTCGTTTTGATTTTGGTGAAAACATTTTTGTTACGTAACAAGGCCAATTTGGAAATTCAGCATGATGAAACTGAACACGTAACATAAGCAAAACACTATTGATAACCACTTCTAAGGAGCTGATGATTTCACATGATGATTTCAACTGAATCTCTTAATATTACACATATAAGAGCATTCAAAGAATCCCCCATTATGTGCGCATCTGCTGTGAAAGTGATTATGTTCATGCCTACCTATTATGAAATTGTTAAGTAAGGCCCATGTTACGTTTTTTGAAAATCAACTATCATGCTCATTCAATCATTTCCACGAGTGTTGGGATATTAAAATTGCTCTTATAATAACATATCAATAGCATACCAGTAACAAATGACGATGCAAATTGATGTATATCAATACTAATTACCTCGATACCCAAACATAACGTAGACACGTTACGAAAGGCATTTGATACCAAACCTTCATTTTCAGAGGCTTTCGTTCTTGCTTCCACCTTTCCTTTCTTTTGATAATACCGACCTTGCCCTCTAGAAATTGGTTTCTTTCTAAACATGAGCGTTTCTTTTTGGGAAGCTCACTTTCCCTTTTTAACCCCCGTTTTCCTTTTTTGGGCGCCCACCGTCCTTTTCAGGTATCAACTTGTCTTTTTGATACCTGTATCTTTTCAAAAGGCAAGCTTTCAACATACTTTTCATCATAAATCTTTTAAGGAAACAAAATCCTGCTTTTCCCAGTACTAAGGGCAAAATCGTCATTTTTCAAAATTTTGTCAAAACTCAAAACTTTCAGAATGGAAAGCATTCTTTCATCATTTTAAAGCTTCCATAAAATTTTGGTACAAAACAAACTCGTTTAGTGCCTTTTTCCTTCAAAAAACCCCAAAGTTTGCCAAAATGGCCACTTTCCTAAAAAGGTATTGGTTCCCTTTATCCCTTAAAGGCACAGCTGCCAAATGGTTGGCTTCCTACGACTTAAGCCAGTTCGCTACTTTTGAAGAGTTAGCGAACTGCTTCATGCAAAGGTTTGCACACAACGTAGAAGTCACGCCGACTCTGAATACCTTAAGGGATACAAAGCAAGGCATGAACGAAGACGTAGATGCCTTCATTATAAGATGGAGGTCGCTTTTGGGCCAAGTGCGAGAGCCCATATCTGAAGGATGCGCAGTAATGCTCATCCTGGATAATTTTAAAAGCGAGTTAAAAACCCTTCTCTCGCTCCATGAGATTTCAACTTTCCATAAGTTGATCAAAAAGGCTTCCCTTTTCGAAACCAACTTGCGAAAAGGGACATACGATCACTTATGGAAAAAAAGTGCCGTTCCAAAAACCCGTTTGGAAAAGCCCATCGCATATGGGCTGCCCACGACGGACAAAGGGGCAAAGCCCCATAAAATCGCCAATGTCCAGGTGGATCCAGGCATGGCAGGCACTTCCAAAAATTTTGAAAAATTAGAAAATAAGAGGGAACACCATTTTCAAAAATCGGTTGAAAAACGGGAGTATACTCCGCTAGGGCAACCTGTGTCGGAGGTCCTAGACCTCCTACTTGCCCAGGGCATGATAGAACTCCCTGAAATCCCCGAAGGAGTCACTTCCAAAGGGGGGTTTTTAAACCGATTTTGTAAGTATCATCGGCTCAAAGGCCATGATACCAAACGCTGCTTCTCTCTCTTAAATAAAATTGAGAACTTGATAGCAGAAGGCCGGCTCCAAGTCACTGCGGAACCTGAGCCACCTCAAGCTATCTTCAAGGAACCCTTTCCCAAACACGCCAGTGGCAGTGGGAAAGGAAAGGAGGTATGTACCCTCACCATTTCCAAGGAACTAGCGTGAAAGCCAGAACCTGGTCGACCTACTTGTGCGCCCATCCTTGTACTATACAAGAGGCCTGCCCAAGTCGTCATTCGGGGACCACCAAAAGTGGAAACCCCGGTAAAACCAGTTTTAAAAATCCAAGGTTCTCCTCAGCTCATCCTTAGAGCCAAGTTTAGCGCAAACCCTAGGCTGGTCGTGGGGGAAGTCACTAGATCTGGGAGGATCTACCAACCCCCGCACCTTCAAGGTGCTCAAAAGGTGGTCAGTGTGCCTGGCCCCTCAAAAGCATGTATCCCTAGTGGTCTGCCAAAAGCAGATAAGGACAAAGTCATCCTAAATCCTTATGACTTCGAAAACCACCTTTCAAAGATTCCTATCCACATGTCTATCCTAGAGCTTATAAAAACCTCGCCTAGGCATAGACTTGTATTAGAGAAAATTGTAGAAAGGGCCAAGGTTGATTCGAACATAAGTCCGGAATCCTTGTCTGCCCATGTGGCTTTATTAGGAGCAAAATCGCCCATCACTTTTTCGGAAGATGATGTAGATAGACCATACGAAACCCATAACTAGGCCCTGCATATCGAGGTGGTTCTAAACAACCACTCTCTGGACAGGTGCCTAGTCGATGGTGGAGGAGGGCTCAACATCCTTCCACTTCATGTGGCGTACAAAATCGGAGTCACCTTGACTTCAGTAAACCCAAGCCCCATCATTATCACTAGATACGATGGGAATGCATCTAGACCTTTAGGATCCATCAAACTCCCAATGGAAACGGGATGGATAGAACACACAGGGGTGTTCCATGTCTTGGACATCCACCCCCATTATAACCTGTTGTTGGGAAGGCCCTGGATACACAGTTTGTGCGCTGTGCCATCCACCTTCCATAGGTGTGTCAAGATCCCTTTTAGGGACCAGGTTGTAGTGATCCTAGGTGAGAGTCACCCACAGCTTGAGGGGATCATAAACTCCCCTTGTTTAGCAAGCTCCTAGGCCCATGAGGCTAACCTGGGGCAAATTATGGTTGAGCCACCTCGGCTCGTGTTGAATAACCCTAGGAAGGTTGTATGTGTGAAGGGGCCGCCCAAAGCAGGCCCCCTCCCGACTCTAATCCTTCTAGGAAAACCCAAGCGTTCCCTATTTCCAAAGCCCCTGGACAAGAGGCCATACGAGCCTAATATGGACGATAGCATGTTCCAGGACCACGACTTGTATCCTACTTTTTCAAAAAACAAAAAGTCGTGGAAATGTTGTTGAACATGGGCTACACGCCCTACAAGAGTCTAGGGGCACAAAACCAGGGTCTCCTAGAGCCCATCCTTCCTAGGGCCAACCCAAGCCGATATGGGATCAGCTATACTCCCCGAATACCGCCGGAGCCACCCCCTGTGACCACCTGGGTCAAGGGTGCCCCGGAGCCTGCCTTAGAAGAGACCTATGATTTAGACCTCCTATTCCGAGTCTAACCTGTAGTGTTTTCCCTTTGTAGGTATGACGGAAGATCCCTTTTCTAAAAATACCAAAAACATTTGAAAAACTTAAAATCAAAAAAATCGAAAAACAAGAAAAACCAAAAACAATGGAAAAACAAAAACTCGAAAAAAGAGTGCTTTGTATAGTTCCCAAAGTTCTTGTTCTACAAAAACCCAAAAAAATCGAAAATATGGAAAATACCAAAAAGATTTTGTACATAGCTGCTCCTGGTAGGACTTTGGCAAAAGAAAAGGATTTCGAAAGAAACGTCGTCTGCATAGCCAGACCAAAAATTTCGAAATCACTTGAAAATCCAAGTACAAAACCAGGTCATTTTGAAAACCACGCATCAAGTTCCCTCGGGTCTACAGCCCACGAGAATGATCAAAGCCCAGAAGTGGATCCCCCTGAGGAAGATCCCACTTCTGAACTCCCAGAATTTCATAGAATTCTCGATTTTGAAAGACCTTTCCAATCAGTAGGAGGAGATTTCATAGAGGTGAACCTAGGGGATGATTCCAATCCCAAAACCATCAAAATAGGCGCATGCTTGCATGAAACTGAAAAGTTAGCATTCATTGCATTTCTACGAACCTATTTAGATGTGTTTGCATAGACGTATGAAGACATGCCGGGCATAGATCCCAGCATTGTCGAGCATCGTCTTCCCTTAGATGCGGGTGTAAAACCCATAAAGCAGAAGCTTAGGAAAATACACCCGAATGTACACACGCAAGTCAAAGAGGGTTTAGAAGATCTGCTAAAAGCCGGATTTAGAAAAGCCATTGCGTATTCTGATTGGTTATCAAATATCGTTGTGGTTCGAAAAACCAATGGGAAAATTCGAATATGCATCGATTTCAGAAACCTGAATAAAGCCACTCCAAAGGATAATTATCCTTTACCAAACATAGATTTGATAGTCGATAGTACTGCAAATCATGAAATGTTTTCATTTATGGATGGCTATTCAGGCTATAATCAAATCAAACTAAGTCCACGAGATCAGGGTAAGACCGCCTTCACAACCCCATGGGGCACGTACTGCTATACAGTCATGCCCTTTGGTTTGAAAAATGCTGGCGCAACATACCAACGAGCCATGAACACGATCTTCCATGATCAAATTCATGAGCTTGTAGAAGTGTATGTAGATGATCTCTTGGCGAAATCCAAAACCCGATGCACCCATATCGAATGTTTACAAAAGATTTTCGAAAGGCTTAGGCTTTACAAAGTAAAGCTAAACCCTCAAAAATGTGTGTTCGGGGTAGAATCAGGGAAGCTTGTAGGCTTTATGGTGAGCCAAAGGGGAATAGAAGTCGACCCCTCTAAGTGTCGAGCCATCATAGACATGGCTCCACCCTCCAATTTTACCCAAATCCGTAGCCTCCAGGGTCGATTACAATCCGTGCGCCGATTCATATTGAATCTGACAACTAGATGCGAACCCTTCAACAAACTGTTGAGGAAGGGTACGAAATTCTTATGGGATGATGAATGCCAAAAGTCCTTCGAGAGACTGAAGGCATACTTGGTTAATCCCCCTGTTTTGAATCCTCCAAAGCACTCTTGGCTTATGAACGAAATTATCAAGCCATGGAGAAGACGTGCTTGGCCCTAGTCTGGGCCTGCCAGAAGTTCAGACACTACTTCCTAGATCATGAGATCTGGATAGTGTCCAAGCTTGATCCAATTAAGCACTTGTTCGAAAAACCCATTCTCACGGGTAGATTGGGCAAATGGCAACTCCTTCTAATGGAGTATGATCTGAAATACCATCACCAGATCTCCATTAAGGGGCAAGCCCTAGTAGATTACGTGGCTGAGTTCCCCTAAGAGGACGCATATCCCACTCTTGTCGAAATGCCTGATGAAGGTATATTGCAAAACCATTTTCAAAACCACATTTTGGCCAATTCTTTCGAAAACCAAGTGTGGAAGATGCACTTCGATGGGGCACGAAACCAACGAGGGGCTGGTGCTGGGGTCATCCTAATCTCCCCTAAAAAGGGCGAGATTCCCATAGCAGTCCGCTTAGATTTCGAATGTTCCAACAACGTAGCTGAGTATGAACCATTCATACAAGGCTTAAAGATTTCGAAAACTCTAGGGGCATCGTGCATTGAGGTCTTTGGAGATTCGCTCCTTGTCATAAACTAGGTTTTAAAAGTTTGGCAAGTACGTAATGAGAAACTACTTCCATATCATGAGTTGGCGACTCGACTGGTTCAATCCTTCCAGTCGTGTAAACTCACACACATAGGAAGAGAGGACAATGGCATCGCCGATGCCCTCTCCTCCTTGGGTTCAGCCCTGAAGGTCGATCCCATTTCAGGGACCAGATCTTTGGAAATATGGCATGCGCCCCACCCATCCACACACGACTTGGATATTTGCCAAAACAACCCAGAGTCTATCGAAAAACCCTGGTTTTATGACATAAAACAATTTTTAGAAAATGGGGGATTCACCGAGGATGCCACATCCAAAGATAAGGCATTCATTCGTAAGATTTCGACCCGATACACCATTCTGGGTGGGGTCTTATACAAAAAGAGTTTTACCGGCATTCTGCTTAGGTGTATCGACCTAGAGGAGGCTAGGATAGTGATGCATGAGTTCCAAGATGGAGAATGTGGAGGTCATGTTAATGCCAACATGATGGCGATGAAAATACTTAGAGGGGGCTATTTTTGGTCCACCCTGAAAAAGGATTGTCACGATCATGTTAGGAAGTGTCATCCATGTCAAGTGCATGGCCATGCCATCCATATCCCTTCATCTGCATTGCATTCCGTGGTCAGCCCCTGGCCATTTACCATGTGGGCATTTGACATTGTAGGCCCAATATTTCCAAAGGCCTCGAATGGGCATCGATTTATTTTAGCAGCCACGGAGTATTTCTCCAAGTGGGTGGAAGCCATTTCCCTAACCAATGTAATGGGGCAACATGTGGTGGCTTTCATCCGGAGGAATATCTTGGCTCGATTTGGGGTTCCACGAGACCTTGTGTCTGATAATGGTACCCCATTCAAGAACGAGCGGATGGTTAAGTTGTGCAACATGTATGACATAACTCACCACTTCTCCTCGCCCTACTACCCTCAAGGCAATGGCCAAGCCGAAGCCACAAACAAGACTCTCATTAGTATTATTGAGAAAACCATAGAGAAGGGTAGGATGTGGCACGAGAAGCTGGATGAAGCCTTATGGGCTTATAGGACTTCCATCCGGACTCCCACGAATGCCACACCATTCGAATTGGTCTATGGCACAAACACCATTCTTCCCATTCATACTCAACTGCATTCATTCCATACATCCATAGCACTCGACCTCCCCCTAGAGACGCTTCAGCATGCTAGGATGGCCGAACTAGATTTGCTAGATGAGAGGCGACTCCTTGCCATGGATCATGCTCATGCATACCGGCAAAGGATAGCCCGACATTATAGCAAACACATGAGACCTCGCCACTTTGAAGTGGGAGATCTGGTCTTAAAAACCATCCACCATCGTGGCCCACACCCCCTAGGCAAGTGGCGCCCCAACTGGGATGGACCCTATGTTGTATGAGCAACCACTACGAACAATTCGTATTGGTTGATCGATGTAGAAGGTAGGAATTTAGCAGATCCTATCAATATTCAATACTTAAAGAAGTATCATGTGTAGGATCTGGATTAAATTCCAGTTTTCAAAAATTTCAAGGGATAGCTGCCCTGAGACATGTGAATAAGGTGCAAAGGCGAACTCGTGTGACCCTAAGTGAAGAGAATTCGCACTTGTGAAACAGTGGAGTTTTCAAAATCGTGGTTACATTTCAAAATCCTCTTCTTACAAAGAAAGGCCTAGTTCAACATAGCAAGATACTTGCAAGTAGTACGTGCTATTTCTAAATAGGCTGATTTGGAATGGATCAAGTGTAGGCTTGGGATAAGTCCTCCCCTCTTCTCTTCTATTTCCAAAAGAAAAACAAAGGCCCAAACAAAAGGGAATTTCCCATTCAAAGTATCTTTCCAAAAGAAAGAAACCAGAATTCGAAAGAAAAATCGATTCTCTTATGAAAAAGAGGGATGAAAGAAAAAATACTCCCAAAGGGAGACCCTCGATGAAAAAAAGGAAAAAGAGGCCAAAAAGCTCAAAAAGAGCAGTTTTCCGCCTTCTGTGCATCAAACCACGGGATGCTTCAGAAGGGACCGTGGTATCTCTTTCCCATCCCTGGCTTATCCCAAGCTAAAGCATGGTTCATTTCGAGGAATCCTAAAGTAAAAATAGGATTTACTTACTTGAATTTCTTCTTTTCTAAGAATTCGACGTTTCGAGTAAGGCGTAGGAATTTGAAATGAAGCTTGTTTTCTTATAAAACCTCCGCTAGATAAGCGAGTGTTATGACTCAAACAAGGGCAAGCATGAAGAGCTCGAGATCCTTAGGATCGAGGCTCAAGACAGTTGTCCCTTTTGTCAATAGCTTTTGTAAATAAGTTTTGAAAACCGAACATCGAACAGCATAGGATTTGCTCACTTGGAGCAGTAGGCCTTGTAAGTCTCTATAGTTCAACCACATCTGGTCTCGGGGAGGTCGCCACTCTTGGCACCACACCCCTGTCATTTGCATTTCACGCATGGTACTTGCATGAACATGATCCCATTTAGGACCAGATTCCATAGAAAAACCCTTTGGCGTGATATCTCCTCCTACCAGAGTTTGTGAATTGAGATTTTTTTTGCTAAAATTGGGACGATCCCATATTCTTCGTGGCTAGATCTAGGGAGACATTAAAAGGGGTGTTTGTCATCTTTGCCCTTATCCAAATCTATTTGGAAAAGGCCAAAGAGGGGCATCTGTAAACACCCCGAAACCCCACGAATTTCTTAAACAAACCTGGTTTTGTAAAAGCAGCCCCAAAGGGCCATTTTGAGTCTGGAAACCCAGGAGCCTTCCAGACAATCCTGTACATATGTTTTAAACTCTGTATTTTGAAAACATATAATATGGCTTTTAAAACCTTTGTAAAATATGTTTTAAAACCCCAAAGCAGCTTGGCCTAATCAAGACAGGACCAGTGAAGAGCTAAGAAGAGCCCGGAACCAGAGCACATGTCGAGCCCGGCACAGCAACTCTTGTATCACATCCATACCCCTAGGATCTCGAACGTCCAAGACCCTGTTCTTATCAAAACATCCTTTGAAGTCATCTCCGGAAGGCAGAAACGGAGGCGGACGACCATGTTGGCGAAGACCCAACGCAGATGGAGTACCATGTAATCAGGCCCCGAAATCCCACGAATTTCTCAAAATCCATCTGGTTTTATACAAGCAGCCCTAGAGGGCCATTTTGAGTTTGGAAACCCAGGAGCCTTCCAAACACCCTGTACATATGTTCTGAACTCTATATTTCAAAAACATACAATATGGCTTTTAAAACCTTTTTAAAACATGTTTTGAAACCCCGAAGCGGCTTGGCCCGATCAAGACAAGACCAAGAGAGCTAAGAAGAGCCCGGAACCGGAGCACACGTCAAGCCCGGCACAGCAGCTCTTGTATCACATCCATACCCCCAGGATCTCGAAAGTCCAAGACCCTGTTCTTATCAAAATATCATTTGAAGTCATCTCCAGAAGGCAGAAACGGAGGCGGACGACCATGTTGGCGAAGACCCAACGCAGACGGAGTACTGATGCTGTCAGGCCCCGCACAAATCGTCCGTTTCAAACCCAGCTCGAAGGAGTCAGAGTTCAGTTTGGATTGGATCTGGACCATATATATCCAGATCCCAATCCAAACCCATATGTGGACTTGGATTTGGATTTGGATCCAAAGATCCAATCCAATATCCATATCCATGGCCCACATCACCTTCTCATAAATGAAGGTGGGGCCCACTTGAAATTCACGTGGGATATTGGGCATGAGAGAGAGTGGGGATGGAAAATATCAAGAGTGTTGTAATTAAGCTTGACTTGTGTGTCAAGTTTGGGGTTAATCATGTGGGTTAGCCTAATTGAGTGGGTTTAAGCTTGAAATTAGCCAAAATCCAACCTAGGGTTGCACCAACATGAGGTGGTTAAGGTCTACGGGCCATGCTAAGGGAGCTCCTTCACATAAACCTAACCCAAAACGCCTAATCCTAGCCTACCACCCTAATCCACCCCTAATCTGAGCCTAATCACCTAACCCACTTCCCTAATCCCGGCCTAATCCCAACCTAATCACCTAACCCACTTCCCTAATCCTTCCCTAAACCTAGGTTAATTTCCCTAAACCTAGCCTAAACCTAGCCTAATCACCTAACCTAGCTCACTAAACCTCACCCTAAAACCCAACCACCTAACCTAGCCCTAAACCCCTAAACCACCCCTAGCCCACAATCTACCCAAACCACTAGTTTTCAAAATATCCATCCCACCTTATCTTAATACCACCCTACCTAAACCACCTAACCACTACCCCAAACCCAGCCCTAACCGACCTACCCATCCCTATTTAAACCCCCCCCCTTTGGGGCGGGTTTTTCCCTATCGAGTGGCTTCACCCATCCCAGTCGGGTCCCTTCCTTCCCCAAGTCCAGCCGAGTTCCACCATCTCCCACCTGCTCCACCTGCACCGCCACCTGCTCTCCATCCCACCACCATCTCCCAGCCGGACGCCACCACTTGCTCTCCATCCCAGCCACCCGTCTTCTCTCTTCCATCCACCGCCTCTCCCCATTCGGTAAGTACCCCCCTCACTCTACCTAACTCCTTCTCTACTCCCTCTCCACTCCTAGCCACCCACCATACCACCACCTTACCTACACATCAGCCCTTTTGCTGCCACCATTCTCCCTTAGCCGAACCTATCACAACCTAAACCACCGGCCACTACCTAACTACCCTAACTACACCCGGCGAGCCATCTCTTTTCCCCTAAGACTCCCATTCGGCCTTCCCTTAAATTCCCTTGAGGTCCATACTCCCCAACACTCTACACTCTCCTAGTGACCCTACACACTCACTTGGCCCAGCCCCTTTACTCCCCCACATCAAGGCGACACCCACTTGCAGCCGGCCACCTTCGAGGCGCCTATCCCGCGCCCCACTTGCAGCCGGCCAACACCCTTTGTCATCCACCCTCGTGGAGCTCCCGTTTGCAGCCCAAGGCGAAGGCCAAGCCCACGCTCAAGCAAGGCCTCTACGGACCAGCTACTCGTAAGTGCCTAAACTCGGTCTTTAGTTGTATACTTGCTTGAGATTCAATTTGATACGGGGTTGTAATAACGGAGCATAGTCTCCCCCCGCTTGTAATAACGTGGCTTGGCACACCCACACACGTGCACTCTCTTAGTTGTGCACGATTTTGAACACACACGGGCCTAATCAGCCTATAATACATAAGTATATACATATACTTTCATTTTCGAAGGGTTTTGCTTAAGTTGGGTGCGTTGTCTTTCAATTCAAGCACTCACACACATTGAGCTTTCGCTCTTATTTGAAAGACCCAAGTAAGGGCCGACCTATACTATTTGGGTTTCATTTCATGTCGTGTGAGTAAGTCTTTCAATTCAAGCACTCTCACACACATTGAGCCTTCGCTCTTATTCCCAAGACCTTAGTAAAGGCCTTATTGCAGTTATATTTGGGTTTCATTTATGTCGTGTGTGTAGTATTTCAATTCAAGCACTCTCACACGCATTGAGCCTTCGCTCTTACTCCCAAGACCTTAGTTAAGGCCATACTGCAATTTATATTTGGGTTTAATTTCATGTCGTGTGTGTAAGTCTTTCAATTCAAGCACGCACCCACATTGAGCCTTCGCTCTTATTTGCAAGACCCGAGTAAGGGCTCATACACATACTCTATATACATATCTCCCTTCGGCATTTATATTTCAAGTTATTTCCCTTCGGTTATTTCCCTTCAGTATTGTCTTTACATTTCGGGTTTTCCCTTTGGAGTAGCGTGAGTTTGCATTGCATCTACGCCATACCACGAGGTAGGACGCATATTGCATCGAAGCAAGCCCCGCTCGAAGTCGCCCATGTAGTGGAGTGTTCATAACACACAAACTAGGTGGCCCGAAAAGGGATAAAAGAAAAGACTTAGGCACGTGCAAAATCCACGTGAAGTAAAACATGCAATCGCATTTTAAAGATCCGAAATAGACACCTCGAACAGCTTCGTAGACTTTCTCTCCAAAACTCGATTTTTGCAAAGCGTACAGACTGACCCTTGCGCATCGGTGCAAGAAGGTCTGCGACGACAAGAGCTTACTTGCTCACAGTCGCCACGTTTAGAAGTCAGTGTTAAAAATATCTTCGCTAGCTTAGGTAAGCTAGCTGGCACGCCCTGTTTGCATACATAGGCCTTAGACACACGAGAGGATCCGCTCCGAGCCCTGAAAAAGGTAAAAAGGCAGGGATTTTCGTGCGTCTACAGAGATTGGCACGCCCGGTGGGACGTGAGCCTTTCAAAAATTGAGTTTTTAAGTAGGAGTCTTGCGAAAATTTTGTAAAAAGGTGTCGTTTTAACTTGTTTTCTTTTCTTGTACTTAGGACATTTTGAAAAAAAGCTTGAAAAGCATGTCAAAATCCAATCCAAGTGAAGTGTCGAGCCAAGGCTCATGCGCATCAAGTTCTCACTCTAGGAGGGTTTTCGAAAACAAAATAAAACTAGATGAAATCGAGGACTTGAGAAGGGAGTTTGAGGCCAAAATCGATGCTCTCAGCCAAGAGGCTGAAGGAGGCGATTCATGTTCATCTAACGGTGAACAAAGGCCTAAAAAGAAATCTGAAAAACCTAGCAAGCACAAAGAGGCCTCCGTAATGGAAGGCAACCAATACCACGAGTCCTTCACACAAAAGGACCGTAAAGCCCTACAGCAGTTGCTGAAAGGGCAGAATAAAGAGAAAAAGAGCTACGCCCTATCTGATTTCCTTCCTATGGATTACGAAACAGATAGTGACGATGAAATACCGAACTTCCATCGGTATGATGGCATAGGAGACCCTAGGTCTCACTTGCAGCTTTTCTCACGTCGAGCCCATAAGAAGAAAAAGACTTGATGAAATGGGTGTATTGGTTCCCTTTATCCCTTAAAGGCACAGCTGCCAAATGGCTGGCTTCCTACGACTTAAGCCAGTTCGCTACTTTTGAAGAGTTAGCGAACTGCTTCATGCAAAGGTTTGCACACAACGTAGAAGTCACGCCGACTCTGAATACCTTAAGGGATACAAAGCAAGGCATGAACGAAGACGTAGATGCCTTCATTATAAGATGGAGGTCGCTTTTGGGCCAAGTGCGAGAGCCCATATCCGAAGGATGCGCAGTAATGCTCATCCTAGATAATTTTAAAAGCGAGTTAAAAACCCTTCTCTCGCTCCATGAGATTTCAACTTTCCATAAGTTGATCAAAAAGGCTTCCCTTTTCGAAACCAACTTGCGAAAAGGGACATACGATCACTTATGGAAAGGAAGTGTCGTTCCAAAAACCCGTTTGGAAAAGCCCATCGCATATGGGCTGCCCACGACGGACAAAGGGGCAAAGCCCCATAAAATCGCCAATGTCCGGGTGGATCCAGGCATGGCAGGCACTTCCAAAAATTTTGAAAAATTAGAAAATAAGAGGGAACGCCATTTTCAAAAACCGGTTGAAAAACGGGAGTATACTCCGCTGGGGCAACCTGTGTCGGAGGTCCTAGACCTCCTACTTGCCCAGGGCATGATAGAACTCCCTGAAATCCCCGAAGGAGTCACTTCCAAAGGGGGGTATTTAAACCGATTTTGTAAGTATCATCGGCTCAAAGGCCATGATACCAAACGCTGCTTCTCTCTCTTAAATAAAATTGAGAACTTGATAGCAGAAGGCCGGCTCCAGGTCACTGCAGAACCTGAGCCACCTCAAGCTATCTTCAAGGAACCCTTTCCCAAACACGCCAGTGGCAGTGGGAAAGGAAAGGAGGTATGTACCCTCACCATTTCCAAGGAACTAGCGCGAAAGCCAGAACCTGGTCGACCTACTTGTGCGCCCATCCTTGTACTATACAAAAGGCCCGCCCAAGTCGTCATTCGGGGACCACCAAAAGTGGAAACCCCGGTAAAACCAGTTTTAAAAATCCATGGTTCTCCTCAGCTCATCCTTAAAGCCAAGTTTAGCGCAAACCCTAGGCTGGTCATGGGGGAAGTCACTAGATCTGGGAGGATCTACCAATCCCGCACCTTCAAGGTGCTCAAAAGGTGGTAAGTGTGCCTGGCCCCTCAAAAGCATGTATCCCTAGTGGTTTGCCAAAAGCAGATAAGGACAAAGTCATCCTAAATCCTTATGACTTCGAAAACCACCTTTCAAAGATTCCTATCCACATGTCTATCCTAGAGCTTATAAAAACCTCACCTAGGCATAGACTTGTATTAGAGAAAATTCTAGAAAGGGCCAAGGTTGATTCGAACATAAGTCCGGAGTCCTTGTCTGCCCAAGTGGCTTTATTAGGAGCAAAATCGCCCATCACTTTCTCGGAAGATGATGTAGATAGACCCTACGAAACCCATAACCAGGCCCTGCATATCGAGGTGGTCCTAAACAACCACTCTCTGGACAGGTGCCTAGTCGATGGTGGAGGAGGGCTCAACATCCTTCCACTTCATGTGGCGTATAAAATCGGAGTCACCTTGACTTCAGTGAACCCAAGCCCCATCGTTATCACTGGATACGATGGGAATGCGTCTAGACCTTTAGGATCCATCGAACTCCCGATGGAAACGGGAGGGATCGAACACACGGGGGTGTTCCATGTCTTGGACATCCACCCCCATTATAACCTGTTGCTGGGAAGGCCCTGGATACACAGTTTGTGCGCTGTGCCATCCACCTTCCACAGGTGTGTCAAGATCCCTTTTAGGGACAAGGTCGTAGTGATCCTAGGTGAGAGTCACCCACAGCTTCAGGGGATCATAAACTCCCCTTGTTTATCAAGCTCCCAGGCCCATGAGGCTAACTTGGGGCAAATTATGGTTGAGCCACCTCGGCTCGTGTTGAACAACCCTAGGAAGGTTGTATGTGTGAAGGGGCTGCCCAAAGTAGGCCCCCTCCCGACTTTAATCCTCTTAGGAAAACCCAAGTGTTCCCTATTTCCAAAGCCCCTGGACAAGAGGCCATACGAGCCTAATATGGACGATAGCATGTTCCAGGACCACGACTTGTAT
This sequence comes from Brasenia schreberi, assembly GCA_036023115.1. Taxonomy (NCBI): domain Eukaryota; kingdom Viridiplantae; phylum Streptophyta; class Magnoliopsida; order Nymphaeales; family Cabombaceae; genus Brasenia; species Brasenia schreberi. Next base: position 6,093,510 of record JAYKKT010000081.1, read on the forward strand.
CCTACTTTCTCAAAAAACAAAAAGTCGTGGAACATGTTGTTAAACATGGGCTACACGCCCTACAAGAGTCTAGGGGCGCAGAACCAGGGTCTCCTAGAGCCCATCCTTCCTAGGGCCAACCCAAGCCGATATGGGATCGGCTATACTCCCCGAATACCGCCGGAGCCACCCCCTGTGACCACTTGGGTCAAGGGTGCCCCAGAACCTGCCTTAGAAGAGACCTACGATTTAGACCTCCTATTCCGAGTCTAACCCGTAGTGTTTTCCCTTTGTAGGTATGACGGAAGATCCCTTTTCTAAAAATACCAAAAACATTTGAAAAACTTAAAATCAAAAAAATCGAAAAACAAGAAAAACTAAAAACAATGGAAAAACAAAAACTCGAAAAAAGAGTGCTTTGTATAGTTCCCAAGGTTCTTGTTTTACAAAAACCCAAAAAAATCGAAAATTTGGAAAATACCAAAAAGATTTTGTACATAGCTGCTCCTGGTAGGACTTTGGCAAAAGAAAAGGATTTCGAAAGAAACGTCGTCTGCATAGCCAGACCAAAAATTTCGAAGTCACTTGAAAATCCAAGTACAAAACCAGGTCATTTTAAAAACCACGCATCAAGTTCCCTCGGGTCTATAGCCCACGAGAATTATCAAAGCCCAGAAGTGGATCCCCTTGAGGAAGATCCCACTTTTGAGCTCCCAGAATTTCATAGAATTCTCGATTTTGAAAGACCTTCCCAATCAGTAGGAGGCGATTTCATAGAGGTGAACCTAGGGGATGATTCCAATCCCAAAACCATCAAAATAGGCGCATGCCTGCATGAAACTGAAAAGTTAGCATTCATTGCATTTCTACGAACCTATTTAGATGTGTTTGCATGGACGTATGAAGACATGCCGGGCATAGATCCCTGCATTGTCGAGCATCGTCTTCCCTTAGATGCAGGTGTAAAACCCATAAAGCAGAAGCTTAGGAAAATACACCCGAATGTACACACGCAAGTTAAAGAGGGTTTAGAAGATCTGCTAAAAGCCGGATTTATAAAACCCATTGCGTATTCTGATTGGTTGTCAAATATCGTTGTGGTTCAAAAAACCAATGGGAAAATTCGAATATGCATTGATTTCAGAAACTTGAATAAAGCCACTCCAAAGGATAATTATCCTTTACCAAACATAGATTTGATAGTCGATAGTACTGCAAATCATGAAATGTTTTCATTTATGGATGGCTATTCAGGCTATAATCAAATCAAACTAAGTCCACGAGATCAGGGTAAGACCGCCTTCACAACCCCATGGGGCACGTACTGCTATACAGTCATGCCCTTTGGTTTGAAAAATGCCGGTGCAACATACCAACGAGCCATGAACACGATCTTCCATGATCAAATTCAAGAGCTTGTAGAAGTGTATGTAGATGATCTCTTGGCAAAATCCAAAACCCGATGCACCCATATCGAATGTTTACAAAAGATTTTCGAAAGGCTTAGGCTTTACAAAGTAAAGCTAAACCCTCAAAAATGTGTGTTCGGGGTAGAATCAGGGAAGCTTCTAGGCTTTATGGTAAGCCAAAGGGGAATAGAAGTCGACCCCTCTAAGTGTCGAGCCATAATAGACATGGCTCCACCCTCCAATCTTACCCAAATCCGTAGCCTCCAGGGTCGATTACAATCCGTGCGCCGATTCATATCGAATCTGGCAACTAGATGCGAACCCTTCAACAAACTGTTGAGGAAGGGTACGAAATTCTTATGTGATGACGAATGCCAAAAGTCCTTCGAGAGACTAAAGGCATACTTGGTTAATCCCCCTGTTTTAAATCCTCCAAAGCAAGGAAAACCGCTTTTATTATACATCTCCGTGCATATAAATGCTTTAGGAGCCCTGTTGGCTCAATACAAGGATGACACCCATAAGGAGTATGCCATCTACTATATTTGGAAAACTCTCTTGGCTTATGAACGAAATTATCAAGCCATGGAGAAGACGTGCTTGGCCCTAGTCTGGGCCTGCCAGAAGTTCAGACACTATTTCCTAGATAATGAGATCTGGATAGTGTCCAAGCTTGATCCAATCAAGCACTTGTTCGAAAAACCCATTCTCACGGGTAGATTGGGTAAATGGCAACTCCTTCTAATGGAGTATGATCTGAAATACCATCACCAGATCTCCATTAAGGGGCAAGCCCTAGCAGATTACGTGGCTGAATTCCCCTTAGAGGACGCATATCCCACTCTTGTTGAAATGCCTGATGAAGGCATCTTGCAAAACCATTTTCAAAACCACATTTTGGCAAATTCTTTCAAAAACCAAGTGTGGAAGATGCACTTCGATGGGGCACAAAACCAACGAGGGGCTGGTGCTAGGGTCATCCTATTCTCCCCTGAAAAGGGCGAGATTCCCATAGCAGTTCGCTTAGATTTCAAATGTTCCAACAACATAGCTGAGTATGAAGCACTCATACAAGGCCTAAGGATTTCGAAAACTCTAGGGGCATCATGCATCGAGGTCTTTGGAGATTCGCTCCTTGTTATAAACTAGGTTTTGAAAATTTGGCAAGTACGTAATGAGAAACTACTTCCATATCATGAGTTGGCCACTCGACTGGTCCAATCCTTCCAGTCGTGTAAACTAACACACATAGGAAGAGAGGACAATGGCATCGCCGATGCCCTCTCCTCCTTGGGTTCAGCCTTGAAGGTCGATCCCATTTCAGGGACCAGATCTTTGGAAATATGGCATGCACCCCACCCATCCACACACGACTTGGATATTTGCCAAAACAACCTAGAGTCTATTGAAAAACCCTGGTTTTATGACATAAAACAATTTTTAGAAAATGGGGGATTCACCGAGGATGCCACATCCAAAGATAAGGCATTCATTCGTAAGATTTCGACCCGATACACCATTCTGGGTGGGGTCTTATACAAAAAGAGTTTTACCGGCATTCTGCTTAGATATATCGACCTAGAGGAGGCTAGGATAGTGATGCATGAGTTCCACGATGGAGAATGTGGAGGTCATGTTAACGCCAACATGATGGCGATGAAAATACTTAGAGGGGGCTATTTTTGGTCCACCCTGAAAAAGGATTGTCATGATCATGTTAGGAAGTGTCATCCGTGTCAAGTGCATGGGCACGCCATTCATATCCCTTCATCTGCATTGCATTCCGTGGTCAGCCCCTGGCCATTTACCAAGTGGGCGTTTGACATCGTAGGCCCAATATTTCCAAAGGCCTCGAATGGGCATCGATTTATTTTAGCAGCCACGGAGTATTTCTCCAAGTGGGTGGAAGCCATTTCCCTAACCAATGTAATGGGGCAACATGTGGTGGCTTTCATCCGGAGGAATATCTTGGCTCGATTTGGGGTTCCACGAGACCTTGTGTCTGATAATGGTACCCCATTCAAGAACGAGTGGATGGTTAAGTTGTGCAACACGTATGGCATAACTCACCACTTCTCCTCGCCCTACTACCCTCAAGGCAACGGCCAAGCCGAAGCCACAAACAAGATTCTCATTAGTATTATTGAGAAAACCTTAGAGAAGGGTAGGACGTGGCACGAGAAGTTGGATGAAGCCTTATGGGCTTATAGGACTTCCATCCGGACTCCCACGAATGCCACACCATTCGAATTGGTCTATGGCACAAACGCCATTCTTCCCATTCATACTCAACTGCATTCATTTCATACATCCATAGCACTCGACCTCCCCCTAGAGACACTTCAGCATGCTAGGATGGCCGAACTAGATTTGCTAGACGAGAGGCGACTCCTTGCCATGGATCATGCTCGTGCATACCGGCAAAGGATAGCCCGACATTATAGCAAACACATGAGACCTCGCCACTTTGAAGTGGGAGATCTGGTCTTAAAAACCATCCACCATCGTGGCCCACACCCCCTAGGCAAGTGGCACCCCAACTGGGATGGACCCTATGTTGTACGAGCAACCACTACGAACAATTCGTATTGGTTGATCGATGTAGAAGGTAGGAATTTAGCAGATCCTATCAATATTTAATACTTAAAGAAGTATCAAGTGTAGGATCTGGATTAAATTCCAGTTTTCGAAAATTTTAAAGGGATAGCTGCCCTGAGACATGTGAATAAGGTGCAAAGGCAAACTCGTGTGACCCTAAGTGAAGAGAATTCGCACTTGTGAAAGAGTGGAGTTTTCAAAATCGTGGTTACATTTCAAAATCCTTCTTCTTACAAAGAAAGGCCTAGTTCAATATAGCAAGATACTTGCAAGTAGTACGTGCTATTTCTAAATAGGCTGATCTGGAATGGATCGAGTGTAGGCTTGGGATAAGTCCTCCCCTCTTCTCTTCTATTTCCAAAAGGAAAACAAAGGCCCAAAACAAAAGGGAATTTCCCATTCAAAGTCTCTTTCCAAAAGAAAGAAACCAGAATTTAAAAGAAAAATCGATTCTCTTATAAAAAAAGAGGGATTAAAGAAAAAATACTCCCAAAGGGAGACCCTCTATGAAAAAAAAGGAAAAAGAGGCCAAAAAGCTCAAAAAGAGCAGTTTTCTGCCTTCTAGGCCTCAAACCACGGGACGCTTCAGAAGGGACCGTGGTATCTCTTTCCCATCCCTGGCTTATCCCAAGCTAAAGCATGGTTCATTTCGAGCAATCCTAAAGTAAAAATAGGATTTGCTTACTTGAATTTCATCTTGTTTGAGAATTCGACATTTCGAGTAAGGTGTAGGAATTTGAAATATGCCTTGTTTTCTTATAAAACCTCTGCTAGATAAGCGAGTGTTAAGACTCAAACAAGGGCAAGCACGAAGAGCTCGAGATCCTTAGGATCGAGGCTCAAGACAGTTGTCCCTTTTGTAAATAGCTTTTGTAAATAAGTTTTGAAAAACGAACATCGAACAGCATAGGATTTGCTCACTTGGAGCAATAGGCCTTGTAAGTCTCTAGAGTTCGACCACATCTGGTCTCTGGGAGGTCGCCACTTTTGGCACCACACCCATGTCATCTGCATTCCACGCATGGTACTTGCATGAACATGATCCCATTTTTAGGACCAGATTCCATAGTACACCCTTTGGCGTGATATCTCCTCCTACCAGAGTTTGTAAATTGAGATTTTTGCTAAAAATGGGACGATCCCATATTCTTCGTGGCTAGATCTAGGGAGACACTAAAAGGGGTGTTTGTCATCTTTGCCCTTATCCAAATCGATTTGGACAAGGCCAAAGAGGGGCATCTGTAAACACCCCGAAATCCCACGAATTTCTCAAAATCCATCTGGTTTTATACAAGCAGCCCCAGAGGGCCATTTTGAGTTTGGAAACCCAGGAGCCTTCCAAACACCCTGTACATATGTTTTGAACTCTATATTTCGAAAACATACAATATGGCTTTTAAAACCTTTTTAAAACATGTTTTGAAACCCCGAAGCGGCTTGGCCCGATCAAGACAGGACCAGGAGAGCTAAGAAGAGCCTGGAACCGGAGCACACGTCAAGCCCGGCACAGCAGCTCTTGTATCACATCCAAACCCCCAGGATCTCGAACGTCCAAGACCCTGTTCTTATCAAAATATCATTTGAAGTCATCTCCGGAAGGCAGAAACGGAGGCGAACGACCATGTTGGCGAAGACCCAACGCAGACGGAGTACTGATGCTGTCAGGCCCCGCACAAATCGTCCGTTTCGAACCCAGCTCGAAGGAGTCAGAGTTTAGTTTGGATTGGATCTGGACCATATATATCCAGATCCCAATCCAAACCCATATGTGGACTTGGATTTGGATTTGGATCCAGAGATCCAATCCAATATCCATATCCATGGCCCACATCACCTTCTCATAAATGAAGGTGGGGCCCACTTGAAATTCACGTGGGATATTGGGCATGAGAGAGAGTGGGGATGGAAAATATCAAGAGTGTTGTAATTAAGCTTGACTTGTGTGTCAAGTTTGGGGTTAATCATGTGGGTTAGCCTAATTGAGTGGGTTTAAGCTTGTAATTAGCCAAAACCCAACCTAGGGCTGCACCAACATGAGGTGGTTAAGGTCTATGGGCCATGCTAAGGGAGCTCCTTCACCTAAACCTAACCCAAAATGCCTAATCCTAGCCTACCACCCTAATCCACCCCTAATCTGAGCCTAATCACCTAACCCACTTCCCTAATCCCGTCCTAATCCCAACCTAATCACCTAACCCACTTCCCTAATCCTTCCCTAAACCTAGGTTAATTTTCCTAAACCTAGCCTAAACCTAGCCTAATCACCTAACCTAGCTCACTAAACCTCACCCTAAAACCCAACCACCTAACCTAGCCCTAAACCCCTAAACCACCCCTAGCCCACAATCTACCCAAACCACTAGTTTTCAAAATATCTGGCCCTACCCTTTCCAGCCCACCTTATCTTAATACCACCCTACCTAAACCACCTAACCACTACCCCAAACCCAGCCCTAACCGACCTACCCATCCTTATTTAAACCCCCCCCCTTTGGGGCGGGTTTTCCCTATCGAGTGGCTTCACCCATCCCAGCCGGGTCCCTTCCTTCCCCAAGTCCAGCCGAGTTCCACCATCTCCCACCTGCTCCACCTGCACCGCCACCTGCTCTCCATCCCACCACCATCTCCCAGCCGGACGCCACCACCATCTCCCAACCGGACGCCACCACTTGCTCTCCATCCCAACCACCCGGCTTCTCTCTTCCATCCACCGCCTCTCCCCATTCGGTAAGTACCCCCCCCCACTCTACCTAACTCCTTCTCTACTCCCTCTCCACTCCTAGCCACCCACCATACCACCACCTTACCTACACATCATCCCTTTTGCTGCCACCATTCTCCCTTAGCCGAACCTATCACAACCTAAACCACCGGCCACTACCTAACTACCCTAACTACACCCGGCCAGCCATCTCTTTTCCCCTAAGACTCCCATTCGGCCTTCCCTTAAATTCCCTTTAGGTCCATACTCCCCAACACTCTACACTCTCCTAGTGACCCTACACACTCACTTGGCCCAGCCCCTTTAAACCCCCACATCAAGGTGACACCCACTTGCAGCCGGCCAGCACCCTTTGTCATCCACCCTCGCGGAGCTCCCGTTTGCAGCCCAAGGTGAAGGCCAAGCCCACGCTCAAGCAAGGCCTCTACGGACCAGCTACTCGTAAGTGCCTAAACTCGGTCTTTAGTTGTATACTTGCTTGAGATTCAATTTGATACGGGGTTGTAATAATGGAGCATAGTCTCCCCCCGCTTGTAATAACGTGGCTTGGCACACCACACACGTGCACTCTCTTAGTTGTGCATGATTTTGAACACACACGGGCCTAATCAGCCCATAATACATAAGTATATACATATACTTTCATTTTCGAAGGGTTTTGCTTAAGTTGGGTGCGTTGTCTTTCAATTCAAGCACTCACACACATTGAGCTTTCGCTCTTATTTGAAAGACCCAAGTAAGGGCCGACCTATACTATTTGGGTTTCATTTCATGTCGTGTGAGTAAGTCTTTCAATTCAAGCACTCTCACACACATTGAGCCTTCGCTCTTATTCCCAAGACCTTAGTAAAGGCCTATTGCAGTTATATTTGGGTTTCATTTATGTCGTGTGTGTAGTATTTCAATTCAAGCACTCTCACACACATTGAGCCTTCGCTCTTACTCCCAAGACCTTAGTTAAGGCCATACTGCAATTTATATTTGGGTTTAATTTCATGTCGTGTGTGTAAGTCTTTCAATTCAAGCACGCACCCACATTGAGCCTTCGCTCTTATTTGCAAGACTCGAGTAAGGGCTCATATACATACTCTATATACATATCTCCCTTCGGCATTTATATTTCAAGTTATTTCCCTTCGGTTATTTCCCTTCAGTATTGTCTTTACATTTCGAGTTTTCCCTTTGGAGTAGCGTGACTTTGCATTGCATCTACACCATACCACGAGGTAGGACGCATATTGCATCGAAGCAAGCCCCGCTCGAAGTCGCCCATGTAGTGGAGTGTTCATAACACACAAACTAGGTGGCCCGAAAAGGGATAAAAGAAAAGACTTAGGCACGTGCAAAATCCACGTGATCTAAAACATACAATCGCATTTTAAAGACCCGAAATAGACACCTCGAACCGCTTCGTAGACTTTCTCTCCAAAACTCGATTTTTGCATAGCGTACAGACTGACCCTTGCGCATCGGTGCAAGAAGGTCTGCGATGACAAGAGCTTGCTTGCTCACAGTCGCCACGTTTAGAAGTCAGTGTTAAAAATATCTTCGCTAGCTTAGGTAAGCTAGCTGGCACGCGCTGTTTGCATACATAGGCCTTAGACACACGAGAGGATCCGCTCCGAGCCCTGAAAAAGGTAAAAAGGCGGGGATTTTCGTGCGTCTACACTTAGGCACGTGCAAATCCACGTGATCTAAAACATGCAATCGCATTTTAAAGTCCCGAAATAGACACCTCGAACCGCTTCGTAGACTTTCTCTCCAAAACTCGATTTTTGCAAAGCGTACAGACTGACCCTTGCGCTCCGGTGCAAGAAGGTTTGCGACGACAAGAGCTTACTTGCTCACAGTCGCCACGTTTAGAAGTCAGTGTTAAAAATATCTTCGCTACCTTAGGTAAGCTAGCTGACCCGCCCTGTTTGCATACATAGGCCTTAGACACACGAGAGGATCCGCTCCGAGCCCTGAAAAAGGTAAAGAGGCGGGGATTTTCGCGCGTCTACAATGGTGCAAAAAGTGGCGACCTCCCAGGGACTAGATGTGGTCGAACTCTAGAGACTTACAAGGCCTACTGCTCCAAGTGAGCAAATCCTATGCTGTTTGTTGTTCAATTTTCAAAACTTATTTACAAAAGCTATTTACAAAAGGGACAACTGTCTTGAGCCTCGATCCTAAGGATCTCGAGCTCTTCGTGCTTGCCCTTGTTTGAGTCTTAACACTCGCTTATCTAGTAGAGGTTTTATAAGAAAACAAGGCATATTTCAAATTCCTACGCCTTACTCGAAACGTCGAATTCTCAAACAAGATGAAATTCAAGTAAGTAAATCCTATTTTTACTTTAGGATTCCTCGAAATGAACCATGCTTTAGCTTGGGATAAGCCAGGGATGGGAAAGAGATACCACGGTCCCTTCTGAAACGTCTCGTGGTTTGAGGCACAGAAGGCGGGAAACTGCTCTTTTTGAGCTTTTGGGCCTCTTTTTCCTTTTTTTCATCGAGGGTCTCCCTTTGAGAGTATTTTTTCTTTAATCTCTCTTTTTCACAAGAGAATCAATTTTTCTTTTGAATTCTGGTTTCTTTCTTTTGGAAAGAGACTTTGAATGGGAAATTCCCTTTTGTTTGGGCCTTTGTTTTCCTTTTGGAAATAGAAGAGAAGAGGGGAGGACTTATCCCAAGCCTACACTCGATCCATTCCAGATCAGCCTATTTAGAAATAGCACGTACTACTTGCAAGTATCTTGCTATATTGAACTAGGCCTTTCTTTGTAAGAAGAAGGATTTTGAAATGTAACCACGATTTTGAAAACTCCACCCTTTCACAAGTGCGAATTCTCTTTACTTAGGGTCACACGAGTTTGCTTTTGCACCTTATTCACATGTCTCAGGGCAGCTATCCCTAAAATTTTTCGAAAAATGGAATTTAAATCCAGATCCTACACATGATACTTCTTTAAGTATTGAACATTGATACTTCTTTCGAAAATCTTTTGCAAACATTCGATATGAGTGCATTGGGTTTTGGATTTTACCAAGAGATCATCTACATACACTTCTACGAGCTCATGAATCTGATCATGGAAGATCGTGGTCATGGCTCTCTGGTATGTTGCGCCGGCATTTTTCAAACCAAAGGGCATGACTGTATAGCAGTACGTGCCCCACAGGGTTGTGAATGCGGTCTTACCCTTATCTCGTGGACTTAATTTAATTTGATTATAGCCTCAATAGCCATCCATAAACGAAAACATTTCATGATTTGCAGTACTATCGACTATCAAATCTATGTTTGGTAAAGGATAATTATCCTTTGGAGTGGCTTTGTTCAGGTTTCTGAAATCGATGCATATTCGAATTTTCCCATTGGTTTTTCGAACCACAATGATATTTGATAACCAATCAGAATACGCAATGGGTTTTATAAATCTGGCTTTTATCAGATCTTCTAAACCCTCTTTGACTTGCGTGTGTATATTCAGATGTATTTTCCTAAGCTTCTGCTTTATAGGTTTTACATCCGTATCTAAGGGAAGACGATGTTCGACAATGCTGGGGTCTATGCCCGGCATGTCTTCATACGTCCATGGAAACACTTCTAAATAGGTTCGTAGAAATGAAATGAATGCTGATCTTTCATGTTCATGCAAACATGCGCCTATCTTGATGAGTTTGGGATTGGAATCACTCCCTAGGTTCACCTCTATGAAATCTCCTCCTACTGAATTGGAAGGTCTTTCAAAATCGAGAATTTTATGAAATTCTGGGAGCTCAGAAGCGGGATCTTCCTCAAGGGGATCCACTTTTGGGCTTCGATCATTCTCATGGGTTATAGACCTGAGGGAATTTGATGCGTGAGTTTTCAAAAGACCTGGTTTTATACTTGGATTTTCAATTGATTTCAAAATTTTTGGTCTGGCTATGCAGACGACGTTCCTTTAGAAGTCCTTTTCTTTTTCCAAAGTCTTACCAGGAGCAGCTATGTACAAAATCTTTTTGGTATTTTGTAGATTTTTTATTTTTTTGGGTTTTTGCAAAACAAGAACTTTAGGAACTATACAATCTATTCTATTTTCGAGTTTTTGATTTTCTAGTGTTTTTGGCTTTTGCAATTTTTCCATTTTTTTGATTTCGAGTTTTTCAAATGTTTTTGTATTTTTATAAAAGGGATCTTCCATCATACCTACAAAGGGAAAACACTACGGGTTAGACTCGGAATAAGAGGTCTAAATCGCAAGTCTCTTCTAGGGTAGGCTCCAGGGCACCCTTGACCCAAGTGGTCATAAGGGGTGGCTCTGGCGGTATTTTGGGAGTATAACCGATCCCATATCGGCTTGGGTTTGCCCTAGGAAGGATTGGTTCTAGGAGACCCTGGTTTTGTGCCCCTAGACTTTTATAGGGCGTATAACCCACGTTCAACAGCATGTTCCATGATTTTTTATTTTTTGAAAAGTTAGAGTATAAATCGTGGTCCTGGAACTTGCTGTCGTCCATATCATGCTCGTATGGCTTTTTGTCCAGGGGTTTTGGAAATAAGGGATGTTTGGGTCTTCCTAGAAGGGTCGGGATTGGGAGGGGGCCAGCTTTGGGGGTCCCCTGACGTATACGACCTTCCTAGGGTTTTCTAACACGAGCCTTGGCGGCTCAACCATGGTCTGCCCCAGGTTAGCCTCATGGGCATGGGAACTCGACAAACAAGGGGAGTTTATGATCCCCTGAAGCTGAGGGTGACTCTCACCTAGGATCACCATGACTTGGTCCCTAAAAGGGATCTTGACACACCTGTGGAAGGTGGATGGCACAGCTCACAAGCTGTGTATCCAGGGCCTTCCCAACAAGTTATGGAACACCCCCGTGTATGTGATCCCTCCCATTTCCATTGGGAGTTCGATCGATCCTAAGGGTCTAGACGGATTCCCATCGTATCCAATGATAACGATGGGGCTTGGGTTCACAGAAGTCAAGGTGACTCCGATTTTATATGCCACATGAAGTGGAAGGATGTTGAGCCCTCCTCCCCCATCAATAAGGCACCTATCCACAGAGTGGTTATTCAGAACCACCTCGATATGCAGGGCCTGGTTGTGGGACTCGTAGGGTCTATCTACATCATCTTCCGAGAAAGTGATGGGCGATTTTGCTCCTATTGACGCCACTTGGTCAGACAGGGATTCAAGACTTATGTTCGAACTAACCTTGGCTCTTTCTAGAATTTTCTCTAGCACGAGTCTATGCCTAGGCGAAGTTTGTATAAGCTCTAGGATGGACATGTGGATAGGAATCTTTGAAAGATGGTTTTCGAAATCATAAGGGTTTAAAATGATTTTCCCATTGTTTGCTTTCGGCAGAACTCCAGGAATACATGCTTTTAAGGGGCTAGGCACACTGACCACCTTTTTAGAACTTTGTAGGTGCGGGGGTTGATAGATCCTCCCGGATCTTGTCACTTCCCCCACGACCAACCTAGGGTTCACACTTAAACTGGCTCTAATCATGAGTTTTGGAGCACCTTGAATCCTTAAAACTGGTTTAGTCGGGGATTCAGCTCTTGGTGGTCCCCAAATGACTACTTGGGCGGGTTTCTAGTAAAGTACAAGGGTAGACGCACAAGTGGATCGACCAGACTCAGACGAATGCGCTAGATCTTTTAAAAAGGTGAGGGTACATACCTCCTTTCCTTTTCCACTGCTACTGGCGTGCTTGAGAAAGGGTTCTTTAAAGATAGCTTGAGTTGGCTTAGGTTCCGCAGTGACTTGGAGCCGGCCCTCCGCTATCAAGTTCTCGATTTTGTTTAAAAGGGAGAAACAACGCTTTGTATCATGGCCTTTGAGCCGATGATACTTGCAAAAGCGGTTTAAATATCCCCCTTTGGAAGTGACTCCCTCGGGGATTTCGGGGAGTTCAATCATGCCCTGGGCAAGTAGGAGGTCTAGGACCTCCGACACAGGTTGCCCTAGCAGAGTGTACTCCCATTTTTCAACAGGTTTTTGGAAGTTTCTCTCCCTTTTGTTTTCTAATTTTTCAAAATTTTTAGAAGTTGTCACCGGGCTTGGATCCACCCGGACATTAGCCATTTTATGGGGCTTTGCCCCTTTGTCCGCGGTGGATGGCCCATAGTTGATGGGCTTCTCCAAGTGAGTTTTTAAAAAGGCACTTCCTTTCCATAAGTGATCGTATATCCCTTTCTTCAAATTGGTTTCGAAAAAGGATGCTTTTTTGATCAACTTATGGAAAGTTGAGATTTCGTAAAGCGAGAGAAGGGTCTTTAACTCTTTTTAAAATTATCCAGGATGAGCATGACTACGCATCCTTCGGATATTGGCTCTCGCACTTGCCCTAAAAGGGACCTCCATCGTATAATGAAGGCATGCACGTCTTCGTTCATGCCTTGCTTTGTATCCCTTAAAGTGTTTAAAGTCGGCGTGACTTCTACGTTATGTGCAAATCTTTGCATAAAGCAATTCGCTAACTCTTCAAAAGTAGCGAACTGGCTTAGATCGTAGGAAGCCAGCCATTTGGCAGTTGTGCCTTTAAGGGATAGAGGGAACCAATACACCCATTTTATCGAGTCCTTTTTCTTCTTATGGGCTTGATGCGAGAAAAGTTGCAGGTGAGACCTAGGGTCCCCCATGCCGTCATACCGATGGAAGTTCGGTATTTCATCGTCACTGTCTGTTTCATAATCCATGGGTAGGAAATCAAACAGGGCGTAACTCTTTTTCTCTTTATTTTACACTTTCAGAAGCTGTTGTAGGACTTTACTATCCTTTTGTGTGAAGGACTCGTGGTATTGGTTGCCTTCCATTACGGAGGCCTCTTTATGTTTGCGAGGTTTTTTCAGGTCTTTTCTTGGCCTTTTGTTCACCATTCGATGAACATGAATTGCCTGCCTCAGCCTCTTGGCTGAGAGCATCGATTTTGGCCTCGAATTCCCTCCTCAAATCTTCTATCTCTTCTAGTTTGATTTTATTTTTCAAAATCCTCCTAGAGTGAGAACTTGATGCGCATGAGCCTTGGCTTGACACTTCACTTGGGTTGGATTTTGACATGCTTTCAAGCTTTCAAAATTCCTATGTATGAAGTACAACAAAAAAGAGTTAAAAATAACACCTTTGGAAAATATTTTTCACAAGGTTTCTAAGATGACTCGATTTTTCAAAAGACTCACGTCCCACCGGGCGTGTCAAATCCTATAGACGCAGAAAGTTCTCGCTTTTGGTTCATAGGCCTGAAGTAAATCTTTTCGTGTGTCTAAGTCCTATTTAAGCAAAAGGGCATGTCAGCTAGCTTACTTAAGCTAGCGAAGAGATATTTTGAAATATGACTCCTAACGTGGCGACTGTGAGAAAGCAAGCTCTTTTCATCACAGACCTTCTTGCACTGATGCGCAAGAGTCAGTCTGTACGCTTAGAAAATTGAGTTTTAAAATATGAGAACCTACGGAAATGTTTGAGGTGTTCGATTCGGGTTGTTTTTGTATGATTTTCAAGTTTTATTTCACGTGGATTTGTACGTGCCTATGTCTTTCTTTTTATCCCTTTTCGGGCCAACTAGGTGTGTGTTATGAACACGTGACCTAAGTGAGGCGACTTTGAGCGGGAGTATGGGAAATACAATGCAGAAGGGAAATGACTTGAATGTAAATTGCAAAAGAGAAATATGGCTATATCTTAAGAGCGGAAAGGCTCAATTGTGCAAGTGTGTGTCGTGTATATATATAAAGACTACCCACACTACTGAACCTTAAAACCCAAATCTTAAAGACATAGCCGAAAGGGAAATACTTATAATATATATGGGCCCGAAGGTCGCCAACGTGTTGCGTTGGTGTTGTGTGTATATTGAAAGACAACTCACACGACTTAAATGAAACCCAAATATAAATTGCAATATGGCCTTAACTAAGGTCTTGGGAGTAAGGGCGAAAGCTCAATGTGTGTGAGTGTAGAATTGAAGTACTACGCACACGACATGAAATTAAACCCAAACATAAATTGCAATAGGCCTTAACTAAGGTCTTGGGAGTAAGAGCGAAAGCTCAATGTGTGTGAGTGTATAATTGAAATACTACGCACACAACATGAAGTAAAACACCTAAGGGAAATTATAACACGGCCCTTACTTGGGTCTTGAAAATAAGAGCGAAAGCTCAATGTGTGTGAGTGTGAGAATTGAAAAACAACGCACACAACTTAAGCAAAACCCCACGCAACTTAAATTATATAAGTAAGTCTATATCTTAAGGGCTGATTAGGCCCATGTGTGTGTCAAAATCGTGTGCAGCTAAGAGCGAGATAGGCTCAAGTGCAGGTGTGTGTGGGTGTGCCAAACTACGTTATTACAAGCAGGGGGAGACAATGCTCCGTTATTACAACCCCGTATCAAATTTAATTAAGCTTAAACAAGTCTATAAGCAAGGACCGAGTTAGGCACTTACATATAGCTGGTCCAGAGGTGACTTGCTTGAGCTTGGGCTTGAGTGTCGCCTTGGGCTACAAGAGGGAGCTCCTCGGAAGGGCGCGACAAAGGAGGGTGCTGGCCGAATGGCAAGGGCATGGGTGATGGTGCCTTGGCGCTAGCCGAATGGAGGGGGTGCTGCTGCCTTGGCTGGGGTAGTTAGGGGGAGCTTAGGAAAGGAAAGGAAGCTAGGGGGTGTCACTAAGGTGTGGGGGCTGTCTAAGGGAAAGGAGGGACAGGTCCTAGGGAAGGTAGAGCTAAGGGTCTTGACTAGGGGTTGTCTAAGGGAAAGGAGGTAAGGCTACGGGTGTTGCAGTCGGTTGTGGCTGAATGGTGGCAGGTAGTTAGGTGGTAGCCGGCTGGATGAAGTGGAGGTTAGACTAAGGAAGGGTGGTATGTGGTGGCTGAGAGTGGAGGGGGAGTGAAGACAGGGTGGTATTATGATGGGGTACTAACCGGAGAGGAAGGTGAAGGTGGCGGGTGTCCAAGGGAGGCATCCGAACGGTGGCAGGTTGGTGCAGTCGGGTGGAAGGTGGCGTGGAGTGAAGCTGGCCGGGAGGTGATGGTGGTGTGGAGTGGAGCTGGCCCAAGTTCCATGGTGGAGCACGTGAGAGAAGAGAGCAAGGGATGAGAGAGGAGAGGGGGCTCGGCTGGCCCAAAAGGAGTTTAAAAAACCCGCCCACTAGGGGGGGGGGGTTTATAGGATTTGTTGGGGTCGGTTGGGGCTGGTTTTGGGGGACTGGTTTAGTGGTTAGGTGGTGGTGGTTTGGGAATAAGGTGGGCTAGATATTTAGGGGGGGCCAGATATTTAGGTTAGGTGGTTTTAGGGATATGGTGTGCTAGGGTTTTAGGTGGGGTGGTTTAGTGGTTTAGGGCTTAGCTAGGTGGGTTGGGCATAGGGTGAGGTTTAGTGAGGTGGGTTAGGTGTTTAGGCTAGGATTAGGTCGAGATTAGGGTGTAAACACCCCGAAATCCCATGAATTCCTCAAAACAACCTAGTTTTATAAAAAGCAGCCCCAAAGGGCCATTTTGAGTCTGGAAACCCAGGAGCCTTCCAGACAACCCTGTACATATGTTTTAAACTCTGTATTTCAAAAACATACAATATGGCTTTTAAAACCTTTGTAAAACATGTTTTGGAACCCCGAAGCAGCTTGGCCTAATCCAGACAGGACCAAGAGAGCCAAGGAGAGCCCGGAACCGGAGCACCTGTCGAGCCCGGCACAACAACTCTTGCATCAAATCCACACCCCTAGGATCTCGAACGTCCAAGACCCTGTTATCATCGAAACCTTGTTTGAAGTCATCTCTGGAAGGCGAAAACAGAGGCGGACGATCATGTTGGCGAAGACCCAACGCAGACGGAGCACTGATGCTGTCAGGCCCCGCACAAACCGTTCGTTTCGAACACAGCTCGAAGGAGTCAGAGTTCAGTTTGGATCGGATCTGGACCATATATATCCAGATCCCAATCCAAACCCATGTATGGACTTGGATTTGGATTTGGATTCAAAAATCCAATCCAATATCCATATCCATGGCCCACATCACCTTCTCATAAATGGAGGTGGGGCCCACTTGAATTTCACGTGGGATTATTGGCATGAGAGAGAGTGGGGGGTGGATAAGATCAAGTGTGGTTGTAATTAAGCTTGACTTGTGTGTCAAGGTTGGGGTTAGTCATGTGGGTTAGCCTAATTAAGTGGGTTTAAGCTTGTAATTAGCCAAAACCTAACCTAGGGCTGCACCAACATGAAGTGGTTAAGGTCTATGGGCCATGCAAAGGGAGCTCCTTCACCTAAACCTAACCAAAAATGCCTAATCCTAGCCTTCCACCCTAATCCGCCCCTAATCTGAACCTAATCACCTAACCTACTTCCCTAATCCCGGCCTAATCCCAACCTAATCACCTAACCCACTTCCCTAATCCTTCCTAAAACCTAGGTTAATTTCCCTAAACCTAGCCTAATCTTAGCCTAATCACCTAACCTAGCTCACTAAACCTCACCCTAGAACCAACCCACCTAACCAAACCCTAAACCTCTAAACCACCCCTAGCCCACAACCTACCCAAACCACTTGTATCTAAAATATCTGGCCCTACCCTTTCCAGCCCACCTTATCATCATACCACCCTACCTAAACCACCTAACCACTACCCCAAACCCAGCCCTAACCGACCTAACCAAGCCCTATATAAACCCCCCTCTTGGGGGCGGGTTTTCCCATCTAGAAGCCCACCCATTCCCAGCCGGGTCCTCCACTTCCCCAAGCTCAGTCGCTTGCTCTACCTGCTCCACCTGCTCCACATCCGACCGCCACTTGCTCCACATCCCACTACCACTTGCTCCACATCCCGCCACCACCTGCATCACTTCCCCAGCCCAGCCGAACGCCACCACCTGCACCACTTCCTTCCAGCCGAGCGCCACCCTCTCTTCACTCGGTAAGTGCCCTACCTTCCACCTTACTCCCTCTTCACTCCCTCTCCATTCTCAACCACCTAATCCACTCCCATATCACCCTAACACCAGCCCTTCCACTTGCTGCCACCAGCCCCACTCAGTCGAACCCATAGCATCCTAACTACCCGCCACCACCTAGACCTTCTAGCTCCACTTGGCCACCCTAACAACCCGCCAACCTTAAGTGTCCCATTCGATCTTCCCTTAGTGCCATACTCCCTTGCTAGCAGCCGGCCACCTTCAAGGCACCCGGCCAGCACCCCTTGTCGTTCAACCTCGCGGAGCTCCCTTTTGCAGCCCAAGGCGAAGGCCAAGCCCACGCTCAAGCAAGGCATCTTCGGACCAGCTATTAGTAAGTGCCTAACTCGGTCTTTAGTTGTATACTTGCTTGAGATTCAATTCGATACGGGGTTGTAATAACGGAGCATAGTCTCCCCCCGCTTGTAATAACGTGGCTTGGCACACCCACACACGTGCACTCTCTTAGTTGTGCACGATTTTGGACACACATGGGCCTAATCAGCCCCTAATACATAAATATATATATATACTTTGATTTTGTAGGGTTTTGCTTAAGTTGGGTGTGTTGTCTTTCAATTCAAGCACTCTCACACACATTGAGCTTTCGCTCTTATTTGAAAGACCCAAGTAAGGGCCGACCTATACTATTTGGGTTTCATTTCATGTCGTGTGTGTAAGTCTTTCAATTCAAGCACTCTCACACACATTGAGCTTTCACTCTTATTTGAAAGACCCAAGTAAGGGCCGACCTATACTATTTGGGTTTCATTTCATGTCGTGTGTGTAAGTCTTTCAATTCAAGCACTCTCACACACATTGAGCTTTCGCTCTTACTCCCAAGACCTTAGTCAAGGCCATACTGCAATTTATATTCGGGTTTAATTTCATGTCGTGTGTGTAAGTCTTTCAATTCAAGCACGCACCCACATTGAGCCTTCGCTCTTATTTTGCAAGACCCGAGTAAGGGCCCATATACCTACTCTATATACATATCTCCCTTCGGCATTTACTTTACAAGTCATTTCCCTTCGGTTATTTCCCTTCGGTTATTTCCCTTCAGTATTGTCTTTACATTCGGGTTTTCCCTTTGGAGTAGCGTGAGTTTGCATTGCATCTACGCCATACCATGAGGTAGGACGCATATTGCATCAAAGCAAGCCCCGCTCGAATTCGCCCATGTAGTGGAGTGTTCATAACACACAAACTAGGTGGCCCATAAAGGGATAAAAGGAAAGACTTAGGCACGTGCAAATCCACGTGATCTAAAATTTGCAATCGCATCTAAAAGACCCGAATTAGACACCTCGAACCGCTTCGTAGGCTTTCTATCCCAAAAACTCGATTTTTGCAAAAAGTACAAACTGACCCTTGCGCATCGGTGCAAGAAAGTCTGCGACGACAAGAGCTCACTTGCTCACAGTCGCCACGTTAGAAGTCAGTTTAGAATATATCTTCGCTAGCTTAGGTAAGCTAGCTGGCATGCCCTGTTTACACAAATAGGCCTTAGACGCACGAGAGGATTCGCTCCAAGCCCTGAAAAGGTGAGAGGCGGGGATTTTTTCGCGCATCTACATAGGGGAATTAGGCTATGTTTAGGGAAGGATTAGGGAAGTGGGTTAGGTGATTAGGTTGGGATTAGGGAAGGATTAGGGAAGTGGGTTAGGTGATTAGGCTAGGATTAGGTCAGGTTTAGGGCAAATGCTAGGATTAGGGGTTTTGGCTTAGGATTGGGTTAGGAGCATCCCTTTGCGTGCCCCATGGACTTAATTGCATCATGTTGGTGCAGCCCTAGGTTAGGTGTAGGTTCATACAAGCTTAAACCCACACTAATTAGGCTAACCCACATGATTAACCCAAAACTTGACACACAAGTCAAGCTTAATACATTTCCCTCACATTTAATCCTCCCCATTCTCTCTCATGCCCAAGATCCCACATGAATTTTAAGTGGGCCCCACCTCCATTTATGAGAAGGTGATGTGGGCCATGGATGTGGATATTGGATTGGATCTTTGGATCCAAATCCAAATCCACATATATGTTTGGATTGGGATCTGGATATATATGGTCCAGATCCAATCCAAAACTGAATTCTGACTCCTTCAGGGTATGTTTGAAACGAACGGTTTGTGCGGGGCCTGACAGCATCAGTACTTCATCTTGCGTTGGGTCTTCGCCAACATGGTCGTCCGCTTTTGTTTTCACCTTCCGGAGATGATTTCAAAGAGTTTTGTTAATAACAGGGGTTTGGATGTTCGAGATTCTGGGGATGAATCTAACACGAGAGTTGATGTGCTGGGCTCGACATGTGCTCCGGTTCCAGGCTCTCTTTTGCTCTTCTGGTCCTGCTTTCATCAGGCCAAGTCGCTTTGTGGGGTTTCAAAAAACCTTTTAAAAGGTTTTAAAACTATATTATACATATTTTAAAACATATATAGTTTAAACATATGTACAGGGTTTGTCTGGAAGGCTCCTGGGTTTCCAAACTCAAAATAGCCCTTTGGGGCTGCTTTTACAAAACCAGGTTATTTGAGAAGTTCGTGGGATTTCGGGGTGTTTACAACTGCACCTGCTTATTATGAGTAGTGACAGGTTTGGAAAGCTCTGCACATCACAACACTTGCTTAATATGAACAATAGTGGATTTGGAAGGTTTGGCCAGCACTTACCTTCCAAAATAAAGCCCCAACCACTAAGGCAACTTGCCTTAGGAGTATTTGCAGCAACTAGGTAGTCTTTGGCCTATAAAAGGAGCTCCAAACAGGCTCCAAAAACCGATCCGAGTTGATAAGATGCAATCCATGCTGTGGAAAATCCAATCCAAGATTGAGCCCATCTGAGTTAAAAGGAATCCGAGTGAGAACCAATTCGAGCTGTGGGAGATCAAGTCAAAGAAAGAGAGAAAGAGAGGGAGAGAAGGAAGAGGAGGGTTGCCACTGACCGTCCATGTCTAGTTGCTCGCTGCCCATCACCTCCACGTCGTCCACCATCTCTATTTACAGGTTTTGATTCTTGTATTAGTTGCATAATCTCTGGAAAATCTATCATTAAGGAGCCATAGTCTCCATGAAAACATGTTGATGCAAACCCAAGGACGATGCTCACCTTTTCTTTCATGTTATTATTGATTTAAACGTATATATCGATCCTTCAACTCCACGAACACACTCAAAATCATAAATCTATTTGTTTTTTCATGATTCACGTGATTTCTAGGATTGGAATTGATTGATTTTTATGCTATAGATCGTTTTAATCACAAATAGAACATGCACAATTTTTTTTGTAAATCTGAAGTTCTGAAACTACACTTTGCACACACCTGTTCACGAAATTTTCTGTAATTAACGGCTGATCCAATCAAGTCGATATTTGTCACACTAAACTAGACATATCCATGAGCGTCTAGTAAAAATTTTAAGATTTTATACATTGTTTAACATGGTCAATTAAATCTGAAACTTTTTGTAAAAACTAGAACAGGTTCTGGGAAGTCAGAAAACTCTATGACATATGTCTACTATTTATTTCATTTCTCTGTACATACTGCATCAAAGTGAATGAAAATTGTTACTTTGGAAATCTAACATCCATACCTTTTCAACAAAACAAATTTCATAAAAATTTAATGTCTGAGCACAGAGATATCAGTGTTTTTCTAAGTCTCTGAGGTTCTGGCACAGAACTGTTCCGAGTTCCTGACTGATATGTAGTTTTAGATTTAATTATGAGAATCTATATTACTAAAATATAAAATAAAAATATTTTTTGATTCTGTACATATATGTGTACCTTTTGTAAAAATTTTAGAATTTTCCAAAACTCAGAAGTATTTTTAAAAAAATTGGAGAATAGGTCTCTGAAAATAGAACCAGTTTCTATTTTTCAGAACCTGAAATTTTCCAAAAGCAACAACTAAATCACGATTTTTAAATTGGGATTTTGCTTTTTCGAAATTTAACTGATTTCAAATATTTTCCAAGTGTCTAGGCTGACCCTTGAGCACCGGTTCAAGAAGGCCTACATTGATAAGAACTCACTTGTCCACAATCGTCTAAGAAAGTCAAAAAATCACCTCTTTGTTAGTTTCAGTAAACTAACTGGTACATTGGCGCACACGACGTAGCTTCGAGAATTTTGTTTCAAATCTTAATGGGTTTTAAAATAAAAATTCACGTCTACAGTGACACATCTTTCAACAATTCGATATAAATCATGAATCATTCATGGCCAATAGAAGTGTTCTTTTAGTAGCTTGAGGGTTTTGTGTTCCCCAAAATGACCAGTCAGGCCTCCACAATGAGCCTCTCTCATGAACAACTCTCAATGTGAACCTTTGGGAACACACAGTTTGCCGTTTCAAAAAAAATAGTTGTCTACTTGATAGAAATCGTTCAGGCCTCCTTGTTGACTTACAAAACTGAGTGGAGGGAAGTCAGAATCACCATCGTATTGATCTTTCAAGACCTCCAAACCCAACATTCAAGCATTGAGAATGGTGATCAATGAATATCGACATGAAAATGCATCAACTACCACATTAGAGTTCCCCTTTTTATATCAAATGGTATACAGAAAAGTTACAAGTATTCCACCCACTTGGTATGATGTTTGTTCAGCTTACCTTGTCCATTGAGATACTTGAGCGATTAATGGTCAGTATGGATCACGAACTCGTTCTGTAATAAATAGTATTGCCAAGTTTGTAAGCCACAAATCAAGGCATAAAACTCCTTTTCATAAGTTGAGTAGGTTAGGATGGCTTCTCTCAACTTTTCACTAAAATAGGCAATAGCCCATTGTTCATGCATCAACACTGCCCCGATTCCAACTCCATTTACATCACATTCAACTTCAAAGGCCTTGTTAAAGTCGGGTAGTGCAAGAATTGGTGTGGTGCATAGTCTTGCCTTGATCGCTTCAAAACTTCATTGGCAAGCTGTGTTGGCAAGTTGTGGTCCACTGAAATGCTGGTTTTTGCTTGATGCAATCAGTTAAGGGGGTTATCATGCTACTGAAATTCTTGACAAAACGACGATAAAAGGAGGCCAATCCATGGTAGTTGCAAACATCTGACGTACTGGTCGGAACTGGCCATTTTTGGATTGCCTTGATCTTTTATGGGTTAGCCTTAACTCACTCAGAGACAATGTAACCAAAAATTTACACTTGGGGCTAACAAAATTGACACTTCTTAAGGTTTCCAAAATGCTTTTGTTGGCGCAAGACTGCCATTACTCTCTTGAGGTTCAGGAAATGCTCATTTATCTCTTTATTGTAAATGAGAATGTCATCAAAATACACGATGACAAATTGGCTAATAAAGTCTCTCAACAAATGATTCCTGAAATGCATAAAGGTGGTGGGTGCATTAATGAGTCCAAATGGCATGATAAGCAGACCTAGCTTTGTCTTGAAGATCGTCTTCCATTCATCTCCATCCTTAATTCGAATTTGGTGGTATCCGATCTTTAGATCAATTTTTGAGAAGATTTTAGCACGTCTAACATATTGTCTAACTATGGAATGAGATAACGATATTGAACGGTTATCTTGTTGATGGCACGTTGTAGACGCGCGAAAATCCCCGCCTCTCGCCTTTTTCAGGGCTCGGAGCGGATCCTCTCGTGTGTCTAAGGCCTATGTATGCAAACAGGGCGTGCCAGCTAGCTTACCTAAGCTAGCGAAGATATTTCTAACACTGACTTCTAAACGTGGCGACTGTGAGCAAGTAAGCTCTTGTCGTCGCAGACCTTCTTGCACCGATGCGCAAGGGTCAGTCTGTACGCTTTGCAAAAATCGAGTTTTTGGAGAGAAAGTCTACGAAGCGGTTCGAGGTGTTATTTCGGGTCTTTAAAATGCGATTTGCGTGTTTTAGATCACGTGGATTTGCACGTGCCTAAGTCTTTTCTTTTATCCCTTTTCGAGTCACCTAGTTTGTGTGTTATGAACACTCCACTACATGGGCGAATTCGAGCGGGGCTTGCTTTGATGCAAATATGCATCCTACCTCGTGGTATGGCGTAGATGCAATGCAAACTCACGCTACTCCAAAGGGAAAGCCCGAAATGTAAAGACAATACTGAAGGGAAATAACCGAAGGGAAATGACTTGTAAAGTAAGTGCCGAAGGGAGATATGTATATAGATTATGTATATGAGCCCTTACTCGGGTCTTGCAAATAAGAGCGAAGGCTCAATGTGGGTGCGTGCTTGAATTGAAAGACTTACACACACGACATGAAATTAAACCCAAATATAAATTGCAGTATGGCCTTGACTAAGGTCTTGGGAGTAAGAGCGAAGGCTCAATGTTTGTGAGAGTGCTTGAATTGAAGTACTACACACACGACATAAATGAAACCCAAATATAACTGCAATAAGGCCTTTACTAAGGTCTTGGGAATAAGAGCGAAGGCTCAATGTGTGTGAGAGTGCTTGAATTGAAAGACTTACACACACGACATGAAATGAAACCCAAATAGTATAGGTCGGCCCTTACTTGGGTCTTTCAAATAAGAGCGAAAGCTCAATGTGTGTGAGAGTGCTTGAATTGAAAGACTTACTCACACGACATGAAATGAAACCCAAATAGTATAGGTCGGCCCTTACTTGGGTCTTTCAAATAAGAGCGAAAGCTCAATGTGTGTGAGTGCTTGAATTGAAAGACAACGCACCCAACTTAAGCAAAACCCTTCGAAAAATGAAAGTATATATATGCACTTATGTATTAGGGGCTGATTAGGCCCGTGTGTGTTCAAAATCGTGCACAACTAAGAGAGTGCACGTGTGTGGGTGTGCCAAGCCACGTTATTACAAGCGGGGGGAGACTATGCTCCGTTATTACAACCCCGTATCAAATTGAATCTCAAGCAAGTATACAACTAAAGACCGAGTTTAGGCACTTACGAGTAGCTGGTCCGTAGAGGCCTTGCTTGAGTGTGGGCTTGGCCTTCGCCTTGGGCTGCAAATGGGAGCTCCGCGAGGGTGAATGACAAAGGGTGCTGGCCGGCTGCAAGTGGGGTGCGGGATAGGTGCCTCGAAGGTGGGCGGCTGCAAGTGGGTGTCGCCTTGATGTGGAAAATTAAAGGGGCTGGGCCAAGTATGTAGGTGGGCTGGAAAGGGTAGGGCCAGATATTTTGAAAACTAGTGGTTTGGGTAGATTGTGGGCTAGGGGTGGTTTAGGGGTTTAGGGCTAGGTTAGGTGGTTGGGTTTTAGGGTGAGGTTTGGTGAGCTAGGTTAGGTGGTTAGGCTAGGTTTAGGGAAATTAACCTAGGTTTAGGGAAGGATTAGGGAAGTGGGTTAGGTGATTAGGTTGGGATTAGGCCGGGATTAGGGAAGTGGGTTAGGTAATTAGGCTCAGATTAGGGGTGGATTAGGGTGGTAGGCTAGGATTAGGCGTTTTGGGTTAGGTTTAGGTGAAGGAGCTCCCTTTGCATGGCCCATAGACCTTAACCACCTCATGTTGGTGCAGCCCTAGGTTAGGTTTTGCCTAATTACAAGCTTAAACCCACTCAATTAGGCTAACCCACATGACTAACCCCAAACTTGACACACAAGTCAAGCTTAATTACAACACTCTTGATATTATCCATCCCCACTCTCTCTCATGCCCATAATCCCACATGAATTTCAAGTGGGCCCCACCTCCATTTATGAGAAGGTGATGTGGGCCATGGATATGGATATTGGATTGGATCTCTGGATCCAAATCCAACTCCAAGTCCACACATGGGTTTGGATTGGGATCTGGATATATATGGTCCAGATCCAATCCAAACTGAACTCTGACTCCTTCGAGCTGGGTTCGAAACGGACGATTTGTGCGGGGTCTGACAGCATCAGTACTCTGTCTGCGTTGGGTCTTCGCCAACATGGTCGTCCACCTCCGTTTCTGCCTTCCGGAGATGACTTCAAAGGATGTTTTGATGATAACAGGGTCTTGGACGTTCGAGATCCTGGGGGTATGGATTTGATACGAGAGTTGTTGTGCCGGGCTTGACATGTGCTCCAGTTCTGGGCTCTCTTTGACATTGTTGGTCCTGTCTTGATTAGGCCAAGCTGCTTTGGGGTTTCAAAAACGTGTTTTAAAAGGTTTTCAAAAGCTATATTACATATTTTTGAAATACAGAGTTTAAAACATATGTACAGGGTTGTCTGGAAGGCTCCTGGGTTTCCAGACTCAAAATGGCCCTTTGGGGCTACTTGTACAAAACCAGATGAATTTGAGAAATTCATGGGATTTCGGGGTGTTTACAGATGCCCCTCTTTGGCCTTGTCCAAATAGATTTGGATAAGGGCCAAGATGACAAACACCCCTTTTAATGTCTCCCTAGATCTATCCATGAAGAATATGGGATCGCCCCAATTTTTAGCAAAATCTCAATTTACAAACTCCGGTAGGAGGAGATATCACGCCAAAGGGTTTTACTATGGAATCGGGTCCTAAATGGGATCATGTATATGCAAGTACCATGCGTGGAATGCAAATGACATGGGTGTGGTGCCAAGAGTGGCGACCTCCCAGAGACCAGATGTGGTCGAACTCTAGAGACTTACAAGGCCTACTGCTCCAAGTGAGCAAAATCCTATGCTGTTCGATGTTCGGTTTTCAAAACTTATTTACGAAACTATTTACAAAAGGGACAACTGTCTTGAGCCTCGATCCTAAGGATCTCGAGCTCTTCGTGTTTGCCCTTGTTTGAGTCTTAACACTCGCTTATCTAGCGGAGGTTTTATAAGAAAACAAGCTTCATTTCAAATTCCTACGTCTTACCCAAAACGTCGAATTCTCAAACAAGATGAAATTCAAGTAAGTAAATCCTATTTTTACTTTAGGATTCCTCGAAATGAACCATGATTTAGCTTGGGATAAGCCAGGGATGGGAAAGAGATACCACGGTCCCTTCTGAAGCGTCCCGTGGTTTGAGGCATAGAAGGCGGAAAACTGCTTTTTTTGAGCTTTTTGGCCTCTTTTTTCTTTTTTTCATAGAGGGTCTCCCTTTAGGAGTATTTTTTCTTTAATCCCTCTTTTTCATAAGAGAATCGATTTTTCTTTTTGAAGTCAGATTTCTTTCTTTTGGAAGGAGACTTTGAATGGGAAATTCCCTTTTGTTTTGGGCCTTTGTTTTCCTTTTGGAAATAGAAGAGAAGAGGGGAGGACTTATCCCAAGCCTACACTCGATCCATTCCAGATCAGCCTATTTAGAAATAGCACGTACTACTTGCAAGTATCTTGCTATATTGAACTAGGCCTTTCTTTGTAAGAAGAAGGATTTTGAAATGTAACCACGATTTTGAAGACTCCACTCTTTCACAAGTGCGAATTCTCTCACTCAGGGTCACACGAGTTCGCCTTTGCACCTTATTCACATGTATCAGGGCAACTATCCCTAAAATTTTCAAAAAATGGAATTTAATCCATATCCTACACATGATACTTCTTTAAGTATTGAATATTGATAGGATCTGCTAAATTCCTACCTTCTACATCGATCAACTAATACTAATTGTTCGTAGTGGTTGCTCGTACAACATAGGGTCCATCCCAATTGGGGCGCCACTTGCCTAGGGGGTGTGGGCCACGATGATGGATGGTTTTTAAGACCAGATCTCCCACTTCAAAGTGGCGAGGTCTCATGTGTTTGCTAAAATGTCGGGCTATCCTTTGCCGGTATGCACGAGCATGATCCATGGCAAGGAGTCGCCTCTCATCTAGCAAATCTAGTTCGGCCATCCTAGCATGCTGAAGTGTCTCTAGGGGGAGGTCGAGTGCTATGGATGTATGAAATGAATGCAGTTGAGTATGAATGGGAAGAATGGCGTTTGTGCCATAGACCAACTCGAATGGTGTGGCATTCGTGGGAGTCCGGATGGAAGTCCTATAAGCCCATAAGGCTTCATCCAGCTTCTCATGCCATGTCCTACCCTTCTCTAAGGTTTTCTCAATAATACTAATGAGAGTCTTGTTTGTGGCTTCGGCTTGGCCGTTGCCTTGAGGGTAGTAGGGCGAGGAGAAGTGGTGAGTTATGCCATACGTGTTGCACAACTTAACCATCCGCTCGTTCTTGAATGGGGTACCATTATGAGACACAAGGTCTCGTGGAACCCCAAATCGAGCTAAGATATTTCTCCGGATGAAAGCCACCACATGTTGCCCCATTACATTGGTTAGGGAAATGGCTTCCACCCATTTGGAGAAATACTCCATGGCTGCTAAAATAAATCGATGCCCATTCGAGGCCTTTGGAAATATTGGGCCTACAATGTCAAACGCCCACATGGTAAATGGCCAGGGGCTGACCACGGAATGCAATGCAGAGGATGGGATATGAATGGCGTGCCCAGAAACTTGACATGGATGACACTTCCTAACATGATCGTGACAATCCTTTTTCAGGGTGGACCAAAAATAGCCCCCTCTAAGTATTTTCATTGCCATCATGTTGGCATTTACATGACCTCCACATTCTCCATCGTGGAACTCATGCATCACTATCCTAGCCTCCTCTAGGTCGATACACCTAAGCAGAATGCCGGTAAAACTCTTTTTGTATAAGACCCCACCCAGAATGGTGTATCGGGTCGAAATCTTACGAATGAATGCCTTATCTTTGGATGTGGCATCCTCGGTGAATCCCCCATTTTCTAAAAATTGTTTTATGTCATAAAACCAGGGTTTTTCAATAGACTCTAGGTTGTTTTGGCAAATATCCAAGTCGTGTGTGGATGGGTGGGGCGCATGCCATATTTCCAAAGATCTGGTCCCTAAAATGGGATCGACCTTCAGGGCTGAACCCAAGGAGGAGAGGGCATCGGCGATGCCATTGTCCTCTCTTCCTACGTGTGTGAGCTTACACGACTGGAAGGACTGGACCAATCTAGTGGCCAACTCGTGATATGGAAGTAGTTTCTCATTACGTACTTGCCAAATTTTCAAAACCTGGTTTATCACAAGGAGTGAATCTCCAAAGACCTCGATGCATGATGCCCCTAGAGTTTTCAAAATCCTTAAGCCTTGTATGAGTGCTTCATACTCAGCTACGTTGTTGGAACATTCGAAATCTAAGCGGACTGCTATGGGAATCTCGCCCTTTTCAGGGGAGATTAGGATGACCCCGACACCAGCCCCTCGTTGGTTTCGTGCCCCATCGAAGTGCATCTTCCACACTTGGTTTTCGAAAGAATTGGCCAAAATGTGGTTTTGAAAATGGTTTTGCAATATGCCTTCATCAGGCATTTCGACAAGAGTGGGATATGTGTCCTCTAAGGGGAATTCAACCACGTAATCTGCTAGGGCTTGCCCCTTAATAGAGATCTGGTGATGGTATTTCAGATCATACTCCATTAGAAGGAGTTGCCATTTGCCCAATCTACCCGTGAGAATGGGTTTTTCGAACAAGTGCTTGATTGGATCAAGCTTGGACACTATCCAGATCTCATGATCTAGGAAATAGTGTCTGAACTTCTGGCAGGCCCAGACTAGGGCCAAGCACGTCTTCTCCATGGCTTAATAATTTCGTTCATAAGCCAAGAGAGTTGTAAACACCCCAAATCTTCTATTTTTCAAAAACTCTCAAAACACCAAAAAGCTCGTTTGAGCCAAAACGACGACCTGTTTTGAAATGTGAAAACAGGTACAGAAGGCAAAAGAAGACCCTAGGCCCGAAGAGGATTCAAGCCCAGAGCTTCAGAAGCCACTCCCTGATAAAAAAACAAAAGAAAGCAGAGCCCATTTGATGAAAAGCTCAACGGAGTCCAGAACGGCGAGACGGAGTCCGGACGACAAAGTTGGGGAAAACCCAGCACCAGACGGAGCACTGATGAAGCTAGTGCCCGCACAGATCGTTCGCCTCGAGAAGCCAAGAAGGACTGTCCGAAGAAATTTTGATTTGGATCTGGACCATATATATCCAGATCCAAATCCATGTAATGAATAGTGTTTGGATTTGGGCCAATCCAAATAGTGTTTGGGTCGATCCAAATAGTGTTTGGATTTGGATTGGATCCAAATAGTGTTTGGATTGGATCGGATCTGGATCAAAATATCCAGATCCGTATCCATAAAAATATTGGGTTTGGATCGGATACAGATCTCAAAATATCCGAGATCCAATATCCAGATCCAAATAGTGTTTGGATTTGGGTATGGATCCAAACCCCAAACCCAAACCCAAATCCAAGACCCACCTCAAATCTCTATAAATAGAGGTGAGGGGGTCCATGTAAAGGGTTCATGCAAATATTTGGGAGAGAGAGGGAGTGATAGACCTAGCCATGTGGGCTCATTGGGTGAGGTGGGTTCAAGCCATGTGGGCTAAGTGGGTCTAGACCAAGTGGCTGCAACCAAGGTGGGCTGGACCAAGTGGCTGCAACCGTGGAGACGTGGGCTCAAGCCAAGAAGGACCGGCTCCAAGAGGTAAACCTAACCCCAACCTAGCCTAGGTTCGAACCTACCTAACCCTAACTGAACCTAACCCTAACTGAACCAACCTAACCCTAACTGAACCCTAACTAGACCTAACCTAACCCCAACCGCCTCAAACCATCCCTAACAAACCCCAAAAACTTCACCCCGGCCGGCCGTGAGCAACCAGCGCCTGCCGCGCTCCCCTTCTGCTACCGCGCGCCCCCTCTGTCGCCTGCCGCGCGCCCCTTCTGCTGCCACGCGCCCTGCTTCCTGCCGTGCGCCCCCTCTCTCGCCTACACGCCCCGTGCCGCAGCCGTCCCGCGCTACTGCGCGCCCTGCGCCCCAGCGCGCCCAGCGCCAGGCGCCCGTCTGCTGCGCCAGGCGCCAGACGCCTCCCTGCCGACCCGACTGCCTCCCTGCCGCCCTGTCCACCTTCCTGCCGACCTGACCACCCCCCTGGCCGTGACCTGCACCTCTTCCAGCCACCTAGGACAGACCCTAGACAGCCCCATCTTTGCCGAACCTTAGTTCCCCTAAGGCCCTAACCGTGCCCCATAAAACCTCCCTCAAAGCTCCCTAGGATAACCCCCTCTTGGCTGCCCAAGGTGAACCGTGAGCCCACATGCAAGCAAGTTGAACATGGACGAGCTATTTGTAAGTGTCTAAACTTGGTCTATTACATTAACTTGCTTTATATTCAATTAAATTTTGATACGGGGTTGTAGTAAAGGAGCTTCGTCTCCCCCCGATTGTAATAACGTGGTTTGACACACCCACACACACACGCACTTGAGCCTTTCCGCTCTTAGTCGTACACTTCTTGCACACACACGGGCCTAACAAGCCCTTAATATATAGTTATATTTATATATTTTAAGTCAAGGGGTTTTTAATTAAGTCGTGTGTGTTGTCTTTCCATTTTCCACACGCACACACATTGAGCCTTCGCTCTTACTCCCAAGACCTTAGTAAAGGCCTTATTGCAGTTATATTTGGGTTTCATTTATGTCGTGTGCGTAGTACTTCAATTCTACACTCACACACATTGAGCTTTCGCTCTTACTCCCAAGACCTTAGTCAAGGCATATTGCAATTTATATTTGGGTTTCATTTCATGTCGTGTGTGTAAGTCTTTCAATTCAAGCACGCACACACATTGAGCCTTCGCTCTTATTTACAAGACCCAAGTAAGGGCCCCTACATATACTCTATATAAAGTATTTCTTTCGGCTACGTCTTTAAGATTCGGGTTTTAAGGTTCAAGTTGTGTGCGTTGTCTTTCAATATATACACGACACACACTTACACAATTGAGCCTTTCCGCTCTTAAGATATAGCCATATTTCCCCTTCCGCTATTTACTTTACAAGTCATTTCCCTTCGGCTATTTACTTTACAAGTCATTTCCCTTCGGCAATTTCCCTTCGGTATTGTCTTTTAAATTCGGGTTTTCCCTTTGGAGTAGCGTGAGTTTGCATTGCATCTACGCCATACCACGAGGTAGGACGCATATTGCATCGAAGCAAGCCCCGTACTCCCGCTCAAATTCGCCCCATGTAGTGGAGTGTTCATAACACACACCTAGGTGGCCCATAAAGGGATAAAAAGAAAGACTTAGGCACGTGCAAATCCACGTGATCTAAAATCTGAAAATCGTACAAACCCGAATCAAATCGTGCAAGACTTAGGCTATTTCGATGCACGCCCATCGTGCCTAAGTAGATTAAAATTTGAAAGACTTAGGGTCGTCCAAACCTTACAAAGTCAAAATCGCCCAAATGCATGGTTTTCAAAAGGTTTTAAAACACTTCTTCATTCAAGATATATTTTGAGTTAAACTTGTTTCAAAACGAAGTCTCTAAGCGTACAGACTGACCCTTGCGCATCGGTGCAAGAAGGTCTGCGACGTAAAAATCCCGCTTGCCTACAATCACCTTTCAAAAGTCAGATTATTTTCAAAACATACTTTGCTAGTTAAAGTAAACTAGCTGGCACGCCCATAAAGCGAAGTAGATTGCGAGAAGGTTCACTTCAGGCCTAAGAACCCGCAAGTGAAAATTTTCGGTGTCTACAGATTTGGCACGCCCGGTGGGACCCGGGACTTAAGCAGACTTCAAACAAACGAGTTATACTCAAATTTTCGGAAAAAAGAGTGTTTTTTTCAAAAATCGTGCATTCTTAGGAAAATTGCATGAAAATGGATAGAAAGCTACAAAAATCTTCGTTGAGTAAACTAAAAGAGGTTTTCAAATCAGATAAAGCCCAAAGAGAGCTCGATGAGATTGAAAAAATATTTCAAAAGATGGATGCTTTAAGCAAGGAGCTTAAAGCCCATCGAACACATAGCAGCTCTTCAAGGGCACATACATATCGTGAATTGAAAACCGATCTCAAACTCAACGAAGGATTGGAGATTAGAGACAAATCCCGGCAAAGGGATAAGTCGTCCACTCCTACAACTTCAAGCTTTTCAAAATCCATAGAAAAACCAAAAAAAGATTTTTCTATTTCAAAAAACCAAAAAAATCTTGAAAATTTGGAAAAAGACCAAACAATTGAAAAACAAAATTTTGAAATTTCGAAAACTTCCAGTAAAAGTCCTAAGTCTAGGCACACACATACAGTGGGACATGAAGTCCACACCCTACAAAGGAACGAGAGTGAAAAACAGGAAGGTTTCGAAAGGAAACGCCTCGTTAAACCCCGGGGGCTCAAAACAGAGTTACCCGGGAAATCGGCTTGCTCTCACCCTGAAAAGGTAGACAAGCCACAAAGAGGTATGCCTGAAACCCATCCTTCTCAAGACTCTCTTCTTCATGTAGGGTCATCAGATGCATTGGATAACCCCTTTGCACACACAAACCCACAAACTGTGCCAAAACTTGAGGATTTTCAAGGTGCGTCAACTGTCGTGCACCATTCAAAGGAATTTCAAAAACAAAAAGAAGTTCCGAAAATGGTAGACATGGAGACCCCTAATGCATGCATCGACATCTTAGGAGCTCATAACCCTACCATAGAAAAACCCACTTCTTCGAGCCTAGTCTTGTGCCCTGGAGCCAAGGCTATGGCTTTAAAACAAAAAAATCAATCCCTAGGGGCACCACGAGTTGAACCTAGGGACCAAGTCAAAAACTTCAAGGGACCTTGCATGGCTCCCCTTGAAGTAAATTTTTCCCAAAATGGGGTATGGAACCATAAGTTTTCCATAACCCTGCTATGTCCAAAACTCCTCAAGGAACCAAGCTTAGCTTTCCTTGAGGGCAAAGTCTCCCAAACCAGGTTTGTATGGAAGCCCAAGTCTTCCATCACCCCGGAATCCAAACTCTCGATATCCAAAAGGGTATATATCCCCAACATGGACGATTCCATGTTCCAAGACCATGATTTATATCAAAACTTTTCGAAAAGCAAAAAGTCTTGGAACATGATTCTGAATATGGGATATAAACCCTACGCGGGCCTGGGAACCCGAAACCAAGGTAGGCTTGAGCCTGTCCTACCTAGAACCAATAGGGAACGATATGGACTGGGCTACAGCCCACCCATACCACCAGAGCCGCCACCTAAGACCATCTGGGTCAAGGGTGCCTTGTAGAATCTCTAAAACCGAAACCCATGTCTTAGACCTATCTGATTAGAGTCTGATTCATGAATGTTTTCTTTGAAGGTTCAATGGAAGATCCCTACTTTTGAAAAAGACAAAAAAAGTTGAAAACTCTCAAAAACTCAAAAACATTTGGAAAAACGAAAATTCCGAAAAGAAATTTTGTTTCAAAAGCCTTTGGCCATGTACAAAGCCCATTTTCGAAAAATTGTAAAAATGCTTTCAAAAAAAAAAAAAATGTATATACTCCCTAAAACCAAGTATCCAAAAAGCTGGTCCTATCCACCCTTTTGCCTAGAGCTTTTTCAAAAATGAAAAGCTCGAGAATCACCAAAGCAATGAGGAATAAACACCTCCAAGCTTCCTGAACTTCGCAAAATCCTTAACTTTTGGAAAATTGGGGATTTTTAGAAATAAGTTATAGTGTGTGCATAAGCATCATGCATTACACTTTGAAATCATTCATATGCATCGAGTCTAGGCATCATTCTAGAAATCGAATTCAGGGTTTTGCAAAATCAAAGGGGCAATAAGAGTCGACCCCCTAAGTATCGAGCCTTCATAGGCATGTCTCCATACAAATCAAAACCAAAACACCTTCGAGGCAAATTTTAAAAGGAAATGAAAATCTTGAAAAAGGGTTACCCATTTCACAAAAACCTTTCATGGCTTTGAAAAGAAAGATTTTCTTCAAACTTCTGGTTTATATGAAAACCTTGGTTGTGTTAGAACATGAATCTCACGATGAAATATGGAGACCATGTCAAAACTAAAACCTGATGGCCATGACGATCACTTAGGGCTGGTTATGTTTCCCATCCTTGAGCAAAAAGTATCATAATCATGTTAGAAAAACCATGGAAGTGCATGGACATGAACATACCATTGTCCATCCAAAATCCCTTTGAAAAGCCATGGCCCTTCACCATATGGCCATGCGAAATTCCCATCAAGCTAGGGGCATTTTTAAACACAGCCCCTAGACACTTTCCATGGATAAGCGAATGCATCTCCTTCATGATTTGTGAGATACATTTCATGTGTTCATCGTTGCATAAAAACATGTATTTCCATTTTAAAATCACATGGAGTGCATAGCATGCATCACATCACCCCGAAGAAAGCCCAAAATCATGGCAAACTCGAGTAGGAATGTCCCCATGTCTTCAAAAGGGCAACAAAAGTTAGAAATTTGTTGATATTGTGGGTAGAAATTAGCAAAACCCCGAAAATGCCCGAATATTCAAAAGGGTTTATGCTGAATTCCTTTTCAAAAAGATTTTGAAAAATCGAACTCCTTTGAAACTTCTTGAAAGAAGGATCGAAGTAGATTGTATAACCCCGAATGGAGGAATCTATACTTTTCGAAAAGTAGAGTCTTCCAAAAATGAATTGGCGATATTTCAAAGAACCCTGGCTTACAAGATTAAGCCTTGTTTAAAATATCAAAATATTTTCGAATAGCAGATGCTATTAAGAAATAGGACGATCTCGTTTGAATCGAGTAACTAAAGGGATAAGCCCTCCCCCATCCTACTTTCTCTCCGAAAAGGAAAATTGGTTGTTTTCAAAAGAAAAACAAAAAAACGAGAATGCAAAAACTCCTCCGAAAGTGGTCTTCCCTTCATAAACAGGGAATACAAAAACTCCTCCGAAAGAGGTCTTCTCGTTTCAAAAGAAAAAGGAGATATAAAAACACTCCTCCCAAAGAGGTCTTCCCTTCATAAACAGGGAATACAAAAACTCCTCCAAAGAGCTGCTCTCCTTTAAAGAAAAGAGGGATTAATGAAAAAATACTCCCAAAGGGAGACCCTCTATGAAAAAGAAACAAAAAGCCAAAGCTCCAAAGAGCGATTTTCCGATTCTTTGCCTAAAACCACGGGACGCTTCAGAAGGGACCGTGGTATCTCTTTCCCATATCCCTACGGCTTATCCCCGAGGAAAAATATTCAAATTTGCGAAAATCCTAAAGTACGAATAAAATCGGCTTATTTGGATTTCATTTTGTTTGAGAACTCGACTCTGTTTTGTAGGAAATGGAACTTTGAAATGTTTTCCAAGTTTTCCTACCCAAAAACCTCTACTGAGTAGCAGGTATTGAAACCCGAATGAAGGGAAGTATGAAAAATGGAAGTCCTTTTCGATACAAGTTAAAAGGAGTTCCTTTTCAAAAAGAAATTTTCGAAAAACCCACGAATGTCAAAAGGACATGGGTAAAAACCTGCTCGGAGCAACCAGCCTCAAAAGGCTCTCTTCGGGCTCAAAAACAAAAATAAATTTTTTCTCATGCATGCATTCAAAGAGTCATTCGTGCATGATCATACATATAGGGAAATAGCTAGGAAAAGCCCCCTTTTGCTGAAAATCCCCACTTGTGGAAAAAGAAAACAGGGTTTTTGCAAAATAAATGGTGTATTCTCGAGAAAATTTGAGAGAACGGGGTGTTTCTTCTTTGCCATTATCCAAATACATTTGGATAATGCCAAAGAGGGGCATCTGTAAACACCCCAAATCTTCTATTTTTCAAAAACTCTCAAAACACCAAAAAGCTCGTTTGAGCCAAAACGACGACCTGTTTTGAAATGTGAAAACAGGTACAGAAGGCAAAAGAAGACCCTAGGCCCGAAGAGGATTCAAGCCCAGAGCTTCAGAAGCCACTCCCTGATAAAAAAACAAAAGAAAGCAGAGCCCATTTGATGAAAAGCTCAACGGAGTCCAGAACGGCGAGACGGAGTCCGGACGACAAAGTTGGGGAAAATCCAGCACCAGACGGAGCACTGATGAAGCCAGTGCCCGCACAGATCGTTCGCCTCGAGAAGCCAAGAAGGACTGTCCGAAGAAATTTTGATTTAGATCTGGACCATATATATCCAGATCCAAATCCATGTAATGAATAGTGTTTGGATTTGGGCCAATCCAAATAGTGTTTGGGTCGATCCAAATAGTGTTTGGATTTGGATTGGATCCAAATAGTGTTTGGATTGGATCGGATCTAGATCAAAATATCCAGATCCGTATCCATAAAAATATTGGGTTTGGATCGGATACAGATCTCAAAATATCCGAGATCCAATATCCAGATCCAAATAGTGTTTGGATTTGGGTATGGATCCAAACCCCAAACCCAAACTCAAATCCAAGACCCACCTCAAATCTCTATAAATAGAGGTGAGGGGGTCCATGTAAAGGGTTCATGCAAATATTTGGGAGGAGAGAGAGGGAGTGATAGACCTAGCCATGTGGGCTCATTGGGTGAGGTGGGTTCAAGCCATGTGGGCTAAGTGGGTCTAGACCAAGTGGCTGCAACCAAGGTGGGCTGGACCAAGTGGCTGCAACCATGGAGACGTGGGCTCAAGCCAAGAAGGACCGGCTCCAAGAGGTAAACCTAACCCCAACCTAGCCTAGGTTCGAACCTACCTAACCCTAACTGAACCTAACCCTAACTGAACCAACCTAACCCTAACTGAACCCTAACTAGACCTAACCTAACCCCAACCGCCTCAAACCATCCCTAACAAACCCCAAAAACTTCACCCCGGTCGGCCGTGAGCAACCAGCGCCTGCCGCGCGCCCCTTCTGCTACCGCGCGCCCCCTCTATCGCCTGCCGCGCGCCCCTTCTGCTGCCACGCGCCCTGCTTCCTGCCGCGCGCCCCCTCTGTCGCCTACACGCCCCGTGCCGCAGCCGTCCCGCGCTACTGCGCGCCCTGCGCCCCAACGCGCCCAGCGCCAGGCGCCCGTCTGCTGCGCCAGGCGCCAAACGCCTCCCTGCCGACCCGACTGCCTCCCTGCCGCCCTGTCCACCTTCCTGCCGACCTGACCACCCCCCTGGCCGTGACCTGCACCTCTTCCAGCCACCTAGGACAGACCCTAGACAGCCCCATCTTTGCCGAACCTTAGTTCCCCTAAGGCCCTAACCGTGCCCCATAAAACCTCCCTCAAAGCTCCCTAGGATAACCCCCTCTTGGCTGCCCAAGGTGAACCGTGAGCCCACATGCAAGCAAGTTGAACATGGACGAGCTATTTGTAAGTGTCTAAACTTGGTCTATTACATTAACTTGCTTTATATTCAATTAAATTTTGATACGGGGTTGTAGTAAAGGAGCTTCGTCTCCCCCCGATTGTAATAACGTGGTTTGACACACCCACACACACACGCACTTGAGCCTTTCCGCTCTTAGTCGTACACTTCTTGCACACACACGGGCCTAACAAGCCCTTAATATATAGTTATATTTATATATTTTAAGTCAAGGGGGTTTTTAATTAAGTCGTGTGTGTTGTCTTTCCATTTTCCACACGCACACACATTGAGCCTTCGCTCTTACTCCCAAGACCTTAGTAAAGGCCTTATTGCAGTTATATTTGGGTTTCATTTATGTCGTGTGCGTAGTACTTCAATTCTACACTCACACACATTGAGCTTTCGCTCTTACTCCCAAGACCTTAGTCAAGGCATATTGCAATTTATATTTGGGTTTCATTTCATGTCGTGTGTGTAAGTCTTTCAATTCAAGCACGCACACACATTGAGCCTTCGCTCTTATTTACAAGACCCAAGTAAGGGCCCCTACATATACTCTATATAAAGTATTTCTTTCGGCTACGTCTTTAAGATTCGGGTTTTAAGGTTCAAGTTGTGTGCGTTGTCTTTTAATATATACACGACACACACTTACACAATTGAGCCTTTCCGCTCTTAAGATATAGCCATATTTCCCCTTCCGCTATTTACTTTACAAGTCATTTCCCTTCGGCTATTTACTTTACAAGTCATTTCCCTTCGGCAATTTCCCTTCGGTATTGTCTTTTAAATTCGGGTTTTCCCTTTGGAGTAGCGTGAGTTTGCATTGCATCTACGCCATACCACGAGGTAGGACGCATATTGCATCGAAGCAAGCCCCGTACTCCCGCTCAAATTCGCCCATGTAGTGGAGTGTTCATAACACACACCTAGGTGGCCCATAAAGGGATAAAAAGAAAGACTTAGGCACGTGCAAATCCACGTGATCTAAAATCTGAAAATCGTACAAACCCGAATCAAATCGTGCAAGACTTAGGCTATTTCGATGCATGCCCATCGTGCCTAAGTAGATTAAAATTTGAAAGACTTAGGGTCGTCCAAACCTTACAAAGTCAAAATCGCCCAAATGCATGGTTTTCAAAAGGTTTTAAAACACTTCTTCATTCAAGATATATTTTGAGTTAAACTTGTTTCAAAACGAAGTCTCTAAGCGTACAGACTGACCCTTGCGCATCGGTGCAAGAAGGTCTGCGACGTAAAAATCCCGCTTGCCTACAATCACCTTTCAAAAGTCAGATTATTTTCAAAACATACTTTGCTAGTTAAAGTAAACTAGCTGGCACGCCCATAAAGCGAAGTAGATTGCGAAAAGGTTCACTTCAGGCCTAAGAACCCGCAAGTGAAAATTTTCTGTGTCTACAAGAGTTTTCGAAATATAATAGATGGCAAACTCCTTATGGGTGTTATCCTCATATTGAGCCAATAGGGCTCCTAAAGCATTTACATGCACGGAGATGTATAATAAAAGCGGTTTTCCTTGCTTTGGAGGATTCAAAACAGGGGGATTAACCAAGTATGCCTTCAGTCTCTCGAAGGACTTTTGGCATTCGTCATCCCATAAGAATTTCGTACCCTTCCTCAACAGTTTGTTGAAGGGTTCACATCTAGTTGCCAGATTCGATATGAATCGGCGCACGGATTGTAATCGACCCTGGAGGCTACGGATTTGGGTGAGATTGGAGGGTGGAGCCATGTCTATGATGGCTCGACACTTAGAGGGGTCGACTTCTATTCCCCTTTGGCTCACCATAAAGCCTAGAAGCTTCCCTGATTCTACCCCGAACACACATTTTTGAGGGTTTAGCTTTACTTTGTAAAGCCTAAGCCTTTCGAAAATCTTTTGTAAACATTCGATATGGGTGCATCGGGTTTTGGATTTCGCCAAGAGATCATCTACATACACTTCTACAAGCTCATGAATTTGATCATGGAAGATCGTGTTCATGCCTCGTTGGTATGTTGCGCCGGCATTTTTCAAACCAAAGGGCATGACTGTATAGCAGTACGTGCCCCATGGGGTTGTGAAGGCGGTCTTACCCGGCATTTCTCTTTGAATGCATGCATGAGAAAAAAATTTATTTTTGGTTTTTGAGCCCGAAGAGAGCCTTTTGAGGCTGGTTGCTTCGAGCAGGTTTTTACCCATGTCTTTTTGACATTCGTGGGTTTTTCGAAAATTTCTTTTTGAAAAGGAACTCCTTTTAACTTGTATCGAAAAGGACTTCCATTTTTCATACTTCCCTTCATTCGGGTTTCAATACCTGCTACTCAGTAGAGGTTTTTGGGTAGGAAAACTTGGAAAACATTTCAAAGTTCCATTTCCTACAAAACAGAGTCGAGTTCTCAAACAAAATGAAATCCAAATAAGCCGATTTTATTCGTACTTTAGGATTTTCGCAAATTTGAATCTTTTTCCTCGGGGATAAGCCGTAGGGATATGGGAAAGAGATACCACGGTCCCTTCTGAAGCGTCCCGTGGTTTTAGGCAAAGAATCGGAAAATCGCTCTTTGGAGCTTTGGCTTTTTGTTTCTTTTTCATAGAGGGTCTCCCTTTGGGAGTAATTTTTTCATTAATCCCTCTTTTCTTTAAAGGAGAGCAGCTCTTTGGAGGAGTTTTTGTATTCCCTGTTTATGAAGGGAAGACCTCTTTGGGAGGAGTGTTTTTATATCTCCTTTTTCTTTTGAAACGAGAAGACCTCTTTCGGAGGAGTTTTTGTATTCCCTGTTTATGAAGGGAAGACCACTTTCGGAGGAGTTTTTGCATTCTCGTTTTTTTTTTTTTTTTTTTTTCCCTTTGAAAACAGCCAATTTTCCTTTTCGGAGAGAAAGTAGGATGGGGGAGGGCTTATCCCTTTGGTTACTCGATTCAAACGAGATCGTCCTATTTCTTAATAGCATCTGCTATTCGAAAATATTTTGATATTTTGAACAAGGCTTAATCTTGTAAGCCAGGGTTCTTTGAAATATCGCCAATTCATTTTTGGAAGACTCTACTTTTCGAAAAGTATAGATTCCTCCATTCGGGGTTATACAATCTACTTCGATCCTTCTTTCAAGAAGTTTCAAAGGAGTTCGATTTTTCAAAATCTTTTTGAAAAAGAATTCAGCATAAACCCTTTTGAATATTCGGGCATTTTCGGGGTTTTGCTAATTTCTATCCACAATATCAACAAATTTCTAATTTTTGTTGCCCTTTCGAAGACATGGGGACATTTCTACTCGAGTTTGCCACCCTTTTGGGCTTTCTTCGGGGTGATATGATGCATGCTATGCACTCCATGTGATTTAAAATGGAAATACATGTTTTTATGCAATGATGAACACATGAAATGTATCTCACAAATCATGAAGGAGATGCGTTCACTTATCCATGGAAAGTGTCTAGGGGCTGTGTTTAAAAATGCCCCTAGCTTGATGGGAATTTCGCATGGCCATATGGTGAAGGGCCATGGTTTTTCAAAGGGATTTTGGATGGACAATGGTGTGTTCATGTCCATGCACTTCCATGGTTTTTCTAACATGATCATGATACTTTTTGCTCAAGGATGGGAAACATAACCAGCCCTAAGTGATCGTCATGGCCATCAGGTTTTAGTTTTGACATGGTCTCCATATTTCATCGTGAGATTCATGTTCTTTATCCTAACACAATCAAGGTTTTTATATAAACCAGTAGTTGAAGAAAATCTTTCTTTTCAAAGCCATGAAAGGTTTTTGTGAAATGTGTAACCCTTTTTCAAGATTCTCATTTCCTTTTTTAAAATTTGCCTCGAAGGTGTTGGTTTTGATTTGTATGGAGACATGCCTATGAAGGCTCGATACTTACGGGGTCGACTCTTATTGCCCCTTTGATTTTGCAAAACCCTGAATTCGATTTCTAGAATGATGTCTAGACTCGATGCATATGAATGATTTCAAAGTGTAATGCATGATGCTTATGCACACACTATGGGTTAACTTATTTCTAAAAATCCCCAATTTTCCATAAGTTAAGGATTTTTGTGAAGTTCAGGAAGCTTGGAGGTGTTTATTCCTCCTTGCTTTGGTGATTCTCGAGCTTTTCATTTTTGAAAAAGCTCTAGGCAAAAGGGTAGATAGGACCAGCTTTTTGCACACTTGGTTTCAGGGAGTATATACAATTTTCGAAAGCATTTTTACAATTTTTCGAAAATGGGCTTTGTACATGGCCAAAGGCTTTTGGAAATAAATTTCTTTTTGTAATTTTCATTTTTCCAAATGTTTTTGAGATTTTGAGAGTTTTCAACTTTTTTTGTCTTTTTCAAAAGTAGGGATCTTCCATTGAACCTTCAAAGAAAACATTCATGAATCAGACTCTAATCAGATAGGTCTAAGACATGGGTTTCGGTTTTAGAGGTTCTACAAGGCACCCTTGACCCAGATGGTCTTAGGTGGCGGCTCTGGTGGTATGGGTGGGCTGTAGCCCAGTCCATATCGTTCCCTATTGGTTTTAGGTAGGACAGGCTCAAGCCTACCTTGGTTTCGGGTTCCCAGGCCCGCGTAGGGTTTATATCCCATATTCAGAATCATGTTCCAAGACTTTTTGTTTTTCGAAAAGTTTTGGTATAAATCATGGTCTTGGAACATGGAATCGTCCATGTTGGGGACATATACCCTTTTGGATATCGGGAGTTTGGATTCCGGGGTGATGGAAGACTGGGGCTTCCATACAAACCTGGTTTGGGAGACTTTGCCCTCAAGGAAAGCCAAGCTTGGTTCCTTGAGGAGTTTTGGACATAGCAGGGTTATGGAAAACTTATGGTTCCATACCCTATTTTGGGAAAGATTTACTTCAAGGGGAGCCATGCAAGGTCCCTTGAAGTTTTTGACTTGGTCCCTAGGTTCAACTCGTGGTGCCCCTAGGGATTGATTTTGTTTCAAAGCCATAGCCTTAGTTCCAGGGCACAAGACTAGGCTCGAAGAAGTGGGTTTTTCTATGGTAGGGTTATGAGCTCCTAAGATGTCGATGCATGCATTAGGGGTCTCCATGTCTACCATTTTCGGAACTTCTTTTTGTTTTTGAAATTCCTTTGAATGGTGCGCGATAGTTGGCGCACCTTGAAAATCCTCAAGTTTTGGCACAGTTTGTGGGTTTGTGTGTGCAAAGGGGTTATCCAATGCATCTAATGACCCTACATGAAGAAGAGAGTCTTGAGAAGGATGGGTTTCAGGCATACCTCTTTGTGGCTTGTCTACCTTTTCAGGGTGAGAGCAAGCCGATTTCCCGGGTAACTCTGTTTTGAGCCCCCGGGGTTTAACGAGGCGTTTCCTTTCGAAACCTTCCTGTTTTTCACTCTCGTTCCTTTGTAGGGTGTGGACTTCATGTCCCACTGTATGTGTGTGCCTAGATTTAGGACTTTTACTTGAAGTTTTCGAAATTCCAAAATTTTGTTTTTCCATTTTTTGGTCTTTTTCCAAATTTTCAAGATTTTTTTGGTTTTTTGAAATAGAAAAATCTTTTTTTGGTTTTTCTATGGATTTTGAAAAGCTTGAAGTTGTAGGAGTGGATGACTTATCCCTTTGCCGGGATTTGTCTCTAATCTCCAATCCTTCGTTGAGTTTGAGATCGGTTTTCAATTCACGATCTGTATGTGCCCTCGAAGAGCTGCTATGTGTTCGATGGGCTTTAAGCTCCTTGCTTAAAGCATCCATCTTTTGAAATATTTTTTCAATCTCATCGAGCTCTCTTTGGGCTTTATCTGATTTCAAAACCTCTTTTAGTTTACTCAACGAAGATTTTTGTAGCTTTCTATCCATTTTCATGCAATTTTCCTAAGTATGCACGATTTTTTGAAAAACACTCTTTTTTTTCGAAAATTTGAGTATAACTCGTTTGTTTGAAGTCTGCTTAAGTCCCGGGTCCCACCGGGCGTGCCAAATTGTAGACAACGAAAATTTTCGCTTATGGGTTCTTAGGCCTGAAGTGAACCTTTTCGCAATCTACTTCGCTTTATGGGCGTGCCAGCTAGTTTACTTTAACTAGCAAAGTATGTTTTGAAAATAATCTGACTTTTGAAAGGCGATTGTAGGCAAGCGGGATTTTTACGTCGCAGACCTTCTTGCACCGATGCGCAAGGGTCAGTCTGTACGCTTAGAGACTTCGTTTTGAAACAAGTTTAACTCAAAATATATTTTGAATGAAGAAGTGTTTTAAAACCTTTTGAAAACCATGTATTTGGGCGATTTTGACTTTGTAAGGGTTGGACGACCCTAAGTTTTGCACGATTTGATTCGGGTTTGTACGATTCTCAGATTTTAGATCACGTGGATTTGCACGTGCCTAAGTCTTTCTTTTTATCCCTTTATGGGCCACCTAGGTGTGTGTTATGAACACTCCACTACATGGGGCGAATTTGAGCGGGAGTACGGGGCTTGCTTCGATGTCAATATGCGTCCTACCTCGTGGTATGGCGTAGATGCAATGCAAACTCACGCTACTCCAAAGGGAAAACCCGAAATTAAAAGACAATGCCGAAGGGAAATTGCCGAAGGGAAATGACTTGTAAAGTAAATAGCCGAAGGGAAATGACTTGTAAAGTAAATAGCGGAAGGGGAAATATGGCTATATCTTAAGAGCGGAAAGGCTCAATTGTGTAAGTGTGTGTCGTGTATATATTGAAAGACAACGCACACGACTTGAACCTTAAAACCCGAATCTTAAAGACGTAGCCGAAAGAAATACTTTATATAGAGTATATGTAGGGGCCCTTACTTGGGTCTTGTAA
This sequence comes from Brasenia schreberi, assembly GCA_036023115.1. Lineage (NCBI taxonomy): Eukaryota > Viridiplantae > Streptophyta > Magnoliopsida > Nymphaeales > Cabombaceae > Brasenia > Brasenia schreberi. The sequence goes on from JAYKKT010000081.1 coordinate 6,137,992, forward strand.
ATAAGAGCGAAGGCTCAATGTGTGTGCGTGCTTGAATTGAAAGACTTACACACACGACATGAAATGAAACCCAAATATAAATTGCAGTATGCCTTGACTAAGGTCTTGGGAGTAAGAGCGAAAGCTCAATGTGTGTGAGTGTAGAATTGAAGTACTACGCACACGACATAAATGAAACCCAAATATAACTGCAATAAGGCCTTTACTAAGGTCTTGGGAGTAAGAGCGAAGGCTCAATGTGTGTGCGTGTGGAAAATGGAACGACAACACACACGACTTAATTAAAAACCCCCTTGACTTAAAATATATAAATATAACTATATATTAAGGGCTTGTTAGGCCCGTGTGTGTGCAAGAAGTGTACGACTAAGAGCGAAAAGGCTCAAGTGCGTGTGTGTGTGGGTGTGTCAAACCACGTTATTACAATCGGGGGGAGACAAAGCTCCTTTACTACAACCCCGTATCAAAATTTAATAAAACACCAAATGTAAGGACTTACAACTCACCTAGCCCGCTATGTGGGGTGTGTCTAGGACGCGTACGCCTTGCGTGTGGAGCCCGGATCACATGGAAGTGGAACCGGCTAGCTTGGAGGTGTTTGAGAACCTTTGAGGACTTGGGAGAGGTGTTTGAGTAGGCTTTGTATGGGCCTGGTTTGGGATGACTCGAGTTGGGTTCTAGGGGAGCTTGGGGCAACTCGGGCTGTCTTGGTGCAGCCCGGGGTTTTACCTTGCAAGGGGGTGCCTTAGGATGACTCGAGCCAAGGTGGTTCGAGTTATGTTTTAGGAGAAACCCTAACTAGGTTAGGTTCAGTCAATCAAGGCCAAGGCAGGTCGGCCAGGGCTGAGCTAGGGCTCGGCCTGGCTGGGTGCTGGTCGAATTTTGGTCGAGGTAGGTCTAGGGTGAAGCCAGGTTAAGTCGGCCAGGTATGTTGTCTTGGGGGCGGGCTGGCTGAAGGGGAATCACGGCCAGATGTGAGTGGCCCAAGGAAACGGCCAGCCTTGTGGCAGGCCGGGGCTTTAGTGGTGTGGATGATGCACGGCCTGCACCAGCAAGCCGTGGGCTTGGGGGTGAAGGAAGGGATACGGCCTGCACTAGCAGGCCGTGGGGTTTCTAGGGAGAGGTGGCCTGCCGAGTGGCAGGCCCTGCCCTTGGTAAAGGAGGGGAAGCCCGGCCTGCACTAGCAGGCCGTGGGCTTGTAGGGAGAGGGCCTGCCGAGTGGCAGGCCTTGGCTAGGCTTTGATGAGGCACGGCCTGCACCAGCAGGCCGTGGGTTTACTAAAGAGAATGGCCTGCCAAGGAGCAGGCCATTAGGTTTGGTTTGGGGCGAGGGATGGTGGCGGTTTTTAGGTGGTGGTAGGTTAGTCGGGGCAGGTAAGGTGCAGGTGGAGTTGGGTCAAGGCGGGGTTTGGTTGAGGCGGTGATAGATAGGTTCAGCCTGGTTGCAGGTTGGTTGGGGAAGGGGTTTTGGGGAGTTCGGCCAGCACTTGGCTGGGCTTATTTGTGGTGGTTTAGGTTTAGTTAGGTGTAGGTGGGTTCATATGGGTTAGGTTTAGAAGGGTAGAGAGAAGGGCTAGGTTTAGTTGAGGCTTACCTTAGGTGCAGCCCACTAGGTCCAGCCACCTCCAATCGGTCCAGCCCACTTCCACGCCCGCGGTCCACCTCTTGGTGCAGCTAGGCTCGAGTTGGTGCAGCCCCCTTTGATCTAGCCTTGGCCAACATGGCTCAAGCCCACTTCACTCATGAGCCCACATGGCTAGGTTTATCACTCCCTCTCTCTCCTCCCAAGCATTTGCATGAACCCTTTACATGGACCCCCTCACCTCTATTTATAGAGATTTGAGGTGGGTCTTGGATTTGGGTTTGGGTTTGGGGTTTGGATCCATACCCAAATCCAAACACTATTTGGATCTGGATATTGGATCTCGGATATTTTGAGATCTGTATCCGAACCAAACCCAATATTTTTATGGATACGGATCTGGATATTTTGATCCAGATCCGATCCAATCCAAACACTATTTGGATCCAATCCAAATCCAAACACTATTTGGATCGACCCAAACACTATTTGGATTGGCCCAAATCCAAACACTATTCATTACATGGATTTGGATCTGGATATATATGGTCCAGATCCAAATCAAAATTTCTTCGGACAGTCCTTCTTGGCTTCTCGAGGCGAACGATCTGTGCGGGCACTGGCTTCATCAGTGCTCCGTCTGGTGCTGGGTTTTCCCCAACTTTGTCGTCCGGACTCCGTCTCGCCGTTCTGGACTCCGTTGAGCTTTTCATCCAATGGGCTCTGCTTTCTTTTGTTTTTTTATCAGGGAGTGGCTTCTGAAGCTCTGGGCTTGAATCCTCTTCGGGCCTAGGGTCTTCTTTTGCCTTTTGTACCTGTTTTCACATTTCAAAACAGGCCGTCGTTTTGGCTCAAACGAGCTTTTTGGTGTTTTGAGAGTTTTTGAAAAATAGAAGATTTGGGGTGTTTACAGATGCCCCTCTTTGGCATTATCCAAATGTATTTGGATAATGGCAAAGAAGAAACACCCCGTTCTCTCAAATTTTCTCGAGAATACACCATTTATTTTGCAAAAAACCCTGTTTTCTTTTTCCACAGGTGGGGATTTTTAGCAAAAGGGGGCTTTTCCTAGCTATTTCCCTATATGTATGATCATGCACGAACGACTCTTTGAATGCATGCATGAGAAAAAATTTTATTTTTGGTTTTTGAGCCCGAAGAGAGCCTTTTGAGGCTGGTTGCTTCGAGCAGGTTTTTACCCATGTCTTTTTGACATTCGTGGGTTTTTCGAAAATTTCTTTTTGAAAAGGAACTCCTTTTAACTTGTATCGAAAAGGACTTCCATTTTTCATACTTCCCTTCATTCGGGTTTCAATACCTGCTACTCAGTAGAGGTTTTTGGGTAGGAAAACTTGGAAAACATTTCAAAGTTCCATTTCCTACAAAACAGAGTCGAGTTCTCAAACAAAATGAAATCCAAATAAGCCGATTTTATTCGTACTTTAGGATTTTCGCAAATTTGAATCTTTTTCCTCGGGGATAAGCCGTAGGGATATGGGAAAGAGATACCACGGTCCCTTCTAAAGCGTCCCGTGGTTTTAGGCAAAGAATCGGAAAATCGCTCTTTGGAGCTTTGGCTTTTTGTTTCTTTTTCATAGAGGGTCTCCCTTTGGGAGTATTTTTTCATTAATCCCTCTTTTCTTTAAAGGAGAGCAGCTCTTTGGAGGAGTTTTTGTATTCCCTGTTTATGAAGGGAAGACCTCTTTGGGAGGAGTGTTTTTATATCTCCTTTTTCTTTTGAAACGAGAAGACCTCTTTCGGAGGAGTTTTTGTATTCCCTGTTTATGAAGGGAAGACCACTTTCGGAGGAGTTTTTGCATTCTCGTTTTTTTTTTTTTTTTTTTCCTTTTGAAAACAGCCAATTTTCCTTTTCGGAGAGAAAGTAGGATGGGGGAGGGCTTATCCCTTTGGTTACTCGATTCAAACGAGATCGTCCTATTTCTTAATAGCATCTGCTATTCGAAAATATTTTGATATTTTGAACAAGGCTTAATCTTGTAAGCCAGGGTTCTTTGAAATATCGCCAATTCATTTTTGGAAGACTCTACTTTTCGAAAAGTATAGATTCCTCCATTCGGGGTTATACAATCTACTTCGATCCTTCTTTCAAGAAGTTTCAAAGGAGTTCGATTTTTCAAAATCTTTTTGAAAAAGAATTCAGCATAAACCCTTTTGAATATTCGGGCATTTTCGGGGTTTTGCTAATTTCTATCCACAATATCAACAAATTTCTAATTTTTGTTGCCCTTTCGAAGACATGGGGACATTTCTACTCGAGTTTGCCACCCTTTTGGGCTTTCTTCGGGGTGATATGATGCATGCTATGCACTCCATGTGATTTAAAATGGAAATACATGTTTTTATGCAATGATGAACACATGAAATGTATCTCACAAATCATGAAGGAGATGCGTTCACTTATCCATGGAAAGTGTCTAGGGGCTGTGTTTAAAAATGCCCCTAGCTTGATGGGAATTTCGCATGGCCATATGGTGAAGGGCCATGGTTTTTCAAAGGGATTTTGGATGGACAATGGTGTGTTCATGTCCATGCACTTCCATGGTTTTTCTAACATGATCATGATACTTTTTGCTCAAGGATGGGAAACATAACCAGCCCTAAGTGATCGTCATGGCCATCAGGTTTTAGTTTTGACATGGTCTCCATATTTCATCGTGAGATTCATGTTCTTTATCCTAACACAATCAAGGTTTTTATATAAACCAGTAGTTGAAGAAAATCTTTCTTTTCAAAGCCATGAAAGGTTTTTGTGAAATGTGTAACCCTTTTTCAAGATTCTCATTTCCTTTTTTAAAATTTGCCTCGAAGGTGTTGGTTTTGATTTGTATGGAGACATGCCTATGAAGGCTCGATACTTAGGGGGTCGACTCCTATTGCCCCTTTGATTTTGCAAAACCCTGAATTCGATTTCTAGAATGATGTCTAGACTCGATGCATATGAATGATTTCAAAGTGTAATGCATGATGCTTATGCACACACTATGGGTTAACTTATTTCTAAAAATCCCCAATTTTCCATAAGTTAAGGATTTTTGCGAAGTTCAGGAAGCTTGGAGGTGTTTATTCCTCCTTGCTTTGGTGATTCTCGAGCTTTTCATTTTTGAAAAAGCTCTAGGCAAAAGGGTAGATAGGACCAGCTTTTTGCACACTTGGTTTCAGGGAGTATATACAATTTTCGAAAGCATTTTTACAATTTTTCGAAAATGGGCTTTGTACATGGCCAAAGGCTTTTGGAAATAAATTTCTTTTTGTAATTTTCATTTTTCCAAATGTTTTTGAGATTTTGAGAGTTTTCAACTTTTTTTGTCTTTTTCAAAAGTAGGGATCTTCCATTGAACCTTCAAAGAAAACATTCATGAATCAGACTCTAATCAGATAGGTCTAAGACATGGGTTTCGGTTTTAGAGGTTCTACAAGGCACCCTTGACCCAGATGGTCTTAGGTGGCGGCTCTGGTGGTATGGGTGGGCTGTAGCCCAGTCCATATCGTTCCCTATTGGTTTTAGGTAGGACAGGCTCAAGCCTACCTTGGTTTCGGGTTCCCAGGCCCGCGTAGGGTTTATATCCCATATTCAGAATCATGTTCCAAGACTTTTTGTTTTTCGAAAAGTTTTGGTATAAATCATGGTCTTGGAACATGGAATCGTCCATGTTGGGGACATATACCCTTTTGGATATCGGGAGTTTGGATTCCGGGGTGATGGAAGACTGGGGCTTCCATACAAACCTGGTTTGGGAGACTTTGCCCTCAAGGAAAGCCAAGCTTGGTTCCTTGAGGAGTTTTGGACATAGCAGGGTTATGGAAAACTTATGGTTCCATACCCTATTTTGGGAAAGATTTACTTCAAGGGGAGCCATGCAAGGTCCCTTGAAGTTTTTGACTTGGTCCCTAGGTTCAACTCGTGGTGCCCCTAGGGATTGATTTTGTTTCAAAGCCATAGCCTTAGTTCCAGGGCACAAGACTAGGCTCGAAGAAGTGGGTTTTTCTATGGTAGGGTTATGAGCTCCTAAGATGTCGATGCATGCATTAGGGGTCTCCATGTCTACCATTTTCGGAACTTCTTTTTGTTTTTGAAATTCCTTTGAATGGTGCGCGATAGTTGGCGCACCTTGAAAATCCTCAAGTTTTGGCACAGTTTGTGGGTTTGTGTGTGCAAAGGGGTTATCCAATGCATCTAATGACCCTACATGAAGAAGAGAGTCTTGAGAAGGATGGGTTTCAGGCATACCTCTTTGTGGCTTGTCTACCTTTTCAGGGTGAGAGCAAGCCGATTTCCCGGGTAACTCTGTTTTGAGCCCCCGGGGTTTAACGAGGCGTTTCCTTTCGAAACCTTCCTGTTTTTCACTCTCGTTCCTTTGTAGGGTGTGGACTTCATGTCCCACTGTATGTGTGTGCCTAGATTTAGGACTTTTACTTGAAGTTTTCGAAATTCCAAAATTTTGTTTTTCCATTTTTTGGTCTTTTTCCAAATTTTCAAGATTTTTTTGGTTTTTTGAAATAGAAAAATCTTTTTTTGGTTTTTCTATGGATTTTGAAAAGCTTGAAGTTGTAGGAGTGGATGACTTATCCCTTTGCCGGGATTTGTCTCTAATCTCCAATCCTTCGTTGAGTTTGAGATCGGTTTTCAATTCACGATCTGTATGTGCCCTCGAAGAGCTGCTATGTGTTCGATGGGCTTTAAGCTCCTTGCTTAAAGCATCCATCTTTTGAAATATTTTTTCAATCTCATCGAGCTCTCTTTGGGCTTTATCTGATTTCAAAACCTCTTTTAGTTTACTCAACGAAGATTTTTGTAGCTTTCTATCCATTTTCATGCAATTTTCCTAAGTATGCACGATTTTTTGAAAAACACTCTTTTTTTTCGAAAATTTGAGTATAACTCGTTTGTTTGAAGTCTGCTTAAGTCCCGGGTCCCACCGGGCGTGCCAAATTGTAGACAACGAAAATTTTCGCTTATGGGTTCTTAGGCCTGAAGTGAACCTTTTCGCAATCTACTTCGCTTTATGGGCGTGCCAGCTAGTTTACTTTAACTAGCAAAGTATGTTTTGAAAATAATCTGACTTTTGAAAGGCGATTGTAGGCAAGCGGGATTTTTACGTCGCAGACCTTCTTGCACCGATGCGCAAGGGTCAGTCTGTACGCTTAGAGACTTCGTTTTGAAACAAGTTTAACTCAAAATATATTTTGAATGAAGAAGTGTTTTAAAACCTTTTGAAAACCATGTATTTGGGCGATTTTGACTTTGTAAGGGTTGGACGACCCTAAGTTTTGCACGATTTGATTCGGGTTTGTACGATTCTCAGATTTTAGATCACGTGGATTTGCACGTGCCTAAGTCTTTCTTTTTATCCCTTTATGGGCCACCTAGGTGTGTGTTATGAACACTCCACTACATGGGGCGAATTTGAGCGGGAGTACGGGGCTTGCTTCGATGTCAATATGCGTCCTACCTCGTGGTATGGCGTAGATGCAATGCAAACTCACGCTACTCCAAAGGGAAAACCCGAAATTAAAAGACAATGCCGAAGGGAAATTGCCGAAGGGAAATGACTTGTAAAGTAAATAGCCGAAGGGAAATGACTTGTAAAGTAAATAGCGGAAGGGGAAATATGGCTATATCTTAAGAGCGGAAAGGCTCAATTGTGTAAGTGTGTGTCGTGTATATATTGAAAGACAACGCACACGACTTGAACCTTAAAACCCGAATCTTAAAGACGTAGCCGAAAGAAATACTTTATATAGAGTATATGTAGGGGCCCTTACTTGGGTCTTGTAAATAAGAGCGAAGGCTCAATGTGTGTGCGTGCTTGAATTGAAAGACTTACACACACGACATGAAATGAAACCCAAATATAAATTGCAGTATGCCTTGACTAAGGTCTTGGGAGTAAGAGCGAAAGCTCAATGTGTGTGAGTGTAGAATTGAAGTACTACGCACACGACATAAATGAAACCCAAATATAACTGCAATAAGGCCTTTACTAAGGTCTTGGGAGTAAGAGCGAAGGCTCAATGTGTGTGCGTGTGGAAAATGGAACGACAACACACACGACTTAATTAAAAACCCCCTTGACTTAAAATATATAAATATAACTATATATTAAGGGCTTGTTAGGCCCGTGTGTGTGCAAGAAGTGTACGACTAAGAGCGAAAAGGCTCAAGTGCGTGTGTGTGTGGGTGTGTCAAACCACGTTATTACAATCGGGGGGAGACAAAGCTCCTTTACTACAACCCCGTATCAAAATTTAATAAAACACCAAATGTAAGGACTTACAACTCACCTAGCCCGCTATGTGGGGTGTGTCTAGGACGCGTACGCCTTGCGTGTGGAGCCCGGATCACATGGAAGTGGAACCGGCTAGCTTGGAGGTGTTTGAGAACCTTTGAGGACTTGGGAGAGGTGTTTGAGTAGGCTTTGTATGGGCCTGGTTTGGGATGACTCGAGTTGGGTTCTAGGGGAGCTTGGGGCAACTCGGGCTGTCTTGGTGCAGCCCGGGGTTTTACCTTGCAAGGGGGTGCCTTAGGATGACTCGAGCCAAGGTGGTTCGAGTTATGTTTTAGGAGAAACCCTAACTAGGTTAGGTTCAGTCAATCAAGGCCAAGGCAGGTCGGCCAGGGCTGAGCTAGGGCTCGGCCTGGCTGGGTGCTGGTCGAATTTTGGTCGAGGTAGGTCTAGGGTGAAGCCAGGTTAAGTCGGCCAGGTATGTTGTCTTGGGGGCGGGCTGGCTGAAGGGGAATCACGGCCAGATGTGAGTGGCCCAAGGAAACGGCCAGCCTTGTGGCAGGCCGGGGCTTTAGTGGTGTGGATGATGCACGGCCTGCACCAGCAAGCCGTGGGCTTGGGGGTGAAGGAAGGGATACGGCCTGCACTAGCAGGCCGTGGGGTTTCTAGGGAGAGGTGGCCTGCCGAGTGGCAGGCCCTGCCCTTGGTAAAGGAGGGGAAGCCCGGCCTGCACTAGCAGGCCGTGGGCTTGTAGGGAGAGGGCCTGCCGAGTGGCAGGCCTTGGCTAGGCTTTGATGAGGCACGGCCTGCACCAGCAGGCCGTGGGTTTACTAAAGAGAATGGCCTGCCAAGGAGCAGGCCATTAGGTTTGGTTTGGGGCGAGGGATGGTGGCGGTTTTTAGGTGGTGGTAGGTTAGTCGGGGCAGGTAAGGTGCAGGTGGAGTTGGGTCAAGGCGGGGTTTGGTTGAGGCGGTGATAGATAGGTTCAGCCTGGTTGCAGGTTGGTTGGGGAAGGGGTTTTGGGGAGTTCGGCCAGCACTTGGCTGGGCTTATTTGTGGTGGTTTAGGTTTAGTTAGGTGTAGGTGGGTTCATATGGGTTAGGTTTAGAAGGGTAGAGAGAAGGGCTAGGTTTAGTTGAGGCTTACCTTAGGTGCAGCCCACTAGGTCCAGCCACCTCCAATCGGTCCAGCCCACTTCCACGCCCGCGGTCCACCTCTTGGTGCAGCTAGGCTCGAGTTGGTGCAGCCCCCTTTGATCTAGCCTTGGCCAACATGGCTCAAGCCCACTTCACTCATGAGCCCACATGGCTAGGTTTATCACTCCCTCTCTCTCCTCCCAAGCATTTGCATGAACCCTTTACATGGACCCCCTCACCTCTATTTATAGAGATTTGAGGTGGGTCTTGGATTTGGGTTTGGGTTTGGGGTTTGGATCCATACCCAAATCCAAACACTATTTGGATCTGGATATTGGATCTCGGATATTTTGAGATCTGTATCCGAACCAAACCCAATATTTTTATGGATACGGATCTGGATATTTTGATCCAGATCCGATCCAATCCAAACACTATTTGGATCCAATCCAAATCCAAACACTATTTGGATCGACCCAAACACTATTTGGATTGGCCCAAATCCAAACACTATTCATTACATGGATTTGGATCTGGATATATATGGTCCAGATCCAAATCAAAATTTCTTCGGACAGTCCTTCTTGGCTTCTCGAGGCGAACGATCTGTGCGGGCACTGGCTTCATCAGTGCTCCGTCTGGTGCTGGGTTTTCCCCAACTTTGTCGTCCGGACTCCGTCTCGCCGTTCTGGACTCCGTTGAGCTTTTCATCAAATGGGCTCTACTTTCTTTTGTTTTTTTATCAGGGAGTGGCTTCTGAAGCTCTGGGCTTGAATCCTCTTCGGGCCTAGGGTCTTCTTTTGCCTTCTGTACCTGTTTTCACATTTCAAAACAGGTCGTCGTTTTGGCTCAAACGAGCTTTTTGGTGTTTTGAGAGTTTTTGAAAAATAGAAGATTTGGGGTGTTTACAAGAAGGAGCTAGGTAGAGTGTGGGGGACTTACCGAATGGGGAGAAGGTGGTGCTCGACTGGGCGGAAGATGGGCAGGTTGTGAGGCTCGGCCGGGAGGTGGTGGAGATGGCGGTGGGATGGAGGGATGGTGGTGTGCAGGTGGAGCAGGTAGAGCAGGTGGAGCAGCTGGGGGAGTGGAGGAAAGAGAGGGCCCGGCTGGGATTCGTGAGGGGTTCTGGCTAGGAGAACCCGCCCCCAAGGGGGCGGGTTTATATAGGGATGGGTAGGTCGGTTAGGGCTGGGTTTGGGGTAGTGGTTAGGTGGTTTAGGTAGGGTGGTATGAAGATAAGGTGGGCTGGAAAGGGTAGGAACAGATATTTTGAAAACTAGTGGTTTGGGTAGATTGTGGGCTAGGGGTGGTTTAGGGGTTTAGGGCTAGGTTAGGTGGTTGGGTTTTAGGGTGAGGTTTAGTGAGCTAGGTTAGGTGGTTAGGCTAGGTTTAGGCTAGGTTTAGGGAAATTAACCTAGGTTTAGGGAAGGATTAGGGAAGTGGGTTAGGTGATTAGGTTGGGATTAGGCCGGGATTAGGGAAGTGGGTTAGGTGATTAGGCTCAGATTAGGGGTAGATTAGGGTGGTAGGCTAGGATTAGGCGTTTTGGGTTAGGTTTAGGTGAAGGAGCTCCCTTTGCATGGCCCATAGACCTTAACCACCTCATGTTGGTGCAGCCCTAGGTTAGGTTTTGGCTAATTACAAGCTTAAACCCACTCAATTAGTCTAACCCACATGACTAACCCCAAACTTGACACACAAGTCAAGCTTAATTACAACACTCTTGATATTATCCATCCCCACTCTCTCTCATGCCCATAATCCCACGTGAATTTCAAGTGGGCCCCACCTCCATTTATGAGAAGGTGATGTGGGCCATGGATATGGACATTGGATTGGATCTCTGGATCCAAATCCAACTCCAAATCCACACATGGGTTTGGATTGGGATCTGGATATATATGGTCCAGATCCAATCCAAACTGAACTCTGACTCCTTCGAGCTGGGTTCGAAACGGACGATTTGTGCGGGGCCTGACAGCATCAATACTCTGTCTGCGTTGGGTCTTCGCCAACATGGTCGTCCGCCTCCGTTTCTGCCTTCCGGAGATGACTTCAAAGGATGTTTTGATGATAACAGGGTCTTGGACGTTCGAGATCCTGGGGGTATGGATTTGATACGAGAGTTGCTGTGCCGGGCTTGACATGTACTCCATTTCCGGGCTCTCTTTGACATTGCTGGTCCTGTCTTGATTAGGCCAAGCTGCTTTGGGGTTTCAAAAACGTGTTTTAAAAGGTTTTCAAAAGCTATATTACATATTTTTGAAATACAGAGTTTAAAACATATGTACAGGGTTGTCTGGAAGGCTCCTGGGTTTCCAGACTCAAAATGGCCCTTTGGGGCTGCTTGTACAAAACCAGATGAATTTGAGAAATTCATGGGATTTCGGGGTGTTTACACACGTCTATCCATACACATTTGCATGACTCATCTTTCTTTAGCACTAGTAGAGCAGGAACCGCACATGGGCTCATGGACTCGCACATATACCCTTTGCCAATCAGCTCCTCTACTCTCCTTTGCAGCTCCTTACCTTTATTGGGGTAGCACTTATAGCCTGGCTTGTTAGAAAGAGAGGCATTAGGTTGTAGGTCTATTTGATTCTCAATGCCTCGTATAGGAGGCAGTTCACCAAGAAGTTCTTTGGGAAAGATAATGGCAAATTCTTCCAATAATGACATGAGTTGGGGCAGTTTGAGTATTGGATGGTTTTCTATCACTTCTCTAAAAATGACTAAGCAAATCCAACAAGAGTGATGACATGCTCTACTCCTCTCTTGATGAGTTTCAGGTTCTCTTTATCACTCGTTCTTTGGTAGGACCTGATTGGATTAAGAACAGAGGGGGTAGCGGAACCAACATTATTTTCTTCTTGTCCTTCAAGAATGAGTAGGTATTCTTGTAACCATCAAGAATAACATGTCGATCAAGCTTCCCTAGTCATCCCAATAGTAGGTGACCTATGCTCATCGGTAACACATTGCAAGTGACGAAATCACGATATGATTTTCCAATTGAAAATGAGATGGTAACTTGATGTTGCATCTCCACTTCACTTTGATTGTTCAGTCACCGTAATTTGTAAGGGTGAGGATGAGCATATGTGGGTAACTTCAGTTTCTCTACCATATCCCTTGAAGGCACGTTGGTACAACTATCACAATCGATAATAAAATAGCACACTTTTTGCAGGATAGTGCACCACAAATGAAAGATAGTTTCTTATTGTCCCGATTCAAGTGATACTTGAGAATTTAGTGTACAACAGATGACAAGTAAGTCTCCTTCATCAACGCATTTAATATGTTCAACAGCATCATCTCCTGTTGAGGCTTCATCTTCACTTTCAAGATTTTCATGAGAATTGTGAATCACCATTACTTTATAGTCGAGCATAGGGATGTGATGTGCCCATGGCCTAGGCACTTGAACCACTTGATGTCTTGGCTTTGAGTCCATGGTTGAAGTGTTGTAGTGGGATTCTTTTCTTTGCTACCAGATTATCCAAGCGAGGATAAGATCGATTTCTTTTGATCTTTGGTGGAGTTGGCAATAAGAGTGTTGGTCCTTTGTTGGTGTGGTCTTGTTGTAGAGTATCTAAAAGAGACCCTTTTTTGTTGGCTCTTGTAGATGTGAATTTTTATTCTGAATTCTATGTAGAGACTTAAAAGAAAACACCATGAATTAGACTCTAAACAAGAGGTCTAAGCTCATAGGTTTCGGTTTTAGCTAGTTCTAGGGCACCCTTGACCCAATTGGTCTTAGGTGGTGGCTCAGAGGGTATGGGTGGGCTGTATCCTAAGCCATGTGGACCCAGGTTAGGAGGAGGTAAGATAGGTTCTTACATACCTTGGTTTTTGACTCCTAGACCTTGGTATGGTGTATACCCCATGCTTAGTAACATATCCCAAGGCTTTTTAAGTTTTGAAAAGTTTTGGTAGAGATGATGACTTTGGAATGATGTCATCTATAACATAGTTATACACCCGAATTATCTGGGATGGGCCCAAGAGGTCTATGGCTTTAAGGGTGGAAATGTTTGACTCTCGTAGGATGCACACAACCCTAGGAGTGGAAGACTCAAGTGGTTCAGGAGTCTCTAGGAGGTGGACAGTGGACAACCCTGGAAGGATGTGACTTAAGTTCCTCTAGGATATATATGACCCTAGAGGGTTTGGGAGGTAATGAAGGGATGGATCCTAGGTGCAACCCAATATGCCCCTAGGAGTGGACGATTTGAGTTTATAAGGATGCTAAGGGAGAGCATGTTTGATCCCTTACACGGAGAGAAAATGATTCCAAGGGAAACCATAGTCGGTCCCTTGGTTGGTTTATTGATGTTGGAAGAAATCATGGCCGTAGGCTTGGGTTCATAATGCAAACCTAGGCTCGAAGAGATTTGTTTATACATGGTAGGGTTAAGTGTACCTAGGATGTTGATACATGCCCTAGGAATAACCATGTCTACCAAGTTTTGAATTTTATTTTTATTTTCCTTTTCATTTTGAAATTCTTTTTGTTGGTGCTGAACATTCACCACACCTTGAAAATTCGCATCCTTCGACACATTTTGTGGGGTTGTGGGTGCATGAGTGTAATATGAATATGAATTATCTAACGGTCCTACACAACAAAGAGGAGGATCGAGTAGAGAGTTTTGAGAGAAATGAGTTTTAGATATACCTTTTTCAAGCTTATCTACCTTTCCATGGTGAGAGCAAGCTTCCTTGCAGGCATCCTGAGGGTGCTATAGCTCATGCATGGCTTCGAGCTCCCATTGTTTTTCAAGGTCTTGGATTTCATCCTCCAAGCCTATGTGTATGCAACACTCGTTCTCCCTTGTGTATGAAATGATGCTCATGGGAATGGATCCCATCAGAGCAACCAATTTTGAAAATTTTGGAGTGATTTGGGTGAAATGAATCTCATGCCCCACTCCACTTGTGCGCTTAGGGGTGTAAACTTTCTTTTCCATTTTAATTTTCCAAATTTCAAATTTTTGATTTTCAAATGTTTTTGGTTTTTAAAAATTTTCCAGATTTTTTTGGTTTTTCAAAATAGAGAACTATTTTTGTTTTTCTATAAACAAAAAGGTGTTTGGATGATTAGAAAGGTTAGACGATTTTATCTCAACACTTGCTTCATCGGCGACTTCATATCCTTCATCAGATTTTGGCCTTGATTTGGTTTTTTGGGTATGGTTTTTCTCCCTATATACCCAAGATGATTTTCCATGTGAACGATGTGCCTTGGCCTCTAGGGCTTGAATTTTCCTTTCAAGGTGTATTGCACTCCTTCTCAGAAAGGCAATTTCTTTTTCTCGGACTTGAGAAGATTTTTTTGTGATTTTGGAAAATTGATTTTGAAAATTTGATCAGGCTTTCCTTGACATATTTTTGAAAGAATCATCCAAACTAGACATTATTGAGTTGTTGTAATTGAATTGAAAACAAAGGATTTGAAAAAAGAGAGAAGATTAAAATCATGATTTGAAATTGGTTTGTGTTTGGAAAAACAAGACTGAATCAAATAATTTCTAAAGATTCACGTCCCACCAAGCATGCTAAATCTATAGACGTGAATTATTTTTTCGAAACTTATGTGAAGATTTGAAATGAAATTCTCGAACTATGTCGTGTATCTGTGAGTATCAGCTAGTTTGCTCAAACTAGTAAAGATTGATTTTCTAACTTCCGTGCAGTGATTTTGGATTAGTGAACCCTTTTTGACGTAGGCCTTCTTGAACCGATGCTCAGGGTCAGACTAGACGCTTTGAAAATTATTCGAGATCCGGTAAGTTTTAAAAAACAATATGCCAATTTCAAAGGTTTGACAATATCGTGATTTTGGTTCTTAACTTAAAAATATTTGAAGTCTTGAAAAACATAAATTGGTTCTATTTATAGAGGCTTGTTTCTAATTTTTTTGAAATAGTTTTGAGTTTCCAAAAATTCTAAAAAAATTATAAAAAACAAATTTTTATGTATAGATTCAGAAAATATTTTTATTTTTATTTTATATATTATAAATTATTCTAATTAAATCTGAAAATAGACCTCACTCAGACATTAGGGATAAACCTTTGCTAAAAAGTTAGAGGTTTAGAAAAACTATTATATTTTTGTGTTCAGACCACTGATTTCTATGAAATTGGTCTTGATAGAAAGCTATGGATTTTATATTTCCAATGAGACCATTTTCAATTAAATTAGTTCACTGTGCATAAAGATATTTAGGAATAATCTAACCTATATCACAAGAACTTCTAGTTTTTCAGAATCTATTCTAATTTTTATAAAACTTATCCGATTTTATTAGTAATGTTTAATAAGCCCAAAATTCTCGAAAATTTTATCATAAGTGCATATGTATGTATAGATTAGACATGCAGAATTTTGACATATTTGGATAAGAAATAATAAAAGATAAATCATTTACCATACGTGTGTAGAGTATAGAAAAACAAGTTTTAGATTTTCAAAATTGTGCTCGTGTTTTAATCCGAATCAAAATTGAATCTATAGCTATAAAACAACAAACTAAACCCCAACTATCATGTGAACATAGGGAGATTAAGAGGTTTATAATCTCACGTTGTGTTATGGAGCAGAAAGAATCAACATTTAAAGTGTATAATGAATAACGCATGAACGAAAGAAAGATGGGTGTAAACACCCAAAAATTTTCTCAAAATAATTTGATCTTTTATAAATTCTGTCTTTTAAAGAAAAAATCACAGTTTTGGGTCTTTTAAGGGTTTTCAAATAAAGACACCTTAAATGAACTCATTTCCACACCAAAATTTCATGGCAGACTCAAAATAAGGATAAATGGCAACCCTCTAAAAAAAATCCAATTTTGACAAAGAGCCAAAAAAATGACTACTTTTCCTCAAGCGCAAATTGGCAAGATTCTACTTTTTCAAATGATTTCTTCAAAGAAATGATGGTTTCAAACAATTTCCTTCAAGGAAATAAATAGAAATGAGACATTGGGAATAAAACCCAAAAATGTTTGCTAAATATCAAAATTATCAAAAAACCTTTGAAAATCAAATCAAATTCAAATCAAGCCTCAAAAACTCGCCCGATTGAGGATAGTCCTACTCCGGAACCCTACACCCATCAAAAGATTAAAGTGGTTTGAGACCCTACATCCAAGGGTTAAAGAGGTTCGATACCCCACACCCATCGAAAGGGTTAAAATAGTCTGACACCCTATACCCAACAAAGGGTTAAAGTGGTTGAAACGATAAAGACTAACTCACGGAACGAAAGTAGGTCGCTCGTGCAAACAAACAGTAGGAATGAAACTCAGTTGTTTTCAAAGAAAAGAATATTTGAAGATTTCAATAAAACTCGATGTTTTCAAATATATTTCAAAACAAAATGGTTTTAAATAATCAGAAAAAATATTTGAAACCATTAATATAAAATCAAGCGTAGGATTCAAGTCCGATTCAAGGAAAAAGCTGCGAATCAAATCCAAGAGAGAGTGAAGCATCCCAATCCGATCTCGAAGCAAAAGCAAGAATGCAAGGACCAAGCTCATTCATCAAACATGGACCGAGACAAAGGATCAAGTCCCAAGTGGGCTAAGGAAGGCTAAACTACCATGGGCTAGATCATTCCCCATGTCAAGACTCAAGCCAAGATACCATAGGCAAGCAAGAGACACTAGGGTGGGTTGAGCTCACCCACTCAAGTCCGAGGCGGCTCATTGAGGGGGGGGGGAGCTGCACTCAGCCCATGCACGTAAAGTGGCTAACCTTGGATCAAGAGAAATGATACCAAGGATTGCTATAGGTTGCATCAAGTCCCAGTCAACCACACCCGACCGTAGTAAGCCTAACCAAAAAACTCACTCAGTCATGCTAGCTCGAGCCAAGGACCCCACCCACTCAGGTCAAGGGCTGCATATGCTAGACTCCCCTTGACCTAGGGGACCACAGGACCACTTGAGGCCATGTGCAGCCATGCCTCTTTGGATTTGAGCCAAGTTGGGGCCAAGAAGGAACCTATCCGATCCACATCGTGGAAGCCTCTAGCAGCCCCCCCTCTCCTTGGCCTATAAATAGAGGCCCTAGGGATCATTTCCTCCATTGGAAGGACGTAAATGAGCATTGAAGGGAGTGCAGAAAGGGGTCCAAGAGAGAGAGTAGGTGCTGCAAGGAGAGAGAGAAAGAGAGATGTAAACGCGTGAAAATCCCCGCCTCTTCGCCTTTTTCAGGGCTTGGAGCGGATCCTCTCGTGTGTCTAAGGCCTATGTATGCAAACAGGGCATGCCAGCTAGCTTACCTAAGCTAGCGAAGATATTTTTAACACTGACTTCTGTAGACGCGCGAAAATCCCCGCCTCTTCGCCTCTTTCGGGGCTTGGAGTGGATCTTATCGTGCGTCTAAGGCCTATGTATACAAATAGGGCGTGCCAGCTAGCTTACTTAAGCTAGCGAAGATATATTTAACACTGACTTCTAAACGTGGCGACTGTGAGCAAGTGAGCTCTTGTCGTCGCAGACCTTCTTGCACCGATGCGCAAGGGTCAGTCTGTACGCTTTTGCAAAAATCGAGTTTTGGGGAGAAAGTCTACGAGACGGTTCGAGGTGTCTATTTCGGGTCTTTAAGATGCGATTGCATGTTTTAGATCACGTGGATTTGCACGTGCCTAAGTCTTTTCTTTTATCCCTTTTTGGGTCGCCTAGTTTGTGTGTTATGAACACTCCACTACATGGGCGAATTCGAGCGGGGTTGCTTCGATGCAATATGCGTCCTACCTCGTGGTATGGCGTAGATGCAATGCAAACTCACGCTACTCCAAAGGGAAAACCCGAAATGTAAAGACAATACTGAAGGGAAATAACCGAAGGGAAATAACCGAAGGGAAATAACCGAAGGGAGATAACCGAAGGGAGATATGTATATATCTTATGTATATGAGCCCTTACTCGGGTCTTGCAAATAAGAGCGAAGGCTCAATGTGGGTGCGTGCTTGAATTGAAAGACTTACACACACGACATGAATTTAAACCCAAATATAAATTGCAGTATGGCCTTGACTAAGGTCTTGGGAGTAAGAGCGAAGGCTCAATGTGTGTGAGAGTGCTTGAATTGAAGTACTACGCACACGACATAAATGAAACCCAAATATAACTGCAATAAGGCCTTTACTAAGGTCTTGGGAGTAAGAGCGAAGGCTCAATGTGTGTGAAAGTGCTTGAATTGAAAGACTTACTCACACGACATGAAATGAAACCCAAATAGTATAGGTCGGCCCTTACTTGGGTCTTTCAAATAAGAGCGAAAGCTCAATGTGTGTGAGAGTGCTTGAATTGAAAGACTTACTCACACGACAAGAAATGAAACCCAAATAGTATAGGTCGGCCCTTACTTGGGTCTTTCAAATAAGAGCGAAAGCTCAATGTGTGTGAGAGTGCTTGAATTGAAAGACTACGCACCCAACTTAAACAAAACCCTTCGAAAATGAAAGTATATATATACTTATATATTAGGGGCTGATTAGGCCCGTGTGTGTTCAAAATTGTGCACAACTAAGAGAGTGCACGTGTGTGGTTGTGCCAAGCCACGTTATTACAAGCGGGGGGAGACTATGCTCCGTTATTACAACCCCGTATCAAATTGAATTTCAAACAAGTGTACGACTAAAGACCGAGTTTAGACACTTACGAGTAGCTGGTCCGTAGAGGTCTTGCTTGAGCGTGGCCTTGGCCTTGGGCTGCAAACGGGAGCTCCGCGCAGGTATGTGATCAAGGGTGCTGGCCGGCTGCAAATGGGGCGCGGGATAGACGCCTCGAAGGGGGCCGGTGGCAAGTAGGTGGCGCCTTCAAGTAGGGAGTTTAGAGTGGCTGAACAAGTGGGTATTAGGATCACTAGGGAAGTTGGGTACTTAGGGAAATTGGACCTAAAAGGTGAGCTAGTGGGAAGGCCAAATAGGACACCTAGGGGGGTTGGCCGAATGGGAGATGGTGGCTAAGTAGTGGCCAGCCACTTGGGTTATCCTAGGTTCGGCTAGGCTTAGGTGGTGGCGGCAAAGGGGCTGAGCTGAAGGGAAGATGGGTGGCTAAGAGTGGAGAGGTGGTAGAGAGGGGCTTTGAGGGAGTTTGGGGTACTTACCGAATGGGGAGAAGTGGCGGATGGAGTGGGAGAGTGGCGGGCAGGTAGCTGTCGGCTGGTGGAGTTGGGGGAAGATGGTGGCGTCCGGCTGGGGGGCAGTGGTGGTGGACGGAAGAGGGAAGGTGGCGGGCAGGTGGCGGCTGGTGGAGTAGGTGGAGCTGCTGGGGAGTGGTCACGGCTGGATGAGAGATGGGAGAAGGAGAGGGCCCGGCTGGATGGAAGGGTGGTTCCCACTTGGAAAACCCGCCCACAATGAGGGGGGTTTAAATAGGGGATGGGTAGGTCGGTTAGGGCTGGGCTGTGGGTAGTGGTTAGGTGGTTTAGGTAGGGTAGTATGTAGATAAGGTGGGCTGGATGGGGTTGGGCCAGATATTTTAAAACTAGGTGTTTGGATAAATCGTGGGGTAAGGGTGGTTTAGGGGTTTAGGGCTAGGTTAGGTGGTTGGGTTTTTGGGTGAGGTTTAGTGAGCTAGGTTAGGTGATTAGGCTAGGTTTAGGCTAGGATTAGGGAAACTAATCTAGGTTTAGGGAAGGATTAGGGGAGTGGGTTAGGTGATTAGGTTGGGATTAGGCCGGGATTAGGGAAGTGGGTTAGGTGATTAGGTTCAGATTAGGGGTGGATTAGGGGTTTAGGCTAGGTTTAGGCATTTTGGGTTAGGTTTAGGTGAAGGAGCTCCCTTAGCATGGCCCATAGACTTTGATCACCCCATGTTGGTGCAGCCCTAGGTTAGGTTTTAGCTAATTACAAGCTTAAACCCACTCAATTAGGCTAACCCACATGATTAACCCAAACTTGACACACAAGTCAAGCTTAATACAACACTCTTGATATTTTTCACCCCCACTCTCTCTCATGCCCAATATCCCACGTGAATTTCAAGTGGGCCCCACCTCCCTTTATGAGAAGGTGATGTGGGCCATGGATATGGATATTGGATTGGATCTCTGGATCCAAATCCAAATCCAAGTCCACATATGGGTTTGGATTGGAATCTGGATATATATGGTCCAGATCCAATCCAAACTGAACTCTGACTCCTTCGAGCTGGGTTCGAGACGGACGATTTGTGCGGGGCCTGACAGCATCAGTACTCCGTCTGCGTTGGGTCTTCGCCAACATAGTCGTCCGCCTCCGTTTCTGCCTTCCGGAGATGACTTCAAATGCTATTTTGATAAGAACAGGGTCTTGGACGTTCGAGATCCTGGGGTGTGAATCAGATACAAGAGTTGCTGTGCCGGGCTTGACAGGTGCTCCGGTTCCGGGCTCTTCTTGGCTCTCCTGGTCCTGTCTTGATCGGGCCAAGCCACTTTGGGGTTTCAAAACATGTTTTAAAAGGGTTTTCAAAAGCTATATCATATGTTTTTGAAAGATAAAGTTTAAAACATATATACAGGGTTGTTTGGAAGGCTCCTGGGTTTCCAAACTCAAAATGGCCCTTTGGGGCTGCTTGTATAAAACCGGATTCGTTTAAGAAATTCGTGGGATTTCGGGGTGTCTATTTTGCAAGACCCGAATTTTTTGGAGAGAAAGTCTACGAAGCGGTTCGAGGTGTCTATTTCGGGTCTTTAAGATGCGATTGCATGTTTTAGATCACGTGGATTTGCACGTGCCTAAGTCTTTTCTTTTATCCCTTTTCGGGCCACCTAGTTTTTGTGTTATGAACACTCCACTACATGGGCGAATTCGAGCGGGGCTTGCTTCGATGCAATATGCGTCCTACCTCGTGGTATGGCGTAGATGCAATGCAAACTCACGCTACTCCAAAGGGAAAACCCGAAATGTAAAGACAATACTGAAGGGAAATAACTGAAGGGAAATAACCGAAGGGAAATAACCGAAGGGAAATAACCGAAGGGAGATATGTATATAGGATAGGTATATGAGCCCTTACTCGGGTCTTGCAAATAAGAGCGAAGGCTCAATGTGGGTGCGTGCTGGAATTGAAAGACTTACACACACGACATGAAATTAAACCCAAATATAAATTGCAGTATGGCCTTGACTAAGGTCTTGGGAGTAAGAGCGAAGGCTCAATGTGTGTGAGAGTGCTTGAATTGAAGTACTACACACACGACATAAATGAAACCCAAATATGACTGCAATAAGGCCTTTACTAAGGTCTTGGGAGTAAGAGCGAAGGCTCAATGTGTGTGAAAGTGCTTGAATTGAAAGACTTACTCACACGACATGAAATGAAACCCAAATAGTACAGGTCGGCCCTTACTTGGGTCTTTCCAATAAGAGCGAAAGCTCAATGTGTGTGAGAGTGCTTGAATTGAAAGACTTACTCACACGACATGAAATGAAACCCAAATAGTATAGATCGGCCCTTACTTGGGTCTTTCCAATAAGAGCGAAAGTTCAATGTGTGTGAGTGCTTGAATTGAAAGACAACGCACCCAACTTAAACAAAACCCTTCGAAAATGAAAGTATATATACACTTATGTATTAGGGGCTGATTAGGCCCGTGTGTGTTCAAAATCGTGCACGACTAAGAGAGTGCACATGTGTGGTTGTGCCAAGCCACGTTATTACAAGCGGGGGGAGACTATGCTCCGTTATTACAACCCCGTATCAAATTGAATCTCAAGCAAGTATACAACTAAAGACCGAGTTTAGACACTTACGAGTAGCTGGTCCGTAGAGGCCTTGCTTGAGCGTGGGCTTGGCCTTCGCCTTGGGCTGCAAACGGGAGCTCCGCGAGGATGGGTGACCAAGGGTGCTGGTCGGCTGCAAGTGGGGCGCGGGATTGGCGCCTCGAAGGTGGCCGGCTGCAAATGGGTGTCGCCTTGATGTGGGCGATCAAAGGGGTGGGCCAAGTGAGTGTTTTAGGGTCACGAATGGGGAGTATAGAGGGTTAGGGAATATAGACCTAAGGGGAGTTTATGGGAAGGCCGAATGGGAGTCCTATAGGGTTGAAGGAATGGCTGGCCGGGTGCAAATGGGATGGTTAGGTAGTGGCCGGTAGTTTAGGTTGTGCTAGGTTCGGCTAAGTGAAAAGGGTGGTGACAAAGGGCTGAGATGATGATAGGGTGGGTGGCTAGGAATGGAGAGGGAGTAGAGAAGGGTTTAGGTAGAGTTGGGGAAGGCTTACCGAATGGGGAGAGGCGGTGGATGGAAGAGAGGAGCAACCGGATGTGGGAGCTCGGCTGGTTCGGTTGGGTGAAGAGAATGATGATGGAGGGGGCTTCGGCTGGAACGGTGGCGGCGGTGGTGGTGCTGGTGGTGCTGCAGGTGTAGCTTGGAGAAGTGGAGAGTGGTCCTGGCTAGGTGAGGAAATGGGAGAAAGAGAGGGCCCGGCTGGGTGAGGTGAGGGTTCCTAGCTTTGAAAACCCGCCCCCAAGGGGGGGGTTTAAATAGGGATGGGTAGGTCGGTTAGGGCTGGGCTTGGGGTAGTGGTTAGGTGGTTTAGGTAGGGTGGTATGTAGATAAGGTGGGCTGGAAAGGGTTGGGCCAGATATTTTGAAAACTAGGGGTTTGGGTAGATTGTGGGCTAGGGGTGGTTTAGGGGTTTAGGGCTAGGTTAGGTGGTTGGGTTTTAGGGTGAGGTTTAGTGAGCTAGGTTAGGTGATTAGGCTAGGTTTAGGCTAGGATTAGGGAAATTAATCTAGGTTTAGGGAAGGATTAGGGAAGTGGGTTAGGTGATTAGGCTCAGATTAGGGGTGGATTAGGGGAATAGGCTTGGATTAGGTGTTTTGGGTTAGGTTTAGGTGAAGGAGCTCCCTTTGCATGGCCCATAGACCTTAACCACCTCATGTTGGTGCAGCCCTAGGTTATGTTTTAGGTAATTACAAGCTTAAACCCACTCAATTAGGCTAACCCACATGATTAACCCCAAACTTGACACACAAGTCAAGCTTAATTACAACACTCTTGATATTTTCCATCCCCACTCTCTCTCATGCCCAATATCCCACGTGAATTTCAAGTGGGCCCCACCTCCATTTATGAGAAGGTTATGTGGGCCATGGATATGGACATTGGATTGGATCTCTGGATCCAAATCCAAATCCAAATCCACATATGGGTTTGGATTGGGATCTGGATATATATGGTCCAGATCCAATGTAAACTGAACTCTGACTCCTTCGAGCTGGGTTCGAAATGGACGATTTGTGCGGGGCCTGACAGCATCAATACTCCGTCTGCGTTGGGTCTTCGCCAACATGGTCGTCCGCCTCCGTTTCTGCCTTCCGGAGATGACTTCAAATGATATTTTGATAAGAACAGGGTCTTGGACGTTCGAGATCCTGGGGGTGTGAATCAGATACAAGAGTTGCTGTGCTGGGCTCGACATGTGCTCCAGTTCCGGGCTCTTCTTAGCTCTCCTGGTCTTGTCTTGATCGGGCCAAGCCGCTTCGGGGTTTCAAAACATGTTTTAAAAAGGTTTTAAAAGCTATATTGTATGTTTTCGAAATATAGAGTTCAAAACGTATGTACAGGGTTGTCTGGAAGGCTCCTGGGTTTCTAGACTCAAAATGGCCCTTTGGGGCTGCTTTTACAAAACCAGGTTTGTTTTAAGGAATTCGTGGGATTTCGGGGTGTTTACAAGAGAAAAGAGAGAAAGAGAGAGTGAGAGAAGAAGGCAAGAAGGGATCATCCCCTTCCTTAGAGTCGTGAGCCATTGGAGGAAGTGTAAGTGTGCTTTCTTCCTCTTTTACTGATCTTAGTTCTTTCTTCCTCTTATTCAATTTAAAAGGGGTTGTATTAATAGAACTTTAGTCTCTCTCCATGTTGTAATAGAGTAGAAATGCAACCCATTTCATTTCGTTTATGTTTATGCATTCTACTTGTTTGATTTCATATTCCTCTACCTTTGTAAATTCTATACACTCTTATATCTCCTAATCCCTTCTATGCTTAAGCTAAATATATATTTACATTCATTTCTCTTCAATCATTTACTTTAGATTAGTTGTTTATTGCTTTTAATTTCGGATGAATGCATGCACGTATGTTTTAGAAACTAAAACTTTATTTTCCAGCATTCTACATATGTCTGTTATTATATTTTTTATTTCTGAACTGCTACTCCAAATGATCTGAAATTTAGAAAACCAAATCTACACACACAATTCACTTGTAATAAAATTTTCATGAATTTTAGGGTTGTGTAGCATCATAAATAAAATAGAGAAAGATCGACCAAATTCATAGTCAATTCTGCACAATCTGTTTTCTTGCAACAGAGGTTGGGTAATCTTCCCATAACTTTGTTTGCAGTGTGCCAAATTTGATAAAACTAGTCTCATTGAAAATATGATATCCATAGATTTCCAACAAGACTAAATTCATAGAAATTGGAGCTCTGTGTTTCTTTAATAGAACATTCTGAAACACGTGAGCAATAGTCTTTTCCAGATTTAATTTTGCAAATCCACAATACAAAAATACAAAATAAAAATAGTTTAGAATCTTCACATTCTGAAATATTTGTGGTAATTTTTTCATGAATTTTGGAGATCTTTAAGTTATCAAAAAAATACGAAAACAAGCTTTGAAAACAGAACCAGTTTCTGTTTTTCAGAACTTGAAATTTTTTCACTCTCTAGACTAAGTGCACGAATTACTTTGATTAAAATTGTCTTTCAAAGTAAATTTTTGAGACATAAACCTAGCACAAATTAATTCTCAAAGTGTCTAGGCTGACTTTGAGTATCGATTGAAGAAGGCATAAGACAAAAAGATCCCACTTAACCACAATCACCCCATGAAGTCGGAATTATACTTTTGTTAGTTTTAGTGAAACTAGCTAGCACACTCGTGCAAGAATGAAGTAGATTGAAAAGATTATTTCAAGCTTTTATATAGGCTTTGGAATAAAATTTTCACATCTACAATGGGGCAACATATGAACCTTGATCAATACATCTTCATGGAGACTTAAGCTCCTTAATTATAACCCCATAAGATTTAATGAAAAAGGAGATAATTGAAGAAAGAATGAACCTGTGGCGGAAGGTGGAGGATGGCTAGCAACTGGAGGTTGGTGGTAGGTAGCTCTTTTTCTTTCTCTCTTTCTCTCTCTCCCTCTTGCTGAATGGTTTGTTGAACTCGGATTGATCTCAGATTCATGGTTTGTAGCCCTCTTGAGGCCCCTTTTCTAGGCAAAGGGATGCCTCTTTGCTGCAAAGGCAAGTTGTCTTATTGAAGATGGTTGCATTTGGCAAGTGAATGCTGGTCATTCTTGCCAAAAACTACTCCCAAGGATAAGGTAAGTGAAGTGTTGGCCCTTCTTGCCAAAAACCTGCTCCGTCTGATATGGTAAGTGCAGCTGCTCATTTGATGAAGCTTGATAAGGTAAGTTGCCTAATCCTTTGTTGCTGAACTCCAAAACTGGTAAGTTTTCTCTTAGTGGCTTATAAAATTAAACATCACTACTTACCAAATCAAGTATTACAGCTTGCCAAATCGAGCATCACTTTTCTTTTGCGTGTATGATGTCGACTTTCCTTTCTAGACGCCAACCTTCCGTTCTGGGCATCGACTTTCCTTCTTGAACGTTGACTTTCCTTTCTCGGGGCCGACTTTCCTTTCTGGGTACTAACTCTCTTTTCTGAGCACCGACTTTCCTTCTTGAATATCGACTTTCCTTTTTTGACATCGACCTTCCTTTCTGGACGCCGACTTTCCTTCTTGAACCTCAACTTTCCTTTCTAATACCTGAAACTAAAAATGACAGGTTACCTTGCCCAACAATGCCGAAATTGGCAGATGCTCGATCATTACCTTTTTGGTTCATGTCATCTCTTTCTAGGGAATTTGCCTCATTATGGTCCAAATTTTATATATGGCAGGTATGGTTTCAAACACTTTCTTTAAAATTATTTCTATATTTGAAAACATCAAATTTAAAGAAATCTTCAAATATTATTTTTAAGAAAACACTGAGTTTCATTCCCATTCTATAACCACCTTCACCATTTAACCACTTTAAACGGGTGTAGGGTATCGAACCACTTCAATGAGCGTAGGGTATCAAACCACTTTAACCACTTCAATGGGTTTAGGGTATCAAACCACTTTAATGGGTGTAGGATATCAAACCACTTTAACCCTGAGTATCAGGTCTCGAAATGAGACTATTCTCGACCGAACAAATTTCTGAGGTTTGATTTGAATTTAATTTGTTTTTGAATATCAGGGGTTTTAGAATTTCATAAATTTATCAATTTGCAAACATTTTTGCATTTGATTCCTAATGTTCTCATTTTCATTGGTTTTTTTAAAGAAAATTTGTTTGAAATCATTCTTCCTTAGAAGGCAATTATTTAAAAAGGTAGAATCCTATCAATTTGGTCCTAAGGGCAAAATAGTTATTTTTATAAAAAAATTTCCAAATTTGATTTTTTTTAAAGGGATGCAATATATCATCATTTTGAGGTTGCTAAAAAATTTTGATCCCAAAATGAGTTCATTTGATGTATTTTTATTTAAAAACCCAATGCTGCCAAAAAAAAGCAAAATTTCTAAAAGATGAAAACTTTTTTATTTTGAAAAACTTTTTGGGTGTTTACAGAGGTCTACTAATGTTCCTTCAATTTTGGATTCATCTATACTTTCTCGAGTTTGAACGTTCACCTCCCCTCTTCAACGAATCATTGTTGATATGCTAAGACCTATCTTAAGCCTCATAATCCCAACTTCAGTTTTACCGATAGAGTTCATTACTCTATTATGGTCTATCATCCATGATGAGGTTCTTTTGTATTTTTGTTCTCTTGATTCTAATTTCGCCACCAAATTCAAAGAGGACCTCTATAAAAATGAGTTGTCGAGAATCTTTTCTTCTCGGTTCTTATTTGGTGGTGCATATCGATCATCCTGATTCAATTCAATTGTTGTTTAGTCATACTACTCATATTATCTGACCCATTAATTAGGTTTTCATCAATGCTTGTTGGCTATTAGAGAATTTTTGCTTGATAAGCATCAACAAGAACCTATCTTCGTGCTTCCTAACTCATACCCTTATCCTAGTGACTCCAAATTTTTTTCTTTATGGACAACTATCCATATGAAGATGTGTAAGCACGAAAATTCTCACTTCTGGTTTTTAAGCCGGAAATGAACCTTTTCGCGTCTACGTCGTTTCTATGGGCGTGCTGTAAACACCCCTAAATCCCACGAATTCCTTAAAACAAACTTGGTTTTGTAAAAGCAGCCCCAAAGGGCCATTTTGAGTTTAGAAACCCAGGAGCCTTCCAGACAACCCTGTATATATGTTTTAAACTTTATCTTTCAAAAACATATGATATGGCTTTTAAAAACCCTTTTAAAACATGTTTTGAAACCCCGAAGTGGCTTGGCCTGATCAAGACAGGACCAGGAGAGCTAAGAAGAGCCCGGAAATGGAGCATACATCGAGCCCGATGCAGCAACTCTTGTATCTGATTCACACCCCAGGATCTCGAACGTCCAAGACCCTGTTCTTATCAAAATAGCATTTGAAGTCATCTCCGGAAGGCAGAAATGGAGGCGGACGACTATGTTGGCGAAGACCCAACGCAGACGGAGTACTGATGCTGTCAGGCCCCGCACGAATCGTCCGTTTCGAACACAGCTCGAAGGAGTCAGAGTTCAGTTTGGATTGGATCTGGACCATATATATCCAGATTCCAATCCAAACCCATATGTGGACTTGGATTTAGATTTGGATCCAGAGATCCAATCCAATATCCATATCCATGGCCCACATCACCTTCTCATAAATGGAGGTGGGGCCCACTTAAAATTCACATGGGATATTGGGCATGAGAGAGAGTGGGGGGTGAAAAATATCAAGAGTGTTGTATTAAGCTTGACTTGTGTGTCAAGTTTGGGTTTAATCATGTGGGTTAGCCTAATTGAGTGGGTTTAAGCTTGTAATTAGCTAAAACCTAACCTAGGGTTGCACCAACATGGGGTGATCAAGGTCTATGGCCCATGCTAAGGGAGCTCCTTCACCTAAACCTAACCCAAAATGCCTAATCCTAGCCTAAACCCCTAATCCACCCCTAATCTGAACCTAATCACCTAACCCACTTCCCTAATCCTTCCCTAAACCTAGATTAATTTCCCTAATCCTAGCCTAATCACCTAACCTAGCTCACTAAACCTCACCCTAAAACCCAACCACCTAACCTAGCCCTAAACCCCTAAACCACCCTTAGCCCACAATCTACCCAAACCCCTAGTTTTAAAATATCTGGCCCAACCCTTTCCAGCCCACCTTATCTACATACCACCCTACCTAAACCACCTAACCACTACCCTCAGCCCAGCCCTAACCGACCTACCCATCCCCTATTTAAACCCCTCCCCTTTGGGGGCGGGTTTTTCAAGTGGGAACCACCATCTCACCCAGCCGGGCCCTCTCCTTCTCCCATCTCTCACCCAGCCGGGACCACTCTCCATCACCTTCTCCTGCTCCACCTGCTCCATCAGCTCCACCTGCACCGACACCTTCCCTCTTCCATCCACCACCATCTCACCCAGCCGGACGCCACCATCTTCACCCAACCGAACCAGCCGAACTCCCATCAACACCCGGCTTCTCTCTTCATCCACTCGCCACTTCTCCCCATCCGGTAAGCCTTCTTTAACCCTACCTAAACCCTTCTCTACTACCTCTCCACTCCCAGCCACCCACCACACCATCACCTTACTCACCCAATAGCCCCTCACCGCCACCACTCCCACTCGGCCAAACCTTAGCCGCCTCAACCGTTTGCTTCCTACCTAACTCACATCAACTATACCCGGCCATCCTATTAGATTTCCTAGGACTTGCCCGTGGCACTACCTTAAACCCACTATTCCCACTATCACCTAGTCCCATCCCCTAACTGGCCACCTTCCCATACTCCAGCCTTAGTCACCCTAGCAGCCCGCCACCACCATTTTAACTTAGCCGAACCTAGCACAACCCAAACTGCCGGCCACTACCTTCCCCTAGGTGTCCCATTCGGCCTTCTCACAAACTCTCCCTTAGGGCCAGTTTTCCCTAAGTACTCAACTCCCCTAGTGATCCTAAGACCTCACTCGTTCAGCCCATTTAAACCCCCTACCTTGAGGCGACATCTACTTGCCACCGGCCACCTTCGAGGCGCCTATCCCGCGCCCCACTTGCAGCCGGCCAGCACCTTTGATCACCTATCTTCGCGGAGCTCCCGTTTGCAGCCCAAGGCCAAGTCCACGCTCAAGCAAGACCTCTACGGACCAGCTACTCGTAAGTGTCTAAACCCGGTCTTTAGTTGTATACTTGCTTGAGATTCAATTTGATACGGGGTTGTAATAACGGAGCATAGTCTCCCCCCGCTTGTAATAACGTGGCTTGGCACAACCACACACGTGCACTCTCTTAGTCGTGCACGATTTTGAACACACACGGGCCTAATCAGCCCCTAATATATAAGTGTACATATATACTTTCATTTTCGAAGGGTTTTGTTTAAGTTGGGTGCGTTGTCTTTCAATTCAAGCACTCTCACACACATTGAGCTTTCGCTCTTATTTGAAAGACCCAAGTAAGGGCCGACCTATACTATTTGGGTTTCATTTCATGTCGTGTGAGTAAGTCTTTCAATTCAAGCACTCTCACACACATTGAGCTTTCGCTCTTATTTGAAAGACCCAAGTAAGGGCCGACCTATACCATTTGGGTTTCATTTCATGTCGTGTGAGTAAGTCTTTCAATTCAATCACTCTCACACACATTGAGCTTTCGCTCTTATTTGAAAGACCCAAGTAAGGGCCGACCTATACCATTTGGGTTTCATTTCATGTCGTGTGAGTAAGTCTTTCAATTCAAGCACTCTCACACACATTGAGCTTTCGCTCTTATTTGAAAGACCCAAGTAAGGGCCGACCTATACTATTTGGGTTTCATTTCATGTCGTGTGAGTAAGTCTTTTAATTCAAGCACTTTCACACACATTGAGCCTTCGCCCTTACTCCCAAGACCTTAGTAAAGGCCTTATTGCAGTTATATTTGGGTTTCATTTATGTCGTGTGTGTAGTACTTCAATTCAAGCACTCTCACACACATTGAGCCTTCGCTCTTACTCCCAAGACCTTAGTCAAGGCCATACTGCAATTTATATTTGGGTTTAATTTCATGTCGTGTGTGTAAGTCTTTCAATTCAAGCACGCACCCACATTGAGCCTTCGCTCTTATTTGCAAGACCCGAGTAAGGGCTCATATACATAAGATATATACATATCTCCCTTCGGTTATTTCCCTTCGGTTATTTCCCTTCGGTTATTTCCCTTCAGTATTGTCTTTACATTTCGGGTTTTCCCTTTGGAGTAGCGTGAGTTTGCATTGCATCTACGCCATACCACGAGGTAGGACGCATATTGCATCAAAGCAAGCCCCGCTCGAATTCGCCCATGTAGTGGAGTGTTCATAACACACAAACTAGGTGGCCCGAAAAGGGATAAAAGAAAAGACTTAGGCACGTGCAAATCCACGTGATCTAAAATATGCAAATCGCATCTTAAAGACCCGAAATAGACACCTCAAATCGCTTCGTAGACTTTTTTCCCCAAAACTCGATTTTTGCAAAGCGTACAGACTGACCCTTGCGCATCGGTGCAAGAAGGTCTGCGATGACAAGAGCTTACTTGCTCACAGTCGCCACGTTTAGAAGTCAGTGTTAAAAATATCTTCGCTAGCTTAAGTAAGCTAGCTGGCACGCCCTATTTGTATACATAGGCCTTAGACACACGAGAAGATCCACTCCAAGCCCCGAAAGAGGCGAAGAGGCGGGGATTTTCGCGCGTCTACAGAGATTGGCATGCCCGGTGGGACGTGAGCCTTTTCAGAAATCGAGTTTACTTGTAGAAGTCTTGCGAAAATTTTGTAAAAAGGTGTCGTTTTAACTTGTTTTCTTTGCTTGTACTTAGGAAATTTCGAAAAAGCTTGAAAAGCATGTCAAAATCCAATCCAAGTGAAGTGTCGAGCCAAGGCTCATGCGCATCAAGTTCTCACTCTAGGAGGATTTTCAAAAACAAAATAAAACTTGATGAAATCGAGGACTTGAGAAGGGAATTTGAGGCCAAAATCGATGCTCTCAGTCAAGAGGCTGAAGTAAGCGATTCATGTTCATCGAACGGTGAACAAAGGCCTAAAAAGAAATCTGAAAAACCTCGCAAGCAAAATGAGGCCTCCGTAATGGAAGGCAACCAATACCACGAGTCCTTCACACAAAAGGACCGTAAAGCCCTACAGCAGCTGCTGAAAGGGCAGAATAAAGAGAAAAGAAGCTACGCCCTGTCTGATTTCCTTCCTATGGATTACGAAACAGACAGTGACGATGAAATACCGAACTTCCATCGGTATGATGGCATGGGAGACCCTATGTCTCACTTGCAGCTTTTCTCGCGTCGAGCCCATAAGAAGAAAAAGGACTCGATGAAATGGGTGTATTGGTTCCCTCTATCCCTTAAAGGCACAGCTGCCAAATGGCTGGCTTCCTACGACTTAAGCCAGTTCGCTACTTTTGAAGAGTTAGCGAACTGCTTCATGTAAAGATTTGCACACAACGTGGAAGTGACGCCAACCCTGAATACCTTAAGGGATACAAAGCAAGGCATGAACGAAGACGTGCATGCCTTCATTATAAGATGGAGGTCGCTTTTAGGCCAAGTGCGAGAGCCTATATCCGAAGGATGCGTAGTAATGCTCATCCTGGATAATTTTAAAAGCGAGTTAAAAACCCTTCTCTCGCTCCATGAGATTTCAACTTTCCATAAGTTGATCAAAAAGGCCTCCCTTTTCGAAACCAACTTACGAAAAGGGATATACGACCACTTATGGAAAGGAAGTGACGTTCCAAAAACCCGTTTGGAAAAGCCCATCGCATATGGGCTGCCCACGACGGACAAAGGGGCAAAGCCCCATAAAATCGCCAATGTCCGGGTGGACCCAGGCATGGCGGGCACTTCTAAAAATTTTGAAAAAATAGAAAATAAGAGAGAACGTAATTTTCAAAAACCAGTTGAAAAACGGGAGTATACTCCGCTGGGGCAACCTGTGTCGGAGGTCCTAGACCTCTTACTTGCCCAGGGCATGATCGAACTCCTTGAAATCCCCGAAGGAGTCACTTCCAAAGGGGGGTATTTAAACCGATTTTGCAAGTATCATCGGCTCAAAGGCCATGATACCAAACGCTGCTTCTCTCTTCTAAATAAAATTGAGAACTTGATAGCAGAAGGCCGGCTCCAGGTCACTGCGGAACCTGAGCCACCTCAAGCTATCTTCAAGGAACCCTTTCCCAAACACGCCAGTGGCAGTGGGAAAGGAAAGGAGGTATGTACCCTCACCATTTCCAAGGAACTAGCGCAAAAGCCAGAACCTGGTCGACCTACTTGCGCGCCCATCCTTGTATTATACAAGAGGCCCACCCAAGTCATCATTCGGGGACCACCAAAAGTGGAAACCCTGGTAAAACCAGTTTTGAAAATCCAAGGTTCTCCTCAGCTCATCCTTAGAGCCAAGTTTAGCGCAAACCCTAGGCTGGTCGTGGGGGAAGTTACTAGATCCGGGAGGATCTACCAACCCCCGCACCTTCAAGGTGCTCAAAAGGTGGTCAGTGTGCCTGGCCCCTCAAAAGCATGTATCCCTAGTGGTCTGCCAAAAGCAGATAAGGACAAAGTCATCCTAAATCCTTATGATTTCGAAAACCACCTTTCAAAGATTCCTATTCACATGTCTATCCTAGAGCTTATCAAAACCTCGCCTAGGCATAGACTTGTCTTAGAGAAAATTCTAGAAAGGGCCAAGGTTGATTCGAACATAAGTCCGGAATCCTTGTCTGCCCAAGTGGCTTTATTAGGAGCGAAATCGCCCATCACCTTTTCGGAAGATGATGTAGATAGACCCTACGAAACCCATAACCAGGCCCTGCATATCGAGGTGGTTCTAAACAACCACTCTCTGGACAGGTGCCTAGTCTATGGTGGAGGAGGGCTCAACATCCTTCCACTTCACGTGGCGTACAAAATCGGAGTCACCTTGACTTCAGTGAACCCAAGCCCCATCGTTATCACTGGATACGATGGGAATGCGTCTAGGCCTTTAGGATCCATCGAACTCCCAATGGAAACGGGAGGGATCGAACACACGGGGGTGTTCCATGTCTTGGACATCCACCCCCATTATAACCTGTTGCTGGGAAGGCCCTGGATACACAGCTTGTGCGCTGTGCCATCCACCTTCCACAAGTGTGTCAAGATCCCTTTTAGGGACCAGGTCGTAGTGATCCTAGGTGAGAGTCACCCACAGCTTCAGGGGATCATAAACTCCCCTTGTTTATCGAGCTCCCAGGCCCATGAGGCTAACCTGGGGCAAATTATGGTTGAGCCACCTCGGCTCGTGTTGAACAACCCTAGGAAGGTTGTATGTGTGAAGGGGCCGCCCAAAGCAGGCCCCCTCCCGACTCTAATCCTCCTAGAAAAACCCAAGCGTTCCCTATTTCCAAAACCCCTGGACAAAAGGCCATACGAGCCTAATATGGACGATAGCATGTTCTAGGACCATGACTTGTATCCCATCTTTTCAAAAAACAAAAGGTCATGGAACATGTTATTGAACATGGACTACACGCCCTACAAAAGTCTAGGGGCACAAAACCAGGGTCTCCTAGAGCCCATCCTTCCTAGGGCCAACCCAAGCCGATATGGGATCGGCTATATTCCCCAAATACCGCCGGAGCCACCCCCTGTGACCACCTGGGTCAAGGGTGCCCCGGAGCCTGTCTTAGAAGAGACCTATGGTTTAGACCTCCTATTCCGAGCCTAACCCGTAGTGTTTTCCCTTTGTAGGTATGACGGAAGATCCCTCTTTCTAAAAATACCAAAAACATTTGAAAAACTTAGAATCAAAAAAATCGAAAAACAAGAAAAACCAAAAACAATGGAAAAACAAAAACTCGAAAAAAGAGTGCTTTGTATAGTTCCCAAAGTTCTTGTTTTACAAAAACCCCAAAAAATCGAAAATTTGGAAAATACCAAAAAGATTTTGTACATAGCTGCTCCTGGGAAGACTTTGGCAAAAGAAAAGGATTTCGAAAAAAGCGTCGTCTGCATAGCCAGACCAAAAATTTCGAAATCACTCGAAAATCCAAGTACGAAACCACGTCATTTTAAAAACCACGCATCAAGTTCCCTCGGGTCTATAGCCCACGAGAATGATCAAAGCCCAGAAGTGGATCCCCTTGAGGAAGATCCCACTTCTGAGCTCCCAGAATTTCATAGAATTCTCGATTTTGAAAGACCTTCCCAATCAGTAGGAGGAGATTTCGTAGGGGTGAACCTAGGGGATGATTCCAATCCCAAAACCATCAAAATAGGCGCATGCTTGCATGAAACTGAAAAGTTAGCATTCATTACATTTCTACGAACCTATTTAGATGTGTTTGCATGGACGTATGAAGACATGCCGGGCATAGATCCCAGCATTGTCGAGCATCGTCTTCCCTTAGATATAGGTGTAAAACCGATAAAGCAGAAGCTTAGGAAAATACACCCGAATGTACACACGCAAGTCAAAGAGGGTTTAGAAGATCTGCTAAAAGCCGGATTTATAAAACAAAATTACGTATTCTGATTGGTTGTCAAATATCGTTGTAGTTCGAAAAACCAATGGGAAAATTCGAATATGCATCGATTTCAGAAACCTGAATAAAGCCACTCCAAAGGATAATTATCCTTTACCAAACATAGATTTGATAGTCGATAGTACTGCAAGTCATGAAATGTTTTCATTCATGGATGGCTATTCAGGCTATAATCAAATCAAACTAAGTCCACGAGATCAGGGTAAGACCGCCTTCACAACCCCATGGGGCACATACTGCTATACAGTCATGCCCTTTGGTTTGAAAAATGCCGGCGCAACATACCAACAAGCCATGAACACGATCTTCCATGATCAAATTCACGAGCTTGTAGAAGTGTATGTAGATGATCTCTTGGCGAAATCCAAAACCCGATGCACTCATATCGAATGTTTACAAAAGATTTTCGAAAGGCATAGACTTTACAAAGTAAAGCTAAACCCTCAAAAATGTGTGTTCGGGGTAGAATCAGGGAAGCTTCTAGGCTTTATGGTGAGCCAAAGGGGAATAGAAGTCGACCCCTCTAAGTGTCGAGCCATCATAGACATGGCTCCACCCTCCAATCTCACCCAAATCCGTAGCCTCCAGGGTCGATTACAATCTGTGCGTCGATTCATATCGAATCTGGCAACTAGATGCGAACCCTTCAACAAACTGTTAAGAAAGGGTACGAAATTCTTATGGGATGACGAATGCCAAAAGTCCTTCGAGAGACTGAAGGCATACTTGGTTAATCCCCCCGTTTTGAATCCTCCAAAACAAGGAAAACCGCTTTTATTATACATCTCCGTGCATGTGAATGCTTTAGGAGCCCTGTTGGCTCAATACGAGGATGACACCCATAAGGAGTATGCCATCTACTATATTTCGAAAACTCTCTTGGCTTATGAACGAAATTATCAAGCCATGGAGAAGACGTGCTTGGCCCTAGTTTGGGCCTGCCAGAAGTTCAGACACTATTTCCTAGATCATGAGATCTAGATAGTGTCCAAGCTTGATCCAATCAAGCACTTGTTCGAAAAACCCATTCTCACGGGTAGATTGGGCAAATGGCAA
This sequence comes from Brasenia schreberi, assembly GCA_036023115.1. Lineage (NCBI taxonomy): Eukaryota > Viridiplantae > Streptophyta > Magnoliopsida > Nymphaeales > Cabombaceae > Brasenia > Brasenia schreberi. The sequence continues at coordinate 6,173,745 of JAYKKT010000081.1, forward strand.
CTCCTTCTAATGGAGTATGATCTGAAATACCATCACCAGATCTCCATTAAGGGGCAAGCCCTAGCAGATTACGTGGCTGAATTCCCCTTAGAGGACGCATATCCCACTCTTGTCGAAATGCCTGATGAAGGCATATTGCAAAACCATTTTCAAAACCACATTTTGGCAAATTCTTTCAAAAACCAAGTGTGGAAGATGCACTTCGACGGGGCACGAAACCAACGAGGGGCTGGTGCCGGGATCATCCTAATCTCCCCTGAAAAGGGCGAGATTCCCATAGCAGTCCGCTTAGATTTCGAATGTTCCAACAACGTAGTTGAGTATGAAGCACTCATACAAGGCTTAAGGATTTCGAAAACTCTAGGGGCATCATGCATCGAGGTCTTTGGAGATTCGCTCCTTGTCATAAACCAGGTTTTAAAATTTTGGCAAGTACGTAATGAGAAACTACTTCCATATCACGAGTTGGCCACTCGATTGGTCCAATCCTTCCAGTCGTGTAAGCTCACACACGTAGGAAGAGAGGACAATGGCATCGCCGATGCCCTCTCCTCCTTGGGCTCGGCCCTGAAGGTCGATCCCATTTCAGGGACCAGATCTTTGGAAATATGGCATGCGCCCCATCCATCCACACACGACTTGGATATTTGCCAAAACAACCCAGAGTCTATTGAAAAACCCTGGTTCTATGACATAAAACAATTTTTAGAAAATGGGGGATTCACCGAGGATGCCACGTCCAAAGATAAGGCATTCATTCATAAGATTTCGATTCGATACACCATTCTGGGTGGGGTCTTATACAAAAAGAGTTTTACTGGCATTCTGCTTAGGTGTATCGACCTAGAGGAGGCTAGGATAGTAATGCATGAATTCCACGATGGAGAATGTGGAGGTCATGTTAATGCCAACATGATGGCAATGAAAATACTTAGAGGGGGGTATTTTTGGTCCACCCTGAAAAAGGATTGTCACAATCATGTTAGGAAGTGTCATCCGTGTCAAGTGCATGGGCACGCCATTCATATCCCTTCATCCACGTTGCATTCCGTGGTCAGCCCCTGGCCATTTACCATGTGGGCGTTTGACATAGTAGGCCCAATATTTCCAAAGGCCTCGAATGGGCATCGTTTTATTTTAGCAGCCACGGAGTATTTCTCCAAGTGGGTGGAAGCCATTTCCCTAACGAATGTAATGGGGCAACATGTGGTGGTTTTCATCCGGAGGAATATCTTGGCTCGATTTGGGGTTCCACGAGACCTTGTGTCTGATAATGGTACCCCATTCAAGAATGAGCAGATGGTTAAGTTGTGCAACACGTATGGCATAACTCACCACTTCTCCTCGCCTTACTACCCTCAAGGCAACGGCCAAGCCGAAGCCACAAACAAGACTCTCATTAGTATTATTGAGAAAACCTTAGAGAAGGGTAGGACGTGGCACGAGAAGCTGGATGAAGCCTTATGGGCTTATAGGACTTCCATCCGGACTCCCACGAATGCCACACCATTCGAATTGGTCTATGGCACAAACGCCATTCTTCCCATTCATACCCAACTGCATTCATTCCATACATCCATAGCACTCGACCTCCCCCTAGAGACGCTTCAGCATGCTAGGATGGCCGAACTAGATTTGCTAGATGAGAGGCGACTCCTTGCCATGGATCATGCTCGCGCATACTCGCGATATCCGTGGCTGCCAAGTCCTAGGAAATCTAATAGGATGGCCGGGTATAGTTGATGTGAGTTAGGTAGGAAGCAAACGGTTGAGGCGGCTAAGGTTTGGCCGAGTGGGAGTGGTGGCGGTGAGGGGCTGTTGGGTGAGTAAGGTGATGGTGTGGTGAGTGGCTGGGAGTGGAGAGGTAGTAGAGAAGGGTTTAGGTAGGGTTAAAGAAGGCTTACCGGATGGGGAGAAGTGGCAAGTGGATGAAGAGAGAAGCCGGGTGTTGATGGGAGTTCGGCTGGTTCGGTTGGGTGAAGATGGTGGCGTCCGGCTGGGTGAGATGGTGGTGGATGGAAGAGGGAAGGTGGCGGTGCAGGTGGAGCTGATGGAGCAGGTGGAGAAGGCGTAGGTGATGGAGAGTGGTCCCGGCTGGGTGAGAGATGGGAGAAGGAGAGGGCCCGGCTGGGTGAGATGGTGGTTCCCACTTGAAAAACCCGCCCCCAAAGGGGAGGGGTTTAAATAGGGGATGGGTAGGTCGGTTAGGGCTGGGCTGAGGGTAGTGGTTAGGTGGTTTAGGTAGGGTGGTATGTAGATAAGGTGGGCTGGAAAGGGTTGGGCCAGATATTTTAAAACTAGGGGTTTGGGTAGATTGTGGGCTAAGGGTGGTTTAGGGGTTTAGGGCTAGGTTAGGTGGTTGGGTTTTAGGGTGAGGTTTAGTGAGCTAGGTTAGGTGATTAGGCTAGGTTCAGGCTAGGATTAGGGAAATTAATCTAGGTTTAGGGAAGGATTAGGGAAGTGGGTTAGGTGATTAGGTTGGGATTAGGACGGGATTAGGGAAGTGGGTTAGGTGATTAGGTTCAGATTAGGGGTGGATTAGGGGTTTAGGCTAGGATTAGGCATTTTGGGTTAGGTTTAGGTGAAGGAGCTCCCTTAGCATGGCCCAGAGACCTTGATCACCCCATGTTGGTGCAGCCCTAGGTTAGGTTTTAGCTAATTACAAGCTTAAACCCACTCAATTAGGCTAACCCACATGATTAAACCCAAACTTGACACACAAGTCAAGCTTAATACAACACTCTTGATATTTTTCACCCCCCACTCTCTCTCATGCCCAATATCCCACGTGAATTTTAAGTGGGCCCCACCTCCATTTATGAGAAGGTGATGTGGGCCATGGATATGGATATTGGATTGGATCTCTGGATCCAAATCCAAATCCAAGTCCACATATGGGTTTGGATTGGAATCTGGATATATATGGTCCAGATCCAATCCAAACTGAACTCTGACTCCTTCGAGCTAGGTTCGAAACGGACGATTCGTGCGGGGCCTGACAGCATCAGTACTCCGTCTGCGTTGGGTCTTCGCCAACATAGTCGTCCGCCTCCGTTTCTGCCTTCCGGAGATGACTTCAAATGCTATTTTGATAAGAACAGGGTCTTGGACGTTCGAGATCCTGGGGTGTGAATCAGATACAAGAGTTGCTGCGCCGGGCTCGACGTATGCTCCGGTTCCGGGCTCTTCTTAACTCTCCTGGTCCTGTCTTGATCAGGCCAAGCCACTTCGGGGTTTCAAAACATGTTTTAAAAGGGTTTTTAAAAGCCATATCATATGTTTTTGAAAGATAAAGTTTAAAACATATATACAGGGTTGTCTGGAAGGCTCCTGGGTTTCCAAACTCAAAATGGCCCTTTGGGGCTGCTTTTATAAAACCAAGTTTGTTTTAAGGAATTCGTGGGATTTCGGGGTGTTTACAACGTGCAAATCCCACGTGAAATAAAACTTGTAATCGTACAAACAAAGCCCAAACACTTTGGGTATTTTTCAAAGAGGTTTAAATTTTAAAGACTTTGCCAAGCGTACAGACTGACCCTTGCGCTTCGGTGCAAGAAGGTCTGCGATGAAAAGAGCTCACTTGCTCACAGTCGCCCCAATAGAGTCAGATTTCAAAACTTAATTCACTAGCTTGAGTAAGCTAGTTGGCACGCCCTTTTGTTATAAAAACGACTTAGACACGAAAAGGTTCACTTCGGGCCTAAGAACCAGAAGTGGGAATTTTCCGTGTCTACAGGATTTGGCACGCCCGGTGGGACATGGGCCTTGTGCAGAGTCAATTTATGTAGAAAAACCTCATGAAAACTTTTTCAAAGAAGGTGTTTTAAACCTTGTTTGTTTCATTTCATATCTAGGATTTGTTTTGAAAAGCATTGAAGCATGTCGAGTCCAGGCTCCCAAGAGGTATCTAGCCACGGCTCATGCACATCAAGTTCTCAATCTAGGAAGTTTTCGAAAAAACAAGAGATTGAAGACTTGAGGGGGGATTTTGAGGCCAAGATCGCTGCTCTTAGCCAAGAGGCTGAAGCTGGCGATTCGTGTTCGTCAAATGGCGAACGAAAGGCCAAGAAAAAATTTGAAAAACCTCACAAACACAAAGAGACTTACACAATGGAAGGTAACCAATACCACGAGTCCTTCACACACAAGGATCGTAAAGCCCTACAGCAGCTGCTGAGATGGAAAAATAAAGAGAAAAGAAGTTACGCCCTGTTTGATTTCTTGCTTGTGGACTATGAAATAAACAATGACAATGAAATACCGAACTTCCATCGGTATGATGGCATGGGAGACCCTAGGTCTCACTTGCAGCTTTTCTCTCGTCGAGCCCATAAGAAAAAGGACTCGATGAAGTGGGTGTATTGGTTCCCTTTGTCCCTCAAGGGCACAGCTGCCAAATGGTTGGCTTCCTACGATCTGAGCCAGTTCGCTACTTTCGAAGAGTTAGCGAACTGCTTTATGCAGAGATTCTCGCATAACGTAGAAGTCACGCCGACTTTAAACACCTTGAGGGATAAAAAACAAGGTGTGAACGAGGACGTACATACGTTCATTGTTCGTTGGAGGTCTCTCCTAGGTCAAGTGCGAGAGCCAATATCCGAAGGATGTGCAGTCATGCTCATCCTGGATAATTTTAGAAACGAGTTAAAAACCCTTCTCTCGCTTCACGAAATCTCAACTTTCCATAAGTTAATAAAGAAAGCATCCCTTTTTGAAACAAATTTGAAAAAGGAGGTGTATGATCACTTATGGAAAGGAAATCCAATTTCGAAAACTCGCTTGGAGAAGCCCATCACTTATGGGCTACCCATCGCGGACAAAGGGGCAAAGCCCCATAAAATCGCCAATGTCCGGGTGGATCCAAGCCCGGCAAGTGCTTCAAAAAGCTTTGAAAAGTTAGAAAATAAAAAGGAGAGGAGTTTTCAAAACCCTTCGAAAGACGGGAGTACACTCCGCTGGGGCAACTTGTATCGGAGGTCCTAGACCTCCTACTTGCCCAAGGCATGATTGAACTCCCCGAGATTCCCTAGGGAGTCACTTCAAAGGGAGGGTTTTTAAACAAATTCTGCAAGTATCATCGGCTCAAAGGCCATGATACAAGGCAGTGTTTCTCCCTCCTTAATAAAATTGAGAACTTGATAGCAGAAGGCCGGCTCCAGGTCGCTGAAGAACCTGAGCCTGCCCAAGCTATCTTCAAAGAACCCTTCCCCAAGCATGCAAGTACTAGTGGGAAGGGAAAAGAGGTATGTGCTCTCACGATTTCAAAGAATCTAGTGCATGCATGTGAGTCTGGTTGTCTATTTGTGCATCTACTCTCATACTTTACAAAAAACCCGTCCAAGTAGTCATCCGGGGACCACCAAGAGTTTCGTCCCCAGTTAAACCAGTTTTAACCATTCAGGGTGCTCCAAATCTCTCAATTAGAGCCATGATTAGTACGAAACCTAGGTTGATTGTGGGGGAGGTGACAAGATCCGGGAGGATCTACCAACCCCCACATCTGCAAAGTGCTAAAAAGGTGGTCAGTGTGCCTGGCCTCTCAAAAGCATGTATTCCTAGAGTTCTGCTAAAAACGGATAAAGGAAATGTCGTTTTAAAGGTGTATGATTTCAAAAACTATTTTTCAAAGATTCCTATCAATATGTCCATCCTAGAGCTAATACAAACTTCGCCTAGGCATAGACTAGTGTTAGAGAAAATTCTAGAAAGAGCAAGGGTTAGTTCGAACATTACCCCAGAATCCTTGTCCAAACAAGTGGCCTCCATAGGAGCAAAAATGCCCATCGTATTCTCGGAAGACAATGTAGAAAGACCCTACGAGTCCCATAACTAGGCCCTACATATCGAGGTGGTTCTAAATAACCACTCTCTAGATAGGTGCCTTGTTGATGGGGAAGGAGGGCTCAACATCCTTCCACTTCATGTGGCGAACCAAATCAGAGTCACCTTGACATCCATGAATTCAAGTCCCATCGTCATCACTGGATACGATGGGAATGCATCTAGACCGCTAGGATCTATCAAACTCCCCATGGAAACGGGAGGGATAGCACACACGGGGGTGTTCCATGTCCTAGACATCCACCCCCATTATAACCTGTTGTTGAGAAGGCCCTGGATACACAGCTTGTGTGCTGTACCATCCACCTTCCATAGGTGTGTCAAAATCCCTTTCAGGGACAAAGTCATAGTGATCCTAGGTGAGAGTCATCCTCAGCTTCAAGGGGTCATAAATTCTCCTTGCTTGTCAAGCTCCCAGACCCACGCGGTAAAACTGGAGCAAACCATGCTCGAGCCACCAAGGCTCACTTTATACAACCCTAGGAAGGTCGTGTATGTGAAGGGGCCGCCCAAGGCTGGCTCCCTCAATTTTGACCATTCTAGGAAAACCCAAGAATCCCTTATTTCCAAAACCCCTAGACAAAAAGCCCTATGTACATAATATAGATGACAATAAGTTCTAGGACCACGATCTGTATCAAAATTTCTCCAAAAACAAAAAATAGTGGAACATGATGTTAAACATGTGCTATTTGCCTTATAAGAGTTTAGGGGCACAAAATCAAGATTTTCTAGAACCCATACTTCCTAGGGCCAATCCAAGCCGATATGGGATCGACTACTCCCAAAATACCACCAGAGCCACCACCTGTGACCACCTAGGTCAAGGGTGCCTTAGAGCCTACCCTAGAAGAAACATACGATTTAGACCTCATATTCCTAGTCTAACCTTTAGTGTTTTCCCTTTGTAGGTATGATGGAAGATCCCTTTATCAAAAATACAAAAACATTTGAAAAACTTAAAATCAAAAAAATAGAAAAATTGCAAAAGCCAAAAACATTGGAAAATGAAAAACTCGAAAAAAGAGTAGTTTGTATAGTTCCCAAAATACTCGTTTTGCAAAAGAACAAAAAAAATCGAAAATTTACAAAATTCCAAAAAGATTTTGTACATAGCTGCTCCTAGTAAGGCTTTGGAAAAAGGAAAAGATTTTGAAAGAAATGTTGTCTGTATAACCAGACCAAAGATTTCGAAATCAATGGAAATTCTAAGTGTAAAACTAGGTCTTTTGAAAATCCATGCATCAAATTCCCTAGGATCTATAAACCACGAGAATGATCGAAGCCCCGAAGTGGATCCTCTTGAGGAAGATCCCACTTTTGAGCTCCCAGAATTTCATAAAATTCTCGATTTTGAAAAGCCTTCAAATTCAGTAGGAGGAGATTTCATAGAGATAAACCTAGGGAGTGATTCAAAGCCCAAACTCATTAAGGTAGGTGCATGTTTGCATTTGCATGAAAGATCAACATTCATTGCATTTCTACAAACCTACTTAGATGTGTTTGCATGGACATATGAAGACATACCGGGCATAGACCCCAATATTGTCGAACATCGTCTTCCTTTAGATGCGGATGTGAAACCCATAAAGCAAAAGCTTAGGAAAATACATCCGAATGTACACGCACAAGTCAAAGAAGATCTGTTAAAAGCTGAATTTATAAAACCCATTGCGTATTCTGATTGGTTATCCAATATCGTTGTTGTTCGAAAAACCAATGGGAAGATTCAAATATGTATCGATTTCAGAAACCTGAATAAAGCCACTCCAAAGGATAATTATCCTTTACCAAACATAGATTTGATAGTTGCTAGTACTGCAAATCACGAAATGTTTTTGTTTATGGATGACTATTCAGGGTATAACCAAATCAAATTAAGTTCACGAGATCAGGGTAAGACCGCTTTCATAACCCCATGGGGCACGTACTGCTATACAGTCATGCCCTTTGGTTTGAAAAATGTTGGCACCACATACCAGAGAGCCATGACCACGATCTTCCATGATCAGATTCATGAGCTCATAGAGGTATATGTGGATGATCTCTTGGCAAAATCCAAAACTCAATGCACTCATATCGAATGCTTACAAAAGTGTGTGTTAAGAGTAGAGTCCGGAAAGATCTTAGGCTTTATGGTGAGCCAAAGGGGTATAGAAGTCGACCCATCTAAGTGTCGAGCCATCATAGACATGGCTCCACCCTCCAATCTCACACAGATTCATAGCCTCCAAGGTCGATTGCAATCCATTCGCAGGTTCATCTCAAACCTAGTGACTAGATGTGAACCCTTCAACAAATTGTTGAGGAAGGGCACAAAATTTTCATGGGATGACGACTGCCAAAAGTCATTTGAAAGACTAAAGGCATACCTAGTTAATCCCCCAGTTTTAAATCCTCCAAAGCAAGGAAAACCTCTTTTGCTTTACATTTCCGTGCATGTGAATGCCTTGGGAGCTTTGTTAGCTCAATACGAGGATGACACCCATAAAGAGTATGCCATCTATTATATTTCAAAAACTCTCTTGGCTTACGAAAGGAATTACTAAGCCATGGAGAAGACATGCTTGGCCCTAGTTTGGGCCTGCCAGAAATTTCGACACTATTTCCTAGATCATGAGATCTGGATAGTGTCCAAGCTTGATCCAATCAAGCATTTGTTCGAAAAACCCATTCTCACTGGTAGATTGGGCAAATAGCAACTCCTTCTAATGGAGTATGACCTGATATACCACCATCAGATCTCCATTAAGGGGCAAGCCCTAGCTGACTACGTGGTTGAGTTCCCCCTGGAGGACGCATATCCCACACTTAGTGAAATGCCTGATGAAGGCATATTGCAAAACCAATTTCAAAACCATATTTTGGCAAACTCTTTCGAAAAACAAGTGTGGAAGATGCACTTCGATGGGGCATGAAACCAACGAGGGGCTGGTGCTGGGGTCATCCTCATATCCCCTGAAAAGGGTGAGATCCTCATAGCAATTTGCCTAGATTTCGAATGTTCCAACAACATAGCTGAGTATGAAGCACTCATACAAGGCTTAAGGATTTCGAAAACTCTAGGGGCATCATGCATCGAGGTCTTTGGAGATTCACTCCTTGTTATAAACCAAGTTTTGAAAATTTGGCAAGTGCGAAATGAAAAACCTCATACAAGGCATTTATCTAGAAAATTTCTACCCGATACACGATTTTGGGTGGGGTTTTGTATAAAAAGAGTTTTACCAGCATCTTACTAAGACGTGTTGACCTAGAGGAGGCTAGGACTGTTATGCATGAATTCCATGATGGAGAATGTGGAGGTCATGTTAATGCCAACATGATAGCAATGAAAATACTTAGAGCGGGCTATTTTTGGTCCACCATGAAAAAGGATTGTCACGATCATGTTAGGAAGTGTCATCCATGTCAAGTGCATGGGCACGCCATTCATATCCCCTCATCTTCATTGCATTCCGTGGTCAGCCCCTGGCCATTTACCATGTGGGCATTTGATATTGTAGGCCCGATATTTCCAAAGGCATCGAATGGGCATAGGTTCATTTTAGCAGCCATTGAGTACTTCTCCAAGTGGGTCGAAGCCATCTCCTTGACCAACGTACAGGGGAAACATGTGGTGGCTTTCATTAGGAGGAATATCTTGGTTCGATTTTGAGTTCCAAGAGACCTTGTGTCTGATAATGACACCCCATTGAAAAATGAGCAGATGGTCAAGTTGTGCAACACTTATGGCATAACTCACCACTTCTCCTCGCCCTACTACCCTCAAGGCAACGGCCAAGCCGAAGCCATGAATAAGACTCTCATTAGCATACTTGAGAAGACTTTAGAGAAGGATAGGACGTGGCACGAGAAGCTGGATGAAGCCTTATGGGCTTATAGGACTTCCATCCGGACTCCCACGAATGCCACACCATTTGAGCTAGTCTATGGCACAAACGCCATTCTTCCCATTCATACACAATTGCATTCATTCCATACATCCATTGCACTCGACCTCCCCCTAGAGATGCTTCAGCATGCTAGGATGGCCGAATTAGATTTGTTAGATGAGAGGCAACTCCTTGCTATGGATCATGCTCATGCATAGCGGCAAAGGATAGCCCGACACTATGACAAACATATGAGACCTCGCCACTTTGAAGTGGGAGATCTGGTTTTGAAAATCATCCACTATCGTGGCCCACATCCACTTGGAAAGTGGCGCCCCAAGTGGGATGGACCCTATGTTATGCGTGCAACCACCACGAACAATTCATATTGGTTGATCGATGTAGAAGGTAGGAATTTAGCAGATCCTATCAATATTCAATACTTAAAGAAGTATTATGTGTAGGGTTTGGGTTAAATTCCCATTTTCGAAAATCCTTAGGGATAGCTGCTTTGAAACTTCGAAAGTAAGGTTCACAGGCAAATTGTGTGACCTTGAGCAAGAGAATTCGCACTTGTGAAAGAGTGGAGTTTTCCAAATACGTGGTTACATTTCAAAATCTTTCTTCTTACAAAGAAAGGCCTAGTTCAATACAGCAAGATACTTGCAAGTAGTACGTGCTATTTCTAAATAGGCTGATCTGGAATGGATCGAGTATGACCTTGGGATAAGTCCTCCCCTCTTCTCTTCTCATTCCAAAAGGAAAATATGGCCAAAACAAAGGGAAATCCCTGCCAAAGATCTCTCTCCCAAAGAAAGAAACATGAATCAAAAAGAAAATTCGATTCTTTTATGGAAAAGAGGGATTAAAGAAAAAATACTCCCAAAGGGAGACCCTCTATGAAAAAGGAAGAAAAGGCCAAAAAGCTCAAAAAGAGCAGTTTTCCGCCTTCCATGCCTCAAACCACGGGATGCTTCAGAAGGGACCGTGGTATCTCTTTCCCATCCCTGGCTTATCCCAAGTAAAACATGGTTCATTTCGAGGAATCCTAAAGTAAAAATAGGATTTACTTACTTGAATTTCATTTTATTTGAGAATTCGACGTTTCGAGTAAGGCGTAGGAATTTTGAAATATAGCTTGTTTTCTTATAAAACCTCCGCTAGATTAGCGAGTGTCAAGACTCAAGCAAAGGCAAACACGAAGAGCTCAAGATCCTTAGGATTGAGGCTACAAGTGGTTTTCCCTTTTGTAAATAAATTTTGAAAAATCGAACATCGAGCAACATAGGGTCTGCTCACTTGGAGCAGCAGGTCTTCGTAAGTCTCAAGAGTTCGACCATGCCATCTGGTCTCTAGGAGGTCGCCATTCTTGGCGTCTCATCCATGACATGCATGTGCACATCCACGCATGAACACTTGCATAACATGATCCCGTTTAAGACCAGAAACAATAGAAAATCCCTTTGGTGTGATATCTCCTCCTACCAGGTTTTAAAGAGAGATTTTACTTAAAAATTAGGACGATCCCATATTTTCGTGGATAGATCTAGGGAGACATCGAAAGGGGTGTTGTCGTCTTTGCCATTATCCAAATAAATTTGGATAATGCCAAAGAGGGGCATCTGTAAACACCCCAAAATCTCACGATTTTCTCAAACTTACCTGGTTTTGCAAAAGCAGCCCCAAAGGGCTATTTTGATTCTGGAAACCCAGGAGACTTCTAAACAACCCTGTACATATGTTGAAACCATATATGTTTTAAAAATATATACATATAGTTTTAAAACCTTAAAAAGGTGTTTTGAAACCCGAAAAAGCAACTTGGCCTGATGAAAGTAGGACCGAAGAAGCGAAAGAGAGCCCGGACCTGGAGCATATTTCAAGCCCGGCACATCAACTCTCATATCAGAATCATCCCCAGATTCTCGACATCCAAGCCCCTAATATCAAGAATTTGTTCAAAATGATCTCCGGAAGGTGAGAAGAAGAGTGAACGACAATGTTGGCGAAGACCCAATGCAAGATGGAGTACTGATACAGTCAGGCCCCGCACAAACCGTTGTAGACACAGAAAATCCTCGTCTCCGGGTTCTTAGGCCTGAGGCGAATCTTTTCGTGCCTACGTCGCTTTTAAAAAGGGAGTGCCAGCTAGCTTTCTCGAACTAGCGAAGTGATTTTTGAAAATATTTGACTTTTGGGGCGACTGTGGACAAGTGGGTTCTTTTCGTCGCAGACTTTCTTGCACCGGCGCACAAGGGTCAGTCTGTACGCTTTAGAAAAACTCGTTTTTACACAAACACGACTCTTTTTGAAAACTTGAAAGTGTTTTATCGATTTGGTTTTGTCAAATTTGCAACTTTTATACATGGGATCTATGCGCTCCTATGTCTCTCGGGTTTTAGCCGATTTTGGCGTGTAGTCGTGTGCATCCAGTGCTCGATTTAAGGCAAGTACTACACGATTTAACCAATCTGGTTCGATGCAAGTATGCTCCCTATCTCGAGTGTGGCAGATATGCAATGCAAACTCACACAACTTGAAGGGAAAACCCAGAATTTAAAGACATAACAGAAGGGAAATAGCAGAAAGGGAAATAGCAGAAAGGGAAATATGGCTATATCTTAGATGCGGAAGGGAAAATATATATAGCTATATCTTAAGAGCGAGAAGGCTCAATGTGAGTGAGTGCTTTGAGTGTATAAATTGAAAGGGCAACTCACACGACTTGAACCTTAAAAACCCAGTTGAAAGGGGAAATACGTATATATATGTAAGAGCGGAAAGGCTCAATTGTGAGTGAGTGCTTTGAGTGTATAAAATGAAAGACAACTCACACGACTTGAACCTTAAAAACCCAGCTGAATGTATATAAATAGAGCTATATCCTATGGGTTGTTGAGGCCCGTTTTGTGTGCAAAAGGTGTGCAGATAAGAGCGGAAAGGCTCGAGTGTACGTGTGTGATTCGTGTTTCAAACCATAATATTACATCCTGGGGGGAGACTACGCTCCATTATTACAACCCCGTATCAAATTGAATTGAATTTGAAACAACGTAAAGAACCAGATTCGAGCACTTACTCGTCGTTTGCTTGGGCTTCCTTTTTCAACGAAACCTGACCTTGGATATAGCCGTTGGATGGACTTTCCTCTGCGAGATGACCAGCTGCGTAGAAGGTTGATCCTAGATCGTGACCTGGGCTAAATTGACAAGCTAATGCACTATGGGTTTTGGGCTTAGATATGATAGATCTAGGGTGAAAAACTAACGGATCTGAGTTAGGTCTAGGTGGTTTGTTTTGGTCGAAGGTTAGCTCAAGGTTCTAAGGGGAAAACCTGACCAGCTAGTGGTCGAGTTAGGGGATGTCTAAGGAAGTGGTTCGGGCGAGATGCGAAGGGATACTCGTCTCACAATGGGTCGAGATTGGTTTAGGGATAGTGAGTGATCTTAGGGGAAATCCTAAGGTAAGCTCTAGGGCAATGCTTGGCCAAAGGGTGGCCGAGCTTGGGCTGGTGTTGGGTGTTTGATCTCATGTGAGATCCTAAGGGAGTGGCTCGGCCAAAGGGTGGCCGAGCTGGGTAGGTGTAGGTTAGTTCTTTTGGTTAGGATCTAGCTTAGGTAATGGATTTAGTTTAGGGAAAAACCTAAAATGAACTCAGCTAGCATGGGCCGAACTAGATAGGTGAAAATGGTTTCGTCCAAAGGAAGGAACCGAGTGTTTTAGACACTCGGTTTTGGCTAGGTCTCTAGGAGTAGTTTTGGTTTAGGAAATAGTTTAGGTGGTTTAGTGCTAGATGGTTTGGTTGGGAGGGATCTAAGGTGAGCTTGGCCAGCCAACGGCCGAGCTGGGTATGGTTCTAGATTAGAGTAGTCTTAGGTAGAACTAGGATCGTTCCTTTAGTGAAGTTCGGCCAGCATCTTGGCTGGACTTTTTGACATTTTATGTTCTAGAGCTTAGGTGGTTTTGAGAGGTACGAAAAGAGGGGGTTTTGGGCAGGATTTTAGGGGCTTACCTTGACAATCTATCAGCCCATTTGATCTCGTTTCCAACGCAGCCAATCTCCATTGAAGAAAACCCATCTAATGCCGCCAGGTTTCTCTTCATTTCCAGCAACATACAAGGCGTGAAATGCTTCAACTTGCACTTGAGTGCAGCCCACAAGATCCACCCACGATTTTACAAAATAAGAGGGGAAGGCCAGCCCCTTTTGTTGACCTTCCTCTCTCTCTCTCTCTCTCTCTCTCTCTCTTCTCCCCCCAAACTATCAACGTGAAATGCTGGAAATTCGTCCCCTTCAAAGCCAGCCCACTCATGTCCTTTTATAGGCCCCTTGTGTGGATATGGATCCTTTGTTGGTTTCTAAAATCCGGATCCAATCCAATCCAAGTTTCGTTTGGATATGGATCTTGGATCTGGATCTAGATTTTTGGATCCAGATTTGATCCAAATTTTTCTCTTCTTCAGTCCTCTCTGGCGTTTCAAGCCGGATGCTTCGTGCGGGTCCTGAGTTCGTCAAGATTCCGTCTTACGCTGGGTTTTTCCCATTTTCATCGTCCGAGCTTCTTTTCGTCTTTCTGGACTCTGTTTCGACTGTTTCTTCTTGCTTTTGACTTGGATTTTCCGTGATTTCAGAGATGGTTTTGGCTTGGCCTTTGATGCTTCAGGCTTGAAATGCGTTTGTGGTCTGGGCTTCTTTTTCGTCCTCGAAATTCACTTTTCATCGGGTTGGGCTTGACCTTTGAACTTTTTGAATCTTTTGCGACTGTTTTGAGCCAGGCTTCATCTGTTCGTCTGGTCTTTCGTAAAAGTAGGACTTTCGTCCATTTTCAAGATTTTTCATGTTTCAAACAGGGTTGGAAAACAGAATTTTGAAATGTTTTGAGTTCCTGAGTTTTTCGAAAATTCCAAACTTATCTTTTGAACTGGTTTTCGAACCAGGCATTTGGTTTTGAAAAGTATTTGGGTTTTTGGGGTGTTTACAGATGCCCCTCTTTGGCATTATCCAAATTGATTTGGATAATGGCGAAGAAGATAACACCCCTGTTTGTTTTCTCCCAGATTTGATCTTGAGAATATGGGATCGTCCCAAATTTTAAGAAAAGAAACCTTTCTTTTAAAAACCCGATAGGAGGGGATTTTTTTGCCAAAAGGGGACTTTCTATGGATCTAGCCCTAAGTGGAGATCATATATGAAATGTTCATGCGTGGATATGCAAAGGTGCATGATATGGATGAGGTGTTAGAAAGGGCGATCTCCTAGAGACCAAATCATATGGTCGAACTTTTGAGACTTTTATGAAGACCTGCTGTTCCAAGTGAGCGGGCCTTACGTATGCTCGATGTTCGAGTTTTTGGAAAATTCGTTTTTAGAAGGAAAAAACCTTTTTGAACCGTTGATCCTAAGGACCTTTAGCTCCTCGTGTTTGCCTTTACTTGAGCCTCGACACTTGCTAAACTAGCAGAGGTTTTACGAGAAAACAAGCTACATTTTTAAAATTCCTACTCCTTACTTAAAACGTCGAATTCTCAAACAAGATGAAATTCAAGTTAAGTAAACCTATTTTTACTTTAGGATTCCCTGAAATGAACCATGTTTCTCTTGGGATAAGTCGTAGGGATGGGAAAGAAGTACCACGGTCCCTTCTGAAGCGTCCCGTGGTTTGAGGCAGAGAAGGCAGAAAACTGCTCTTTTGAGCTTTTTGGCCTTTTTCTTTCTTTTTTCATAGAGGGTCTCCCTTTGGGAGTATTTTTTCTTTAATCCCTCTTTTCCATGGAAGAATCAATTTTTTTTTTCTTCTTTTGATTCAGGTTTCTTTCTTTGGAAAGAGATTTTGGCAGGAATTTCCCTTTATTTTGGCCAAGTTTTTCTTTTGGAAGGAGAAGAGAAGAGGGGAAGACTTATCCCAAGGTCATACTCGATCCATTCCAGATCAGCCTATTTAGAAATAGCACGTACTACTTGTAAGTATCTTGCTATATTGAACTAGGCCTTTCTTTGTAAAAGGAAGGATTTTGAAATGTAACCACATATTTGAAAAGCTCTACCTTTTTCACAAAATGTCGATTCTCTCATCCAGGTTTACACAACTCACCTTGAGTCCTTGATTTCGAAGTTTCAAAATAGGTTTTCCCAAAAATATTTTTTTGCAGAATGGGAATTTAACTCAGACCCTATACGTGATACTTTTTCAAATACTGAATATTTATGGGATCTGCTAAATTCCTACCCTCGACATCGGTTAACCAATAAGAATTGTTTGTGGTGGTTCCACGCACGACGTAAGGGCCATCCCACTTGGGCCGCCACTTTCCAAGTGGATGTGGGCCACGATGGTGGATGATTTTCAAAACGAGCTCTCCCACTTCAAAGTGGCGAGGTTTCATATGTTTCTCATAATGTCGGGCGATCCTTTGCCGGTATGCGTGAGCATGGTCCATAGCAAGGAGTCGCCTCTCATCTAATAGATCTAGTTCGGCCATCCTAGCATGCTGAAGCATCTCTAGGGGGAGGTCGAGTGCAACGGATGTATGAAATGAATGCAGATGTGTATGGATGGGGAGAATGGCGTTTGTGCCGTATTTCAAGGGGTCTGGTTCCCAAAGTGGGATCGACCCTTAGGGCTGAACCCAAGGATGAGAGGGCATCAGCGACGCCATTATCCTCTCTTCCTACATGTGTGAGAGTGCACGATTGGAACGACTCAACCAGTCGAGTGGCCAATTCGTGGTATGGAAGCAGTTTTTCATTTTGAACTTGCCAAATTTTTAAAACTTGGTTTATAACAAGGAGGGAATCTCCAAAGACCTCGATGCATGATGCCCCTAGAGTTTTCTAAACTTTTAAACCTTGTATGAGTGCTTCATACTCGGCTATATTGTTGGAACATTCGAAGGCGAATTGCTATGGGGATCTCTCCCTTCTTAGGGGATACGAGGATGATCCCGGCACCGGCCCCTCGTTGATTTCGTGCCCCGTCGAAGTGCATCTTCCACACTTGTTTTTCGAAAGAGTTTGCCAGAATGTGGTTTTGCAATATGCCTTCATCCGTGTAAACACCCCGAAATCCCACGAATTTCTTAAACAAATCTGGTTTTATACAAGCAGCCCCAAAGGGCCATTTTTGAGTTTGGAAACCCAGGAGCCTTCCAAACAAACCCTGTATATATGTTTTAAACTTTATCTTTCAAAAACATATAATATAGCTTTTGAAAACCCTTTTAAAACATGTTTTGAAACCCCAAAGTGGCTTGGCCCGATCAAGACAGGACCAGGAGAGCCAAGAAGAGCCCGGAACCGGAGCACCTGTCAAGCCCGGCACAGCAACTCTTGCATCTGATTCACATCCCAGGATCTCGAACGTCCAAGACCCTGTTCTTATCAAAAAAGCATTTGAAGTCATCTCCGGAAGGCAGAAACGGAGGCGGACGACTATGTTGGCGAAGACCCAACGCAGACGGAGTACTGATGCTGTCAGGCCCCGCACGAATCGTCCATTTCGAACCCAGCTCGAAGGAGTCAGAGTTCAGTTTGGATTGGATCTGGACCATATATATCCAGATTCCAATCCAAACCCATATGTGGACTTGGATTTGGATTTGGATCCAGAGATCCAATCCAATATCCATATCCATGGCCCACATCACCTTCTCATAAATGGAGGTGGGGCCCACTTGAAATTCACGTGGGATATTGGGCATGAGAGAGAGTGGGGGTGAAAAATATCAAGAGTGATGTATTAAGCTTGACTTGTGTGTCAAGTTTGGGGTTAATCATGTGGGTTAGCCTAATTGAGTGGGTTTAAGCTTGTAATTAGCTAAAACCTAACCTAGGGCTGCACCAACATGGGGTGATCAAGGTCTATGGGCCATGCTAAGGGAGCTCCTTCACCTAAACCTAGCCAAAAATGCCTAAACCTAGCCTAAACCCCTAATCCACCCCTAATCTGAACCTAATCACCTAACCCACTTCCCTAATCCCGGCCTAATCCCGACCTAATCACCTAACCCACTCCCCTAATCCTTCCCTAAACCTAGATTAATTTCCCTAATCCTAGCCTAAACCTAGCCTAAACCACCTAACCTAGCTCACTAAACCTCACCCTAAAACCCAACCACCTAACCTAGCCCTAAACCCCTAAACCACCCTTAGCCCACGATTTTACCAAACACCTAGTTTTAAAATATCTGGCCCAACCCCATCCAGCCCACCTTATCTACATACTACCCTACCTAAACCACCTAACCACTACCCACAACCCAGCCCTAACCGACCTACCCATCCCCTATTTAAACCCCCCTCATTGTGGGCGGGTTTTGAAAGTGGGAACCACTCTCCACTCCCAGCCGGGCCCTTTCCTTCTCCCATCTCTCACCCAGCCGTGGCCACTCCCCAGCAGCTCCAGCTCCTCCACCAGCCGCCACCTGCTCTGCCACCTTCCCTCTTCCGTCCACCACCACTGCCCCCCAGCCGGACGCCACCATATCTTCCCAACTCCACCAGCCGACAGCCACCTGCCCGCCACTCTCCCACTCCATCCGCCACTCTTCCCCATTCGGTAAGTCCCCTTAACTCCCTCAAAGCCACTCTCTACCACCTCTCCACTCTTAGCCACCCATCTCCCCTTCAGCTCAGCACCTTTGCCGCCACCACCTAAGCCTAGCCGAACCTAGGATAACCCAAGTGGCTGGCCACTTCTTAGCCACCATCTCCCATTCGACCCCCCCCCCCTAGGTGTCCTATTTGGCCTTCCCACTAGCTCACCTTTTAGGTCCAGTTTCCCTAAGTCCCTAACTTCCCTAGTGACCCTAAGACCCACTTAGTCAGCCACTCTAAACTCCCAACTTGGAGGCGCCGCCCACTTGCCACCGGTCCCCTTCGAGGCGTCCATCCCGCGCCCCATTTGCAGCCGGCCAGCACCCTTGAGCACATACCTTCGCGGAGCTCCCGTTTGCAGCCCAAAGCCAAGGCCACGCTCAAGCAAGACCTCTACGGACCAGCTACTCGTAAGTGTCTAAACTCGGTCTTTAGTCGTACACTTGCTTGAAATTCAATTTGATACGGGGTTGTAATAACGGAGCATAGTCTCCCCCCGCTTGTAATAACGTGGCTTGGCACAACCACACACGTGCACTCTCTTAGTCGTGCACAATTTTGAACACACACGGGCCTAATCAGCCCCTAGTATATAAGTGTACATATATATTTCGTTTCTGAAGGGTTTTGTTTAAGTTGGGTGCGTTGTCTTTCGATTAAAACACTCTCACACACATTGAGCTTTCGCTCTTATTTGAAAGACCCAAGTAAGGGCCGACCTATACTATTTGGGTTTCATTTCATGTCGTGTGAGTAAGTCTTTCAATTTAAACACTCTCACACACATTGAGCTTCCGCTCTTATTTGAAAGACCCAAGTAAGGGCCGACCTATACTATTTGGGTTTCATTTCATGTCGTGTGAGTAAGTCTTTCAATTTAAACACTCTCACACACATTGAGCTTCCGCTCTTATTTGAAAGACCCAAGTAAGGGCCGACCTATGCTATTTGGGTTTCATTTCATGTCGTGTGAGTAAGTCTTTCAATTTAAACACTCTCACACACATTGAGCTTCCGCTCTTATTTGAAAGACCCAAGTAAGGGCCGACCTATACTATTTGGGTTTCATTTCTTGTCGTGTGAGTAAGTCTTTCAATTCAAGCACTTTCACACACATTGAGCCTTCGCTCTTACTCCCAAGACCTTAGTAAAGGCCTTATTGCAGTTATATTTGGGTTTCATTTATGTCGTGTGTGTAGTACTTCAATTCAAGCACTCTCACACACATTGAGCCTTCGCTCTTACTCCCAAGACCTTAGTCAAGGCCATACTGCAATTTATATTTGGGTTTAATTTCATGTCGTGTGTGTAAGTCTTTCAATTCAAGCACGCACCCACATTGAGCCTTCGCTCTTATTTGCAAGACCCGAGTAAGGGCTCATATACATAAGATATATACATATTTCCCTTCGGTTATTTCCCTTCTGTTATTTCCCTTCTGTTATTTCCCTTCTGTTATTTCCCTTCGGTTATTTCCCTTCTGTTATTTCCCTTCAGCATTGTCTTTACATTTCGGGTTTTCCCTTTGGAGTAGCGTGAGTTTGCATTGCATCTACGCCATACCACGAGGTAGGACGCATATTGCATCGAAGCAACCCCCGCTCGAATTCGCCCATGTAGTGGAGTGTTCATAACACACAAACTAGGCGACGCAAAAAGGGATAAAAGAAAAGACTTAGGCACGTGCAAATCCACGTGATCTAAAACATGCAATCGCATCTTAAAGACCCGAAATAGACACCTCAAACCGTTTCGTAGACTTTCTCCCCAAAAAAAACTCGATTTTTTGCAAAAGCGTACAGACTGACCCTTGCGCATCGGTGCAAGAAGGTCTGCGACGACAAGAGCTCACTTGCTCACAGTCGCCACGTTTAGAAGTCAGTGTTAATATATCTTCGCTAGCTTAAGTAAGCTAGCTGGCACGCCCTGTTTGTATATCTAGGCCTTAGACGCACGATAAGATCCACTCCAAGCCACGAAAGAGGCGAAGAGGCGGGGATTTTTCGCGCGTCTACAGAGATTGGCACGCCCGGTGGGACGTGAGCCTTTTCAAAAAATCGAGTTTACTTGTAGAAGTCTTGCGAAAATTTTATAAAGGTGTCGTTTTAACTTGTTTTCTTTGCTTTTACTTAGGAAATTTTGAAAAAGCTTGAAAAGCATGTCAAAATCCAATCCAAGTGAAGTGTCGAGCCAAGGCTCATGCGCATCAAGTTCTCACTCTAGGAGGATTTTCAAAAACAAAATAAAACTAGATGAAATCGAGGACTTGAGAAGGGAATTTGAGGCCAAAATCGATGCTCTCAGCCAAGAGGCTGAAGTAGGCGATTCATGTTCATCAAACGGTGAACAAAGGCCTAAAAAGAAAATTGAAAAACCTCGCAAGCAAAAAGAGGCCTCCGTAATGGAAGGCAACCAATACCACGAGTCCTTCACACAAAAGGACCGTAAAGACCTACAGCAACTGCTAAAAGGGCAAAATAAAGAGAAAAGAAGCTATGCCCTGTCTGATTTCCTTCCTATGGATTACGAAACAGACAGTGACGATGAAATACCAAACTTCCATCGGTATGATGGCATGGGAGACCCTAGGTCTCACTTGCAGCTTTTCTCACGTCGAGCCCATAAGAAGAAAAAGGACTCGATGAAATGGGTGTATTGGTTCCCTCTATCCCTTAAAGGCACAGCTGCCAAATGGCTGGCTTCCTACGACTTAAGCCAGTTCGCTACTTTTGAAGAGTTAGCGAACTGCTTCATGCAAAGATTTGCACACAACGTGGAAGTCACGCCAACCCTGAATACCTTAAGGGATACAAAGCAAGGCATGAACGAAGACGTCCATGCCTTCATTATAAGATGGAGGTCTCTTTTAGGCCAAGTGCGAGAGCCTATATCCGAAGGATGCGCAGTAATGCTCATCCTGGATAATTTCAAAAGCGAGTTAAAAACCCTTCTCTCGCTCCATGAGATTTCAACTTTCCATAAGTTGATCAAAAAGGCCTCCCTTTTCGAAACCAACTTGCGAAAAGGGACATACGACCACTTATGGAAAGGAAGTGCCGTTCCTAAAACACGTGTGGAAAAACCCATCGCATATGGGCTGCCCACGACGGACAAAGGGGCAAAACCCCATAAAATCGCCAATGTCCGGGTGGATCCAGGCATGGCGGGCACTTCTAAAAATTTTGAAAAAATAGAAAATAAGAGAGAACGCAATTTTTCAAAACCAATTGAAAAACGGGAGTACACTCCGCTGGGGCAACCTGTGTCGGAGGTCCTAGACCTCCTACTTGCCCAGGGCATGATCGAACTCCCTGAAATCCCCGAAGGAGTCACGTCCAAAGGGGGGTATTTGAACCGATTTTGCAAGTATCATCGGCTCAAAGGCCATGATACCAAACGGTGCTTCTCTCTTCTAAATAAAATTGAGAACTTGATAGCGGAGGGCCGGCTCCAGGTCACTGCGGAATCTGACCCACCTCAAGCTATCTTCAAGGAACCCTTTCCCAAACACGCCAGTGGCAGTGGGAAAGGAAAGGAGGTATGTACCCTCACCATTTCCAAGGAACTAGCGCGAAAGCCCGAACCTGGTCGACCTGCTTGTGCGCCCATCCTTGTATTATACAAGAGGCCCGCCCAAGTCGTCATTCGGGGACCATCAAAAGTGGAAACCCCGGCAAAACCAGTTTTGAAAATCCAAGGTTCTCCTCAGCTCATCCTTAGAGCCAAGTTTAGCGCGAACCCTAGGCTGGTCGTGGGGGAAGTCACTAGATCCGGGAGGATCTACCAACCCCCGCACCTTCAAGGTGCTCAAAAGGTGGTCAGTGTGCCTGGCCCCTCAAAAGCATGTATCCCTAGTGGTCTGCCAAAAGCAGATAAGGACAAAATCATCCTAAATCCTTATGATTTCGAAAACCACCTTTCAAAGATTCCTATTCACATGTCTATCCTAGAGCTTATCAAAACCTCGCCTAGGCATAGACTTGTCTTAGAGAAAATTCTAGAAAGGGCCAAGGTTGATTCGAACATAAGTCCGGAGTCCTTGTCTGCCCAAGTGGCTTTGTTAGGAGCAAAATCGCCCATCACCTTTTCGGAAGATGATGTAGATAGACCCTACGAAACCCATAACCAGGCCCTGCACATCGAGGTGGTTCTAAACAACCACTCTCTGGACAGGTGCCTAGTCGATGGTGGAGGAGGGCTCAACATCCTTCCACTTCACGTGGCGTACAAAATCGGAGTCACCTTGACTTCAGTAAACCCGAGCCCCATCGTTATCACTGGATACGATGGGAATGCGTCTAGGCCTTTAGGATCCATCGAACTCCCAATGGAAACGGGAGGGATCGAACACACGGGGGTGTTCCATGTCTTGGACATCCACCCCCATTATAACCTGTTGCTGGGAAGACCCTGGATACACAGTTTGTGCGCTGTGCCATCCACCTTCCACAAGTGTGTCAAGATCCCTTTTAGGGACCAAGTCATAGTGATCCTAGGTGAGAGTCACCCACAGCTTCAGGGGATCATAAACTCCCCTTGTTTATCGAGCTCCCAGGCCCATGAGGCTAACCTGGGGCAAATTATGGTTGAGCCACCTCGGCTCGTGTTGAACAACCCTAGGAAGGTTGTATGTGTGAAGGGGCCGCCCAAAGCAGGCCCCCTCCCAACTCTAATCCTCCTAGGAAAACCCAAACGTTCCCTATTTCCAAAACCCCTGGACAAAAGGCCATACGAGCCTAATATGGACGATAGCATGTTCCAGGACCACGACTTATATCCCATCTTTTCAAAAAACAAAAGGTCGTGGAACATGTTATTGAACATGGGTTACACGCCCTACAAAAGTCTAGGGGCGCAAAACCAGGGTCTCCTAGAGCCCATCCTTCCTAGGGCCAACCCAAGCCGATATGGGATTGGCTACACTCCCCGAATACCGCCGGAGCCACCCCCTGTGACCACCTGGGTCAAGGGTGCCCCGGAGCCTGTCTTAGAAGAAACCTATGGTTTAGATCTCCTATTCCGAGTCTAACCCATAGTGTTTTCCCTTTGTAGGTATGACGGAAGATCCCTTTTTCTAAAAATACCAAAAACATTTGAAAACTTAAAATCAAAAAAATCGAAAAACAAGAAAAACCAAAAACAATGGAAAAACAAAAACTCGAAAAAAGTGTGCTTTGTATAGTTCCCAAAGTTCTTGTTTTACAAAAACCCAAAAAAATCGAAAATTTGGAAAATACCAAAAAGATTTTGTACATAGCTGCTCCTGGTATGACTTTGGCGAAAGAAAAGGATTTCGAAAGAAACGTTGTCTGCATAGCCAGACCAAAAATTTCGAAATCACTTGAAAATCCAAGTACAAAACCAGGTTATTTTGAAAAACACGCATCAAGTTCCCTCGAGTCTATAGCCCACGAGAATGATCGAAGCCCAGAAGTGGATCCCCTTGAGGAAGATCCCACTTCTGAGCTCCCAGAATTTCATAGAATTCTCGATTTTGAAAGACCTTCCCAATCAGTAGGAGGAGATTTCGTAGAGGTGAACCTAGGGGATGATTCCAATCCCAAAACCATCAAAATAGGCGCATGCTTGCATGAAACTGAAAAGTTAGCATTCATTGCATTTTTACGAACCTATTTAGATGTGTTTGCATGGACGTATGAAGACATGCCGGGCATAGATCCCAGCATAGTCGAGCATCGTCTTCCCTTAGATGTAGGTGTAAAACCAATAAAGCAAAAGCTTAGGAAAATACACCCGAATGTACACACGCAAGTCAAAGAGGGTTTAGAAGATCTGCTAAAAGCCGGATTTATAAAACCCATTGCGTATTCTGATTGGTTGTCAAATATCGTTGTAGTTCGAAAAACCAATGGGAAAATTCGAATATGCATCGATTTCAGAAACCTGAATAAAGCCACTCCAAAGGATAATTATCCTTTACCAAACATAGATTTGATAGTCGATAGTACTGCAAATCATGAAATGTTTTCATTTATGGATGGCTATTCAGGCTATAATCAAATCAAACTAAGCCCACGAGATCAGGGTAAGACCGCCTTCACAACCCCATGGGGCACGTACTGCTATACAGTCATGCCCTTTGGTTTGAAAAATGCCGGCGCAACATACCAACGAGCCATGAACACGATCTTCCATGATCAAATTCACGAGCTTGTAGAAGTGTATGTAGATGATCTCTTGGCGAAATCCAAAACCCGATGCACCCATATCGAATGTTTACAAAAGATTTTCGAAAGGCTTAGGCTTTACAAAGTAAAGCTAAACCCTCAAAAATGTGTGTTCGGGGTAGAATCAAGGAAGCTTCTAGGCTTTATGGTGAGCCAAAGGGGAATAGAAGTCGACCCCTCTAAGTGTCGAGCCATCATAGACATGGCTCCACCCTCCAATCTCACCCAAGTCCGTAGCCTCCAGGGTCGATTACAATCTGTGCGCCGATTCATATCGAATCTGGCAACTAGATGCGAACCCTTCAACAAACTGTTGAGGAAGGGTACGAAATTCTTATGGGATGACGAATGCCAAAAGTCCTTCGAGAGACTAAAGGCATACTTGGTTAATCCCCCCGTTTTGAATCCTCCAAAGCAAGGAAAACCGCTTTTATTATACATCTCCGTGCATGTAAACGCTTTAGGAGCCCTGTTGGCTCAATACGAGGATGACACCCATAAGGAGTATGCCATCTACTATATTTCGAAAACTCTCTTGGCTTATGAACGAAATTATCAAGCCATGGAGAAGACGTGCTTGGCCCTAGTCTGGGCCTGCCAGAAATTCAGACACTACTTCCTAGATCATGAGATCTGGATAGTGTCCAAGCTTGATCCAATCAAGCACTTGTTCGAAAAACCCATTCTCACAGGTAGATTGGGCAAATGGCAACTCCTTCTAATGGAGTATGATCTAAAATACCATCACCAGATCTCCGTTAAGGGGCAAGCCCTAGCAGATTACGTGGCTGACTTCCCCTTGGAGGACGCATATCCCACTCTTGTCGAAATGCCTGATGAAGGCATATTGCAAAACCATTTTCAAAACCACATTTTGGCAAATTCTTTCGAAAACCAAGTGTGGAAGATGCACTTCGACGGGGCACGAAACCAACGAGGGGCTGGTGCCGGGATCATCCTAATCTCCCCTGAAAAGGGCGAGATTCCCATAGCAGTCCGCTTAGATTTCGAATGTTCCAACAACGTAGCTGAGTATGAAGCACTCATACAAGGCTTAAGGATTTCGAAAACTCTAGGGGCATCATGCATCGAGGTCTTTGGAGATTCGCTCCTTGTCATAAACTAGGTTTTAAAAATTTGGCAAGTACGTAATGAGAAACTACTTCCATATCACGAGTTGGCCACTCGATTGGTCCAATCCTTCCAGTCGTGTAAGCTCACACACGTGGGAAGAGAGGACAATGGCATCGCCGATGCCCTCTCTTCCTTGGGTTCAGCCCTGAAGGTCGATCCCATTTCAGGGACCAGATCTTTGGAAATATGGCATGCGCCCCATCCATCCACACACGACTTGGATATTTGCCAAAACAACCCAGAGTCTATTGAAAAACCCTGGTTCTATGACATAAAACAATTTTTAGAAAATGGGGGATTCACCAAGGATGCCACGTCCAAGGATAAGGCATTCATTCGTAAGATTTCGACCCGATACACCATTTTGGGTGGGGTCTTATACAAAAAGAGTTTTACCGGCATTCTGCTTAGGTGTATCGACCTAGAGGAGGCTAGGATAGTGATGCACGAGTTCCACGACGGAGAATGTGGAGGTCATGTTAATGCCAACATGATGGCAATGAAAATACTTAGAGGGGGTTATTTTTGGTCCACCCTGAAAAAGGATTGTCACGATCATGTTAGAAAGTGTCATCCATGTCAAGTGCATGGGCACGCCATTCATATCCCTTCATCTGCATTGCATTCCGTGGTCAGCCCCTGGCCATTTACCATGTGGGCGTTTGACATTGTAGGCCCCATATTTCCAAAGGCCTCGAATGGGCATCGTTTTATTTTAGCAGCCACGGAGTATTTCTCCAAGTGGGTGGAAGCCATTTCCCTAACGAATGTAATGGGGCAACATGTGGTGGCTTTCATCCGGAGGAATATCCTGGCTCGATTTGGGGTTCCACGAGACCTTGTGTCTGATAATGGTACCCCATTCAAGAACGAGCGGATGGTTAAGTTGTGCAACACGTATGGCATAACTCACCACTTCTCCTCGCCCTACTACCCTCAAGGCAACGGCCAAGCCGAAGCCACAAACAAGACTCTCATTGGTATCATTGAGAAAACCTTAGAGAAGGGTAGGAGGTGGCATGAGAAGCTGGATGAAGCCTTATGGGCTTATAGGACTTCCATCCGGACTCCCACGAATGCCACACCATTCGAATTGGTCTATGGCACAAACGCCATTCTTCCCATTCATACCCAACTGCATTCATTCCATACATCCATTGCACTCGACCTCCCCCTAGAGACGCTTCAGCATGCTAGGATGGCCGAACTAGATTTGCTAGATGAAAGGCGACTCCTTGCCATGGATCATGCTCGTGCATACCGGCAAAGGATAGCCCGACATTATAGCAAACACATGAGACCTCGCCACTTTGAAGTGGGAGATCTGGTCTTGAAAACCATCCACCATCGTGGCCCACACCCCCTAGGCAAGTGGTGCCCCAACTGGGATGGACCCTATGTTGTGCGAGCAACCACTACGAACAATTCGTATTGGTTGATCGATGTAGAAGGAAGGAATTTAGCAGATCCTATCAATATTCAATACTTAAAGAAGTATCTTGTGTAGGATCTGGATTAAATTCCAGTTTTCGAAAATTTTAGAGGGATAGCTGCCCTGAGACGTGTGAATAAGGTGCAAAAGCAATTCGTGTGACCCTGAGTGAGAGAATTCGCACTTGTGAAAGAGTGGAGCTTTCAAAATCGTGGTTACATTTCAAAATCCTTCTTCTTACAAAGAAAGGCCTAGTTCAACATAGCAAGATACTTGCAAGTAGTACGTGCTATTTCTAAATAGGCTGATCTGGAATGGATCGAGTGTATGCTTGGGATAAGTCCTCCCCTCTTCTCTTCTCCTTCCAAAAGGAAAACAAAGAGTTCAAATCAAAAGGGAATTTCCCATTTAAAGTCTCTTTCCAAAAGAAAGAAACCATACTTCAAAAAAAGAAAAATCGATTCTCTTATAAAAAAGAGGGATTAAAGAAAAAATACTCCCAAAGGGAGACCCTCTATGGAAAAAAGGAAAAAGAGGCCAAAAAGCTCAAAAAGAGCAGTTTTCCGCCTTCTATGCCTTAAACCACGGGACACTTCAGAAGGGACCGTGGTATCTCTTTCCCATCCCTGGCTTATCCCAAGCTAAAGCATGGTTCATTTCGAGGAATCCTAAAGTAAAAATAGGATTTACTTACTTGAATTTCATCTTGTTTGAGAATTCGACGTTTCGAGTAAGATGTAGGAATTTGAAATGAAGCTTGTTTTCTTATAAAACCTCCGCTAGATAAGCGAGTGTTAAGACTCAAACAAGGGCAAGCACGGAGAGCTCGAGATCCTTAGGATCGAGACTCAAGACAGTTGTCCCTTTTGTAAATAGCTTTTGTAAATAAGTTTTAAAAACCGAACATCGAACAGCATAGGGTTTTTGGCTCACTTGGAGCAGTAGGCCTTGTAAGTCTCTAGAGTTCGACCACACCTGGTCTCTGGGAGGTCGCCACTTTTGGCACCACACCCATGTCATCTGCATTCCAAGCATGGTACTTGCATGAACATGATCCCATTTAGGACCAGATTCCATAAGTAAACCCTTTGGCGTGATATCTCCTCCTACCAGAGTTTGTAAAATTGAGATTTTGTTAAAATGGGACAATCCCATATTCTTCGTGGCTAGATCTAGGGAGACATTAAAAGGGGTGTTTGTCATCTTTGCCCTTATCCAAATCTATTTGGACAAGGCCAAAGAGGGGCATCTGTAAACACCCCGAAATCCCACGAATTTCTTAAACAAATCTGGTTTTATACAAGCAGCCCCAAAGGGCCATTTTTGAGTTTGGAAACCCAGGAGCCTTCCAAACAAACCCTGTATATATGTTTTAAACTTTATCTTTCAAAAACATATAATATAGCTTTTGAAAACCCTTTTAAAACATGTTTTGAAAACCCAAAGTGGCTTGGCCCGATCAAGACAGGACCAGGAGAGCCAAGAAGAGCCCGGAACCGGAGCACCTGTCAAGCCCGGCACAGCAACTCTTGCATCTGATTCACATCCCAGGATCTCGAACGTCCAAGACCCTGTTCTTATCAAAAAAGCATTTGAAGTCATCTCCAGAAGGCAGAAACGGAGGCGGACGACTATGTTGGCGAAGACCCAACGCAGACGGAGTACTGATGCTGTCAGGCCCCGCACGAATCGTCCGTTTCGAACCCAGCTCGAAGGAGTCAGAGTTCAGTTTGGATTGGATCTGGACCATATATATCCAGATTCCAATCCAAACCCATATGTGGACTTGGATTTGGATTTGGATCCAGAGATCCAATCCAATATCCATATCCATGGCCCACATCACCTTCTCATAAATGGAGGTGGGGCCCACTTGAAATTCACGTGGGATATTGGGCATGAGAGAGAGTGGGGGTGAAAAATATCAAGAGTGATGTATTAAGCTTGACTTGTGTGTCAAGTTTGGGGTTAATCATGTGGGTTAGCCTAATTGAGTGGGTTTAAGCTTGTAATTAGCTAAAACCTAACCTAGGGCTGCACCAACATGGGGTGATCAAGGTCTATGGGCCATGCTAAGGGAGCTCCTTCACCTAAACCTAGCCAAAAATGCCTAAACCTAGCCTAAACCCCTAATCCACCCCTAATCTGAACCTAATCACCTAACCCACTTCCCTAATCCCGGCCTAATCCCGACCTAATCACCTAACCCACTCCCCTAATCCTTCCCTAAACCTAGATTAATTTCCCTAATCCTAGCCTAAACCTAGCCTAAACCACCTAACCTAGCTCACTAAACCTCACCCTAAAACCCAACCACCTAACCTAGCCCTAAACCCCTAAACCACCCTTAGCCCACGATTTTACCAAACACCTAGTTTTAAAATATCTGGCCCAACCCCATCCAGCCCACCTTATCTACATACTACCCTACCTAAACCACCTAACCACTACCCACAACCCAGCCCTAACCGACCTACCCATCCCCTATTTAAACCCCCCTCATTGTGGGCGGGTTTTGAAAGTGGGAACCACTCTCCACTCCCAGCCGGGCCCTTTCCTTCTCCCATCTCTCACCCAGCCGTGGCCACTCCCCAGCAGCTCCAGCTCCTCCACCAGCCGCCACCTGCTCCGCCACCTTCCCTCTTCCGTCCACCACCACTGCCCCCCAGCCGGACGCCACCATATCTTCCCAACTCCACCAGCCGACAGCCACCTGCCCGCCACTCTCCCACTCCATCCGCCACTCTTCCCCATTCGGTAAGTCCCCTTAACTCCCTCAAAGCCACTCTCTACCACCTCTCCACTCTTAGCCACCCATCTCCCCTTCAGCTCAGCACCTTTGCCGCCACCACCTAAGCCTAGCCGAACCTAGGATAACCCAAGTGGCTGGCCACTGCTTAGCCACCATCTCCCATTCGACCCCCCCCCCCTAGGTGTCCTATTTGGCCTTCCCACTAGCTCACCTTTTAGGTCCAGTTTCCCTAAGTCCCTAACTTCCCTAGTGACCCTAAGACCCACTTAGTCAGCCACTCTAAACTCCCAACTTGGAGGCGCCGCCCACTTGCCACCGGTCCCCTTCGAGGCGTCCATCCCGCGCCCCATTTGCAGCCGGCCAGCACCCTTGAGCACATACCTTCGCGGAGCTCCCGTTTGCAGCCCAAAGCCAAGGCCACGCTCAAGCAAGACCTCTATGGACCAGCTACTCGTAAGTGTCTAAACTCGGTCTTTAGTCGTACACTTGCTTGAAATTCAATTTGATACGGGGTTGTAATAACGGAGCATAGTCTCCCCCCGCTTGTAATAACGTGGCTTGGCACAACCACACACGTGCACTCTCTTAGTCGTGCACAATTTTGAACACACACGGGCCTAATCAGCCCCTAGTATATAAGTGTACATATATATTTCGTTTCCGAAGGGTTTTGTTTAAGTTGGGTGCGTTGTCTTTCGATTAAAACACTCTCACACACATTGAGCTTTCGCTCTTATTTGAAAGACCCAAGTAAGGGCCGACCTATACTATTTGGGTTTCATTTCATGTCGTGTGAGTAAGTCTTTCAATTTAAACACTCTCACACACATTGAGCTTCCGCTCTTATTTGAAAGACCCAAGTAAGGGCCGACCTATACTATTTGGGTTTCATTTCATGTCGTGTGAGTAAGTCTTTCAATTTAAACACTCTCACACACATTGAGCTTCCGCTCTTATTTGAAAGACCCAAGTAAGGGCCGACCTATGCTATTTGGGTTTCATTTCATGTCGTGTGAGTAAGTCTTTCAATTTAAACACTCTCACACACATTGAGCTTCCGCTCTTATTTGAAAGACCCAAGTAAGGGCCGACCTATACTATTTGGGTTTCATTTCTTGTCGTGTGAGTAAGTCTTTCAATTCAAGCACTTTCACACACATTGAGCCTTCGCTCTTACTCCCAAGACCTTAGTAAAGGCCTTATTGCAGTTATATTTGGGTTTCATTTATGTCGTGTGTGTAGTACTTCAATTCAAGCACTCTCACACACATTGAGCCTTCGCTCTTACTCCCAAGACCTTAGTCAAGGCCATACTGCAATTTATATTTGGGTTTAATTTCATGTCGTGTGTGTAAGTCTTTCAATTCAAGCACGCACCCACATTGAGCCTTCGCTCTTATTTGCAAGACCCGAGTAAGGGCTCATATACATAAGATATATACATATTTCCCTTCGGTTATTTCCCTTCTGTTATTTCCCTTCTGTTATTTCCCTTCTGTTATTTCCCTTCGGTTATTTCCCTTCTGTTATTTCCCTTCAGCATTGTCTTTACATTTCGGGTTTTCCCTTTGGAGTAGCGTGAGTTTGCATTGCATCTACGCCATACCACGAGGTAGGACGCATATTGCATCGAAGCAACCCCCGCTCGAATTCGCCCATGTAGTGGAGTGTTCATAACACACAAACTAGGCGACCCAAAAAGGGATAAAAGAAAAGACTTAGGCACGTGCAAATCCACGTGATCTAAAACATGCAATCGCATCTTAAAGACCCGAAATAGACACCTCAAACCGTTTCGTAGACTTTCTCCCCAAAAAAAACTCGATTTTTGCAAAAGCGTACAGACTGACCCTTGCGCATCGGTGCAAGAAGGTCTGCGACGACAAGAGCTCACTTGCTCACAGTCGCCACGTTTAGAAGTCAGTGTTAATATATCTTCGCTAGCTTAAGTAAGCTAGCTGGCACGCCCTGTTTGTATATCTAGGCCTTAGACGCACGATAAGATCCACTCCAAGCCACGAAAGAGGCGAAGAGGCGGGGATTTTTCGCGCGTCTACAATCCGGCATTTCATTGAGTGTGGGATACGCATCTTCTAGGGGGAACTCAGCCACGTAGTCTGCTAGGGCTTGCCCCTTAATGGAGACCTGGTGATGGTATTTCAAATCATACTCCATTAGAAGGAGTTGCCATTTGCCCAATCTACCCGTGAGAATGGGTTTTTCGAATAAGTGCTTGATTGGGTCAAGCTTGGACACTATCCAGATCTCATGATCTAGGAAATAGTGTCGAAATTTCTGGCAGGCCCAAACTAGGGCCAAGCACGTCTTCTCCATGGCCTGATAATTCCTTTCGTAAGCCAGGAGAGTTTTCGAAAGATAGTATATGGCACATTCCTTGTGAGTGTCATCCTCTATTGAGCTAACAGAGCTCCCAAGGCATTCGCATGCACAGAAATGTAAAGTAGAAGAGGTTTTCCTGGTTTTGGAGGGTTTAAAACAGGGGGATTAACTAAGTACGCTTTTAACCTTTCAAATGATTTTTGGCACTCGTCATCCCATAAAAATTTCGTACCCTTCCTTAGCAACTTGTTGAAGGGTTCGCATCTAGTTGCCAGGTTTGAGATAAACCTACGAATGGACTGTAGGCGACCCTGGAGGCTACGAATCTGCGTGAGATTGGAGGGTGGAGTCATGTCTATGATGGCTCTACACTTAGAGGGGTCGACTTCTATGCCCCTTTGGCTTACCATAAATCCTAAAAGCTTACCGGATTCTACACCGAATACGCACTTTTGAGGGTTTAGCTTTATGTTGTAAAGTCTAAGCCTTTCGAAAATCTTTTGTAAGCATTCGAGATGAGTGCATCGACTTTTTGACTTAGCCAGGAGATCATGTACATATACCTCTACGAGCTCATGAATTTGATCGTGAAAGATCGAGGTCATAGCTCTTTGGTACGTGGCGCCAGCATTTTTCAAACCAAAGGGCATGACTGTATAACAGTACGTGCCCCATGGGGTTGTAAAGGGGGTTTTAGCCTGATCTCGTGGGCTTAGTTTGATTTGGTTATATCCTGAATAGCCATCCATGAATGAAAACATTTCATGATTTGCAGTACTATCGACTATCAAATCAATGTTTGGTAAAGGGAAATTATCTTTTGGGGTGGCTTTATTCAGGTTTTTGAAATCGATGCATATTCGAATTTTCCCATTGGTTTTTCGAACAACAACTATATTGGATAACCAATCAGAATACGCAATGGGTTTTATGAATCCGGCTTTTAACAGATCTTCTAAACCCTCTTTGACTTGTGAATGCACATTCGGATGTATCTTACTAAGCTTTTGTTTTACGGGTTTTGCATCTGAATCCAAGGGAAGACGATGCTCTACAACATTCGGGTCTATACCCGGCATGTCTTCATATGTCCATGCAAACACATCAACGTAGGTTTTCAAAAATGCAATGAATGATGCTTTTTCGTGCTCATGCAGACATGTGCCTACCTTAATGATTTTCGGCTTTAAATCATTCCCTAAGTTTATCTCTATAAAATCCCCTCCCACTGATTTCGAAGGTTTTTCAAAATCGAGAATTTTATGAAATTCAGGGAGCTCAGAAGTAGGATCTTCCTCGAGGGAATCCAATTCTGGGCCTTGATCATTCTCAAGACTTCTAAATCCTAGGGAATTTGGACTTGACGCACAGTTTTCGCAAACGCTTGGTTTTTGTTTTGGATTTTCTGCGGGTTTTGAAGATTTTGGTCCTCTTATGAAGAGGACTTTCTTTTCGAAATTCTTTTCTCTTTCAAAACCTTTATCAGGAGCTGCTAAATACAGGATTTTGTTTTTGGTATTTTGTGAATTTTTGATTTTTTTGGATTTTTGTAAGGAAAGAACTTTAGGAACTATACAAACAACTCTTTTTTCGAGTTTTTGATCTTTTTCAAATGTTTTTGGTTTTTGGGATTTTTCAATTTTTTGAATTTCGAGTTTTTCAAATGTTTTTGGATTTTTGATTGAGGGATCTTCCATCATACCTACAAAGGAAAAACGCCACTGGTTAGACTCCGAACAAGAGATCTAAATTGTAGGTTTCTGCTTGGGTAGGCTCCAGGGCACCCTTGACCCAGGTGGTCACAGGGGGTGGTTCTGGCGGTATTCTGGGAGTATAGCCGATCCCGTGTCGGCTTTGGTTGGCTTTTGGCAAGATGGGTTCTACGAGACCCTGATTTTGTGCCCCTAGACTTTTGTATGGCATATACCCCATGTTTAATAACATGTTTCATGATTTTTTGTTTTTGGAAAAGTTTTCATACAATTCGTGATCCTAGAACTTGCTATCGTCCATGTTACGCACATAAGGTTTTCTGTCCAGGGGTTTTGGAAATAGTGGATGCTTGGGTTTTCCTGGGATGGTTAGTGTTTTGAGTGGGCCAGCCTTGGGCGGCCCCTGGATGTGTACGACCTTCCTAGGTACCTGAAGGGTGAGCTTTGGTGGTTCGACCACGGTTTGCCCTAAGTTGGCCTCGTAGGACTGGGAACTTGAAAAGCATGGGGAATTTTGAATCCCCTGAAGCTGCGGATGACTCTCACTTAGGATCACAATGACTTGGTTTTCAAAAGGGATTTTAACACACTTATGGAAGGTGGACGGCACAGCATGCAGGCTGTGTATCCAAGGCCTTCCCAACAATAGGTTGTAGTGGGGGTGGATGTCCAAAACATGGAATACCCCCACGTGAGCTATCCCTCCCGTTTCCATGGGAAGTTCAACGGATCCTAAAGGTCTAGATGCATTTCCATCGTATCCAGTGATTACGATGGTGCTTGGGTTTATGGAAGTTAAGGTGACTCCAATCTGATGTGCTATGTGAAGTGGAAGGATGTTGAGCCCTCCTCCCCCGTCAACTAGGCACCTATCTAGAGAGTGGTGATTTAATACCACCTCGATGTGTAGGGCCTGATTATGGGTTTCATAGGGTCTTTCGAGATCCTCTTCCGAAAACATGATAGGTGTTTTTGCACCTATGGACGCCACTTGATTGGACAAGGATTCTGGGGTTATGTCCGAACTAACCTTTGCTCTTTATTGAATTTTCTCTAACACGAGTCTATGCCTAGGCGAGGTTTGTATCAGCTCTAGGATGGACATGTTAATGGGAATCTTTGAAAGATGGTTTTCGAAATCATACAAGTTTAAAACGACTTTTTCATTGTCCGTTTTGGGCAGAACTCCAGGAATACATGCTTTTGAAGGGCCAGGCACACTGACCACTTTTTTAGCATTTTGTAGATGTGGGGGTTGATAGATCCTCCCGGATCTTATCACTTCCCCCACGATCAACCTAGGGTTCATGCTTAAGATGGCTCTAATCGATTGTTTTGGAGCACCTCGAATTTTCAAAACTGGTTTAATCGGAGACGGAACTCTTGGTGGTCCCCGAATCACTACTTGGGCGGATTTTCTATGAAGGATGAGGGTAGATGCACAAGAAAAGCCAGACTTATATGTATGCGCTAAACTCTTCGAAATCGTGAGAGCACATACCTCTTTACCCTTCCCACTAGTACTTGCATGATTAGGGAAGGGTTCTTTGAAAATAGCTTGGGCAGGCTCCGGTTCCTCAGTGACTTGGAGCCGGTCCTCTACTATCAAGTTCTCGATTTGGTTTAGGAGGGAAAAACACTGCTTTGTATCATGGCCTTTGAGCCGATGATACTTACAAAATCGATTCAAAAACCTCCCTTTGGAAGTGATTCCCTCGGGGATTTCAGGGAGTTCGATCATGCCTTGGGCGAGTAGGAGGTCTAGGACCTCTGACACAGGTTGCCCCAGCGGAGTATACTCCCTTTTTTCAAATGGTTTTTGTATTTTTTTGTCTTTTCTGTTTTCAAAATTTTTGAAATTCTTTGAAGTGCTCGCCAGCCTTGGATCTACCTAGACATTGGCGATCTTGTGGGGCTTTTCCCCTTTGTTTATGGTGGGTAGCCCGTAATTGCCATGCTTTTCCAAGCGAGTCTTTGGATTTACGCTCCCTTTCCACAGGTGGTCGTAAACCCCTTTTTTCAAATTCGTCTCAAAAAGAGATGCTTTTTTAATTAGTTTGTGGAAAGTCGAGATTTTATGTAAAGAAAGAAGAGTTTTCAATTCAGTTTTGAAATTGTCCAGGATGAGCATTACTGCGCATCCTTCGGATATGGGTTCTCGTACTTGTCCAAGGAGAGACCTCCATCGAACGATAAATGTATGCACATCTTCGTTCATACCTTGCTTCGTATCCCTCAAAGTGTTCAATGTAGGCGTGACTTCTACGTTGTGTGAAAATCTTTGCATGAAGCAGTTCGCTAACTCTTCAAAAGTTGCGAACTGGCTCAAATCGTAGGAAGCCAGCCATTTAGAAGCTATGCCTTTGAGGGATAAGGGGAACCAATATACCCATTTCATCGAGTCCTTTTTCTTGTGGGCTCGACGAGAGAAAAGCTGTAGGTGAGACCTAGGGTCTCCCGTGCCATCATACCGATGGAAATTCGGTATTTCGTCGTCACTGTCTGTTTCGTAATCTAAAGGGAGAAAATCAGACAGGACGTACATTGTTTTCTCTCTATTTTGCCCTTTCAGCAACTGCTGTAGGGCTTTTCGATCCTTGTGAGTGAAGGAATCGAAGTATTGGTGGCCTTCTATCTCGGAGGTCTCCTTGTTTTTACGAGTTTTTCCAAACTTCTTTTTGGCCTTTATCGGTTCGCCATGTGACGAACACGAATCAGCTGCTTCAGCCTCTTGGCTGAGTGCAGTGACCTTGGCCTCGTATTCTCTTTTTAACTCTTCCTCCTTTTGTTTTCGATTTTTCAAAGATCTTCTAGAATGAGAACTTGAAGAGCATGAGAACCGGCTAGACACTTCATTGGAGTCTGAACTCGACATGATTCCGACGCTTTTAAATCCAACTATGAAATGCAAGAAGACAAAGAGTTAAAACACTTTGAAAACAAACGATTTTTTTAGAGATTGGTTTGTTTTGTATCGATTTTTCCTAAAGACCCACGTCCCACCGGGCGTGCCAAATCTGTAGACACGGAAAATCCTCGTCTCCGGGTTCTTAGGCCTGAGGCGAATCTTTTCGTGCTTACGTCACTTTTAAAAAGGGCGTGCCAGCTAGCCTTCTCGAACTAGCGAAGTGATTTTTGAAAATATCTGACTTTTGGGGCGACTGTGGACAAGTGGGTTCTTTTCGTCGCAGACTTTCTTGCACCGGCGCACAAGAGTCAGTCTGTACGCTTTAGGAAAACTCGTTTTTACACAAACACGACTCTTTTCGAAAACTTGAAAGTGTTTTATCGATTTGGTTTTGTCAAATTTGCAACTTTTATACATGGGATCTATGCGCTCCTATGTCTCTCGGGTTTTAGCCAATTTTGGCGTGTAGTCGTGTGCATCCAGTGCTCGATTTAAGGCAAGTACTACACGATTTAACCAATCTGGTTCGATGCAAGTATGCTCCCTATCTCGAGTGTGGCGGATATGCAATGCAAACTCACACAACTTGAAGGGAAAACCTGGAATTTAAAGACATAACAGAAGGGAAATAGCAGAAAGGGAAATAGCAGAAAGGGAAATATGGCTATATCTTAGATGCGGAAGGGAAAATATATATAGCTATATCTTAAGAGCGAGAAGGCTCAATGTGAGTGAGTGCTTTGAGTGTATAAATTGAAAGGGCAACTCACACGACTTGAACCTTAAAAACCCAGCTGAAAGGGGAAATACGTATATATATATAAGAGCGGAAAGGCTCAATTGTGAGTGAGTGCTTTGAGTGTATAAAATGAAAGACAACTCACACGACTTGAACCTTAAAAACCCAGCTGAATGTATATAAATAGAGCTATATCCTATGGGCTGTTGAGGGCCGTTTTGTGTGCAAAAGGTGTGCAGATAAGAGCAGAAAGGCTTGAGTGTACGTGTGTGATTCGTGTTTCAAACCATAATATTACATCCCGGGGGGAGACTACGCTCCATTATTACAACCCCGTATCAAATTGAATTGAATTTGAAACAACGTAAAGAACCAGATTCGAGCACTTACTCGTCGTTTGCTTGGGCTTCCTTTTTCAAGGAAACCTGACCTTGGATATAGCCGTTGGATGGACTTTCCTCAGCGAGATGACCAGCTGCGTAGAAGGTTGATCCTAGATTGTGACCTGGGCTAGATTGACAAGCTAATGCACTATGGGTTTTGGGCTTAGATATGATAGATCTAGGGTGAAAAACTAACAGATCTGAGTTAGGTCTAGGTGGTTTGTTTTGGTCGAAGGTTAGCTCAAGGTTCTAAGGGGAAAACCTGACCAGCTAGTGGTCGAGTTAGGGGATGTCTAAGGAAGTGGTTCGGGCGAGATGCGAAGGGATACTCGTCTCACAATGGGTCGAGATTGGTTTAGGGATAGTGAGTGATCTTAGGGGAAATCCTAAGGTAAGCTCTAGGGCAATGCTTGGCCAAAGGGTGGCCGAGCTTGGGCTGGTGTTGGGTGTTTGATCTCACGTGAGATCCTAAGGGAGTGGCTCGGCCAAAGGGTGGCCGAGCTGGGTAGGTGTAGGTTAGTTCTTTTGGTTAGGATCTAGCTTAGGTAATGGATTTAGTTTAGGGAAAAACCTAAAATGAACTCAGCTAGCATGGGCCGAACTAGATAGGTGAAAATGGTTTCGTCCAAAGGAAGGAACCGAGTGTTTTAGACACTCGGTTTTGGCTAGGTCTCTAGGAGTAGTTTTGGTTTAGGAAATAGTTTAGGTGGTTTAGTGCTAGATGGTTTGGCTGGGAGGGATCTAAGGTGAGCTTGGCCAGCCAATGGCCGAGCTGGGTATGGTTCTAGATTAGAGTAGTCTTAGGTAGAACTAGGATCGTTCCTTTAGTGAAGTTCGGCCAGCATCTTGGCTGGACTTTTTGACATTTTATGTTCTAGAGCTTAGGTGGTTTTGAGAGGTACGAAAAGAGGGGGTTTTGGGCAGGATTTTAGGGGCTTACCTTGACAATCTATCAACCCATTTGATCTCGTTTCCAACGCAGCCAATCTCCATTGAAGAAAACCCATCTAATGCCGCCAGGTTTCTCTTCATTTCCAGCAACATACAAGGCGTGAAATGCTTCAACTTGCACTTGAGTGCAGCCCACAAGATCCACCCACGATTTTACAAAATAAGAGGGGAAGGCCAGCCCCTTTTGTTGACCTTCCTCTCTCTCTCTCTCTCTCTCTCTCTTCTCCCCCCAAACTATCAACATGAAATGCTGGAAATTCGTCCCCTTCAAAGCCAGCCCACTCATGTCCTTTTATAGGCCCCTTGTGTGGATATGGATCCTTTGTTGGTTTCTAAAATCCGGATCCAATCCAATCCAAGTTTCGTTTGGATATGGATCTTGGATCTGGATCTAGATTTTTGGATCCAGATTTGATCCAAATTTTTCTCTTCTTCAGTCCTTTCTGGCGTTTCAAGCCGGATGCTTCGTGCGGGTCCTGAGTTCGTCAAGATTCCGTCTTACGCTGGGTTTTTCCCATTTTCATCATCCGAGCTTCTTTTCGTCTTTCTGGACTCTATTTCGACTGTTTCTTCTTGCTTTTGACTTGGATTTTCCGTGATTTCAGAGATGGTTTTGGCTTGGCCTTTGATGCTTCAGGCTTGAAATGCGTTTGTGGCCTGGGCTTCTTTTTCGTCCTCGAAATTCACTTTTCATCGGGTTGGGCTTGACCTTTGAACTTTTTGAATCTTTTGCGACTGTTTTGAGCCAGGCTTCATCTGTTCGTCTGGTCTTTCGTAAAAGTAGGACTTTCGTCCATTTTCAAGATTTTTCATGTTTCAAACAGGGTTGGAAAACAGAATTTTGAAATGTTTTGAGTTCCTGAGTTTTTCGAAAATTCCAAACTTATCTTTTGAACTGGTTTTCGAACCAGGCATTTGGTTTTGAAAAGTATTTGGGTTTTTGGGGTGTTTACAACCGTCCATTTCAAAACGCCATGAAGGAATCAGAAAATCAGATTTAGGCCGGATCTGGACCATATATAACCAAATCTAGACCCAAACATGCATTTGGACTTGGATCTAAAGATCCAAATCCAATATCCACATCCATGGCCCACATCACCTTCTCATAAATGAAGGTGGGGCCCACAGATATTTCACGTGAAAAGGTTGGGTATAGAGAGAGAAGGGGTGATAAAGTATGAGTGAGAAAGTTGGTGGGCTTGACTTTTAGTCAAGGGTGGGTTAACCTTGTGGGTTTAGCCTAGAGTGTGGGTTTGAGCTTGTATGCACCTACACCTAACCTGGGGCTGCACCAACATGAACATGGCTGCAACTAGGTCCATGGATCGATGCCAAGGCGATGTTCCTAAAACCTAGCCCTAAGCTAACCCACCTCACCTAGCCACTCCCCCTAAACCTGACCCAATCCTAGCCGTCCTCACCCAAAACTACCCCAACCTCACCTAGGCGACCTCACCTAGCTCACCTCACCTAACTAGACCACCTAGACCCTAACTAAACTAAACTAATCCCACCTTAATACACCTAATTAATCCCCTAACCATTAATTCCCAACCCCCTAACTGACCTACCCTAAACCGCCATACAACCCACCCTAACCGACCTACCCCAAACCACCCCACAAGCCCACCTTATTATAAATATCTACCCCATACCACTCCCCACCGACCCAGCTCTTGGGCCTATAAAAACCCCTCTTTTGCAGGTTTTGGTCTCTCTCTCCAGCTCTCTCTTCCACCCCATCTCACTCTCACTCTCCCCTAGCTGCGCCACTTCCACCCGGTTGCCATCTTCCCCAACTTCACCGCCACTTCTACCCGGCTGCCACCTCTTCGCTTCAACCAAGTTCCAGCTCCTTCCACCTTCGGCTGCCACCTCCTTCCACCACCAGCCGAGCACCACCTCATCCACCAATACCACGGTTAGTACCCCATCTCAGCCCCGCCTAGCCTCTCATCTCCCCCTCTTTCCCGGCTGCACTCTCCACCACCTGCCACCTCTTTGCCCAACCTTCTCCCTTACACCCGGCCCAACTACACCCTACCTCACTACCTTCCCTCAATGCTAACCACCCCAGCCCCTAGCTAAACCTTCACCCTTAACCTGCCACCACCTAGCCAATACCCTAACTTGCCACAACCCAACCAACATCCCTACTTGCCGCGCCCATCACCCGGCCATCATCAAGTCTCCATCTGGCTAGCACCCTACCTCCCATCAACACACATCTAAGGAGCTCCTCTTCGGCTGTCAAGGCGACTCAGTAGGCCAAAGCCAAGCAAGTTGAGCCCGGACCAGCTACAAGTAAGTGCCTAACTCGGTCCTTGATATGAACTTGCTTACATTTGATTAAATTTGATATGGGGTTGTAATAATGGAGCGTTGTCTCCCCCCGCTTGTAATAATGTGGTTTGGCACACCAACACACACGTGCACTTGAGCCTTTCCGCTCTTAGCTGCACACCATTTTGGCACACACACGGGCCTAATAAGCCCTTAAGATATAGTTATACTTATATACATTAAGCTGTGTGGGTTTTAACTTAAGTCGTGGGTGTTGTCTTTCAATTTCCACACTCACACACATTGAGCTTTCGCTCTTACTCCCAAGACCCTAGTAAGGGCCATATTGCAATTTCATATGGGGTGTTTTAAGTCAAGTTGTGTGCGTGGTCTTTCAATTTCCATACTCACACACACTGAGCTTTCGCTCTTACTCCCATGACCCTAGTAAGGGACGTATTGCAATTTCATTTGGGGTGTTTTAATTCAAGTTGTGTGCGTGGTCTTTCAATTCCACACTCACACACATTGAGCTTTCGCTCTTATTCCCAAGACCCTAGTAAGGGCCATATTGCACTTTCATTTGGGTTTTAATTCAAGTTGTGTGCGTGGTCTTTCAATTCCACACTCACACACATTGAGCTTTCGCTCTTATTCCCAAGACCCTAGTAAGGGCCATATTGCAATTATAATTGGGTTTACATTACAAGTCGTGTGAGTTGTCTTCCCATATACACACAACACCCACGCACACATTGGCGACCTTCGGGCCCATATATATTATAAGTATTTCCCTTCGGCTATGTCTTTAAGATTTGGGTTTTAAGGTTCAGCTGTGTGCGTAGTCTTTCCATATATACACGACACACACTTGCACAATTGAGCCCATCTACATTGTGTAGACGCAGGAAAATCCCCGCTCGTCTGGCTTTTCAGGGCCTGGAGCGGATCCTCTCGTGTGTCTAAGGCCTATTTATATAAACAGGGTGTGCCAGCTAGCTTACCTAAGCTAGCGAAGATATATTTTAATTCTGACTTCTAACATGGCGACTGTGAGCAAGTGAGCTCTTGTCGTCGCAGACCTTCTTGCACCGATGCGCAAGGGTCGGTCTGTACGCATTTAAAAATCGAGTTTTGGGATAGAAAAAGCTTACGAAATGGTTCGAGGTGTTTTGATTCGGGTTTTTAATACGATGGCAGATTTTAGATCACGTGGATTTGCACATGCCTAAGTCTTTCCTCTTATCCCTTTATGGGCCACCTAGTTTGTTTGTTATGAACACTCCACTACATGGGCGAATTTGA
Organism: Brasenia schreberi; assembly: GCA_036023115.1. Taxonomy (NCBI): domain Eukaryota; kingdom Viridiplantae; phylum Streptophyta; class Magnoliopsida; order Nymphaeales; family Cabombaceae; genus Brasenia; species Brasenia schreberi. Next base: position 6,216,184 of record JAYKKT010000081.1, read on the forward strand.
GCGGGGCTTGCTTTGATGCAATATGCGTCCTACCTCGTGGTATGGCGTAGATGCAATGCAAACTCACGCTACTCCAAAGGGAAAACCCGAATGTAAAGACAATGCCGAAGGGAAAATAACCGAAGGGAAATAACCGAAGGGAAATGACTTGTAATGTAAATGCCGAAGGGAGATATGTATATAGGGTATATACGGGCCCTTACTTGGGTCTTGCAAATAAGAGCGAAGGCTCAATGTGGGTGCGTGCTTGAATTGAAAGACTTACACACATGACATGAAATGAAACCCAAATAGTATAGCTCGGCCCTTACTTGGGTCTTTCAAATAAGAGCGAAGGCTCAATGTGTGTGAGTGCTTGAATGGAAAGACAACACACTCAACTTAAGCAAAACCCTATGTAAGTTAAAATATATATATATATATATATATATATATATATATATATTAGGGGCTGATTAGGCCCGTGTGTGTTCAAAATCGTGCACAACTAAGAGAGTGCACGTGTGTGTGTGGGTGTGCCAAGCCACGTTATTACAAGCGGAGGGAGACTATGCTTCGTTATTACAACCCCGTATCGAATTGAATTTTAAGCAAGTATACAACTAAGGACCGAGTTAGGCACTTACTAATAGCTGGTCCGAAGAAGCCTTGCTTGAGCGTGGGCTTGGCCTTCGCCTTGGGCTGCAAGAGGGAGCTCTGCGGAGTTTGATCGGCAAGAGGGGCTGCTGGTCGGTTGGAAATGGGGCACGGGAGAGGCGCCTTGAAGATGGCCGGCTGCCTAGCGAAGGGCTCGTTTTGTGTGTGGGGCTAAGGTGACTATGTAGGGTCACAAAGGGAAGTTGTAAGGTTAGGGAGTATGGCACTAAGGGGGAGCCTAAGGGAGTACCTAGGGGAAGGATATGGCTGGCGAATGACTTGACCGAATGGGTGTATGGCAGTCGGTTGGAGTGGCCAACTGCTAGGGGGACTTAGTGATGGCGGGCTGCTAGGGTGGCTAGGCAATGGTGGAGGGGAAGGGAACTAGCTAGGATATGGGGTAAGGTAGTGGTGGATGTGGTGAGGTAATATGGGCAGGTCTTAGGGAGTTGGGTGAAGTGGCCGGGTGTGGCTAGGGTGTCTAGGTAGTGGCGGGTAGTTAGAGTGGTTGAGGCCTGGCCGAATGGGAGTGGTGGTGATAAGTGGCTGGTTTAGGGTAGGATGGTGGTGGTGTAGGTGGCTGAGAGTGGAGGGGGAGCGAAGAAGAAGTAGAGGGGAGTATGGGGTACTAACCGAATGATGGGAGGCGACGGGTGGTTGAGGAGCAGCCGGGTGTGGTGGAGCGATTGGTTCGGCCGGATGAGAAGGATGGTGATGGGTGGTTGGTCGGCTGGGGTGTGGTGGAGGAGGTGGAGCACGGTCGTGGCTGGTGGTGGTGCAGGTGGCAGAGCCGGCTGGGAGTGGTACAGGTGGCTGGGCTTGGTTGGGCTGGAAAGGGGGTGAAAGATAATGATGGGAGATGGGAAAGCCCGCCCCTTAGGGGGGGGGGGGTTATATAGGGCTGCAAGAGGCGGTTAGGGCTGGTATTAGGGTAGTAGTTAGGTGGTTTAGGTAGGGTGGTGTGGTGGTGAGGTGGGCTGGTATTAGGGTAGGGCCAGATATTTTAAATACAAGGGGTTTTGGGTAGGTTGTGTGCTAGGTTTAGGTGGGGTGGTTTAGAGGTTTAAGGTTTAGCTAGGTGGGTTGGTTTTGGGGTGAGGTTTAGTGAGGTGGGTTAGGTGATTAGGCTAGGATTAGGTTAGGTTTAGAGAAATTAACCTAGGTTTAGGGAAGGATTAGGGAAGTGGGTTAGGTGATTAGGTTGGGATTAGGCCGGGATTAGGGAAGTGGGTTAGGTGATTAGGCTAGGATTAGGACCGGATTAGGGTAAAAGGCTAGTATTAGGTATTTTTGGTTAGGTTTAGATTAAGGAGCTCCCTTTGCATGACCCATGGACCCTAATCACATCATGTTGGTGCTGCCCTAGGTTAGGTTTTGGCTAATTACAAGCTTAAACCCATGTTAAGTAGGCTAACCCACATGATTGACCCCAAACTTGACACACAAGTCAAGCTTAATTACAACACTCCCAAATCTTATCCTCCCCACTCTCTCTCATGCCCATAATCCCACGTGAAATTGAAGTGGGCCCCACCTCCATTTATGAGAAGGTGATGTGGGCCATGGATAGGATGTTGGATTGGATCTTTGGATCCAAATCCAAATCCAAGTCCACACATGGGTTTGGATTGGGATCTGGATATATATGGTCCAGATCCAATCCAAACTAAATTATGACTCCTTCGGGTTGTGTTCGAAACGAATGGTTTGTGCGGAGTCTGACAACATCAGTACTCCGTCTACGTTGGGTCTTCGCCAACATGATCGTCCGCCTCTGTTTTCGCCTTCCGGAGATGACTTCAAATGATGTTTTGATGATAACAGGGTCTTGGACGTTCGAGATCCTGGGGGTGGATTTAATATGAGAGTTGCTGTGCCGGGCTCGACATGTGCTCTGTTTCCGGGCTCTCTTTAGCTTTTCTGGTCCTATCTTGATCAGGCTAAGCTGCTTCGGGGTTTCAAAAACATGTTTAAAAAGGTTTTTAAAGCCATATTATACATGTTTGAAATATGTAAAGTTCAAAACATATGTACAGGGTTGTCTGGAAGGCTCCTGGGTTTCCAGACTCAAAATGGCCCTTTGGGGCTGCTTTACAAAACCAAGTTTGTTTTGAGGAATTCGTGGGATTTCTTGGTGTTTACAGATGCCCCTCTTTGGCCTTGTCCAAATCGATTTGGATAAGGGAAAAGATGACAAACACCCCTTTTAATGTCTCCCTAGATCTATCCATGAAGAATATGGGATCGTCCCAATTTTTAGCAAAATCTCAATTTACAAACTCTCGTAGGAGGAGATATCATGCCAAAGGGATATGTATGGAATCTGGTCCTAAATGGGATTATGTTTATGCAAGTGCCATGCATGGAATGCAGATGACATGGGTGTGGTGCCAAGAGTGGTGACCTCCCAGGGACCAGATGTGGTCGAACTCTAGAGACTTACAAGGCCTGTTGCTCCAAGTGAGCAGATCCTATGCTGTTCGATGTTCGATTTTTCAAAATCTATTTACAAAAAATATTTACAGAAGGGGCAACTGTCTTGAGTCTCGATCCTAAGGATCTCGAGCTCTTCGTGTTTGCCCTTGTTTGAGTCTTAACACTCGCTTATCTAGCAGAGGTTTTGTAAGAAAACAAGCTATATTTCAAATTCCTACGTCTTACTCGAAACGTCAAATTCTCAAACAAGATGAAATTCAAGTAAGTAAATCCTATTTTTACTTTAGGATTCCTCGAACTGAACCATGCTTTAGCTTGGGATAAGCCAGGGATGGGAAAGAGATACCACGGTCCCTTCTGAAGCGTCCTGTGGTTTAAGGCATAGAAGGCGGAAAGCTGCTCTTTTTGAGCTTTTTGGCCTCTTTTTCCTTTTTTCATAGAAGGTCTCCCTTTGGGAGTATTTTTTCTTTAATCCCTCTTTTTCATAAGAGAATCGATTTTTCTTTTTGAATTCTGGTTTCTTTCTTTTGGAAAGATGCTTTGAATGGGAAATTCCCTTTGTTTGGGCCTTCGTTTTCCTTTTGGAAGGAGAAGAGAAGAGGGGAGGACTTATCCCAAGCCTACACTAGATCCATTCCAGATCAGCCTATTTAGAAATAGCACGTACTACTTGCAAGTATCTTGCTATATTGAACTAGGCCTTTCTTTGTAAGAAGAAGGATTTTGAAATGTAACCATGTTTTTGAAGACTCCATTCTTTCACAAGTGCGAATTCTCTTACTCAGGGTCACACGATTTTGCCTTTGCACCTTATTTTTAGGTCTCAGGGCAGCTATCCCTAAAATTTTCGAAAACTGGAATTTAATCCAAATCCTACACATGATACTTCTTTAAGTATTGAATATTGATAGGATCTGCTAAATTCCTACCTTCTACATCGACCAACCAATACGAATTGTTCGTAGTGGTTGCTTGTACAACATAGGGTCCATCCCACTTGGGGCCCCACTTTGCGAGTGGATGTGGGCCACGATAGTGGATGATTTTCAAGACTAGATCTCCTACTTCGAAGTAGCGAGGTCTCATGTGTTTGCCATAATGTCGGGCTATCCTTTGCTGGTATGCACGAGCATGATCCATGGCAAGGAGTCACCTCTCATCTAGCAAATCTAGTTCGGCCATCCTAGCATGCTGAAGCGTCTCTAGGGGGAGGTCGAGTGCAATGGATGTATGGAATGAATGTAGTTGAGTATGAATGGGAAGAATGGCGTTTGTGCCATAGACCAATTCGAATGGTGTGGCATTCGTGGGAGTCCAAATGGAAGTCCTAAAAGCCCATAAGGCTTCATCCAGCTTCTCGTGCCATGTCCTACCCTACTCTAAAGTCTTCTCAATTATGCTAATGAGAGTCTTGTTTGTGGCTTCGGCTTGGCCATTGCCTTGAGGGTAGTAGGGCGAAGAGAAGTGGTAAGTTATGCCATACGTGTTGCACAACTTAACCTTCCGCTCGTTCTTGAATGGGGTGCCATTATCAGACACAAGGTCTCGTGGAACCCCAAATCGAGCCAAGATATTCCTCCGGATGAAAGCCACCACAAGTTGCCCTAGCATGTTGGTTAGGGATATGGCTTCCACCCACTTGGAGAAATACTCCTTGGCTGCTAAAATAAACCGATGCCCATTCGAGGCTTTTGGAAATATTGGGCCTACGATGTCAAACGCCCACATGGTAAATGGCCAGGGGCTGACCACGGAATGCAATGCAGATGAAGGGATATGAATGGCATGCCCATGCACTTGACATGGATGACACTTCCTAACATGATCGTGGCAATCCCTTTTCAGGGTGGACCAAAAATAGCCCCCTCTAAGTATTTTCATTGCCATCATGTTGGCATTGACATGGCCTCCACATTCTCCATCATAGAATTCATGCATCACTATCCTAGCCTCCTCTAGGTCGATACACCTAAGCAGAATGCCGGTAAAACTTTTTTTGTATAAAACCCCACCCAGAATGGTGTATCGGGTCAAAATCTTACGAATGAATGCCTAATCTTTGGATGTGGCATCCTTGGTGAATCCCCCATTTTCTAGAAATTGTTTTATGTCATAAAACCAGGGTTTTTCAATAGACTCTGGGTTATTTTGGCAAATATCTAAGTCGTGTGTGGATGGGTTGGGTGCATGCCATATTTCTAAAGATCGGATCCCATAAATGGGATCGACCTTCAGGGTTGAACCCAAGGAGGAGAGGGCATCGGCGATGCCATTGTCCTCTCTTCCTACGTGTGTGAGTTTACACGATTGGAAAGACTGGACCAATCGAGTGGCCAACTCGTGATATGGAAGTAGTTTTTCATTACGTACTTGCCAAATTTTCAAAACCTGGTTTATGACAAGGAGCGAATCTCCAAAGACCTCGATGCATGATGCCTCTAGAGTTTTCGAAATCTTTAAGCCTTGTATGAGTGCTTCATACTCAGCTACGTTGTTGGAACATTCGAAATCTAAGCGGACTACTATAGGAATCTCATCCTTTTCAGGGGAGATGAGGATGACCCCAGCACCAGCCCCTCGTTGGTTTCGTGCCCCATCGAAGTGCATCTTCCACACTTGGTTTTCGAAATTGTTTGCCAAAATGTGGTTTTGAAAATGGTTTTGTAATATGCCTTCATCAGGCATTTCGACAAGCGTGGGATATGCGTCCTCTAAGGGGAACTCAACCACATAATTTGTTAGGGCTTGCCCCTTAATGGAGATCTGGTGATGGTATTTCAGATCATACTCCATTAGAAGGAGTTGCCATTTTCCCAATCTACCCATGAGAATGGGTTTTTCGAACAAGTGCTTGATTGGATCAAGCTTGGACACTATCCAGATCTCATGATCCAGGAAATAGTGTATGAATTTCTGGCAGGCCCAGACTAGGGCCAAGCACGTCTTCTCCATGGCTTGATAATTTTGTTCATAAGCCAAGAGAGTTTTCGAAATGTAGTAGATGGCATACTCCTTATGGGTGTCATCCTCGTATTGAGCCAACAGGGCTCCTAAAGCGTTCGCATGCACGGAGATGTAAAGTAAAAGCGGTTTTCCTTGCTTTGAAGGGTTCAAAACGGGGGGATTAACCAATTATGCCTTCAGTCTCTCGAAGGACTTCTGGCATTCGTCATCCCATAAGAATTTCGTGCCCTTCCTCAATAGTTTGTTGAAGGCATCTAGTTGCCAGATTCGATATGAATCGGCGAACGGATTGTAAACGACCCTGGAGGCTACGGATTTGGGTGAGATTGGAGGGTGGAACCATGTCTATGATGGCTCGACACTTAGAGGGGTCGACTTCTATACCCCTTTGGCTCACCATAAAGCCCAGAAGTTTCCCTGATTCTACCCCGAATACACATTTTTGAGGGTTTAGCTTTACTTTGTAACGCCTAAGCCTTTCGAAAATCTTTTGTAAACATTCGATATGGGTGCATCGGGTTTTGGATTTCGCCAAGAGATCATCTACACACACTTCTACGAGCTCATGAATCTGATCATGGAAGATCGTGGTCATGGCTTGTTGGTATGTTGCGCCGGCATTTTTCAAACCAAAGGGCATGACTATATAGCAGTACGTGCCCCATGGGGTTGTGAAGGCGGTCTTACCCTGATCTTGTGGACTTAATTTGATTTGATTATAGCCTGAATAGCCATCCATAAACGAAAACATTTCATGATTTGCAGTACTATCGACTATCAAATCTATGTTTGGTAAAGGATAATTATCCTTTGGAGTGTTTTTATTCAGGTTTCTGAAATCGATGCATATTCAAATTTTCCCATTGGTTTTTCGAACTACAATGATATTTGACAACCAATCAGAATACGCAATGGGTTTTATAAATCCGGCTTTTAACAGATCTTCTAAACCCTCTTTGACTTGCGTGTGTACATTCGGGTGTATTTTCCTAAGCTTCTGCTTTATGGGTTTTACATCTGCATCTAAGGGAAGACGATGCTCGACAATGCTGGGGTCTATGCCCGGCATGTCTTTATACGTCCATGCAAACACATCTAAATAGGTTCATAGAAATGCAATGAATGCTAATCTTTCAGGTTCATGCTGACATGCGCCTATTTTGATGGATTTGGGATTGGAATCATCCCCTAGGTTCACTTCTATGAAATCTCCTCCTACTGATTGGGAAGGTCTTTCAAAATCGAGAATTTTATGAAATTCTGGGAGCTTAGAAGTGGGATCTTCCTCAAGGGGATCCACTTCTGGGCTTTGATCATTCTCGTGGGCTATAGACCCAAGAGAATTTGATGCGTGGTTTTCAAAAAGACCTGGTTTTGTACTTGGATTTTCAAGTGATTTTGAAATTTTGGGTCAGGCTATGCAGACGACATTTCTTTCGAAATCCTTTTCTTTTGCCAAAGTCCTACCAGGAGCAGCTATATACAAAATCTTTTTGGTATTTTCCAAATTTTCGATTTTTTTGGGTTTTTGTAAAACAAGAACTTTGGGAACTATACAAAGCACTCTTTTTTTGAGTTTTTGTTTTTTCTTTGTTTTTGGCTTTTCTTCTTTTTCAATTTTTTTGATTTTTAGCTTTTCAAATGTTTTTGTATTTTTATAAAAGGGATCTTCCGTCATACCTACAAAGGGAAAACACTATGGGTTAGACTCGGAATAGGAGATCTAAATCGTAGGTCTCTTCTAAGGCAGGTTCCAGGGCACCCTTGACCCAAGTGGTCACAGGGGGTGGCTCCGGTGGTATTCGAGGAGTATAGCCGATCCCATATCGGCTTGGATTGGCCCTAGGAAGGATGGGCTCTTGGAGTAGTTCTGCGCCCCTAGACTCTTGTAGGGCGTGTAGCCCATGTTCAACAATATGTTCCACGACTTTTTATTTTTTGAAAAGTTTTGGTACAGGTCGTGGTCCTGGAACATGCTGTCGTCCCTATTGTGCTCATATGGCTTTTTGTCCAGGGGCTTTGGAAATAGGGAACGCTTGGGTTTTCCTAGAAGAGTTAGAATCGGGAGGGGGCCTTCTTTGGGCGGCCCCTTCACACATACAACCTTCCTAGGTTTGTTTAACACGAGCCTTGATGGCTCGATCACAATTTGCCCCAGGTTAGCCTCATGGGCCTAGGAGCTCGATAAACAAGGGGAGTTTATGATCCCCTGAAGCCGTGGGTGACTCTCACTTAGGATCACTACGACCTGGTCCCTGAAAGGGATCTTGACACACCTATGGAAGGTGGATGGCACAGCGCACAAGCTGTGTATCCAGGGTCTTCCCAGCAACAGGTTATAATGGGGGTGGATGTCCAAGACATGGAACACCCCCATGTGTACAATCCCTCCCGTTTCCATTGGGAGTTCGATGGATCCTAAAGGCCTAGATGCATTACCATCGTATCCAGTGATAACGATGGGGCTTGGGTTTACAGAAGTCAAGGTGACTCCGATTTTATACGCCACATGAAGTGGAAGGATGTTGAGCCCTCCTCCACCATCGACTAGGCACCTGTCCAGAGAGTGGTTATTTAGAACCACCTCGATATGCAGGGCCTGGTTGTGGGATTCGTAGGGTCTATCTACATCATCTTCCGAGAAAGTGATGGGCGATTTTGCTCCTAATAAAGCCACTTGGGCAGACAAGGATTCTGGACTTATGTTCGAATCAACCTTGGCCCTTTCTAGAATTTTCTCTAGCACGAGTCTATGCCTAGGCGAGGTTTGTATAAGCTCTAGGATAGACATGTGGATAGGAATCTTTGAAAGGTGGTTTTCGAAGTCATAAGGATTTAAGATGACTTTATCCTTGTCTGCTTTTGGCAGAACACCAGGGATACATGCTTTTGAGGGGCCAGGCACACTGACCACCTTTTTAGCACCTTGTAGGTGCGGGGGTTGATAGATCCTCCCAGATCTAGTCACTTCCCCCACGACCAGCCTAGGGATGAGTTGAGGAGAACCTTGGAGTTTCAAAACTGGTTTTGCCAGGGATTCCACTTTTGGTAGTCCCCGAATGACAACTTGGGCGGGCTTCTTGTACAGTACAAGAATGGGCATAGAAGTGGGTCGACCAGACTCTGGCTTTTACGCTAGTTCCTTAGAAAAGGTGAGGGTACATACCTCCTTTCCTTTCCCACTGCCACTGGCATGTTTGGGAAAGGGTTCTTTGAAGATAGCTTGAGGTGGCTCAGGTTTCGCAGTGACCCGGAGCCGACCCTCTACTATCAAGTTCTCAATTTTATTTAAAAGGGAGAAACAGCGTTTGGTATCATGGCCTTTGAGCCGATGATACTTACAAAATCGATTTAAATACCCCCCTTTGGAAGTAACTCCTTTGGGGATTTTGGGAAGTTCTATCATGCCCTGGGCAAGTAGGAGGTCTAGGACCTCCGACACAGGTTGCCCTAGTGGTGTATACTCCCGTTTTTCAACCGGTTTTTGAAAGGTTCGCTCCCTTTTATTTTCTGGTTTTTCAAAATTTTTGGAAGTGCCTGCCATGCCTGGATCCACCCGGACATTGGTGATTTTATGGGGCTTTGCCCCTTTGTCCATCGTGGGTAGCCCGTATGTGATGGGCTTTTCCAAGCGGGTTTTAGAAACGGCACTTCCTTTCCATAAGTGATCGTATGTCCCTTTTCTCAAGTTGGTTTCAAAAAGGGATGCCTTTTTGATCAACTTATGGAAAGTTGAAATCTCATGGAGCGAGAGAAGGGTTTTTAACTCGCTTTTAAAGTTATCCAGGATGAGCATTACTGGAAAGAATACTGGAAATCGTCCACGAGTTTGTTTTGGTACCAAAATTTTATGGAAGCTTTAAAATGATGAAAGAATACTTTTTGTTCTGAAAGTTTTGAGTTTTGACAAAATTTGGAAAAATGACAATTTTGCCCTTAGTACTGGAAAAGCAGGATTTCGTTTCCTTAAAAGATTTATGACAAAAAGTATGTTGAAAGCTTGCCTTTTGAAAGATACAAGTATCAAAAAGACAAGTTGACACCTGAAAAGGACGGTGGACGCCCAGAAAGGGAAAACGGGCATTAAAAAGGAAAAGTGAGCTTCCTAGAAAGAAAAGCTCACATTTGGAAAGAAATCAATTTCTAGAGGGTAAGGTCGGTATTATCAAAAGAAAGGAAAGGTGGAAGCAAGAACGAAAGCCTCCGAAAACGAAGGTTTGGTATCAAACGCCTTTCGTAACGTGTTTACGTTATGTTTGGGTATCGAGGTAATTAGTATTGATATACATCAATTTGCATCGTCATTTGTTACTGGTAAGCTATTGATATGTTATGATAAGAGCAATTTTAATATTCCAACACTCGTGGAAAGGATTGAATGAGCATAAAAGTTGATTTTCAAAAATGTAACATGGGCTTAATTCAAATATGTTCCTAATAGGTAAGTATGTAACATCAGTTGCATTTACTGCTAGACTATCTTAGTAGTGTTCATATGCATTTCAAAGCTTCAGTTCAGATGTTCCATGAATGAGGTTGGAATTGAGAATCAACTGAATAAGGTTTACATCTTTTAATCAATTGGGAATTCTCACGGGCTCAAGTGGAGGTCCCTAGATGAAAGTCAGATTTTTTTTATCAGGATGAAGTCGAATCCTTGTTAGAATCTTATGATCTGTGTGTTGGTGGGGATTGCTTTGAAATGATTCCAGCAAAACTCCAGCACGTGATGATGAAAAGAACTGGCATGAAGGCTGCAAATATTAGCAGTTAGGAACAAGCTATTCACTATTGCAGTAACACAAAAGAAACATTGGACGTGACTCTGAATCTTCAACGGCTTCCAGCTGAATCTGGTCAACAACCTTCAACCGATTACTAGCTGCAGCATATCTGCAACAAATGGATGAAGGCTCTAAAGATCACGATGAGATCAAATGCAGATGATGATTACAGATAACGTTCTCAAATTATAGATAACGTAACAACTCAGATTACAGATCATATTCAACAACTCAAATGGAATCAAATACAAAAGATCATGGTTATCAAATCAGATAAGGTTCAAGGCTTACCTAACAAAGATAAAACCAAAAGAAGATCATGTGCAGATCACGTTCCATATCAGACGGGATCAGTTAGCAGATTGAGTTTATCAAAACAACCAAGATCAGGCTTATCCATTTCCCAGCCAGAGCCTATAAAAGGGCTCTCCCATCAACCAGGGTGCATCAACAGAAAACGATCAACCAACGAGGAACCGGGAGGGGAACCAAAAAAAAAGAGGAACATTCAGTCCGAAAATTCAGAGAAATAGAGAGAGAAAGAGAGAGAAAGGAGGGGAAGAAGAAGAAAAAAGGGAGGCCGAACTGGTTCCGATGTCCGACGATCATCCGACGAAGCTCTTCTACGTTCCCTCTCACTCACACAGGTTCGAATCCATGCACAAATTTGTTTTAATTCATGAGAATCTGAAGAAGCACAGATTCTGGAAATTTGTATATGAATCAAGGCCTCGAGCTCATGTTCTTCATTTATATCGATACAAACACACATGATTCCTTCATGAACTAAATTAAAATCCATGTTTAGATGATTCCCATGCATTATTAGGACTGATACAGGTTGAATTTCGTTTTAGAATCATGTTAGGAACATTCTGAAATTTTCTGTAAAACTGATTTCTGAAACTGTCTGTGCACACATGTCTGATCACGGAATTTTTATAGACAAACAGATAATCCAATTGCTTCGATATTTTGCATGAATAATCTAGACATATCAGACTTTATCAGATAAAAGTTTGAGGAATTTTTATAAAATATTGCCTAGTCAATTAACTCCGTGAAGTTTATACAAAATCCAGATTGCGTTTTATAGAAACAGAACGTTCAGTAAAAGACCTCTGTTCTTTTGCCCATATCTCTGCAACCACTGAATGAAATTGGATGAAATTTGATTCTTTGGAAACCTAACGTCCGTATCTTTCTAACACAACAAATTTTATCGAAATTGGATGACTGAGTGCTGAGATATTACTGTTTTTCGGAGCTTCTGATTCACAGAAACAGGACTGTTCTGAATTTTATAACAGTTTCTGATTCTTTATTTAATTCTCAGAAAATAAAGAATTAAATTATAAAATAAAAATATATTCTGATTCTACACACAAGTGTCTCTATTCTGTAAAAGGTTTAGAATTTTTGGAGAATCAAAAGTATTTTTAAAAAATTTGGAGAACAGGTCTTTGGAACTGAACAGATTCTGCAACTTTCAGAATCTGAAAATTTTCAGAAATCAAGAACTTAAACACAAATCTGAAACTTTGGAAAATCTGGTTTTTCCTTTCTTGAATTAACGGATTCAAACAAATTTCAAGCGTCTAGGCTGACCCTTGAGCGTCGGTTCAAGAAGGCCTAAGTCGAAAAGATCTCACTTGTCCACAATCGTTCTTAGAAGTCAAAAAATCAGAATTTGTTAGTTTTGATAAACTAACTGGCACGCTCGCGCAACCCGACGTAGTTCGAGGGTTTGATTTCGAATCCCACGATTTGAAATAAAATCACGTCTACACTAGCGAAGATATATTTTAATTCTGACTTCTAACGTGGCGACTTTGAGCAAGTGAGCTCTTGTCGTCGCAGACCTTCTTACACCGATGCGCAAGGGTCGGTTTGTACGCTTTTAAAAATCGAGTTTTGGGATAGAAAAAGCTTACGAAGCGGTTCGAGGTGTTTTGATTCGGGTTTTTAATATGATGGCAAATTTTAGATCACGTGGATTTGCACGTGCCTAAGTCTTTCCTTTTATCCCTTTATGGGCCACCTAGTTTGTGTGTTTTGAACACTCCACTACATGGGCGAATTTGAGCGGGGCTTGCTTTGATGCAATATGCGTCCTACCTCGTGATATGGCATAGATGCAATGCAAACTCACGCTATTCCAAAGGGAAAACCCGAATGTAAGGACAATGCCGAAGGGAAAATAACCGAAGGGAAATGACTTGTAATGTAAATGCCGAAGGGAGATATGTATATAGGGTATATACGGGCCCTTACTTGGGTCTTGCAAATAAGAGCGAAGGCTCAATGTGGGTGCGTGCTTGAATTGAAAGACTTACACACACGACATGAAATGACACCCAAATAGTATAGCTCGGCCCTTACTTGGGTCTTTCAAATAAGAGTGAAGGCTCAATGTGTGTGAGTGCTTGAATTGAAAGACTTACACACACGACATGAAATGAAACCCAAATAGTATAGCTCGGCCCTTACTTGGGTCTTTCAAATAAGAGCGAAGGCTCAATGTGTGTGAGTGCTTGAATTGAAAGACTTACACACACGACATGAAATGAAACCCAAATAGTATAGCACGGCCCTTACTTGGGTCTTTCAAATAAGAGCGAAGGCTCAATGTGTGTGAGTGCTTGAATGGAAAGACAACACACTCAACTTAAGCAAAACCCTACGTAAGTTAAAATATATATATATATATATATATTTATATATTAGGGGCTGATTAGGCCCGTGTGTGTTCAAATTGTGCACAACTAAGAGAGTGCACGTGTGTGTGTGGGTGTGCCAAGCCACGTTATTACAAGCAGGGGGAGACTATGCTCCGTTATTACAACCCCGTATCGAATTGAATTTTAAGCAAGTATACAACTAAGGACCGAGTTAGGCACTTACTAATAGCTGGTCCGAAGAAGCCTTGCTTGAGCGTGGGCTTGGCCTTCGCCTTGGGCTGCAAGAGGAAGCTCTGCGAAGTTTGATCGGCAAGAGGGGCTGCTGGCTGGCTGGAAATGGGGCGCGGGAGAGGCGCCTTGAAGATGGCCGGTTGCCTAGTGAAGGGCTCGTTTTGTGTGTGGGGCTAAGGTGACTATGTAGGGTCACGAAGGGAAGTTGTAAGGTTAGGGAGTGTGGCACTAAGGGGGAGCCTAAGGGAGTGTCTAAGGGAGTACCTAGGGGAAGGATATGGCTGGCGGGTGACTTGGCCGAATGGGTGTATGGCAGTCAGTTGGAGTGGCCAACTGCTAGGGGGACTTAGTGATGGCGGGCTGCTAGGGTGGCTAGGCAATGGTGGAGGGGAAGGAAACTAGCTAGGATATGGGGTAAGGTAGTGGTGGATGTGGTGAGGTAATATGGGCAGGTCTTAGGGAGTTGGGTGGAGTGGTCGGGTGTGGCTAGGGTGTCTAGGTAGTGGCGGGTAGTTAGAGTGGTTGAAGCCTGGCCGAATGGGAGTGGTGGTGATAAGTGGCTGGTTTAGGGTAGGATGGTGGTGGTGTAGGTGGCTGAGAGTGGAGGGGGAGCAAAGAAGAAGTAGAGGGGAGTACGGGGTACTAACCGAATGATGGGAGGCGGCGGGTGGTTGAGGAGCAGCCGGGTGTGGTGGAGCGACTGGTTCGGCCGGATGAGAAGGATGGCGACAGGTGGTTGGTCGGCTGGGGTGTGGTGGAGCAGGTGGAGCACGGTGGTGGCTGGTGGTGGTGCAGGTGGCAGAGCCGGCTGGGAGTGGTGCAGGTGGCTGGGCTCGGTTGGGCTAGAAAGGGGGTGAAAGATAATGATGGGAGATGGGAAAACCCGCCCCTTAGGGGGGGGGGGTTTATATAGGGCTGCAAGAGGCAGTTAGGGCTGGTATTAGGGTAGTGGTTAGGTGGTTTAGGTAGGGTGGTGTGGTGGTAAGGTGAGCTGGTATTAGGGTAGGGCCATATATTTTAAATACAAGGGTTTTGGGTAGGTTGTGTGCTAGGTTTAGGTGGGGTGGTGTAGACGCGCGAAAAAAGTCCCCGCCTCTCACCTTTTCAGGGCTCGGAGCAGTTCCTCTCGTGCGTCTAAGGCCTTATTTATGCAAACAGGGCGTGCCAGCTAGCTTACCTAAGCTAGCGAAGATATATTTAACACTGACTTCTAAACGTGGCGACTGTGAGCAAGTGAGCTCTTGTCGTCGCAGACCTTCTTGCACCGATGCGCAAGGGTCAGTCTGTACGCTTTGCAAAAATCGAGTTTTTGGGAGAGAAAGTCTACGAAGCGGTTTGAGGTGTCTAATTCGAGTCTTTTAAATGCGATTGCATTTTTTAGATCACGTGGATTTGCACGTGCCTAAGTCTTTTCTTTTATCCCTTTTCGGGCCACCTAGTTTGTGTGTTATGAACACTCCACTACATGGGCGAATTCGAGCGGGGCTTGCTTTGATGCAATATGCATCCTACCTCGTGGTATGGCGTAGATGCAATGCAAACTCATGCTACTCCAAAGGGAAAACCCGAATGAAAGACAATACTGAAGGGAAATAACCGAAGGGAAATAACAAAAAGGGAAATAACCGAAGGGAAATAACCGAAGGGAAATTACTTGAAATATAAATGCCGAAGGGAGATATGTATATAGAGTATGTATATGAGCCCTTACTCGGGTCTTGCAAATAAGAGCGAAGGCTCAATGTGGGTGCGTGCTTGAATTGAAAGACTTACACACACGACATGAAATTAAACCCAAATATAAATTGCAGTATGGCCTTGACTAAGGTCTTGGGAGTAAGAGCGAAAGCTCAATGTGTGTGAGTGCTTGAATTGAAGTACTACGCACACGACATAAATGAAACCCAAATATAACTGCAATAAGGCCTTTACTAAGGTCTTGGGAGTAAGAGCGAAGGCTCAATGTGTGTGAGAGTGCTTGAATTGAAAGACTTACCCACACGACATGAAATGAAACCCAAATAGTATAGGTCGGCCCTTACTTGGGTCTTTCAAATAAGAGCGAAGGCTCAATGTGTGTGAGAGTGCTTGAATTGAAAGACTTACACACACGACATGAAATGAAACCCAAATAGTATAGGTCGGCCCTTACTTGGGTCTTTCAAATAAGAGCGAAGGCTCAATGTGTGTGAGTGCTTGAATTGAAAGACAACGCACCCAACTTAAGCAAAACCCTTCAAAAATGAAAGTATATGTATATACTTATGTATTAGGGGCTGATTAGGCCCGTGTGTGTTCAAAATCATGCACAACTAAGAGAGTGCACGTGTGTGGGTGTGCCAAGCCACGTTATTACAAGCGGGGGGAGACTATGCTCCGTTATTACAACCCCGTATCGAATTGAATCTCAAGCAAGTATACAACTAAAGACCGAGTTAGGCACTTACTAGTAGCTGGTCCGTAGAGGCCTTGCTTGAGCGTGGGCTTGGTCTTCGCCTTGGGCTGCAAACGGGAGCTCCGCGAGGGTGAACGATAAAGGGTGCTGGCCGGGTGCTTTGAAGGTGGCCGACTGCAAGCAAGGGTGTCGCCTTGACGTGGGGGATTAAAGGGGTTGGACCAGGTGAGTATATAGGGTCACTAGGAGAGGATATAGTGTTAGGGAGTATGGCCCTAAGGGGAGCCTAAGGGAAGACCGAATTGAAGGGATAGTCGGTCGGAGTGGCCGACTAGGGAAATATGGTGGTGGCGGGCTGCTAGGATAGCTATGGGTGGAGTATGGGAAGGAAGCTAGCTAGGTGATGGAGCTAGGTGGTAGTGGGGGTAGTGGGCGTAAGGGAGTGCTATGGGCAGGTCTTAGGAAGTCTAATAAGGTGGTCGGGTGTAGCTAGGGTAGTTAGGTAGTGGCGGGTAGTTAGGGTGACTAAGGCTTGGCCGAGTGGGAGTGGTGGCGGCTAGTGGCTGATATTAGGGTAAAGTGGTGGTATCGTGGGTGGCTGGGAATGGTGCAGGGGGCTGGGAGTGGATTGGTTGGTTGAGAATGGAGAGGGAGTGAAGAGGGAGTAAGGTGGAAGGCAGGGCACTTACCGAGTGAAGAGAAGGTGGCGCTCGGCTGGAAGGGAGTTGGGCAGGTGATGATGTTCGGCCGGGAGGTGGTGGAGATGGCGGTGCAAGTGGTGGTGGGATGGAGAGTAGGTGGTGGTGCAGGTGGAGCAGGTGGAGCAGGTGGGGAAGTGGAGGACTCGGCTGGACTTGAGGGAAGGAGAGGACCCGGCTGGGATTGGTGAGGGGTTCTAGCTTCCGAAAAAACCCGCCCCCAAGGGGGGAGGGTTTATATAGGGATGGGTAGGTCGGTTAGGGCTGGGTTTGGGGTAGTGGTTAGGTGGTTTAGGTAGGGTGGTATGAAGATAAGGTGGGCTGGAAAGGGTAGGGCCAGATATTTTTAAATACTAGTGGTTTGGGTAGATTGTGGGCTAGGGGTGGTTTAGGGGTTTAGGGTTTGGTTAGGTGGTTGGGTTCTAGGGTGAGGTTTAGTGAGCTAGGTTAGGTGATTAGGCTAGGATTAGGCTAGGTTTAGGGAAATTAACCTAGGTTTAGGGAAGGATTAGGGAAGTGGGTTAGGTGATTAGGTTGGGATTAGGCCGGGATTAGGGAAGTGGGTTAGGTGATTAGGCTCAGATTAGGGGCAGATTAGGGTGGAAGGCTAGGATTAAGTATTTTGGGTTAGGTTTAGGTGAAGGAGCTCCCTTTGCATGGCCCATAGACCTTAACCACCTCATGTTGGTGCAGCCCTAGGTTAGGTTTTGGCTAATTACAAGCTTAAACCCACTCAATTAGGCTAACCCACATGATTAACCCCAAACTTGACACACAAGTCAAGCTTAATTACAACACTCTTGATCTTATCCACCCCCACTCTCTCTCATGCCCATGATCCCACATGAATTTCAAGTGGGCCCCACCTCCATTTATGAGGTGATGTGGGCCATGGATATGGATATTGGATTGGATTTTTGAATCCAAATCCAAATCCAAGTCCATACATGGGTTTGGATTGGGATCTGGATATATATGGTCCAGATCCGATCCAAACTGAACTCTGACTCCTTCGAGCTATGTTTGAAACAGACGGTTTGTGCGAGGCCTGATAGCATCAGTACTCCGTCTGCGTTGGGTCTTCGCCAACATGGTCGTCCGCCTCCGTTTCTGCCTTCCGGAGATGACTTCAAATGACATTTTGATAATAACAGGGTCTTGGACGTTCGAGATCCTGGGGGTATGGATTTGATACGAGAGTTGCTGTGCCGGGCTCGACATGTGCTCCGGTTCCGGGCTCTTCTTGACTTCGCTGGTCCTGTCTTGATTAGGCCAAGCTGCTTTGGGGTTTCAAAAACGTGTTTTCAAGGTTTTCAAAAGCCATATTATATATTTTTGAAATATGAAGTTTAAAACATATATACAGGGTTGTTTGGAAGGCTCCTGGGTTTCCAGACTCAAAATGGCCCTTTGGGGCTGCTTGTACAAAACCAGGTTTGTTTTAAGAAATTCGTGGGATTTCGGGGTGTTTACAAATGCCCCTCTTTGGCCTTGTCCAAATTGATTTGGATAAGGGCAAAGATGACAAACACCCCTTTCAATGTCTCCCTAGATCTATCCACGAAAATATGGGATCGTCCCAATCTTTAGCAAAATCTCACTTTTAAAACCCTGGTAGGAGGAGATATCACGCCAAAGGGTTCTACTATGGAATCTGGTCCTAAATGGGATCATGTTCATGCAAGTACCATGCGTGGAATGCAAATGACATGGGTGTGGTGCCAAGAGTGGTGACCTCCCAGGGACCAAATGTGGTCGAACTCTAGAGACTTATAAGGCCTACTGCTCCAAGTGAGCAAATCCTATGTTGTTCGATGTTCGGTTTTCAAAACTTATTTACAAAATTATTTACAAAAGGGACAACTGTCTTGAGCCTCGATCCTAAGGATCTCGAGCTCTTCGTGCTTGCCCTTGTTTGAGTCTTAACACTCGCTTATCTAGCGGAGGTTTTATAAGCAAACAAGCTGTATTTCAAATTCCTACGCCTTACTCGAAACGTCGAATTCTCAAACAAGAGGAAATTCAAGTAAGTAAGTCCTATTTTTACTTTAGGATTCCTCGAAATGAACCATGCTTTAGCTTGGGATAAGCCAGGGATGGGAAAGAGATACCACGGTCCCTTCTGAAGTATCCCGTGGTTTGAGGCACAGAAGGCGGAAAACTACTCTTTTTGAGCTTTTTGGCCTCTTTTTCCTTTTTTTCATCGAGGGTCTCCCTTTGGGAGTATTTTTTCTTTAATCCCTCTTTTTTATAAGAGAATCGATTTTCTTTGGAGATCTGGTTTCTCTTTAAGCCAGGGATGGGAAATTCCCTTTATTTGGGCCTTTGTTTTCCTTTTGGAAGGAGAAGAGAAGAGGGGAGGACTTATCCCAAGCCTACACTCGATCCATTCCAGATCAGCCTATTTAGAAATAGCACGTACCACTTGCAAGTATCTTGCTATGTTGAACTAGGCCTTTCTTTGTAAGAAGAAGGATTTTGAAATGTAACCACGATTTTGAAAACTCCACTCTTTCACAAGTGTGAATTCTTTTCACTTAGGTTCACACGACTTGCCTTTGCACCTTATTCACATGTCTCAGGGCAGCTATCCCTTAAAATTTTCGAAAAATGGAATTTAATCCAGATCCTACACATGATACTTCTGTAAGTATTGAATATTGATAGGATCTGCTAAATTCCTACCTTCTACATCGATCAACCAATACGAATTGTTTGTAGTGGTTGCTCGTACAACATAGGGTCCATCCCAGTTGGGGCGCCACTTGCCTAGGGGGTGTGGGCCACAATGGTGGATGGTTTTTAAGACTAGATCTCCCACTTCAAAGTGGCGAGTTCTCATGTGTTTGCTATAATGTCGGGCTATCCTTTGCCGGTATGCACGAGCATGATCCATGGCAAGGAGTCGCCTCTCATCTAGCAAATCTAGTTCGGCTATCCTAGCATGCTGAAGCGTCTCTAGGGGGAGGTCGAGTGCTATGGATGTATGGAATGAATGCAGTTGAGTATGAATGGGAAGAATGGTGTTTGTGCCATAGACCAATTCGAATGGTGTGGCATTCGTGGGAGTCCGGATGGAAGTCCTATAAGCCCATAAGGCTTCATCCAACTTCTCATGCCACGTCCTACCCTTCTCTAAGGTTTTCTCAATTATGCTAATGAGAGTCTTGTTTGTGGCTTCGGCTTGGCCGTTGCCTTGAGGGTAGTAGGGCGAGGAGAAGTGGTGAGTTATGCCATACGTGTTGCACAACTTAACCATCCGCTCGTTCTTGAATGGGGTGCCATTATCAGACACAAGGTCTCGTGGAACCCCAAATCGAGCCAAGATATTCCTCCAGATGAAAGCCACCACATGTTGCCCCATTACATTGGTTAGGGAAATGGCTTCCACCCACATGGAGAAATACTCCGTGGCTGCTAAAATGAATCGATGCTCATTCGAGGCCTTTGGAAATATTGGACCTACGATGTCAAACGCCCACATGGTAAATGGCCAGGGGCTGACCACGGAATGTAATGCAGATGATGGGATATGAATGGCGTGCCCATGCACTTGACACAGATGACACTTCCTAACATGATCGTGACAATCCTTTTTCAGGGTGGACCAAAAATAGCCCCCTCTAAGTATTTTCATTGCCATCATGTTGGCATTAACATGACCTCCACATTCTCCATCGTGGAACTCATGCATCACTATCCTAGCCTCCTCTAGGTCGATACACCTAAGCAGAATGCCGGTAAAACTTTTTTTGTATAAGACCCCACCCAGAATGGTGTATCGGGTCGAAATCTTACGAATGAATGCCTTATCTTTGGATGTGGCATCCTCAGTGAATCCCCCATTTTCTAAAAATTATTTTATGTCATAAAACCAGGGTTTTTCAATAGACTCTGGGTTATTTTGGCAAATATCCAAGTCGTGTGTGGATGGGTGGGGCGCATGCCATATTTCCAAAGATCTGGTCCCTGAAATGGGATCGACCTTCAGGGCTGAACCCAAGGAGGAGAGGGCATCGGCAATGCCATTGTCCTCTCTTCCTATGTGTGTGAGTTTACACGACTGGAAGGATTGGACCAATCGAGTGGCCAACTCATGATATGGAAGTAGTTTCTCATTACGTACTTGCCAAATTTTCAAAACCTGGTTTACGACAAGGAGTGAATCTCCAAAGACCTCGATGCATGATGCCCCTAGAGTTTTTGAAATCCTTAAGCCATGTATGAGTGCTTCATACTCAGCTACGTTGTTGGAACATTCGAAATCTAAGCGGACTGCTATGGGAATCTCGCCCTTTTCAGGGGAGATTAGGATGACCCCAGCACCAGTCCCTCGTTGGTTTCGTGCCTGTAAACACCCCGAAATCCCACAAATTTCTCAAATTCATCTGGTTTTGTAAAAGCAGCCCCAAAGGGCTATTTTGAGTCTAGAAACCCAGGAGCCTTCCAGACAACCCTGTACATATGTTTTAAACTATATCTTTCAAAAACATACGATATGGCTTTTGAAAACCCTTTTAAAACATATTTTGAAACCCCGAAGTGGCTTGGCCCGATCAAGACAGGACCAGGAGAGCCAAGAAGAGCCCGGAACCGGAGCACCTGTCAAGCCCGGCGCAGCAACTCTTGTATCTGATTCACACCCCAGGATCTCGAACGTCCAAGACCCTGCTCTTACCAAAATATCATTTGAAGTCATCTCCGGAAGGCAGAAACGGAGGCGGACGACTATGTTGGCGAAGACCCAACGCAGACGGAGTACTGATGCTGTTAGGCCCCGCACGAATCGTCCGTTTCGAACCCAGCTCGAAGGAGTCAGAGTTCAGTTTGGATTGGATCTGGACCATATATATCCAGATTCCAATCCAAACCCATATGTGGATTTGGATTTTGATCCAGAGATCCAATCCAATATCCATATCCATGGCCCACATCACCTTCTCATAAATGGAGGTGGGGCCCACTTGAAATTCACGTGGGATATTGGGCATGAGAGAGAGTGGGGGGTGAAAAATATCAAGAGTGTTGTATTAAGCTTGACTTGTGTGTCAAGTTTGGGTTTAATCATGTGGGTTAGCCTAATTGAGTGGGTTTAAGCTTGTAATTAGCTAAAACCTAACCTAGGGCTGCACTAACATGGGGTGATCAAGGTCTATGGGCCATGCTAAGGGAGCTCCCTCACCTAAACCTAACCCAAAATGCCTAATCCTAGCCTAAACCCCTAATCCACCCCTAATCTAAACCTAATCACCTAACCCACTTCCCTAATCCCGACCTAATCACCTAACCCACTTCCCTAATCCTTCCCTAAACCTAGATTAATTTCCCTAATCCTAGCCTAAACCTAGCCTAATCACCTAACCTAGCTCACTAAACCTCACCCTAAAACCCAACCACCTAACCTAGGCCTAAACCCCTAAACCGCCCTTAGCCCACGATTTACCCAAACCCCTAGTTTTAAAATATCTTTCCCAACCTTTTCCAGCCCACCTTATCTACATACCACCCTACCTAAACCACCTAACCACTACCCTCAGCCCAGCCCCAACCGACCTACCCATTCCCTATTTAAACCCCTCCCCTTTGTGGGCGGGTTTTCTAAGTGGGAGCCCTCACCACAGCCTAGCCGACTCCACTCTCCAACCTGCCCGCCTGCTCCACTCCCCAACTGCTACATCAGCTCCACCTGCACCGCCACCTTTCCTCTTCCATCCACCACCACCATCCCTCAGCCGGACGCCACCACCTCCACCCAACCGAACCAGCCAACAGCCCACCTACCCGCCTGCTTCTCACTTCATCCGCCACCTCTCCCCATTTGGTAAGTACCCCAAACTCCCTCAAAGCCCCTCTCTTCCACCTCTCCACTCTTAGCCACCCATCCTACCTTCATCTTAGCCCCTTTGCCACCACCACTTTAACCTAGCCGAACCTAGTATAACCCAAGCTGCCGGCCACTACCTAGCCATCATCTCCCATTCGGCCTTCCCCTAGGTGTCCTATTCGGCCTTCCCACCAGCTCACCTTTTAGGTCCAGTTTCCCTAAACTCTCAACTCCCCTAGTGACCCTAAGAACCCACTCATTCAGCCACTTTAAACCCCCTACTTGGAGGCGCCATCTACTTGCCACCGGCCACCTTCGAGGCGCCTATCCTGCGCCCCACTTGCAGCCGGCCAGCACCCTTGATCACCTACCTTCGCGGAGCTCCCGTTTGCAGCCCAAGGCCAAGTCCACGCTCAAGCAAGGCCTCTACGGACCAGCTACTCGTAAGTGTCTAAACTCGGTCTTTAGTGGTACACTTGCTTGAGATTCAATTTGATACGGGGTTGTAATAACGGAGCATAGTCTCCCCCCGCTTGTAATAACGTGGCTTGGCACAACCACACACGTGCACTCTCTTAGTCGTGCACGATTTTGAACACACACGGGCCTAATCAGCCCCTAATATATAAGAAAAGACTTAGGCACGTGCAAATCCACGTGATCTAAAATATGCAATCGCATCCTAAAGACCCGAAATAGACACCTCGAACCGCTTCGTAGACTTTCTCTCCAAAACTCGATTTTTGCAAAAGCGTACAGACTGACCCTTGCGCATCGGTGCAAGAAGGTCTGCGACGACAAGAGCTTACTTGCTCACAGTCGCCACGTTTAGAAGTAAGTATTAAAAATATCTTCGCTAGCTTAAGTAAGCTAGCTGGCACGCCCTATTTGTATACATAGGCCTTAGACGCACGAGAAGATCCACTCAAAGCCCCCAAAAGAGGCGAAGAGGCGGGGATTTTCGCGCGTCTACAATGCCCCATCGAAGTGCATCTTCCACACTTGGTTTTCAAAAGAGTTTGCCAAAATATGGTTTTGAAAATGGTTTTGCAATATGCCTTCATCAGGCATTTCGACAAGAGTGGGATATGCGTCCTCTAAGGGGAATTCAGCCACGTAATCTACCAGGGCTTGCCCCTTAATGGAGATCTGGTGATGGTATTTCAGATCATACTCCATTAGAAGGAGTTGCCATTTGCCCAATCTACCCGTGATAATGGGTTTTTCGAACAAGTGCTTGATTGGATCAAGCTTGGACACTATCCAGATCTCTTGATCTAGGAAATAGTGTCTGAACTTCTGGCAGGCCCAGACTAGGGCCAAGCACGTCTTCTCCATGGCTTGATAATTTCGTTCATAATCCAAGAGAGTTTTCGAAATATAGTAGATGGCATACTCCTTATGGGTGTCATCCTCGTATTGAGCCAACAGGGCTCCTAAAGCATTTGCATGCACGGAGATGTATAATAAAAGCGGTTTTCCTTGCTTTGGAGGATTCAAAACGGGGGGATTAACCAAGTATGCCTTCAGTCTCTCGAAGGACTTTTGGCATTCGTCATCCCATAAGAATTTCGTGCCCTTCCTCAACAGTTTGTTGAAGGGTTCGCATCTAGTGGCCAGATTCGATATGAATCGGCAAACGGATTGTAAACGACCCTGGAGGCTACGGATTTGGGTGAGATTGGAGGGTGGAGCCATGTCTATGATGGCTCGACACTTAGAGGGGTCGACTTCTATTCCCCTTTGGCTCACCATAAAGCCTAGAAGCTTCCCTGATTCTGCCCCGAACACATATTTTTGAGGGTTTAGCTTTACTTTGTAAAGCCTAAGCCTTTCGAAAATCTTTTGTAAACATTCGATATGGGTGCATCGGGTTTTGGATTTTGCCAAGAGATCATCTACATACACTTCTACAAGCTCATGAATTTGATCATGGAAGATCGTGGTCATGGCTCGTTGGTATGTTGCGCTGGCATTTTTCAAACCAAAGGGCATGACTGTATAGCAGTACGTGCCCCATGGGGTTGTGAAGGTGGTCTTACCCTGATCTCGTGGGCTTAATTTGATTTGATTATAGCCTAAATAGCTATCCATAAACGAAAACATTTCATGATTTGCAGTACTATCGACTATCAAATCTATGTTTGGTAAAGGATAATTATCCTTTGGAGTGGCTTTATTCAGGTTTCTGAAATCGATGCATATTCGAATTTTCCCATTGGTTTTTCGAACCACAACGATATTTGACAACCAATCAGAATACGCAATGGGTTTTATAAATCCGGCTTTTAGCAGATCTTCTAAACCCTCTTTGACTTGCGTGTGTACATTCGGGTGTATTTTCCTAAGCTTCTGCTTTATTGGTTTTACACCTATATCTAAGGGAAGACGATGCTCGACTATGCTGGGATCTATGCCCGGCATGTCTTCATACGTCCATGCAAACACATCTAAATAGGTTCGTAGAAATGCAATGAATGCTAACCTTTCGGTTTCATGCAAGCATGCGCCTATTTTGATGGTTTTTGGATTGGAATCATCCCCTAGGTTCACCTCTATGAAATCTCCTCCTACTGATTGGGAAGGTCTTTCCAAATCGAGAATCTTATGAAATTCTGGGAGCTCAGAAGTGGGATCTTCCTCAAGGGGATCCACTTATGGGCTTTGATCATTCTCGTGGGCTATAGATCCGAGGGAATTTGATGCGTGGTTTTCAAAATGACGTGGTTTTGTACTTCGATTTTCAAGTGATTTCGAAATTTTTGGTCTGGCTATGCAGACGACGTTTCTTTCGAAATCCTTTTCTTTTGCCGAAGTCCTACCAGGAGCAGCTATGTACAAAATCTTTTTGGTATTTTCCAAATTTTCGATTTTTTTGGGTTTTTGTAAAACAAGAACTTTGGGAACTATACAAAGCACTCTTTTTTCGAGTTTTTGTTTTTCCATTGTTTTTGGTTTTCCTTGTTTTTAGATTTTTTTGATTTTAAGTTTTTCAAATGTTTTTGTATTTTTAGAAAAAGGGATCTTCCGTCATACCTACAAAGGGAAAACACTACGGGTTAGACTCGGAATAGGAGGTCTAAATCGTAGGTCTCTTCTAAGGCAGGTTCCGGGGCACCCTTGACCCAGGTGGTCACAGGGGGTGGCTCCGGCGGTATTCGGGGAGTATAGCCGATCCCATATCGGCTTGGGTTGGCCCTAGGAAGGATGGGCTCTAGGAGACCCTGGTTCTGTGCCCCTAGACTCTTGTAGGGCGTGTAGCCCATGTTCAACAACATGTTCCACGACTTCTTGTTTTTCGAAAAAGTTGGATATAAGTCGTGGTCCTGGAACATGCTATCGTCCATATTGTGCTCATATGGCTTCTTGTCCAGGGGCTTTGGAAATAGGGAACGCTTGGGTTTTCCTAGAAGGATTAGAGTCAGGAGGGGGCCTGCTTTGGGCGGCCCCTTCACACATACAACCTTCCTAGGGTTGTTTAACACGAGCCGAGGTGGCTCAACCATAATTTGCCCCAGGTTAGCCTCATGGGCCTAGGAGTTTGATAAACAAGGGGAGTTTTTGATCCCCTGAAGCTGTGGGTGACTCTCACCTAGGATCACTACGACTTGGTCCCTAAAAGGGATCTTGACACACCTGTGGAAGGTGGATGGCACAGCGCACAAACTGTGTATCCAGGGCCTTCCCAGCAACAGGTTATAATGGGGGTGGATGTCCAAGACATGGAACACCCCCGTATGTTCGATCCCTCCCGTTTCCATTGGGAGTTCGATGGATCCTAAAGGTCTAGACGCATTCCCATCGTATCCAGTGATAACGATGGGGCTTGGGTTTACAGAAGTCAAGGTGACTCCGATTTTGTATGCCACATGAAGTGGAAGGATGTTGAGCCCTCCTCCACCATCGACTAGGCACCTGTCCAGAGAGTGGTTGTTTAGAACCGTCTCGATATGTAGGGCCTGGTTATGGGTTTCGTAGGGTCTATCTACATCATCTTTCGAGAAAGTGATGGGCGATTTTGCTCCTAATAAAGCCACTTGGGCAGATAAGGATTCCGAACTTATGTTCGAATCAACCTTGGCCCTTTCTAGAATTTTCTCTAATACAAGTCTATGCCTAGGCGAAGTTTTTATAAGCTCTAGGATAGACATGTGAATAGGAATCTTTGAAAGGTGGTTTTCGAAGTCATAAGGATTTAGGATGACTTTGTCCTTATCTGCTTTTGGCAGAACACTAGGGATACATGCTTTTGAGGGGCCAGGCACATTGACCACCTTTTGAGCACCTTGAAGGTGCGGGGGTTGATAGATCCTCCCGGATCTAGTGACTTCCCCCACGACCAGCCTAGGGTTCGCGCTAAACTTGGCTCTAAGGATGAGCTGAGGAGAACCTTGGATTTTCAAAACTAGTTTTACCGGGGTTTCCACTTTTGGTGGTCCCCGAATGACGACTTGGGCGGGTTTCTTGTATAGTACAAGAATGGGAGCATAAGTAGGTCGACCAGGTTCTGGTTTTTGCGCTAGTTCCTTGGAAATGGTGAGGGTACATACCTCCTTTCCTTTCCCACTGCCACTGGCGTGTTTGGGAAAGGGTTCCTTGAAGATAGCTTGAGGTGGCTCAGGTTCCGTAGTAACCTGGAGCCGGCCTTCTGCTATCAAGTTCTCAATTTTATTTAAGAGGGAGAAGCAGCGTTTAGTATCATGGCCTTTGAGCCGATGATACTTACAAAATCGGTTTAAATACCCCCCTTTGGAAGTGACTCCTTCGTGGATTTTAGGGAGTTCTATCATGCCCTGGGCAAGTAGGAGGTCTAGGACCTCCGACACAGGCTGCCCCAGCAGAGTATACTCCCGTTTTTCAACCGGTTTTTGAAAATTTCGCTCCCTCTTATTTTCTAATTTTTCAAAATTTTTGGAAGTGCCCGCCACGCCTGGATCCACCCGGACATTGGCGACTTTATGGGGCTTTGCCCCTTTGTCCGTTGTGGGCAGCCCATATGCGATGGGCTTTTCCAAGCGGGTTTTTGGAATGGCACTTCCTTTCCACAAGTGATCGTATGTCCATTTTCGCAAGTTGGTTTCGAAAAGGGAGGCCTTTTTGATCAACTTATGGAAAGTTGAAATCTCATGGAGCGAGAGAAGGGTTTTTAACTCGCTTTTAAAATTATCCAGGATGAGCATTACTGCGCATCCTTCGGATATGGGCTCTCGCACTTGGCCCAAAAGCGACCTCCATCTTATAATGAAGGCATGTACGTCTTCGTTCATTCCTTGCTTTGTATCCCTTAAGGTATTCAAGGTTGGCGTGACTTCTACGTTGTGTGCAAATCTTTACATGAAGCAGTTCGCTAACTCTTCAAAAGTAGCGAACTGGCTTAAGTCGTAGGAAGCCAGCCATTTGGCAGTTGTGCCTTTAAGGGATAAAGGGAACCAATACACCCATTTCATCGAGTCCTTTTTCTTCTTATGGGCTCGACGCGAGAAAAGCTGCAAGTGAGACCTAGGGTCTCCCATGCCATCATACTGATGGAAGTTCGGTATTTCATCGTCACTATCTGTTTCGTAATCCATAGGAAGGAAATCAGACAGGGCGTAGCTTCTTTTCTCTTTATTCTGCCCTTTCAACAACTGCTGTAGGGCTTTACGGTCCTTTTGTGTGAAGGACTCGTGGTATTGGTTGCCTTCCATTACGGAGGCCTCTTTGTGCTTGCGAGGTTTTTCAGATTTCTTTTTAGGTCTTTGTTCACCGTTTGATGAACATGAATTGCCTACTTCAGCCTCTTGGCTGAGAGCATCGATTTTGGCCTCAAACTCCCTTCTCAAGTCCTCGATTTCACCTAGTTTTATTTTGTTTTTGAAAATCCTCCTAGAGTGAGAACTTGATGCGCATGAGCCTTGGCTCGACACTTCACTTGGATTGGATTTTGACATACTTTTCAAGCTTTTTCAAAATGTCCTAAGTACAAGCAAAGAAAACAAGTTAAAACGACACCTTTTACAAAATTTTCGCAAGACTTCTACTTAAAAACTCGATTTTTGAAAGACTCACGTCCCACCGGGCGTGCCAATCTCTGTAGACGCACGAAAAAAATCCCCGCCTCTCACCTTTTCAGGGCTCGGAGCAGTTCCTCTTATGCGTCTAAGGCCTTATTTATGCAAACAGGGCGTGCCAGCTAGCTTACCTAAGCTAGCGAAGATATATTTAACACTGACTTCTAAACGTGGCGATTGTGAGCAAGTGAGCTCTTGTCGTCGCAGACCTTCTTGCACCGATGCGCAAGGGTCAGTCTGTACGCTTTGCAAAAATCGAGTTTTTGGGAGAGAAAGTCTACGAAGCGGTTCGAGGTGTCTAATTCGGGTCTTTTAAATGCGATTGCATTTTTTAGATCACGTGGATTTGCACGTGCCTAAGTCTTTTCTTTTATCCCTTTTCGGGCCACCTAGTTTGTGTGTTATGAACACTCCACTACATGGGCGAATTCAAGCGGGGCTTGCTTTGATGCAATATGCGTCCTACCTCGTGGTATGGCGTAGATGCAATGCAAACTCACGCTACTCCAAAGGGAAAACCCGAATGAAAGACAATACTGAAGGGAAATAACCGAAGGGAAATAACCGAAGGGAAATGACTTGAAATATAAATGCCGAAGGGAGATATGTATATAGAGTATGTATATGAGCCCTTACTCGGGTCTTGCAAATAAGAGCGAAGGCTCAATGTGGGTGCGTGCTTGAATTGAAAGACTTACACACACGACATGAAATTAAACCCAAATATAAATTGCAGTATGGCCTTGACTAAGGTCTTGGGAGTAAGAGCGAAAGCTCAATGTGTGTGAGTGCTTGAATTGAAGTACTACGCACACGACATAAATGAAACCCAAATATAACTGTAATAAGGCCTTTACTAAGGTCTTGGGAGTAAGAGCGAAGGCTCAATGTGTGTGAGAGTGCTTGAATTGAAAGACTTACCCACACAACATGAAATGAAACCCAAATAGTATAGGTCGGCCCTTACTTGGGTCTTTCAAATAAGAGCGAAGGCTCAATGTGTGTGAGAGTGCTTGAATTGAAAGACTTACACACACGACATGAAATGAAACCCAAATAGTATAGGTCGGCCCTTACTTGGGTCTTTCAAATAAGAGCGAAGGCTCAATGTGTGTGAGTGCTTGAATTGAAAGACAACGCACCCAACTTAAGTAAAACCCTTCAAAAATGAAAGTATATGTATATACTTATGTATTAGGGGCTGATTAGGCCCGTGTGTGTTCAAAATCGTGCACAACTAAGAGAGTGCACGTGTGTGGGTGTGCCAAGCCACGTTATTACAAGTGGAGGGAGACTATGCTCCATTATTACAACCCCGTATCGAATTGAATCTCAAGCAAGTATACAACTAAAGACCGAGTTAGGCACTTACTAGTAGCTGGTCCGTAGAGGCCTTGCTTGAGCGTGGGCTTGGTCTTCGCCTTGGGCTGCAAACGGGAGCTCCGCGAGGGTGAACGACAAAGGGTGTTGGCCGGGTGCTTTGAAGGTGGCCGGCTGCAAGCAAGGGTGTCGCCTTGACGTGGGGGATTAAAGGGGCTGGACCAGGTGAGTATATAGGGTCACTAGGAGAGGATATAGTGTTAGGGAGTATGGCCCTAAGGGGAGCCTAAGGGAAGACCGAATGGAAGGGATAGTCGGTCGGAGTGGCCGACTAGGGAAATATGGTGGTGGCGGGCTGCTAGGATAGCTATGGGTGGAGTATGGGAAGGAAGCTAGCTAGGTGATGGAGCTAGGTGGTAGTGGGGGTAGTGGGTGTAAGGGAGTGCTATGGGCAGGTCTTAGGAAGTCTAATAGGGTGGCCGGGTGTAGCTAGGGTAGTTAGGTAGTGGCGGGTAGTTAGGGTGACTAAGGCTTGGCCGAGTGGGAGTGGTGGCGGCTAGTGGTTGATATTAGGGTAAAGTGGTGGTATGGTGGGTGGCTGGGAATGGTGCAGGGGGCTGGGAGTGGATTGGTTGGTTGAGAATGGAGAGGGAGTGAAGAGGGAGTAAGGTGGAAGGCAGGGCACTTACCGAGTGAAGAGAAGGTGGCGCTCGGCTGGAAGAGAGTTGGGCAGGTGATGATGTTCGGCCGGGAGGTGGTGGAGATGGCGGTGCAAGTGGTGGTGGGATGGAGAGTAGGTGGTGGTGCAGGTGGAGCAGGTGGGGAAGTGGAGGACTCGGCTGGACTTAAGGGAAGGAGAGGACCCGGCTGGGATTGGTGAGGGGTTCTAGCTTCCGAAAAAACCCGCCCCCAAGGGGGAGGGTTTATATAGGGATGGGTAGGTCGGTTAGGGCTGGGTTTGGGGTAGTGGTTAGGTGGTTTAGGTAGGGTGGTGTGAAGATAAGGTGGGCTGGAAAGGGTAGGGCCAGATATTTTTAAATACTAGTGGTTTGGGTAGATTGTGGGCTAGGGGTGGTTTAGGGGTTTAGGGTTTGGTTAGATGGTTGGGTTCTAGGGTGAGGTTTAGTGAGCTAGGTTAGGTGATTAGGCTAGGATTAGGCTAGGTTTAGGGAAATTAACCTAGGTTTAGGGAAGGATTAGGGAAGTGGGTTAGGTGATTAGGTTGGGATTAGGCCGGGATTAGGGAAGTGGGTTAGGTGATTAGGCTCAGATTAGGGGCGGATTAGGGTGGAAGGCTAGGATTAAGTATTTTGGGTTAGGTTTAGGTGAAGGAGCTCCCTTTGCATGGCCCATAGACCTTAACCACCTCATGTTGGTGCAGCCCTAGGTTAGGTTTTGGCTAATTACAAGCTTAAACCCACTCAATTAGGCTAACCCACATGATTAACCCCAAACTTGACACACAAGTCAAGCTTATTACAACACTCTTGATCTTATCCACCCCCACTCTCTCTCATGCCCATGATCCCACGTGAATTTCAAGTGGGCCCCACCTCCATTTATGAGAAGGTGATGTGGGCCATGGATATGGATATTGGATTGTATTTTTGAATCCAAATCCAAATCCAAGTCCATACATGGGTTTGGATTGGGATCTAGATATATATGGTCCAGATCCAATCCAAACTGAACTCTGACTCCTTCGAGCTGTGTTCGAAACGAACGATTTGTGCGGGGTCTGACAGCATTAGTACTCCGTCTGCGTTGGGTCTTCGCCAACATGGTCGTCCGCCTCCGTTTCTGCCTTCCGGAGATGACTTCAAATGACATTTTGATAATAACAAGGTCTTGGACGTTCGAGATCCTGGGGGTATGGATTTGATACGAGAGTTGCTGTGCTGGGCTCGACATGTGCTCCGGTTCCGGGCTCTTCATGACTTCGCTGGTCCTGTCTTGATTAGGCCAAGTTGCTTTGGGGTTTCAAAAACGTGTTTTCAAGGTTTTCAAAAGCCATATTATATATTTTTGAAATATGAAGTTTAAAACATATATACAGGGTTGTCTGGAAGGCTCCTGGGTTTCCAGACTCAAAATGGCCCTTTGGGGCTGCTTGTACAAAACCAGGTTTGTTTTAAGAAATTCGTGGGATTTCGGGGTGTTTACAAGTGGTTTAGAGGTTTAAGGTTTAGCTAGGTGGGTTGGTTTTGGGGTGAGGTTTAGTGAGGTGGGTTAGGTGATTAGGCTAGGATTAGGTTAGGTTTAGGGAAATTAACCTAGGTTTAGAGAAGGATTAGGGAAGTGGGTTAGGTGATTAGGTTGGGATTAGGCTGGGATTAGGGAAGTGGGTTAGGTGATTAGGCTAGGATTAG
This sequence comes from Brasenia schreberi, assembly GCA_036023115.1. NCBI lineage: Eukaryota > Viridiplantae > Streptophyta > Magnoliopsida > Nymphaeales > Cabombaceae > Brasenia > Brasenia schreberi. Next base: position 6,248,572 of record JAYKKT010000081.1, read on the forward strand.
GACCGGATTAGGGTAAAAGGCTAGGATTAGGTATTTTTGGTTAGGTTTAGATTAAGGAGCTCCCTTTGCATGACCCATGGACCCTAATCACATCATGTTGGTGTAGCCCTAGGTTAGGTTTTGGCTAATTACAAGCTTAAACCCATGTTAACTAGGCTAACCCACATGATTGACCCCAAACTTGACACACAAGTCAAGCTTAATTACAACACTCCCAAATCTTATCCTCCCCACTCTCTCTCATGCCCATAATCCCACGTGAAATTGAAGTGGGCCCCACCTCCATTTATGAGAAGGTGATGTGGGCCATGGATGTGGATCTTGGATTGGATCTTTGGATCCAAATCCAAATCCAAGTCCACACATGGGTTTGGATTGGGATCTGGATATATATGGTCCAGATCCAATCCAAACTAAATTCTAACTCCTTCGGGCTGTGTTTGAAACGAATGGTTTGTGTGGGGTCTGACAGCATGAGTACTTCGTCTGCGTTGGGTCTTTGCCAACATGATCGTCCGCCTCTATTTTCGCCTTCCGCAGATGACTTCAAATGATGTTTTGATGATAACAGGGTCTTGGACGTTCGAGATCCTGGGGGTGGATTCAATATGAGAGTTGCTGTGCCGGGCTCAACATGTGCTCCGATTCCAGGCTCTCTTTAGCTTTTCTGATCCTATCTTGATCAGGCCAAGCTGTTTCGGGGTTTCAAAAACATGTTTAAAAAGGTTTTTAAAGCCATATTATACATGTTTGAAATATGCAAAGTTCAAAACATATGTACAGGGTTGTCTGGAAGGCTCCTGGGTTTTCAGACTCAAAATGGCCCTTTGGGGCTGCTTTACAAAACCAGGTTTGTTTTGAAGAATTCGTGGGATTTCGGGGTGTTTACACATTGTCTTTCAATTCGGGTTTTCCCTTTGGAGTTGTTGAGTTTGCATTGCATATTTGTCATACCACGAGTTAGGACGCTGTAGACGCGCGAAAATCCCCGCCTCTTCGCCTCTTTCGTGGCTTGGAGTGGATCTTAGCGTGCGTCTAAGGCCTATGTATATAAACAGGGCGTGCCAGCTAGCTTACTTAAGCTAGCGAAGATATATTAACACTGACTTCTAAACGTGGCGACTGTGAGCAAGTGAGCTCTTGTCGTCGCAGACCTTCTTGCACCGATGCGCAAGGGTCAGTCTGTACGCTTTTGCAAAAAATCGAGTTTTAGGGAGAAAGCCTACGAAACGGTTCGAGGTGTCTATTTCGGGTCTTTAAGATGCGATTGCATGTTTTTGATCACGTGGATTTGCACGTGCCTAAGTCTTTTCTTTTATCCCTTTTTGGGTCGCCTAGTTTGTGTGTTATGAACACTCCACTACATGGGCGAATTCGAGCGGGGGTTGCTTCGATGCCATATGCGTCCTACCTCGTGGTATGGCGTAGATGCAATGCAAACTCACGCTACTCCAAAGGGAAAACCCGAAATGTAAAGACAATGCTGAAGGGAAATAACAGAAGGGAAATAACCGAAGGGAAATAACCGAAGGGAAATAACCGAAGGGAGATACGTATATATCTTATGTATATGAGCCCTTACTCGGGTCTTGCAAATAAGAGCGAAGGCTCAATGTGGGTGCGTGTTTGAATTGAAAGACTTACACACACGACATGAAATTAAACCCAAATATAAATTGCAGTATGGCCTTGACTAAGGTCTTGGGAGTAAGAGCGAAGGCTCAATGTGTGTGAGAGTGCTTGAATTGAAGTACTACACACACGACATAAATGAAACCCAAATATAACTGCAATAAGGCCTTTACTAAGGTCTTGGGAGTAAGAGCGAAGGCTCAATGTGTGTGAAAGTGCTTGAATTGAAAGACTACTCACACGACAAGAAATGAAACCCAAATAGTATAGGTCGGCCCTTACTTGGGTCTTTCAAATAAGAGCGAAAGCTCAATGTGTGTGAGAGTGTTTAAATTGAAAGACTTACTCACACGACATGAAATGAAACCCAAATAGTATAGGTCGGCCCTTACTTGGGTCTTTCAAATAAGAGCGAAAGCTCAATGTGTGTGAGAGTGTTTTAATCGAAAGACAACGCACCCAACTTAAACAAAACCCTTCGGAAATGAAATATATACGTACACTTATATATTAGGGGCTGATTAGGCCCGTGTGTGTTCAAAGTTGTGCACGACTAAGAGAGTGCACGTGTGTGGTTGTGCCAAGCCACGTTATTACAAGCGGGGGGAGACTAGGCTCCGTTATTACAACCCCGTATCAAATTGAATTTCAAGCAAGTGTATGACTAAAGACCGAGTTTAGACACTTACGAGTAGCTGGTCCGTAGAGGTCTTGCTTGAGCGTGGCCTTGGCTTTTGGGCTGCAAATGGGAGCTCCGCGAAGGTGTGTGACCAAGGGTGCTGGCCGGCTGCAAATGGGGCGCGGGATGGACGCCTCGAAGGGGGCCGGTGGCAAGTAGGCGGCGCCTCCAAGTAGGGAGTTTAGAGTGGCTGACTAAGTGGGTCTTAGGGTCACTAGGGAAGTTAGGTACTTAGGGAAACTGGCCCTAAAAGGTGAGCTAGTGGGACGGCCAAATAGGACACCTAGGGGGGATCGGCCGAATGGGAGATGGTGGCTAAGCAGTGGCCAGCCACTTGGGTTATCCTAGGTTCGGCTAGGCTTAGATGGTGGCGGCAAAGAGGTGGAGCTAAGGGGAAGATGGGTGGCTAAGAGTGGAGAGGTGGTAGAGAGTGGTTTTGAGGGAGTTAGGGGGACTTACCAAATGGGAAGGAGTGGCGGCAAAGGTGGCTGTCGGCTGGTGGAGTTGGGAAGATATGGTGGCGTCCGGCTGGGGGGCAGTGGTGGTGGACGGAAGAGGGAAGGTGGCGGAGCAGGTGGCGGCTGGTGGAGGAGCTGGAGCTGCTGGGGAGTGGCCACGGCTGGGTGAGAGATGGGAGAAGGAGAGGGCCCGGCTGGGAGTGGAAAGTGGTTCCCACTTGGAAAACCCGCCCACAATGAGGGGGGTTTAAATGGGGATGGGTAGGTCGGTTAGGGCTGGGTTGTGGGTAGTGGTTAGGTGGTTTAGGTAGGGTAGTATGTAGATAAGGTGGGCTGGATGGGGTTGGGCCAGATATTTTAAAACTAGGTGTTTGGGAAAATCGTGGGCTAAGGGTGGTTTAGGGCTAGGTTAGGTGGTTGGGTTTTAGGGTGAGGTTTAGTGAGCTAGGTTAGGTGGTTTAGGCTAGGTTTAGGCTAGGATTAGGGAAATTAATCTAGGTTTAGGGAAGGATTAGGGGAATGGGTTAGGTGATTAGGTTGGGATTAGGCCGGGATTAGGGAAGTGGGTTAGGTGATTAGGTTGGGATTAGGGGTTTAGGCTAGGTTTAGGCATTTTTGGCTAGGTTTAGGTGAAGGAGCTCCCTTAGCATGGCCCATAGACCTTGATCACCCCATGTTGGTGCAGCCCTAGGTTAGGTTTTAGCTAATTACAAGCTTAAACCCACTCAATTAGGCTAACCCACATGATTAACCCAAACTTGACACACAAGTCAAGCTTAATACAACACTCTTGATATTTTTCACCCCCACTCTCTCTCATGCCCAATATCCCACGTGAATTTCAAGTGGGCCCCACCTCCATTTATGAGAAGGTGATGTGGGCCATGGATATGGATATTGGATTGGATCTCTGGATCCAAATCCAAATCCAAGTCCACATATGGGTTTGGGTTGGAATCTGGATATATATGGTCCAGATCCAATCCAAACTGAACTCTGACTCCTTCGAGCTGGGTTCGAAACGGACGATTCGTGCGGGGCCTGACAGCATCAGTACTCCGTCTGCGTTGGGTCTTCGCCAACATAGTCGTCCGCCTCCGTTTCTGCCTTCCGGAGATGACTTCAAATGCTATTTTGATAAGAACAGGGTCTTGGACGTTCGAGATCCTGGGGTGTGAATCAGGTGCAAGAGTTGCTGCGCCGGGCTCGACAGGTGCTCCGGTTCCGGGCTCTTCTTGGCTCTCCTGGTCCTGTCTTGATCGGGCCAAGCCACTTCGGGGTTTCAAAACATGTTTTAAAAGGGTTTTCAAAAGCTATATCATATGTTTTTGAAAGATAAAGTTTAAAACATATATACAGGGTTTGTTTGGAAGGCTCCTGGGTTTCCAAACTCAAAATGGCCCTTTGGGGCTGCTTGTATAAAACCAGATGGATTTTGAGAAATTCGTGGGATTTCGGGGTGTTTACAGATGCCCCTCTTTGGCCTTGTCCAAATAGATTTGGATAAGGGCAAAGATGACAAACACCCCTTTTAATGTCTCCCTAGATCTAGCCACGAAGAATATGGGATCGTCCCATTTTTAGCAAAATCTCAATTTTACAAACTCTGGTAGGAGGAGATATCAAGCCAAAGGGTTCACTTATGGAATCTGGTCCTAAATGGGATCATGTTCATGCAAGTACCATGCGTGGAATGCAGATGACATGGGTGTGGTGCCCAGAGTGGCGACCTCCCAGAGACCAGGTGTGGTCGAACTCTAGAGACTTACAAGGCCTACTGCTCCAAGTGAGCAAAAACCCTATGCTGTTCGATGTTCGGTTTTCAAAACTTATTTACAAAAGCTATTTACAAAAGGGACAACTGTCTTGAGTCTCGATCCTAAGGATCTCGAGCTCTTCGCGCTTGCCCTTGTTTGAGTCTTAACACTTGCTTATCTAGCGGAGGTTTTATAAGAAAACAAGCCTCATTTCAAATCCCTACGCCTTACTCGAAACGTCGAATTCTCAAACAAGATGAAATTCAAGTAAGTAAATCCTATTTTTACTTTAGGATTCCTCGAAATGAACCATGCTTTAGCTTGGGATAAGCCAGGGATGGGAAAGAGATACCACGGTCCCTTCTGAAGCGTCCCGTGGTTTGAGGCACAGAAGGCGGAAAACTGCTCTTTTTGAGCTTTTTGGCCTCTTTTTCCTTTTTTCCATAGAGGGTCTCCCTTTGGGAGTATTTTTTCTTTAATCCCTCTTTTCATAAGAGAATCGATTTTTCTTTTTCAAGTCTGGTTTCTTTCTTTTGGAAAGAGACTTTAAATGGGAAATTCCCTTTTGATTTGGGCCTTTGTTTTCCTTTTTGGAAGGAGAAGAGAAGAGGGGAGGACTTATCCCAAGCCTACACTCGATCCATTCCAGATCAGCCTATTTAGAAATAGCACGTACTACTTGCAAGTATCTTGCTATGTTGAACTAGGCCTTTCTTTGTAAGATGAAGGATTTTGAAATGTGACCACGATTTTGAAAACTCCACTCTTTCACAAGTGCGAATTCTCTTACTTGGGGTCACACGAGTTGCTTTTGCACCTTATTCACACGTCTCAGGGCAGCTATCCCTCTCAAATTTTCGAAAAACTGGAATTTAATCCAGATCCTACACATGATACTTCTTTAAGTATTGAATATTGATAGGATCTGCTAAATTCCTACCTTCTACATCGATCAACCAATACGAATTGTTCGTAGTGGTTGCTCGTACAACATAGGGTCCATCCCAGTTGGGGCGCCACTTGCCTAGGGGGTGTGGGCCACGATGGTGGATGGTTCTCAAGACCAGATCTCCTACTTCAAAGTGGCGAGGTCTCATGTGTTTGCTATAATGTCGGGCTATCCTTTGCCGGTATGCACGAGCATGATCCATGGCAAGGAGTCGCCTCTCATCTAGCAAATCTAGTTCGGCCATCCTAGCATGCTGGAGCGTCTCTAGGGGGAGGTCGAGTGCAATGGATGTATGGAATGAATGCAGTTGGGTATGAATGGGAAGAATGGCGTTTGTGCCATAGACTAATTCGAATGGTGTGGCATTCGTGGGAGTCCGGATGGAAGTCCTATAAGCCCATAAGGCTTCATCCAGCTTCTCATGCCACCTCCTACCCTTATCTAAGGTTTTCTCAATGATACCAATGAGAGTCTTGTTTGTGGCTTCGGCTTGGCCGTTGCCTTGAGGGTAGTAGGGCGAGGAGAAGTGGTGAGTTATGCCATACGTGTTGCACAACTTAACCATCCGCTCGTTCTTGAATGGGGTACCATTGTCAGACACAAGGTCTCGTGGAACCCCAAATCGAGCCAAAATATTCCTCCGGATGAAAGCCACCACATGTTGCCCCATTACATTCGTTAGGGAAATGGCTTCCACCCACTTGGAGAAATACTCCGTGGCTGCTAAAATAAAACGATGCCCATTCGAGGCCTTTGGAAATATGGGGCCTACAATGTCAAACGCCCACATGGTAAATGGCCAGGGGCTGACCACAGAATGCAATGCAGATGAAGGGATATGAATGGCGTGCCCATGCACTTGACATGGATGACACTTTCTAACATGATCGTGACAATCCTTTTTCAGGGTGGACCAAAAATAGCCCCCTCTAAGTATTTTTATCGCCATCATGTTGGCATTAACATGACCTCCACATTCTCCATCATGGAACTCGTGCATCACTATCCTAGCCTCCTCTAGGTCGATACACCTAAGCAGAATGCCGGTAAAACTCTTTTTGTATAAGACCCCACCCAGAATGGTGTATCGGGTCGAAATCTTACGAATGAATGCCCTATCTTTGGATGTGGCATCCTCGGTGAATCCCCCATTTTCTAAAAATTGTTTTATGTCATAGAACCAGGGTTTTTCAATAGACTCTGGGTTGTTTTGGCAAATATCCAAGTCGTGTGTGGATGGATGGGGCGCATGCCATATTTCCAAAGATCTGGTCCCTGAAATGGGATCGACCTTCAGGGCTGAACCCAAGGAAGAGAGGGCATCGGCGATGCCATTGTCCTCTCTTCCCACGTGTGTGAGCTTACACGACTGGAAGGAGTGGACCAATCGAGTGGCCAACTCGTGATATGGAAGTAGTTTCTCATTACGTACTTGCCACAGTTTTAAAACCTGGTTTATGACAAGGAGCGAATCTCCAAAGACCTTGATGCATGATGCCCCTAGAGTTTTCGAAATCCTTAAGCCTTGTATGAGTGCTTCATACTCAGCTACGTTGTTGGAACATTCGAAATCTAAGCGGACTGCTATGGGAATCTCGCCCTTTTCAGGAGAGATTAGGATGATCCCGGCACCAGCCCCTCGTTGGTTTCGTGCCCCGTCGAAGTGCATCGTCCACACTTGGTTTTCGAAAGAATTTGCCAAAATGTGGTTTTGAAAATGGTTTTGCAATATGCCTTCATCAGGCATTTCGACAAGAGTGGGATATGCGTCCTCCAAGGGGAAGTCAGCCACGTAATCTGCTAGGGCTTGCCCCTTAACGGAGATCTGGTGATGGTATTTTAGATCATACTCCATTAGAAGGAGTTGCCATTTGCCCAATCTACCCGTGAGAATGGGTTTTTCGAACAAGTGCTTGATTGGATCAAGCTTGGACACTATCCAGATCTCATGATCTAGGAAGTAGTGTCTGAATTTCTGGCAGGCCCAGACTAGGGCCAAGCACGTCTTCTCCATGGCTTGATAATTTCGTTCATAAGCCAAGAGAGTTTTCGAAATATAGTAGATGGCATACTCCTTATGGGTGTCATCCTCGTATTGAGCCAACAGGGCTCCTAAAGCGTTTACATGCACGGAGATGTACAATAAAAGCGGTTTTCCTTGTTTTGGAGGATTCAAAACGGGGGGATTAACCAAGTATGCCTTCAGTCTCTCGAAGGACTTTTGGCATTCGTCATCCCATAAGAATTTCGTACCCTTCCTCAATAGTTTGTTGAAGGGTTCGCATCTAGTTGCCAGATTCGATATGAATCAGCGCACAGATTGTAATCGACCTTGGAGGCTACGGACTTGGGTGAGATTGGAGGGTGGAGCCATGTCTATGATGGCTCGACACTTAGAGGGGTCGACTTCTATTCCCCTTTGGCTCACCATAAAGCCTAGAAGCTTTCCTGATTCTACCCCGAACACACATTTTTGAGGGTTTAGCTTTACTTTGTAAAGCCTAAGCCTTTCGAAAATCTTTTGTAAACATTCGATATGGGTGCATCGGGTTTTGGATTTTGCCAAGAGATCATCTACATACACTTCTACGAGCTCGTGAATTTGATCATGGAAGATCGTGTTCATGGCTCGTTGGTATGTTGCGCCGACATTTTTCAAACCAAAGGGCATGACTGTATAGCAGTACGTGCCCCATGGGGTTGTGAAGGCGGTCTTACCCTGATCTCGTGGACTTAGTTTGATTTGATTATAGCCTGAATAGCCATCCATAAATGAAAACATTTCATGATTTGCAGTACTATCGACTATCAAATCTATGTTTGGTAAAGGATAATTATCCTTTGGAGTGGCTTTATTCAGGTTTCTGAAATCGATGCATATTCGAATTTTCCCATTGGTTTTTCGAACTACAACGATATTTGACAACCAATCAGAATACGCAATGGGTTTTATAAATCCGGCTTTTAGCAGATCTTCTAAACCCTCTTTGACTTGCGTGTGTACATTCGGGTGTATTTTCCTAAGCTTCTGCTTTATTGGTTTTACACCTATGTCTAAGGGAAGACGATGCTCGACTATGCTGGGATCTATGCCCGGCATGTCTTCATACGTCCATGCAAACACATCTAAATAGGTCCGTAGAAATGCAATGAATGCTAACTTTTCAGTTTCATGCAAGCATGCGCCTATTTTGATGGTTTTGGGATTGGAATCATCCCCTAGGTTTACCTCTACGAAATCTCCTCCTACTGATTGGGAAGGTCTTTCAAAATCGAGAATTCTATGAAATTCTGGGAGCTCAGAAGTGGGATCTTCCTCAAGGGGATCCACTTCTGGGCTTTGATCATTCTCGTGGGCTTTAGACCCGAGGGAATTTGATGCGTGGTTTTCAAAATAACCTGGTTTTGTACTTGGATTTTCAAGTGATTTCGAATTTTTTGGTCTGGCTAGGCAGACAACGTTTCTTTCGAAATCCTTTTCTTTCGCCAAAGTCATACCAGGAGCGGCTATATACAAAATCTTTTTGGTATTTTCCAAATTTTCGATTTTTTTTGGTTTTTGTAAAACAAGAACTTTGGGAACTATACAAAGCACACTTTTTTCGAGTTTTTGTTTTTCCATTGTTTTTGGTTTTTCTTGTTTTTCGATTTTTTTGATTTTAAGTTTTCAAATGTTTTTGGTATTTTTAGAAAAAGGGATCTTCCGTCATACCTACAAAGGGAAAACACTATGGGTTAGACTCGGAATAGGAGGTCTAAACCATAGGTTTCTTCTAAGACAGGCTCCGGGGCACCCTTGACCCAGGTGGTCACAGGGGGTGGTTCCGGCGGTATTCGGGGAGTATAGCCGATCCCATATCGGCTTGGGTTGGCCCTAGGAAGGATGGGCTCTAGGAGACCCTGGTTTTGTGCCCCTAGACTCTTGTAGGGCGTGTAGCCCATGTTCAATAACATGTTCCACGGCCTTTGGTTTTTTGAAAAGATGGGATACAAGTCGTGGTCCTGGAACATGCTATCGTCCATATTAGGCTCGTAGGGCCTTTTGTCCAGGGGTTTTGGAAATAGGGAACGTTTGGGTTTTCCTAGGAGGATTAGAGTCGGGAGGGGGCCTGCTTTGGGCGGCCCCTTCACACATACAACCTTCCTAGGGTTGTTCAACACGAGCCGAGGTGGCTCAACCATAATTTGCCCCAAGTTAGCCTCATGGGCCTGGGAGCTTGATAAACAAGGGGAGTTTATGATCCCCTGAAGTTGTGGGTGACTCTCACCTAGGATCACTACGACTTGGTCCCTAAAAGGGATCTTGACACATTTGTGGAAGGTGGATGGCACAGCGCACAAACTGTGTATCCAGGGTCTTCCCAGCAACAGGTTATAATGGGGGTGGATGTCCAAGACATGGAACACCCCCGTGTGTTCGATCCCTCCCGTTTCCATTGGGAGTTCGATGGATCCTAAAGGCCTAGACGCATTCCCATCGTATCCAGTGATAACGATGGGGCTTGGGTTCACTGAAGTCAAGGTGACTCCAATTTTATACGCCACGTGCAGTGGAAGGATGTTGAGCCCTCCTCCACCATCGACTAGGCACCTGTTCAGAGAGTAGTTGTTTAGAACCACCTCGATATGCAGGGCCTGGTTATGGGTTTCGTAGCCGAAAAGGTGATGGGCGATTTTGCTCCTAACAAAGCAACTTGGGCAGACAAGGACTCTAGACTTATGTTCGAATCAACCTTGGCCCTTTCTAGAATTTTCTCTAAGACAAGTCTATGCCTAGGCGAGGTTTTGATAAGCTCTAGGATAGACATGTGAATAGGAATCTTTGAAAGGTGGTTTTCGAAATCATAAGGATTTAGGATGATTTTGTCCTTATCTGCTTTTGGCAGACCACTAGGGATACATGCTTTTGAGGGGCCAGGCACACTGACCACCTTTTGAGCACCTTGAAGGTGCGGGGGTTGGTAGATCCTCCCGGATCTAGTGACTTCCCCCACGACCAGCCTAGGGTTCGCGCTAAACTTGGCTCTAAGGATGAGCTGAGGAGAACCTTGGATTTTCAAAACTGGTTTTGTCGGGGTTTCCACTTTTGGTGGTCCCCGGATGACGACTTGGGCGGGCCTCTTGTATAGTACAAGGATGGGCGGACAAGCAGGTCGACCAGGTTCGAGCTTTCGCGCTAGTTCCTTGGAAATGGTGAGGGTACATACCTCCTTTCCTTTCCCACTGCCACTGGCGTGTTTGGGAAAGGGTTCCTTGAAGATAGCTTGAGGTGGCTCAGATTCCGCAGTGACCTGGAGCCGGCCCTCCGCTATCAAGTTCTCAATTTTATTTAGAAGAGAGAAGCACCGTTTGGTATCATGGCCTTTGAGCCGATGATACTTGCAAAATCGGTTTAAATACCCCCCTTTGGACGTGACTCCTTCGGGGATTTCAGGGAGTTCGATCATGCCCTGGGCAAGTAAGAGGTCTAGGACCTCCGACACAGGTTGCCCTAGCGGAGTGTACTCCCGTTTTTCAATTGGTTTTGAAAATTTGCGTTCTCTCTTATTTTCTATTTTTTCAAAATTTTTAGAAGTGCTCGCCATGCCTGGATCCACCCGGACATTGGCGATTTTATGGGGCTTTGCCCCTTTGTCCGTTGTGGGTAGCCCATATGCGATGGGCTTTTCCACACGTGTTTTGGGAACGGCACTTCCTTTCCATAAGTGGTCGTATGTCCCTTTTCGCAAGTTGGTTTCGAAAAGGGAGGCCTTTTTGATCAACTTATGGAAAGTTGAAATCTCATGGAGCGAGAGAAGGGTTTTTAACTCGCTTTTGAAATTATCCAGGATGAGCATCACTGCGCATCCTTCGGATATAGGCTCTCGTACTTGGCCTAAAAGAGACCTCCATCTTATAATGAAGGCATGCACGTCTTCGTTCATGCCTTGCTTTGTATCCCTTAAGGTATTCAGGGTTGGCGTGACTTCCACGTTGTGTGCAAATCTTTGCATGAAGCAGTTCGCTAACTCTTCAAAAGTAGCGAACTGGCTTAAGTCGTAGGAAGCCAGCCATTTGGCAGTTGTGCCTTTAAGGGATAGGGGGAACCAATACACCCATTTCATCGAGTCCTTTTTCTTCTTATGGGCTCGACGTGAGAAAAGCTGCAAGTGAGACCTAGGGTCTCCCATGCCATCATACCGATGGAAGTTCGGTATTTCATCGTCACTGTCTGTTTCGTAATCCATAGGAAGGAAATCAGACAGGGCGTAGCTTCTTTTCTCTTTATTTTGCCCTTTCAGCAGCTGCTGTAGGGCTTTACGGTCCTTTTGTGTGAAGGACTCGTGGTATTGGTTGCCTTCCATTACGGAGGCCTCTTTTTGCTTGCGAGGTTTTTCAATTTTCTTTTTAGGCCTTTGTTCACCGTTTGATGAACACGAATCGCCTACTTCAGCCTCTTGGCTGAGAGCATCGATTTTGGCCTCAAATTCCCTTCTCAAGTCCTCGATTTCATCTAGTTTTATTTTGTTTTTGAAAATCCTCCTAGAGTGAGAACTTGATGCGCATGAGCCTTGGCTCGACACTTCACTTGGATTGGATTTTGACATGCTTTTCAAGCTTTTTCAAAATTTCCTAAGTAAAAGCAAAGAAAACAAGTTAAAACGACACCTTTATAAAATTTTCGCAAGACTTCTACAAGTAAACTCGACTTTTTGAAAAGGCTCACGTCCCACCAGGCGTGCCAATCTCTGTAGACGCGCGAAAATCCCCGCCTCTTCGCCTCTTTCGTGGCTTGGAGTGGATCTTAGCGTGCGTCTAAGGCCTATGTATATAAACAGGGCGTGCCAGCTAGCTTACTTAAGCTAGCGAAGATATATTAACACTGACTTCTAAACGTGGCGACTGTGAGCAAGTGAGCTCTTGTCGTCGCAGACCTTCTTGCACCGATGCGCAAGGGTCAGTCTGTACGCTTTTGCAAAAAATCGAGTTTTAGGGAGAAAGCCTACGAAACGGTTTGAGGTGTCTATTTCGGGTCTTTAAGATGCGATTGCATGTTTTTGATCACGTGGATTTGCACGTGCCTAAGTCTTTTCTTTTATCCCTTTTTGGGTCGCCTAGTTTGTGTGTTATGAACACTCCACTACATGGGCGAATTCGAGCGGGGGTTGCTTCGATGCCATATGCGTCCTACCTCGTGGTATGGCGTAGATGCAATGCAAACTCACGCTACTCCAAAGGGAAAACCCGAAATGTAAAGACAATGCTGAAGGGAAATAACAGAAGGGAAATAACCGAAGGGAAATAACCGAAGGGAAATAACCGAAGGGAAATAACCGAAGGGAGATACGTATATATCTTATGTATATGAGCCCTTACTCGGGTCTTGCAAATAAGAGCGAAGGCTCAATGTGGGTGCGTGTTTGAATTGAAAGACTTACACACACGACATGAAATTAAACCCAAATATAAATTGCAGTATGGCCTTGACTAAGGTCTTGGGAGTAAGAGCGAAGGCTCAATGTGTGTGAGAGTGCTTGAATTGAAGTACTACACACACGACATAAATGAAACCCAAATATAACTGCAATAAGGCCTTTACTAAGGTCTTGGGAGTAAGAGCGAAGGCTCAATGTGTGTGAAAGTGCTTGAATTGAAAGACTACTCACACGACAAGAAATGAAACCCAAATAGTATAGGTCGGCCCTTACTTGGGTCTTTCAAATAAGAGCGAAAGCTCAATGTGTGTGAGAGTGTTTAAATTGAAAGACTTACTCACACGACATGAAATGAAACCCAAATAGTATAGGTCGGCCCTTACTTGGGTCTTTCAAATAAGAGCGAAAGCTCAATGTGTGTGAGAGTGTTTTAATCGAAAGACAACGCACCCAACTTAAACAAAACCCTTCGGAAATGAAATATATACGTACACTTATATATTAGGGGCTGATTAGGCCCGTGTGTGTTCAAAGTTGTGCACGACTAAGAGAGTGCACGTGTGTGGTTGTGCCAAGCCACGTTATTACAAGCGGGGGGAGACTAGGCTCCGTTATTACAACCCCGTATCAAATTGAATTTCAAGCAAGCGTATGACTAAAGACCGAGTTTAGACACTTACGAGTAGCTGGTCCGTAGAGGTCTTGCTTGAGCGTGGCCTTGGCTTTTGGGCTGCAAATGGGAGCTCCGCGAAGGTGTGTGACCAAGGGTGCTGGCCGGCTGCAAATGGGGCGCGGGATGGACGCCTCGAAGGGGGCCGGTGGCAAGTAGGCGGCGCCTCCAAAGTAGGGAGTTTAGAGTGGCTGACTAAGTGGGTCTTAGGGTCACTAGGGAAGTTAGGTACTTAGGGAAACTGGCCCTAAAAGGTGAGCTAGTGGGATGGCCAAATAGGACACCTAGGGGGGATCGGCCGAATGGGAGATGGTGGCTAAGCAGTGGCCAGCCACTTGGGTTATCCTAGGTTCGGCTAGGCTTAGATGGTGGCGGCAAAGAGGTGGAGCTAAGGGGAAGATGGGTGGCTAAGAGTGGAGAGGTGGTAGAGAGTGGTTTTGAGGGAGTTAGGGGGACTTACCGAATGGGAAGGAGTGGCGGCAAAGGTGGCTGTCGGCTGGTGGAGTTGGGAAGATATGGTGGCGTCCGGCTGGGGGGCAGTGGTGGTGGACGGAAGAGGGAAGGTGGCGGAGCAGGTGGCGGCTGGTGGAGGAGCTGGAGCTGCTGGGGAGTGGCCACGGCTGGGTGAGAGATGGGAGAAGGAGAGGGCCCGGCTGGGAGTGGAAAGTGGTTCCCACTTGGAAAACCCGCCCACAATGAGGGGGGTTTAAATAGGGGATGGGTAGGTCGGTTAGGGCTGGGTTGTGGGTAGTGGTTAGGTGGTTTAGGTAGGGTAGTATGTAGATAAGGTGGGCTGGATGGGGTTGGGCCAGATATTTTAAAACTAGGTGTTTGGGAAAATCGTGGGCTAAGGGTGGTTTAGGGCTAGGTTAGGTGGTTGGGTTTTAGGGTGAGGTTTAGTGAGCTAGGTTAGGTGGTTTAGGCTAGGTTTAGGCTAGGATTAGGGAAATTAATCTAGGTTTAGGGAAGGATTAGGGGAGTGGGTTAGGTGATTAGGTTGGGATTAGGCCGGGATTAGGGAAGTGGGTTAGGTGATTAGGTTGGGATTAGGGGTTTAGGCTAGGTTTAGGCATTTTTGGCTAGGTTTAGGTGAAGGAGCTCCCTTAGCATGGCCCATAGACCTTGATCACCCCATGTTGGTGCAGCCCTAGGTTAGGTTTTAGCTAATTACAAGCTTAAACCCACTCAATTAGGCTAACCCACATGATTAACCCAAACTTGACACACAAGTCAAGCTTAATACAACACTCTTGATATTTTTCACCCCCACTCTCTCTCATGCCCAATATCCCACGTGAATTTCAAGTGGGCCCCACCTCCATTTATGAGAAGGTGATGTGGGCCATGGATATGGATATTGGATTGGATCTCTGGATCCAAATCCAAATCCAAGTCCACATATGGGTTTGGGTTGGAATCTGGATATATATGGTCCAGATCCAATCCAAACTGAACTCTGACTCCTTCGAGCTGGGTTCGAAACGGACGATTCGTGCGGGGCCTGACAGCATCAGTACTCCGTCTGCGTTGGGTCTTCGCCAACATAGTCGTCCGCCTCCGTTTCTGCCTTCCGGAGATGACTTCAAATGCTATTTTGATAAGAACAGGGTCTTAGACGTTCGAGATCCTGGGGTGTGAATCAGGTGCAAGAGTTGCTGCGCCGGGCTCGACAGGTGCTCCGGTTCCGGGCTCTTCTTGGCTCTCCTGGTCCTGTCTTGATCGGGCCAAGCCACTTCGGGGTTTCAAAACATGTTTTAAAAGGGTTTTCAAAAGCTATATCATATGTTTTTGAAAGATAAAGTTTAAAACATATATACAGGGTTTGTTTGGAAGGCTCCTGGGTTTCCAAACTCAAAATGGCCCTTTGGGGCTGCTTGTATAAAACCAGATGGATTTTGAGAAATTCGTGGGATTTCGGGGTGTTTACAGACGCATATTGCATCAAAGCGAATCCCACACTCCCGTGCAAAAATCGCCCAACTTAGGTTACTTGTGCACACACCTAGTTGGCCCTAAAAAGCTTAAAAAGAAAGACATAGGCACGTGCACATCCCACGTGAAATAAAACTTGTAATCATACAAACAAAGCCCAAACACTTCGAATATTTTTCAAAGAGGTTTAAATTTTAAAGACTTTGCCAAGCGTACAGACTGATCCTTGCGCATCGATGCAAGAAGGTCTGCGACAAAAAGAGCTCACTTACTCACAGTCGCCCCGATAGAGTCAGATTTCAAAACTTACTTTGCTAGCTTGAGTAAGCTAGCTGGCACGCCCTTTTGTTATAAAAGCGACTTATACACACGAAAAGGTTCACTTCGGGCCTAAGAACTAGAAGTGGGAATTTTCCGTGTCTACAAAAACTTGACCCAAAATAAAGAATTGATCATCTCAACCCATCATAATAGAGAACTTAATTGATGGCATTCTTAACTCAATGCTTGTAGTTGTCAACGAGAGAACTATATTTTCTTCTAAACTACTTAACAACCCACCTTTGGAGCATCTCAAGCAATAACGAGTCGATTGTAGTACTCACTCTATGATCTTGGATGAGTTGTCTGCCATTGATTTGTGAGAGAATATAACCTCCATTATTCAACAGCTCCACATAAAGTCTTTTTCTCTCTATTCTATTATGAATGAGCTTGGTCGTTATTTGTGCATAACACAAGCTCTTTGGGAGGATACAAATCTTCTTTCTGAACTAGGAAGATTACATAAAAAAGCCTCTGATATGTGCATTTAGATCTGCAAATATCTTGATGCCTGTCAAAATCGTTGGGTCGCAGCCCAAGCCCAACTTGCTTCTATCAACAAGAGTTAATAATGTATATGCTCTTTCTCTGGATATGTCGTTGACACTAAATAACTTCACTGCAATTTGACTACCTAGATGGCAAAAATATCTTAATGTGTAGTCGACTTTAAAAGTAGGAACTTAATTATTTAGGCCGAGATTTCAGCCTTGAAGAATAACTCAAGATCCTTTATCAGCGTCACCAAGAACTACTAGTCAAAGCTTCTTAGATGCAATCTCATCTTAGCTCCCTACAATCTCAATTATCCATTGCTCGAGACATGGAGGTTTCAACTTTTTGGGAGCTCACTCAGGAATCATAGGAGTTACATTCCTTACTTTCTAGTTATGAAGCTCTTGAGAGAGATTGAATCCAACGTTCTCGATCATAACGGCCTCAAGGAATGTTGAGAAAGCTTTTGGGGGCAGTTTTGTAGAGGATGTTAGGTTAGGTTTCAAAGGTAAGCAAAAGTTATCATAATGGTGATCTTGTCATCATTTTTTATCATTAAAAGCTTATATAAAATATCTAATTTTTTTTTGTGTTGCAATCCGCCATTTTATTCTTTTAAGCTTTTGTCTTTCACTTTCCATTTTACCAAGAAATCTATCGAGGCTGGCTAAAATATAATTTAATGTTTACATTATCCTATACCTTCATCTCATTAACCCGATCACCATTTCGAACTTCAAGCCAAATGAGCATGGGATGCAATGCAACTTGACATTGTCGGGACACCACCACTTCCTCCTGCTATAAAAATAAGAGCACATGTCCTATTCTTCCTCACCCACTTCTACGCAAAATTGTTAACTTCTTCTTATAGATGTAGAAATTTTACTCCAAAGTCTATGTGGAGACTTGAAATAAGTTTTTAATCTACATCGTTTGTAAGAGCGTGCCAGCTAGTTTGCTTAAACTAGCAAAGATTGATTTTTTGACTCCGTGTAGCAATTATGGGGAAGCGAGATCTTTTCATCTTAGGCTTTCATAAACCGACACTCAAGGGTCAGCCTAGACGCTTTGAGGATTGATTTGAACAAAGCGTGTTTCCAAAATTCACTTTCGAATCAACTTGAATCAACAAAAAACATGTACTTGGCTTTTGAAAGGAAAATTTTCAAAGTTTTGAAAAACAGAAACTGGTTATATTTTCAGAACTTGTTTTCGAATTTTTCTGAATAGTTTCAAAATCGCCAAAATTCATAAAAATTTTACAATGAGAGATTCTGGAACTATTTTTATTCTATTTTTTTGTGTTGTGATTGTGCATAATTAAATCAAGAATTGGCCTCTACTCAGGCATTTAGAACTGATCTTTTACAAAAATACAAAGGTTTAAGAAAATGTTTGTATCTCTGTGCAAAGAGCTCTGATCTATATGAACTTAGTCTTGTTGGAAATATATGGATGTCATCTTTCCAATAAGATAAATTTTACTGAAATTGGTTCAATACATACAGAGTTGTTATTTGATAACCCAAACTCTGTTGTAGGAAATATAGGTTTGAAAGATTCAACTATGGATTTTTCCGATCTTCTCCAATTTTAATTACATGGATGTACGGCCCTAAAATTATTGAAAATTTTATCATATGTGGGATTGTGTGTGAGGATTTAGTGTACCAAATTTTAGATCATTTGGAGAAGAGAAACAAAAATGAAAAATAAAACATCAGATGAATGAAGGATGTTGAAAACAAATGTTCGTGTTTAAAACATACATGAATGCATTTCGTCTGAAATTAAAAGATTAATCACAGCAATTTTAAAGTAAATGACTGAAGGAAATGAAATGAAATATATTTATAGCTTAAGCATAAAGATGATTAGAAGATATAAAAGAGTATATCGTATAGAGAGATAGGAGAAACTTGAAATTAAACGTGTAATAGGCGTGAATGTAAAGAAATGAAATTGATAACATCATTAGCTATTACATCATGGGGGGAGACAATTTCTCCATTAATACAACCCCTTTTAATTGAATGGGAGTAAGGAGAGATCAAAGTAAATGGGGGATGAGAAATAACCCTTGCAATCAGACCTTCCTTGGCACCGAACGGGGAGGATCTTTGAGGAGACAACTCCTTCCTCTCTCTCTCTCTCTTTCTTTCCCTCTCTTTCTTTACAGCTCTCCCTCTCTTTCTCTCTTTCCTCCAATGCTAGAAACCAGCCCCCAAGGTGCCTTTTTATAGGCCTTAAGGGGGAAAAGGCCTAGAGCCTTCCACGGTTTGGATTGGATGGGCTTTTGGAGCCCCCCCTCTTGATCCAATTCTTGGCTAGACCTAAGGCATTCACGTGGGCCTCTTGATGGTCCCCTTTGGTCAATGCAAGGCCAACCCTATGGGGCTAGGTCGGCCAAGTGACTCGGTCTAGTATAATGCGGTCAAGTGCCTTTAAATATGGTTCGGCTAGACTTGATTTGGTGCAGCCGACTGGGTGCAAATGAATGTGGCCCAGCTAAGTTCAATTTGGGGCAGTCTTTGGTGCCATATTTGGAGTCGTGGCTTGGCTTGATCCATGTCTTTGATCCTCCTTTAGTCTATGGCTTGGTTTAAATCAACTTGTTTGTCATTGCATGTAAATCGAGTCTTTGCCCTTAGTTTTGGGCTCTTGATTTGGCCTAGCCCATCTTAGCTTCAACTTCCCTAGCCCATTCGAGACTAGGTCCTTCATCTTGGTTCACATTTGATGAATGGGCTCAGCCCTTACCTTCTTGTTGTTATTTTGGGATTGGATTGGGATGCTTTGATTCTATTTTAGCCTTGAGATCGTGCCTTCTTTCAGGATCTTCGGCAGACTTCGTCCTTATCCTCTTTCGAAGCAATCCTAATTTCATCTTTGTTTACCTTTTAAAACTTGATTTTGAAACTTAAACCTTTAAATCTCAAAATCTTTGTTTTTGATATTTTATGAAATTCATAGGCCATATTTAAATCATGGATTTTTTAAAACCAGCCTACTTTTTCGAAAACATGCTTGAATATGTTTCTGCAAAACATTTTGGGGTGTTTACACTTCTGTACATCCAAGCTTCCTTGTGAAAACATCTTGAGGTTTTCTCTTAACTTACATTCCCATGGCTTCCCATTATCGACTTATCCAGAATTCCTACCTTAGGTTATCATGTATCTCAACTTTTTGATTCTCAATATTTTTTCATGGTCCTATTGCATCTACTATAGAAGGCCTTAGAATCATTAATAAAATGATCATCTTGCAAACCCCTCTACTTTATGTGAACTGGTTTCGATATGATAATTTTTCCAAAGACCTTCATACTTAGCTGAAACCTTTCAAGGAATAGATCTAATAGTTGGACCAAGTGAGTATTGTATACTCTGACGATTGGTGGAAGTGGGGAATTTTTTTACTTAATGATATTGTCTCTAGTCACCTTTCCTATATACATCAATCTTCTTTTTAGCTTTTAGGTTTCTAGTTTAGTAAGATCAATTGTTTTGTTCTTAAACCAAGTATAATAGGTCATACTCTCCTAGATGTTCATACCATCACTGGACTCCCTTTTGATAATCTTATACTTCACTTCATAGGTTCTTCTTTTCTCTTCTCTTTTGTTTCCAAAAATTATTTATACAAAGGATTTTAGAGGTCAATGCATGGCATAAAGAAAGGTCACTTAGGAAGAATACACTAGTTTTCTCCTATTTTGGCTATGCAAGTTTGTCGTCTACTTGAATTGCATAGTGATCACCAAAGCATACCACAACGTTATTGAGGTCTTATTTTTTTTATCATTCTTTTGATTTTTCTTTTTTTCTTAAGTACTCTTTTCCGAGATATACATACTTTCCTTTCTTAGCTTTCCAATGGAAAGACTTCCAACACTGCTTCATGCTCATGGTGGTTTCTCTAGTATTGGATATAACTATATTTTTCTCAGTTGCACCCTCTTTCTCTCCCAAGTCACCATCTCCCATGTCCATTCTTAAGGCTACCATTGAATATGAGGAATGGTGGTCTTCAACCATTTTTCTGATAAGGAACCACCAATTCACCAACTCAATACCTATGGAGTGAAGTCCCAAACATGTCCTAGGTGACCAAAACATATTAACTCAATAACATTCATGCACCGATGCTCTTACTTCTACTCAATTGCAAGAGCTTGCTCCTGAGTTGTTTGCAGAAGACTCTAACAAAGACCTTGCATTAGTTAGTCATTGACTTAATAGGGTACACTTTCTTTTTGGTGAAGTCTTTCACTTCTCCCTCTTTTGTTAAACATGTTACCCTCATTTGTAAGTAATTGTTGTTGAATATTCTCCCTACCCTATGAGTTTTGTAGATGTGAATTTTTATTTCCAAGTCTATGTAGAGACCTGAAATTAAATTCGTAGACGAGTGCACGAGCATGCCAGCTAGTTTGCTCAAACTAGCAAAGTTGATTTATGACTTCCTGTAGTGATTATGGGTAAGTGAATTATTTTTGACGTAGGCCTTCTTGAACCGATGCTCAAGGGTCAACCTAGATGCTTTGAAAAGTTGTTCGAGATTTGGTAAGTTTTCAAAACAAAATTGCAATTCCAAAAGTTTGACAAAAATCGTGATTTTACTTCTTAACTCAAAAACATTCCAAGTCTTGAAAAACAGAAACTGGTTATGTTTTCAGAGACTTATTTCTGATTTTTTTTAGTAAGCTTATGAATCTACAAAAATTCTCAAAATTTTACAAAAAATAGATTTTGATATGCAAATTTAGAAACTATTTTTACTTTTATTTTAAATACTATAGATTTATACAATTAAGTCTGAAAATATACCCCCCTCTGATATTTGGGACAGATCTATAACAGAGAATCAAAGGTTTAGGAAAATGACTATATCTTTATGCTCAAATCTTCGATTTCTATGAAATTAATCTTGAGCTTTCCAATAGACCATTTTCAATAAAAATAGTTCATTATATACAAAGATATGTGATTATTGCCCAACCTATGTTGCACGAATTTTTGGTTTTACAGAATCTGTTTTGATTTCATTAAATGTTCTCCGATTTTATTTATATTGGTGAATGAGCCGAAAATTCTTGAAATTTTTATTGACAGTGTATGTGTGTGTAGATTAGACGTGCAAAATTTTATAACATTCGAAGTAAGGGGTAAAGCAATAAAAATTGTTTATCGGATGTGTGCAGAGTGTAGAAATATATTTTCAGTCTTTTATAAGATATGTGCATGCTTTAGTCCGAATTTGAAAACAATCTACAGCAATTCAAAATAAGTAAAATTATAATTATATCCTAAGCTTAGAGAGAATTAGGAGATATAAGATTTTATATTGTATATTGGAGTAGAAAGTATCAAAATTAAAACACATAAATGATAATCTGTGAATGTAAATGAGGCAGCATATAATCCTTAATTATTACATCAATATGGAGACATAAGCTCCTTAATTACAACCCCATTAATTTTAATGAAAGAACATATAATAATTAAAAGGTAAGGAAAAAAGGAACCTGTGGCAGAAGGATAGGATTATGGTCGGCAGTTTGTGGCGGCGCACCTTCTTCTTTCTCTCTTCCTCTCTCTCTCTCTCTCTCTCTCTCTCTCTCTCTCTCTCTCTCTCTTTCTCTCCCTCTTGCTGGTCACGAGTTCCCTTGGATGACTGCTGATGATTGTTCAATGCTTAGCTCATTGGAATTGATGCCTTTGCAGCCCCCTTCAAGGGCTCTTTTATAGGCAAAAGGTTGTCTCTTTGCTGCAACTCCTTTTAAGTCAACTTGCCAAATAGAATATGGCAAGTTGCTTTGCTAAAAACTTGCTAAAATTGGGGGCAAGGTGTTGTCTAATGGCTTACCAAATCGAGCATCCCTACTGCCTCCACTTGCTGAATTTAGTTGGACAAGATTTGGAAGGTACCTTGCTGAAAATCGGCTGAACTTGGTAAGTAGCCTCTGAAAACCTACTGAATTCGGCTGACTAGCTTTCCATTGTTGTTGTCCACTTACTGAAGTCGACCAGGGCTGGACAACTTCAAGTCGATCATGAAGCAACCTACTTTAGCATTGCTGAATTCGGCTAGGGTGGGAAAGGTAAGCTATTGTCCACTTGCTGAATTCGGCTAGGGCCTGGAAAAGTAAGTGGCCTTGTTGTTGTTCATGCTGAACTCAGAATGGTAAGTGGCCACCATGCTGGAATTGGGTGAACCTTATTCCTTTGTTACTGAATTGGTCGAATTTGACATGGTAAGCTACTTCCTTATAGCTACCAAATCAGGCCAAGGTTGGAAAAGGCAAGTGGACTTGCTTTGAGGACTTACCAACTCGGGTTGCCTTGTTATGATGCTAGGTAGGCTTGATAAGTTACTGGGACCGGCTAGACCATACCTTGATGGCTTACCAATTCAAGTCAAGGTGCTGAATTCATGGATAGACCATACCTTAATGGGACCGGCTAGACCATACCTTAAGTTGACTTACCAACTCAACCCAAAGTGTTGCCTTCACTTGCTAAAGTCGTCTAGCACATGATATGGTAAGTTGCCAAGTTTGGCTGAAATCGGCTAGGACTTGGAAGACTTACTAAATTTGGTTCAAGGTTGCCTATGGCAAGTCACATAATTCATCCATGCTGAAATTGGTAAGTTTCTTCTTGGTGGCTTTGCAAATCGAGCACCCTGACTTGCCAAATTGATCCACTTTCCTTGCTTGAATATTGATTTTCCTTTCTTGAACATTGCCTTTTCCTTCTTGGATGTCGATCTTCCTTCTTGGACACCGACCTTCCTTTCTTGAATGACAACTTTCCTTCTTAGATGCTGACCTTCCTTTCTGAAGCTACTTGCCTGAAACTAATATTGATAGATTACTTTGCCCAACAATGTCAAAATTAGTAGGTGCTTGGTTGTTGCCTTTTTTTGTTCTTACCATCTCTTTCTAGGGAATTTGCCTCCTTCCGGTCTGAGTTTTATATATGATAGGTATGTTTTCAAATGTTTTCTTAAAAACCATTTTTATATTTGAAAACATCAAATTTAATGAAATCTTCAAATATTATTTTTGAAAAACATTGAGTTTTATTCCCAGTTTTTGTTTGCATGGGTGACGTGCTTTCGCTCCATGAGTTAGTCTTTTACCACCTTAACCATTTTAATCCTTTTCATGGGTGCAGGGTATCGAATCACTTTAACCCTTTTTGATGAGTATAGGGTATAGAATCACTTTAACCCTTGGGTATTGGATCTTGGAATGAGACTATTCTTGACCAAGCAAATTTCAGAGGTTTGGAATTTGATTTGTTTTTGAATTTTAGGGGTTTTGAAATTTCATAAATTTATCAATTTACAAACATTTTAGGGTTTGATTCCCAATGTTCTCATTTTTGTTTGTTTTTTTAAGGAAAAAAAATTGAAATAATCTTTTATTTGAAGGCAATTATTTGAAAAAGAAAAATTTGACCAATTTGGCCATGAGGTCAAAGTAGTAACTTTTTTGATATTTTGTCAAAATGGGATTTTTTTGAGAGGGAGGCAATATACCATCATTTTGAGGTTGTTACAAAATTTCAATGTAGGAATGAGTCCATTTAAGGTGTTGTAAACACCCAAAATAAAAAAAAAAATCCTAAACTCCCAATTTCAAAAATTCAAATGATTTAAAACCTTTTTTTTAAATGAAAAGTTCAAATATTTTAAAAATGCTTCAAATTAAAGGTTTTAAATTCAAGTTAAAAGTCCCAAATGATTCGAGCAAATCAGGCGAATAGGTGGGACCAATTTAAGCCAGAATCGAGATTAAGCCCGAAAGCAAAGAGATGGACTTGGTCAAAGGCATATTTTCCTCAAAACAAATCAAATTACACAGGCCATCAGCAAGGCATCCCGAGTTGGTTATGCAAATCAAGGAGCCATTTGGATCAAATGTAACCTCGAGATAAGGATGAGCTAGTTCATTTCAAATTTGAAATAGATGGACGTTTTGGGGCTGATTCCAAAGATTTATTAAAATCTTTTCCAAACCATGTATCAAGTAAAAAGCAAGCAAAGTCAAGGCAAGCCATACCGGAGATTGATCAAGACATTTCCTCAAGCCTAGCCGGGTACATTTGGGTTCGATCGACTAGAGCTAGACATGCTTGATTGGAGCCAAGAACCAGCCCACATGGGGTTGGTCCATGTTGTCTAAAGGGGACTACATGAAGACCAGACCTTGGGGTTGGATTTGGGTCATGGAAGGCCCGCTCCGAGGAAGGGCCTAGAAGAGCTCCCCCTTGGCCTATAAATAGAGGCCAAGGGGGGCATGAAGAATCATCTTGGGATTCAAGGGTGGCTGCATCAAGAGTGGGGGAAAGCTTAGAGAGTGGCTTCATTTCACGTCTTGGAGTGTCTTAGGTGCTGAGCATTGAAAGGGGCTACATCTAGGGAATCCGTGGGCTGCTAAGGGAAGAGTGGAGAGAGGGGAAAAGAGGGTAGAAGTTAGGCCAATTGCTGCAAAACATTGGGAGTTGTGAGTGAGAAACAAAGAGAGAATCAAGGGGAGAGTGAGGGCCGAGATTCATCCTTTGGAGCTGATTCTTGGGGAAATCCTTGTAAGTATTTCTCATCCCCGGTTCTTCCATATCTCTTCTTCATATTAAATTTGAAAGGAGTTGTATTAATGGAGCTTTGTCTCCCCTGTGATGTAATAAGAAGTAGATGTGCTGTGAATTTTCTATTCTTACTTACGCACTCCATGTGTTTGATTTCTTGATTCTACCCCAATATATTTTATAAACACTTTATATTCTCTAATCTCCTCTATGTTTAAGCTAAGATATATATTTCCATTCATTTCCCTTCAGTAATTTGGTTTGTGTTGTTGGGTTGTTGCAATTTAAATTCGGGTGAGTTTGCATTCATGTATGTTCTAAAAAACAAAATTCTAGTTTTCCAACATCTTAATACCTTGATTGCCGCAATTTTCATTTTCTAATCTGTAATTCGAATGCTTTGAAATTTTAGGCACAATATCTACACACACAAAAACATTAGAAATAAAATTGGCAAGAGTTTTAGGATCGTCTACCTACGTGAATAAAATTGAGCAAGATCAGACAAACTCAGTTATGTTTTCTGCACAATCAATTTTCCTGCAATAGGGGTTGGGTAAAAGTCCTATATCTATGTTTGTAGAAACCAAATTTGATAAAATTAGTCTCATCGGAAAGCTAACATCCATAGCTATCTGAAAAGACTAAGATCATAACATTTGGGGTTCTGTACACCGAGATATAGAGGATTCTTTGAGTCTCTCTAATTATGTTACAAAACACCCTGAAGCTATTGAGTTGAGTCCAGTCTCCAATTTAATTCAATAGATTTATTGTCCCAACATTCAAAATAAAAAGTGGCCTAGCATCTCAACATTATAGCTATAGCCTGTAAAATGTTTGTGAATTTTGGAGATATTTAGGCTATCAAGAAAATTTTGAGAACAAGCTCTGAAAATAGAACGAGTTTCTGTTTTTCAAAACTTGCTGATTTTGAAACTTGAATCAAGTGCACATGTTTTCATTCTCAACACCTTTGCTTTTCACGTGAATTTGGAAGTTTCACCCATTTAGTTTGAATCCCTCTTAAGTACCACCAATACTTTGCTTAACTATAGCTTAACTTGTAAAATGTTAAAATCACGCAGTGAACATACCAACATGTCCCCAATATGTGAATAGTCAACCATTTGTATTGAGCATATTAGAAGCATGTGTATTTCGAAATAATAAGCACTACAAATAATATTTCTCATAAAACAATACATTATTTTACAATTATTTCAAGAACCCACATGCGCACATCCGCAATTGCATACATGCACATCAAGTCACAACTCATTTAGTTTGGTAATTATAACCATCCACAATAACACTATCATGCGATAAAGCCACAAGAGTCATCTAACTTTCCTCAGTAGCTTGGCTGTTTGTGATAGCAATACCGACTTTCACAACAAGGCATCCACAATGCACACATATAATTACCTACCAGAGCGCCCTAAGGCCTGCAAGTCTTTAGAGATCATACACAACAATTTACAATTGCCAATGTCTTCATTTTATTAAGTTACAAACAACATTTATTACTAATAAACACATCTCATATATCCATGTTCTCCAAAAAAGCAACTCACAAACACTCTTAAACAAGCAAAACTCAAATAATATATTATAATACTATTATAAACATATATCATAAATAACTCAACCAAAACATTAGCAATCACATTTAGAATTCATGTAGAATTTAAAATCCAAAAAGAACTACCTCTAACATGTAAAAAGAGACACATACATATCTCAAGACACCTTAAAGGTTGCTTGGATGAGTATTGGGCAGGAATACCAATTAATGTTAGTTGATATGCAAATAGAAGATTTAATATCAAAAGAGCAAACTAATATCATAGCAGCATTTTCATGAAGTAACATGTAATAAAACATTAAACAAACATACAAAAAGTTGCAATCGATCTTCACTCAGGCAGAGACAAGAACAAGCTTGAGGAAATAATGCTTAATCACAGATAATCATACCCGAGTAGTCTTATTGAAAAAAACAAGGAGATTTGTTACTAACAAGGCACCAAATAGTATTTTAATGTTTAGAGTGAGAAGCCTCTTCTTATAGGGCTGAGAGAAGCAGCTGAAAGAGAGGGTAGTAGGTTGCAATGGCTAGATAGTCATTGCATCGTTGTTGATTAAGTTTGACTGAAAAGTAAAAACAAAAGAAAGAGAAAAAACAGACAAACAAAATGTAAAAAGTTATCAAGATTGATACCCACACACCCTTTTACTATCCACACATCTCAAAGGGAGACTCAATATAGGAACTATGAAAGTTGATATTTGAAAAATGATCATAACTCCTTGAAGAGGAATGACCTACCCCAGGAGAGACATCATGCCCTTGACTATGTGTATGATCAAGCCTTACTCTAAGAGAGGTATGCTAATCCATATACTCTCAAACTTATAAATCTCTATTTATAGATATGTTACATGGTATCTATAAACACCCTAAAAAAAAAATTCCTAACACTCTCAAAATTTCGAAAGCTCAAATGATTTAAAACCTTTTGCGTTAAAATAAAAATTTTAAATATTTTAAAGGTTTCAAGTTAAAGGTTTTAAATTAAAGTTAAAAGGATAAAGCCCGAAGGATATGCCTGAATCAGGTGAACAAGTGGGGCCCACTACAAACCAAGATCGAGTTCACGAAGGATAAGCCCGAAGGCAAAGGAGTGGACCATGTCAAAAGCATATCTTCATCAAAATCAAATCCAATGGGTCAGCTCTCACAAGGTAGCTCAAGTGATTATCTTATCAAATCAAATGCAGTCAACAAATACCTTGAAACAAGGGTCACATTTGGATAAGGATTGGCCGACTTTTGCAAGATGAAACAGATCGAATCTTGGGCTGATTTCAAAGATTTATCAAGCCACATCCAACCCATGTATCAAGTTTAAACCAAGCAAGAAAGGACGAGCCACAAAGGAGGTTGATCAAGGTCTTGAATCAAGCCTAGCCAAGTGCATTCAAGTCCAATTGGCTAGGACCAAAGCACATGACTCAAGCTCAAACCAACCCACATGGGGTGGTCCACTTTTGACCATGAGGGACCACCAAGACCACGTGAAATGGAAGGCCATGGGGCTAGATTTGGACCTTGGATCACCCGCCCCAAGGAATGGCCTAAAAGACCCACCCTTGGCCTATAAATTGAGGCCAAGGGTGGGGCGTGGGAGTCATCTTGGGAGAGAGAGGAGAGGCTAGTAAGGTGTTGCACTTTGAGGGTTGTCTGAGTTGTTAGAGCTGCTAGGGAATAGCCTAGAGAGAGAAAAGGGAGTGTAGAAGGTAGGCCACGATTTGGGAAGAGTTGAGTGATCAAGAAAAGGGGAAAGGGTGAAGAAAAGGGGTAGCAGATATTACCTTAGAGGACGTTTCCTTGTGTAAGTCCGAGTAAGTGTTGCTCTATTTTATTTCTTCCACATCTCTTCTTAAAATTCAATTCAAAAGGGGTTGTATTAATGGAGCTTTGTCTCCCCCCATGATGTAATAGAAGTAAATGTTGCTGAAATTTCCCTTTCTTTGATTATGCACTCTATGTGTTTGATTTCTTGATTCTACCTCACTATATTCTATAAACACTCTATATTCTCTAATCCTCTTAGTACTTAAGCTATTAAGTATATTTCAATCTATTTCCCTTCAGCAATTTCAATTTGTGATGTTTTGTTGTTGGTTTTCAATTTGTGTGAGTTTGCATCACGTATGATTCTAAAAACCTGAAAACTGGATTTAATCATCTCTGTATATGTGGATTGTGTGATTTTTAGTTCTCTAACCTCTGCTCCAATTATTCTGAAACTTCGCATACTTATTCAACACACATAGGCCCACTTCCAATAAAATGTTCAAGAATTTTAGGGTCATCCAACATCATTATTAAAATTATGCAAAGTCGGAAAGGTTTTTGTAACTGTCTGTCCAACAAGTTTTTCTACAACAGAGCCTTGATATTCATCCTATAACTCTATCTATGGGTCTCTAAAATCAATGAATTTTGATTCATTGGAAATATGATATCCATATTCCATCAAGATCAAATTCATTAAATTTGGAACTCTGATAACTGAGATACAGGCTCATCTTTGAGTATCTGTATTTCTATGACAGAACAGTTCCAGGTGCTTGAGCAGAGTCACTTCCCAAATTTAATTATGCAACAATACAACTCTGAATCATGATCTGAAAGATGCTCCAGACTCTTCACATCTAAGGCTTTGACCTCTAAAATTTTGATGATTTTAAGAGGTCTAAAAGGCATTCAAAAGGATTCAGGAAACAAGCCCTGAAAACAGAACTTTTTGTTTTTTAGAACTTGTTCACTTTTGAAAATTGAATCAAGTGTACATGTTTTTATTCTCAACACCTTTGCTTTTCACATGAATTTGGAAGTCTCACCTATTTAGTTGGAATCCCTAATGTAGACGTGATTTTATTTCAAATCGTGGGATCCGAAATCAAACCCTCGAACTACGTCAGGTTGCGCGAGCGTGCCAGTTAGTTTATCAAAACTAACAAATTCTGATTTTCTGACTTCTAAGAACGATTGTGGACAAGTGAGATCTTTTCGACTTAGGCCTTCTTGAACCGGCGCTCAAGGGTCAGCCTCGACGCTTGAAATTTGTTTGAATCCGTTAATTCGAGAAAGGAAAAACCAGATTTTTCAATAGTTTCAGATTTGTGTTTAAGTTCTTGATTTCTGAAAATTTTCAGATTCTGAAAGTTGCAGAATCGGTTCAGTTCCAAAGACCTGTTCTTCGAATTTTTAAAAATACTTCTGTTCTTCAAAAATTCTAAAAAATATAAATATTATAAACGATCATTTACGATGGAATAAATAAATTTTGGGATGTTATAAATAGAGATTGCAATGGGCCCCGAAGGTCTCGATGTTCCACTTTTGCTTTCTCGCAAACTGCATAAAGAATACACACATCCAGGTAATATCACTCTTCATTCTATGCCACCAAAATAACTTTCTTTCAAGTCTTGGTACATTTTAGTTATCCCCCGGTGCATACTTAACTTGTCAAGCAGAGCGTGTCTACATATACTTTATCTCTTGATCCCCGAGATATGATCAAAAGAGTAACTGCTCCTAAAGTTGTCAGCATTTTGTTAAATCAGCAAACTGGCTATTTTTCATAGACTTTGAATTTTCTTGCCTAACAATGCATTCCACTAACTTTTAGCATGTGAAAATAATTTTCTAAAGATGTTTTGAAAAACATTTTGAGATGTCCATAAGTTTCTTTTTACGAAAGACCTCTAAGTCCTATAACTTGCTCCATACTGAGTGTGATTCTTTCATCCTTTTGACTGATCTACCGTGCAAGCATCTTTCTTGACTTTCTCAATGTCTCCTGGGCACTTGATTTTTGCACTTTCCAAGGTTTGACATGCAAGGTCGAATATCTTTGATTTCTTAATCCAATGCTTCCACTCTAATTACTTGCTCGATTAACCATCCTTAGTATTTGCACAACCTGCTATTAGGCTTATCTTTATTATACTTCAATATCCTTCTTGGTGCATGATTCATAAAATGTTGAACTCTGATCATTTAAACACGTGCCTCCATGATTTCACATGAAACTAGCTAATACACGATACTATCAATTCGCTAATGTTGATATGTTCTCATACCTATGAAGCAACCTTGAAGCATAAGCCAGTTAAAGATTTAACTCAATATCTCATATACCATGATATCATCAAATGTATAATTATAAAAACCATAGTGGGTAAATGACACTTGAAGGGTTCATCCGGACTCGATAGGACTTAGACATCAATGTGGTCGAAGTATTAGAGCCACTTATCAATTATTGTATAACCTTCCATCACAAGGTACTATGGGAGATATGAGCCTAACTCAATATTTTACACATGTTAGAATCAAATCAATATCGTAAGTCTGCAGGAAGACTCATCCGCAAGTAGCATTTTGGATAATCCTTCATATGAAAAATAAGAGCATAGCCAATCTCATTGCATTTCTCTCTAAGTCTACTCTCTCTAAGCTCCGATAAAATACATCTCAATCATGCAACGATCAAATATATCTCATATCGTCTAGTGTCTCTCTAGATCAACATCTCTCTCTCTGTGATGCATTTGTCATTTATTAAAAGCACAAGCTCAATCTAAAGCATAAGCATCATCTCTCTTTCTTGTCTCTCATACTTGTGTATCAAAGTGAACTCTAAAGAAGATCTAAATCATCTCTGGCAAACCTAAGGATTCACATCGTTGGGATTGGGAGGATCAACTCTCTGCCTCTAGTCTCTCTCTCTCTCAGTATCGCAAGGCTCTCTCATTGTCTGCATCAGTCCATATAAAGAAAGCTTGACTCTTTCTCTATGAAGGATAATTTCTAAAGCTATCCTTGGATGTTCCCATTGCTAGGTTCGACAAACATTCCTTCTTGATGGATAGGCACCTTACAATGCCCTAGGCATAGCTGTTCATGCTTGTCTTTGGCCTTTCCTCAAAGAAGAGAAACTCGGCTTCCCTTTCGATCAGACACCCTTACATTTACACTCAACAAAGGTTATTGAGCCTAGACAAGCTTCTGCTCAGCTAGAACTTATATTTTGATCCATAGTAACCTTTCCTCATCTCACCGTAATCTGGGAGTCAACTACATCGAGGAAAGCTGTTATGTGCAAGTTCCTGCGCTATCGTGAATTTGATGTCGTATCAATCAGGAAAGATGCCACAAGACAATATCCGGAATCTGATCTAAGAAGGGATGAAATGATCTCATTCATGTAGTCCATGAAGATGGCAGTGACAATTAATTATGCCAAACATCACTAAGATATTTGTGGAATGATCGCAACGGGTACGAAAGCCATCTATAATATCCTCCCGCATCTCTTTACTCAAATCTGCTGATGTTGTAACGATCGAATCTAATCTTGAGGGGAACACTCGATAGCAACTCTTATTCGCCTGGAGACCATTATTGTGCATGCCTATCCCCTCAATCGGATACGTTCTGTCGATCGTGAACTTATCTCGCTTGAAGGTGATTATGAACAGACAGATCGCGACTAATACCATGTTCTTCCTGACACTAGCAAAACTAGTGCTCCCAAGGTGACAGGTACTCTCTAACGAACTGCTGTTCAATAGCTCTTCCAACTAGCTTCTTAAGCTGAAAAACTATTGATATCAGACCAGATTCCTAATTATAGTGCAATACAGACATGTCACCATCTTCCTACTTCTCATAGATGTCAGTAAAGCAAATTCCTACGTCTCCGTTTACAACAGAACTAGGGTACACAAACCGACTTTTTCTTCATGACTCATTAATTACCGGATCTACATGCAGCCGCGCCTACCGGTGATGTCAAGGAAGACTAACGCCATCATGGCCTAAGGCTCCGTCTGGGGACCATGAATGATAAGCCTAAACTCTAGTTCAAATTGCCTGGAGGGAAAAATCCTAGGCCAATCACTCATCTGCGCCGCGAAGGAACTATACTTTTTTTGCGAGCGTTGTTAATCCAACAGGTTATCTTAATATTGTTCAGGAGCCCAGCTAGATCAGACCAAAATTATATCTTTAATTGAGCCATAGCTAATAGATCAAATAAACAAGTATTCACCCCTCACGCTGGAAGGAATAAGCAAGATTTGAATTCAAATCTTCGAGTGACTCGCATAAATCAGACAGTTTGTTAAGCGATTATAAATCCAAAATCATGAGTCGGGAAGGTAATGATGACACAGTTGCTTGGAGTCAGTCAAGAATTATATCAATTATGATGAATGATTTCCCATCTTTATGTTTGTTAAACCTAGAATGTAATTCCATGTCAAGTTTAGAGCCAAAGATTAATTGCATCTAGTGGGATGAAATTAAGCATTGTAAAAATTAGGCCTTCTCGATTCTCTCGAGGCAAAATCGTTCACGGTGTAGACTTTAAGCCTGAATCAACAGGATTTGGTGGGGTAAAACATTCGTTTGAGCTTTTGCCGTCAAAAGTAAAGGTAAGGAACATATATATATTCCTGTCGGTGCGCAATCATAGGCAGCCTTGAAGACATGGTTCCCGAGTCATTTCTGGGTTCGATACCAGATAATTCCTTGATGGCTATAATCCCACCATCAGATCCTTCCCATTCTCTCGGAGTCACTTTGGCTTGGATTGCCACATTCGGTCGAATGGCATATCTATCCTCTTTTTGAGGACGACTGACACGTCCATTGATATGCCATTAATTTTGACAGACTTTCCGCGGTGCTGCGCACTTCAAGAAATAAAAGGTGGTGATTTTTTCAACACATCCAACACACATTAACACAAAGAAGGAAAGTCTGGCTGGTGGCAGAGGCGCGTTATTGCCATTTCTTTACCACACACAATTAATCTGCGCGCTGGAAGATACACACACACACAGTTAACTCACACACACATGTATGTCAGACAAGGCTACAAGATAAATACACAAATCTGCACGTGGTAGGATGGACACGTGACATCTCTCTCTCTCACTTGTGTCTTGTAACGCTAACACTACCCTATCTACCTTTTCTTAACACATAGCACATCGCTGGATGATCATGCGCTACTAGCGACCCTTTGATCCTCGGTTACGTGCCTTTTACATTATGGCGGGTGGCCTAGGATGAAGCGTTGAACCTATGATGCCGGTTCTCGTTTGCAAGTTTCATTATTTTGCACGCACGCCACGCAACCACACACACACCCCCCCCGCACATGTTGCTCTGACTCTGGGATCGGTTGCGGCGTGCCACACATGATTCCCACCGGTGGTGCTCCATGATTGAAACGCACACCGCGACACCGTATGCAGAATGGTTTATGGCGTAACGGCATTTGACATAACGGCAAGCGCCGCCACATGCACGCGGCATAACATTTTTTTTTTTTTTTTTTTTTTCTTCTTTTTTTTTTTTTTTTTTTTTTTTTTTTTTTTTTTTTTTTTTTTTTTTTTTTTCTTGTTTTTTTCTTTTTTTCGCTTATGTACAACATCAAAAATAAATTAAATATTCTTTTGTCATTTCTTAAAAAAAAGATTCGCATGATACAAACCTTCATTTCATTTTTGATTCTTTACTTCGAAAAAATATCTGATCTCGATAATTTTTTTATTCAGAATTATTTTTCTAATTTTTTTTCCTCTCATCTTCTTTTGAACGGGCATATTTTAAATTTTTTTATTTTGTTTCATTCAAATTAAAGATGAATCTTCTTTTATTTTTTTTTTTTTACAATTCTTTTTTTTTTTTCTTCTTTTATTACACTTTTCAATACGTGTTCCATGCCTGAATATTTTTTATTAAATTTTAACCAGCAGTTTGATGGACCGGTACATGCTTGACAAAAGAACAGGTTAATTCAACATAAGGATGTTTTTTTTATCACATTTACAAGATGAAAGAGCATTAAAAATGCAATAGTCCAAATGACGCACAAATATGCTTTTAAGGCATACAACAACATTCTTATCACGATTTTTTTCATTTTGTCATATTTTTACATGCTTTTCACGATTTGACCATCTTTCCACATTATTGATATTATCATTTAATGCTTTTTTTTGCCACGAGTTGTCTAACAACAACTAAATGCCGAGGATTCTATAATTGTCTATACAGAGACAACTTTCATAAGATTTTAAAATTTGAATGAGGAGACAAGCGCTTAAAATAGCACCATTGCATTTTTTTCATGAATCAATTTCTTGATGCATCGCAACTAATGAGTTTTATTGATGCTCTCACATTGGCAATTTTGACTCATGAAAAATGCTACAGCCTTTTCAAATATGTATATTTGAATATGAAATGATAGTTCCCAAAATGTGATATATTTTTAACCAGTTTTTGTTTCTTTTAGAATTTACGTATGATGAATGAATGAACTAACGTATGACATTTTATTCTTTGTAAAATAAAAATTGCAGTTGTGGAATTAAGAAATTTTTGTTTTTTGTACATGTGAGACAATGAGAAAGTTCCTGAATTAGCATGTAAGGATAGAGAGACTGTTTTTTTTTGAAAAGAAAATTGCATGGCAATGAGGAATTCTTATCTGTACACAGATACTTGATCTGAAGTTGAAATTTACATCTTTACATGCATCATAATACATTTTTTTCTTGAATAAAAAATTATGATAATTATCATGTAAATATTTGATACACACAGCCTATCAAGTAAATTAATAATACGTTTTTATTATGATTTCATTTTTTATTCATTATTTTTTTGATCTTTTTTTATAATAAATCTTTTCTTTAGGATAGTTTTATTCATCTATATGAAAGCAGAAATTTAAACATTTTTATCTTATATTCCTTTTTATTTTTATATTTATAGTATTATATTAGCTGCTATAGCCCATTATGCATAAATATGATTCTTCTTCTACGGGAGTATATATAATTTTTTCACACTTAAATTTGGTTAAAATACATTGAAATGTTGTATTTAAAATTGGTAAAAGTATTGCAAAGAAATAAGTTTTTATTTTTTTTTGCAAATTTATCTTCAATTGAAATAAAGCAAAGAATAAATTTCAAGCAACAGTGATAAATACCACGTAGCAGCATTTTGAAAGGTCTATTACCTGATATTTAAGCCATACACTAATGTTTGCCTCTATTTAGATACTTCTCATTCAGAAACGATCAAAATGAAATTCGCCAGTTTTAAAAACACTTATCTAAATGAAAGATGTATCGTAGACGGTATAGCATATTATTAAAAAAATTAAATATTTTTGAAAAAAATTTGACCTTCATGGCGAAATTTATTAGAGATATATTTATCTAGATTTCATTAATTCCATGTTTAATCTCGAGTGGAACAAATGAACCATAGACCCAAATGTCCTTCTTGTTGATACACATTCACCTGCTCAAATATGTTGGATTTGATCACACAACATGAGCATTTTCATGTAGCTTGGACAGTTAATTATTCTAAATATTTACAGATGTTTATTAGAATCAGAGTGGTCAATATATTTACTAAATTCATCATAAAATTTATATTAAATTGTAATATTTACTTTTCATAGCTTTAAATACATAATGGGTTGCACAAAAATGATATTATAGGAATTGGTCCTTTAGGCGCTTGTCATTCACGCATCCCCCATAATACTTAGCATTCAATAACACTATTCATGATCTGAAAAATTTTGTACAAATAAAAAAATCAGCTTCCTTTAAAATTTTAAACGATCCGTCTTAGCCAACATTTAGAAAATTTATTTCTTGAAAAATAGGCCTCGAAAATAATGACTTCTACATTCAACTTTTCTCCACAACCAAAATAGGATTTTTTAAATCAACTACAAGATTTCGTTCTGTTCTTCTTCAAAAGAGATTTTTGAAGTTGTACATAGAACTCTCTCGAAATATGATGCTTTTAGAATAACCAATGTATATTTAATATTTAGGGCATGCAAATAATATGGTTAGTATCTTTTTCTTAATTTGTTTTTTATTATTTTATTTTTTTATTGATTTTATCTCTTTACTTTTAAAAAAATTGTGCTATCTAAAAGGAAGTGAAAATTTGAAAGGAATTATCACCAGTGATCAGGCTAATATTGTCGGGTCAGGATGATCAACAAAGTCGTAATAGGATTTAAATTTTTGATAAATACAATTTTTAAGAGATTGCTGTTTTGGCGCATAAAAATTTTTTAGATTCATTTAATTTTCTGAATTGACTTCCATATAAATACTTTTTAATGCCTGTCTACGAAGTAAAATTGGAACATCCGACGTTTGTATCAATGCAGTGTGCTACATAACAGATATTTATATAATAAGCTTTGATGATTGGAACAGTTGCATTTAAGACTTTCAATCACATGTATCTTATAGATTGCAAGTTATACTTTAAATACAAAGTCTTGCAAATGAGCTTGAGTTATAATGCTGTTTCTTGAATTGATACCTTTACGCCAACATTTTTTTATGCAAGGTTCAACTAATACTTAAAAATGCTACATGTACACATGTGCAAAATCTAATGTTTTTTTTGACTCAAGCACTAACATGTTCGATTCGACTATTTTTTAAAAATTTCAAAAATCATTTTTTTTTTTGTACAATTTTTTTTTCACAAAAATTTCAAAAATAAATAGTCAAAACATATGCACAATTTCAAGAACTAAAAACATAATGATTACTGTCTATTGTTTAAAGAATTACTCATGCACACAACATTTTCTTAAGTGTCACAGCAATAAGAGTACAATACGATTCTATAAATGGTCCTTATAAACCGAAGCATGCAATGCACAAAATGTCATAACAAGAAACATCATCAGACACACACAGTTTTTAACGATTTTACAATTAGAAGTCTGCGGCTGAAGTTAGACATTTTTTACCTCTTCCTATCATTCCAATTCATGTATTCATTTCTTACTTGTCATATAGGATTCTTGAAAAGATATACATGAGTGCATGATGAGTAAGTGTCTCGATGAAGGCTCAGGATATTTGTAGGAACATTATGACTTTTAGATTCAATGATTTTGCTATTGAGATTGAATATGGGATAAGAATATTGAAAGAACATTATATATTGTTTTCTTTTGGGATATATTCTTCTTTTCTTCTTCAAACCTTGGCTATGCATAAAGAAGACTTTCCCGTGTTATAAAACTGGCAGTTTTAGCAGTGGCAGGCTTTATTAGCATAAAGTTATTTAATTAATAACATTTTTTTTGGCACATGTCTTCTGATAAAATGATTTGACTTTTAACATGAGCTCAGAACCCAGGTGATTTTATATTTTTTTTTTTGAAAACAGTTGCAATAGGTTTACCTTACAAGTTTTTTTTTTTTTTTTATCCTAGCCCATCGGTGATTTATTTTTTCATGATAGGACGGTTTTTGACGGATTAGCTGAATGCCCATAGATCGTAAATAAATAAAAATGGATTTTGAATTACTTTGACAAATATTTCACAAAGATTTTTATTTTTCAAGGTTAATTTTGTCAGTTTTTGCAATATAGTAACGTTTTCACCAAATTTTTTTTGATATATAATTTTTTATTTTTTTGGATTTTTGAAAACAAACAAAAGGGGAAACCAGCATTTTTTTGGATTTTTGATAATTTTCATCATAAATAACAAAAGGGGAAACAACTAAATCTTTGGAAATCAAACATTTTTTTGGGTTTTTGGGTTTTTCTAGATTTTTTTGGTTTTTGGAAATATATACTTTTTTTGTATTTTTCCCAAAAGAGGGATCTTCCATCAAACCTGCAAAGAAAACACTATGAATTAGACTCCAAATAAGATGTCTAAACCATAGGTCTCGGTTTTAGCGGGTTCTAAGGCACCCTTAACCCAATTGGTTTTGGGTGGTGGCTCGGGTGGTATGGATAGGCTATACCCTAAACCATGGCGTCCTATATTTGGCATGGGTGTAATAGGCTCTAGTTTTCCTTGGCCTTGAACCCCTAATCCTTGGTAAGGAGTATATCCCATATTTAGCAACATCTTCCAAGGTTTTTTGAATTTTGAAAATATTTGATATAGAGGATGATTTTAGAAAGATGAATTATCTATGGCAGGTTTACTTATTCTAATGATTCTTTTGGGAAGATGGAGGGATTTGGAAAGTTTTGACTCGCCTAAAATGCGAACTACTCTCGTTTTGGAAGATTTAGCTATTTCAAGGAGGTTTATTTTGGCAGTTTCCCGATTGGTCTTTACTTCCTGGTTTGGCTCCCATGATATACAAGGAAAGGTTTGTATTCCATTCAATTGGGGATGGTCTTCTCCAAAAACAACCACTACCCAATTTTTCCATGGGATTTTGAGGCACCTGTGGAAGGTGGATGGGACGGCTCTAAGAGAGTGTATCCATGGTCTTCCTAATAATAGGTTGTAATGGGGATTTATATCCAAGACATGGAATAATCCCTCGTGAGGTATTTGTCCGACTTTCATGGGTAACTTTATGGAGCCTAAGGGGTTGGATGGGTTCCCATCATATCCTGTAATGGTTATGGGACTCGGTTCAAGCATAGAGGTAGAGATTCCTATTTAGAAAGCCACATGGAGGGGAAGGATATTAAGGCCTCCTCCTCCATCGACTAGGCATTTACTAATAGGGTAGTCGTTTAACATAACTTCTATATGGAGTGCTTGGTTATGGATCACATCATACTTTCCCAAATCATCCTCTGTGAATACAATGGAAGTTTTTGCAAAGACGGGAGAAACCAAGGTAGATAGGGATTCAGGGGATATCGTAGTGTCGACTCTAGTCTTCTCTAAAATCTCCTCTAGGACTCGTCTATGCTTGGGAGAAATTTTTATCAGTTCCAAGATAGACATGTTTATGGGGAGTTTAGAAAGATGCATTTCTAGGTCATAGGGGTTTATTACCACACCCTTTTTATCGACACCCTGGGATGAGTTTGGTATGCATGCTTGTGGGGGGCCTGGTAGAACGACCACTCCCTTGCTTGTTTGTTTTACTAAGTGTGGGGGTTGGTAGATCCTCCCGGATCTAGTCACTTCCTCTACACTATCCCTAGGGCTCGTTCCTATTTTGGCTCTAACTTGGTGTCTCGGGACACCTCGAATCACTACCAAGGCTCTAGCCGGGGGCGGGTTTCTAAGTGCTCCTCGGATCACTATTGCTTGGGCATTTTTTATTTCGGGAAAGTGTGGTGTGTGAGGTGTGGGATGCACGATATGCACTGCATGATTAGAGTGTGATAGGGAGCATACCTCTTTTTCCTTCCCACTCGTACTGGCGTGGTTAGGGAAGGGTTCTTTAAAAATGGCCTGGGGTGACTCTGGCTCTTCAGACACGCGCAGCTTACCTTGCTCGATCAAATCCTCTATCCTATTCTTCAGGGTGTAGCAGTGTTGGGTATCATGGCCCTTGAGCCTATGATATTTACAAAACTTGTTTAAAAACTTTCCTTGGGGTGGTGCCCCTTCGGGAATCTCTGGGAGTGTTGTGAGACCTTGTGCCAATAGGATGTCTAGGACCTCCGTGAGTGGTTGTCCTAGGTTAGTGTACTCCCTTCTTTCAAATCTCTTTTTATTTTTTTGGTTCTTTTCGAGATCTTTTTGCCCTGAAGGTTTTGGGGGTCCTGCTAAACCTTGCTCTACTCAAACATTAGCCACTTTTGGTACTTTTATCCCTCCCTCTGGTGCATGTGGCCCATATGCCCCAGGTTTTTCAAATTTTTTTGGAAAACTTTTTCCTTTCCATAAATCTTCATAAGTTCCCTTTTTCAAATTGGTCTCGAAAAGGGAAGCTTTCTTGATCAATTTTTGGAAAGTAGAAATCTCATGTAAGGAAAGGAGGACTTTCAAATCAGTTTTGAAATTGTCTAGGATGAGCATCACTGCGCACCCTTCGGAGATAGGTTCTTTGACTTGCCCCAAGATTGATCTCCATCTAACGATAAACGCGTGGGCGTCTTCGTTAGGGCCTTGTTTGGTGTCCCTCAATGTATTTAAAGTGGGGGTAACTTCAACATTGTGCGAAAATCTTTGCATAAAACAGTTGGCTAATTCTTCAAAATCGGCAAACTGGCTTAAGTCATAAGAGGCCAACCATTTTGCAGCACTCCCTTTTAAAGAATGAGGGAACCAATAGACCCACTTAGAGGAGTCTTTTTTCTTTTTATAGGCACCTCGGGAGAAAAGTTGGAGATGAGACCTAGGGTCTCCGTTTCCATCATAACGGTGGAAGCTGGGTATCTCATCATCACTATCGGTTTGGTAATCGAAAGGTAGGAAATCTGATAAGGAATAGGATTTTTTCTCATGTTTTTGGTTTTTCAAAAGTTGATGTAGAGCCTTTCGATCTTTCATGGTGAAGGATTCGGGCTCAAGTTCTTCTTCGATTTTGGAAATGACCCTAGGCTTCCTACAGTGGTTTGATTTCCTATTTATTTTGGTTTTCCTATCATGGGAAGAGCAGGATTCGACTGCTTCAGCTTCTTG
The DNA here is from genome assembly GCA_036023115.1 of Brasenia schreberi. Taxonomy (NCBI): domain Eukaryota; kingdom Viridiplantae; phylum Streptophyta; class Magnoliopsida; order Nymphaeales; family Cabombaceae; genus Brasenia; species Brasenia schreberi. The sequence goes on from JAYKKT010000081.1 coordinate 6,289,490, forward strand.
GCTTAAAGCGTCGATTTCTTCTCTTAGTATCTTTATTCCCTCCCTTAGGGCAGCGAACCTGTCTCCTTTTGAAAAGCTTTTTGAAATTTTGTTCGAGCAGCGGCTGGTAGAGCGGGAGACCCGGCTGGATACCTCACAAGATCCTTCTGAGCTCGACATGATCAACCTGTTTAAGCCAACTTATCACAAACCTAAAAATTGAATTAGTATAATGGATTCAAACAAAATTTCAAAGTCTCAAGTCCCACCGGGCGTGCCAAATCTGTAGACGTGATTTTATTTCAAATCGTGGGATCCGAAATCAAACCCTCGAACTACGTCACGTTGCGCGAGCGTGCCAGTTAGTTTATCAAAACTAACAAATTCTGATTTTCTGACTTCTAAGAACGATTGTGGACAAGTGAGATCTTTTCGACTTAGGCCTTCTTGAACCTGCGCTCAAGGGTCAGCCTAGACGCTTGAAATTTGTTTGAATCCATTAATTCGAGAAAGGAAAAACCAGATTTTTCAATAGTTTCAGATTTGTGTTTAAGTTCTTGATTTCTGAAAATTTTCAGATTCTGAAAGTTGCAGAATCGGTTCAGTTCCAAAGACCTGTTCTTCGAATTTTTAAAAATATTTTTGATTCTCCAAAAATTCTAAAACTTTAACAGAATAGAGACACGTGTGTGTAGAATCAGAATATATTTTTATTTTATAATTTTGTTCTTTATTTTCTGAGAATTAAATACAGAATCAGAAACTATTATAAAATTCAGAACAGCCCTGTTTCTGTGAATCAGAAGCTCAGAAAAATAGCCATATCTCAGTACTCAGTCATCCAATTTCGATAAAATTTGTTGTGTTAGAAAGATACGGATGTTAGGTTTCCAAAGAATCAAATTTCATCCAATTTCATTCAGTGGTTAAAGAGATGTGATCAAAAGAATAGAGGTCTGTTACTGAATGTTCTGTTTCTATAAAACGCAATCTGGATTTTGTATAAACTTCACGGATCTAATTGGCTAGGCAACAGTTCATAAAAATTCCTCAAAATTTTATCTAAGAACGTCTGATATGTCTAGATTATTAATGCAAAATTTCGAAGCAATTGGCTTATCCCTTTGTCTATAAAATTTCCGTGATCAGACGCGTGTGCACGGACAGTTTCAGAAACCAAGTTTGCAGAAAATTTCAGAAAGTTCCTAACGTGATTCTAAAACGAAATTCAACATGTATCAGTCCTAATGATGCATGGAAATCATCTAAACATGGATTTTAATTCCGTTCATGAAGGAATCATGCATGTTTGTATCGATATAAATGAAGAACATGGGCTCAAGGCCTTGATTCATGTACAAATTTCCAGAATCTGTGCTTTTTCAGATTCTCATGAATTAAAACCAATTTGTGCAAGAATTCCAACCTGTGTGAGTGAGAGGGGACGTAGGAGCACTTCGCCGGACGATTCTCGGACATCGGAACCAGGCCGAACTTCCTTCTTCTCCTTCTCCTCTTTTCGGACTGAACCTCTTGATGCTCGTTGGTTGATCGTCGCTGGTTGATGATCTCTGCAGCACCTGGGGAAGCCTTTTTATAGGCTCTGGCTGTGATTTGGATAAGCCAGATGGTTGGGATTTGGATGAATTCGGTTTTGATTGTGCTGATAAAATCTTATCTGAATTGGTTTCATCTTATCTGGAATGTGATCTCCACAGGATCTGTATTGCTGAACTTTATCTTGAACGTTACTTTGTAATTTGAATATCATATGCATCTGATCTCTTGTGAATTGGTTGGGACGTTATCTATAGTTGATAACGTTATCTGCATTTGATGATTCCTTTATTTGGTAAGCTTTGAATCGTTATCTGATTAGGCTTTGATTTCATCTGAGTTAGGTAAGCCTTGAACGTGATCTCTGTTGCAGATATGGCTGAATCGTTGTGGCTAGAAGTTGTTGACAACATTCAGTTGGAAATCGTTGAAGGCTGTTGAGGGCTGATCTGCTGCTGAGCCTGAGGCTGTAGTTGCGGCTGTGTTTGGAGCTGCGCTTGTTGGTTCACTTGTTGCGTTACGGTAAGACCTGATGGAGAGCCGACCTACTGCTGGACTGCACCCACTAGTGGTTGACGGCAATGCAGCGATGGCAGTCCTGTTGAGTGTTTGCCCAAACATCGACATTGGTTCGGTGACGGGTATTCCACCCAGATTGTCAATGGGTCTCCTCATCATTGTCGGGCCCAACATCCCCTGCCCTCTGTTCTGCTGCATCATCTTCAATTTTGCAGCCACAGCCGGATTCATGCACAGGACGCTGCTGACATTGGAAGCAGGATTGAGACCCATCTTACCCATATTGCCCAAGCTAGTAAGTGCACCCATCACCTTTCGCATCTGTGGCTGTTGCCGCTGTTGCTGAAGTATCTGCAGTTGCAGGTTGCTGGAATTGTTGACAATCTGATTAGCAACGTGCGCACGCACTGGATTTAGTTGTGCAAGCGAGTTGTTTGAGCCAAGAGTGGATGATCTTTGTAACTGCGAATTCATCTCGGCCAAATGCATTTGGTACTGTGCTTCTCTTTGTCGTTGTCACAGCCACTGCACGTACCAAGGTGGAGCCGCGGCATAGTAGCTCTTTGAAATTCGTTTCGATTTTGGTGAAAACATTTTTGTTACGTAACAAGGCCAATTTGGAAATTCAGCATGATGAAACTGAACACGTGACATAAGCAAAACACTATTGATAACCACTTCTAAGGAGCTGATGATTTCACATGATGATTTCAACTAAATCTCTTAATATTACACGTATAAGAGCATTCAAACAATCCCCCATTATCTGCGCATCTACTGTGAAAGTGATTATGTTCATGCCTACCTATTATGAAATTGTTAAGTAAGGCCCATGTTACGTTTTTGAAAATCAACTATCATGCTCATTCAATCCTTTCCACGAGTGTTGGGATATTAAAATTGCTCTTATAATAACATATCAATAGCATACCAGTAACAAATGATGATGCAAATTGATGTATATCAATACTAATTACCTCGATACCCAAACATAACGTAGACACGTTACGAAAGGCATTTGATACCAAACCTTCATTTTCGGAGGCTTTCGTTCTTGCTTCCACCTTTCCTTTCTTTTGATAATACCGACCTTGCCCTCTAGAAATTGATTTCTTTCTAAATATGAGCGTTTCTTTTTGGGAAGCTCACTTTCCCTTTTTAACCCCCGTTTTCCTTTTTTGGGCGCCCACCGTCCTTTTCAGGTATCAACTTGTCTTTTTGATACCTGTATCTTTTTAAAAGGCAAGCTTTCAACATACTTTTCATAATAAATCTTTTAAGGAAACGAAATCCTGCTTTTCCAGTACTAAGGGCAAAATCGTCATTTTTCCAAATTTTGTCAAAACTCAAAACTGTCAGAACGGAAAGCATTCTTTCATCATTTTAAAGCTTTAATAAAATTTTGGTACCAAAACAAACTCGTTTAGTGCCTTTTTCCTTCAAAAACCCCAAAATTTGCCAAAATGGCCACTTTCCTAAAAAGGTAAAAATTTTAAAAGAAAATTTTGGGTGTCTACACCTAAGCGCTTAGACCGACTCTTGGGCATCGGTTCAAGAAGGTCTAATGCAAAAAGAGCTTGCTTAGCCACAATCACCCGTCAGATTCAATTTTGCTAGTTTTTAGAAAACTAGCTGGCACGCTCGTGCACTAAGTAGGGTTGAAAGTTTCTATTCAAGTCTCTACATAGGCTTGGAGTGAAAATTTTACGTCTACAATATCCCTTTAGGATGACAAAATACTGTTTTTTCTAGAATAACTTTCTCCAAGCGATCTCAATCATAGATGTTCCTGTAAATACCCAAAAAAATTTAAATAAAAAAAAATTACCTTTTGGAAAATTTTCTATTTTTGGCAACTTTGGGTTTTCAAATAAAAATGCATCAAATGAGCTCGTTTTGGTATCAAAATTTTATAGTAGCCTCAAAATGATGGAATGTTGCATCCCTTTTAGAAAAATTCAAATTTTGACAAAATTTTATAAAAATTATGATTTTACCCTCTAGACCAAATTGGTAGGATTTTGCCTTTTTAAGTGATTGCTTTCAAAGAAAGGAGGATTTGAAATAATTCCTTTTATATAAACAAATTAAAAAGGTAACATTGGGAATCAAACCCAAAATGTTTGCAAATTATAAATTTATGAAATTTCAAAACCCCTAATATTCAAAAATAAATTAAATTAAACAAACCTCACAAATTCGCCCGATTGAGAAGGGTCTCATTCCAGGACCTGATACCCAGGGTTAAAGTGGTTCGACACCTTACACTCGTTGAAGTGGTTAAAGTGGTTCGATACCCCATACCCATGAGAAGGGTTAAATGGTCAAGGTGGTTATAAACTCACTCACGGAGCAAAAGTAGGTCACCCTTGCAAATAAAAACTGGGAATGAAACCCAGTGCTTTTCCAAAGCAATATTTGAAGATTTCATTAAATTTGATGTTTTCAAATATAAAATGTTTTTTATAAAGTGTTCGAAACCAGCCATATATAAAACACGGACCATACGGAGGCAAATTCCTCGAAAAGAGGAAACGGCATAAAAAGGCAACGACCGAGCACCTGCCAATTTCGGCGTTGTTGAGCAAGGTAACTTGTCATTTTTTCAAGTACAAAAGGAAGGAAGGTCGGCGTCTAAAAAGGAAAGTCGACATTCAAGAAGAAAAGTCAACGCCCAAAATGGAGGGTCGGCGTTCAGAAAGGAAAGTCAGCGTCCCGAAAGGAAAGTCGGCATCATCCACGCAAGAGGAAAGTGCTCGATTTGGCAAGTTGTAACGCTCGATTTGGTAAGCCACTGAGAAGGAAACTTATCAACTTCAACGTGGATGAAACCTGCCATAAGTAGCCTTGGTCCATGATTTGCAAATGGAATCGATTTTTACATGTTCCACAACCACCGTCACTTGCCATTTCAACAGTAGATCAACCGAATTCCCACCTTCAGCTGAGGTCAGCCACCTAACTTCTTTGGGCCTAATTTGGTAGGTCCTTCAAGCAGCAGCCAGCTGAATTTAGCTCTTGACAAAGGTTGGCTAAATTCAATGACCTCAGTAGCTCCAAAATCAGCAATACAACAGCCCACTTCCCATAACGAGTGCACAAAATTTGGCAGGATGCACACATCTTCTTACCTTCCATATGCCAGCAGACTTCCATGAATGAGTGAAGATGACGTGGTTCGATTTCAAAGGCCATACGCTCTTGCCTAATCCTAAACGAGCTCAGCGACACGGACATCATTGTGATATGGATTTGGGAAAGTTAGCCAACCTTCCAAGCCTTGGCCGAATTTAGTCACCAAGGAAGATCAGTCGACCGATTTTAGCAAGTGCAGCCAACTTACCTTCAGCAGCACCTGGCTCGATTTGGAAGGCCATGAGCAGCTTTCTCTTGCCCATTCTAGAAGCCCATAATAAGGCAAGTTGCCTTATCAATAGTTGCAAATGATAGGCAACCCGTGGCCTATAAAAAGGGGCTCAAGAGGTCTGCAAATGATCAGCCACTGATCCCAAAATCCGTTGTTTATAGCAGCTGAAATTCCAGCACGGTGGACCGTCTAGCAAGAGAGAAAGAGAGAAAGAGAGAGAGAGAGAGAGAAAGGGAGGGAAAGAAGAGAACAAGAGGTCATTGTCTGCCTCCAAATGTCTACTACAGAACCTCGGCCACCGGCCACCATAGGTTACTCTCTTTTCTTTGTTTTACAATAAATGAAATAGGCTGAAATTCAGGAATTGAATATTCCGGTGAATGTATTGATTCGAACAACAACCCTTTGATGTTTTTCTTTCTAATTCCTTTTTAAAATACTTATGAGTTTCAAAAAATTCTAAAATTTTTGCAAAAGGTAGATATTCATGTACAAAATCATAAAATATTTTTTATTTTGAATTTTAATCTACAAATTCTCATAACTAAATCTAGAACTAAACATCATTCAAACACTCGAAATAGACCAATACCAAAACATTAGAGGTTCAGAAAACTTGAGATATTTCAGTACTCAGACCTCCACTTTTTATTAAATTGGTCTTGTTGGAAAGGTATGGATTTCCTCTTTCTAAAGAGACCATTTTCAATCGATTTGGATCACTATGCTCAGAGATGTTCAAGAAATAACAGACATGTGTCATAGACATTTCTGATTTCCCAGAATCTGTTCTGGTTTTTATCTTCATTTTTCACACTCATAAAAGTGAAGGCCACTTTGAGGTTTATGCAAGCCCAACAACCTCAAGGCATTTTATACTTGCAAAATATGAAGTATATAACCATTATACACTACATATGAACCAATATTTAAAAAACGTGAAATGAAACTCTTACATGTTTGTCTTATATGTGCTATCAAACTCTAATAGCCATAACAATGTATGTATTAGTTGCATTAAGTGAGGATGTGAAATATGCCTTATTATACTGACATTTGCCTCATCCACCCACTTCAAATGCATTAATATGCTATGATTTACAATAGCATTTTGTAAGTCATTTGTCATACTATATTCAGATTTACTCAATCTCCCTTCAAAAGCATATCCTTCAAGATACAAGCCTAAAGAGTGGTTATGTATTCTGTCATTTGTGTAACTCCTAATAACTATCGATTGTACTATTTCCTATCAATAAAAATAGACATTGGACCTTCTTAGTGTCTTTCCACTTATTATTTTCAACATAAATATTTTTACTTAACTTATATTTGTCACTCCTTTCATACTCAAGTCATACCTTATCTTACTTATTACGCCTTCACTCTTCAAATAAAGAATAACAATAAAAATATTATGCTTCTTCATAATATTTCTTACATACTCAATAAGTTTATTATGACTCCTAAACATATCCTCTCTCACAAACATGAGTGAATAGTCAAATTCATCACCATCCACTACACTATACTAACTTCAATTATCCTTAGTCTTGGTATAATAAGGACTTTGATCAATCATCATTTTTTTTTAATTGATTCTATCATAAGTGATTTCGCTCGTGTTATTTATAATTCTACAATACATAAAGAGATATAAGGTTCGGAACATATATACACATATAACATGAGAAACATAACTTAGGCACATCTCTCGTTTGATAGAGATGTGGCCTAGGCAATCTCTCCTTATAGAGAGAGGCGGCTCAACCACGACTCCTCTTCAGGAAGAGATGCACAGTAGTCATGTCTCTCCTTTAAGAAAGACACTCATGTACCACATTTTAAATTGAAAATCTGATGAGTGTATCCTTCGACCCAAAACCATGAAACATCAATCAAAATAAAAAACACAATTATAATATAAACCTCAAAACTTCAAAAATATTTCTAAGAACCAACCCTTTAAAATCTTGGAAAATCCCAAAATCGGTTGGATCAATACCATTGAAGGTGTTTAATAGTATTGAAAATCGGGGAAGAAAGTCATTACATTTAGTTTTCTCCACTGTTTTGTTCCAATTTGATTTCTCAAGGACTTGAAGGTCGTACAATACCATTAAAGATGTTAAAAAGTATATTGTATCAAGACTTTTCCAACTAATATCTATTTGAACCATATGGTGGCTGAAATTAGCCAGATTTGTGATGAAAAATAGCTTGTGCTTTATGATTTTTGCCATCATTGTTTCCAGATGGGTTTTTCAGCCACTACGTGCCTAACCGGTGCCAATGTTGGTACTAATGTGCAGCTCTCATGAAGACTTTTGTTGATATCTAGCTTGGATTTCATGGCTAGAGTAGGGGGGGAACAATGTTCAAAATGAGATTTACATAGTTGTGACCTAGTTAAGGTTGGGTTAGATCGATCATGACCCAATTTCAAAAATTTTGTGATTCTAGAGTTGTTCACACTTGAATTCAAATGTGGTTTGAGCCGATGGACTCCTAGTGGAGTAACCTATGGTTTGTGTTTGATCAACGAGTAAATTAAAGTCAAATCCAAAGTGTCTCATTGCAATTGAGCTTATCATCGTCTAATAGATTGTAGTTAGCATTAAAGATTTATGGTAGTTATTGAAAGTAGGTCAACAAATGTATTTTTGAGCATTAAAGGCTATATGAAATATGTCCAAAAATGCTCTTTCCACATTATAATATTGGATGATCACCATTTACTTGATTTGAAAATTGGAATCAAGTTGATTAGTATGCATTTAGTTGGCTGCACCACCAGGCAATAATCATATGATAATCCTTAATTGTCAACACTAGCAATTGAACTTACCCCTAGAAGTTTGTCTATTGCTTTGTTCTTTACATATTCAATGTTTTATATCTGTGGTTTCATTACACCTTCTATTTGTATGCAATTTGAAACTTGTGATGATGCATATAAAATCTTAATCTTTATGCTAGGATGTGGATTTTTATAGAAAATATATTTGAGGAGAGAAGGAAGTGGTATGTAGATAATGCAATAAAGGAAAAAATGGTAGGAGTTGATGCAAGATGCGGATGCCACGCAAGCATGATCTATGAGTGATCTTTCAACGGGTTCTGAAATAAATGTTGAAAATAATCATGATGAACATAACGTCATAAGAAAAAGTACATGTAAATAAATGAAATGGTTGGTAAACCCTCACAAAAAGATAAAAGACACATATAATAGAGCTGGGTAAGCACTTTAAAATAATGGATATTTTTCATGTCTAGTAATGGCATTCCAAATTTTCCATTCATGGAGTACATATATGGTTATTAACATGACCTGGCCAAGAAGCTCTAAGTTGAGCTTCGTTGCCAATTCCAAAAGAGCCAATGTTCAAACCAGCTAGAAGATCCATAGGGACAGATTTGATTACGAAATATCCATATTAGGAGCTTGTAAACACCCAAAAATTTAATGTTTTCAAAAACTCCTGAATTTCGAAAACCAGTTTAAAGCCTTTATGGACCTTTAAATTCAAAAACCCCAAAATTTAAAAGTTTAAAGTCCTTTTGGGAATGTTTCAAAATAAAGGATTTAATTCAAGTTAAAAGCCCATGGATTTCAAAACAAATCAAATGAACAGGTGAGACCTGACCCAAATCCAACTCGAGATCAAGTCAAAAAGCGAAGGGTGGGCCAAGCCTATCTGGATAAAAGCGAGATTGAAGATTGAATCAAGTTCTCATTTTAAGGCGAGTTCAATTCCAAATGCAAAATGGAATCGAGACCCTGATGAAGCCATCAAGAATCAAGTGTCATATGAGACTAAAATCAAGGATCAGGCTTATCAACGATGGAATCAATATCCACTTCAAATATGGGATCAACTTCATCAAGTGCAAGCTCAAGGAAGGGTCGAGTGGATCAAACCAAGCATCAAATAAGCAAATCATAAGATCAAGCATTGGCCAGTTAAAAGAACTTGAGGGAACCTAGGCTAAGGCCGGGTTTACTTGGAGACTATCTCATATGGGACTGGTCCATTCCACACCACCACAAGAAGACCACCCAACCTTGAATTGGGGCTGGACCTAGGATCCAAACCCGCCCCAATGACCCATTCCCTTGGCCTATAAATGGGGCCAAGGGGGGGGGAGAAAGTGGGCCATGTTGGAGAAAGTGGAGCAAGGCTTGGGAGGTTGGACAAAGAGGAAGGTAGGGGCTGGTCTTGGGCTTAGCAAGGAGGTGTTGCACCAAGTTGGTCATGAGCTGCAAGGGAGTGAAGTAAGAGAGGGAGAGTGGGGTAGTTCTAGGTAAGGGCTGCACATTAGGCTTGAGTGAGAGTGAGGCATTCAAGGAAGAAGGAAGCCAAATTCCATACTTGGAATTTTTGGTATCTTGGCGAGAAAATCTGTAAGCATCTCTAAACTTTGATTCTAAACCCTTCTTCTCCTTTAATTAAATTAAAAAGGGGTTGTATTAATGGAGCACAGCCTCCCCCCAAGTTGTAATAGCGATTAGAGTGGCAGCAACTTCATTTCGTGTGAGTTTAATTCGGGATGTAGAGTGGTTGCAACTTCATTTTGTGTGAGTTTAATTTGGGATGTAGAGTGGCTGCAACTTCATTTTGTGTGAGTTTAATTTGGATGTAGAGTGGCTGCAACTTCATTTCGTGTGAGTTTAATTCGGAATGTAGAGTGGCTGCAACTTCATTTCGTGTGAGTTTAATTCAGGATGTAGAGTGGCTGCAACTTCATTTCGTGTGAGTTTAATTCGGGATGTAGAGTGGCTGCAACTTCATTTCGTGTGAGTTTAATTCGGATATAGAGTGGCTGCAACTTCATTTTGCATGAGTTTTAATTTGTGATGTAGAGTGGGTGCCATTTAAATTCGTGTGAGTTTGCATCATTACATTCATAAAAGCAGAAACAGGATTTCAGCATCTCTGCATATGTTCCTTTCTATAATTTTAATTTCTTGATGCTTGCTCCGATTAGACTGAAACTTGGCACACATAATCCACACACATTAGTCCACTCTAAATAAAATTTGTAAGATTTTTAGGGTCATCCAACCCCATGATAAAACTAGAAAAATACCAAAGCACTTTTTGAATACTTGTTGCACTGTTGGATTTCTTGAAACATAGGTTAGGTAAAAGTCCTATATCTCTGTCCATAGGAATCCAATTCATGTGATTTTTGGTGAATTAGAAAGACAACATCTAAATCTTTCCAACAACACTAAAATCATTAAATTCAGAATTCATATCATAGAGATACAGGCTCATCTTTGAGCCTCTATATTTCTAGGACAAAGTAATTTCGGTTTAGTGAGTCAGGTTTGTTCAAACATTCAATTTTGATTCAATATGTCTTCAAATTGAGATATGTAAAAGGCACATGGTTCTCCTACACTACTAGATTTGTCTGATAAAAGTTTGAGAATTTTTGGAGACCTGTAGTGTGTAGACACCGAAAATTTTCACTTACGGGTTCTTAGGCCTGAAGTGAACCTTTTCGCAATCTACATTCGCTTTATGGGCGTGCCAGCTAGTTTACTTTAACTAGCAAAGTATGTTTTGAAAAATAATCTGACTTTTGAAAGGCGATTGTAGGCAAGCGGGATTTTTACGTCGCAGACCTTCTTGTACCGATGCGCAAGGGTCAGTCTGTACGCTTAGAGACTTCGTTTTGAAAACAAGTTTAACTCAATATATCTTGAATGAAGAAGTGTTTAAAACCTTTAAAAAACCATGCATTTGGTCGATTTTGACTTTGTAAGGGTTGGACGACCATAAGTTTTTCAAATTTTAATCTACTTAGGCACGATGTGCATGCATCGAAATAACCTAAGTCTTGGCATATTTGCACGATTGATTCGGGTTGTTTTTGTATGATTTTCAGATTTTAGATCACGTGGATTTGCACGTGCCTAAGTCTTTCTTTTTATCCCTTTATGGGCCACCTAGGTGTGTGTTATGAACACTCCACTACATGGGGCGAATTTGAGCGGGAGTACGGGGCTTGCTTTGATGCAATATGCGTCCTACCTCGTGGTATGGCGTAGATGCAATGCAAACTCACGCAACTCCAAAGGGAAAACCCGAATTTAAAAGACAATGCCGAAGGGAAATTGCCGAAGGGAAATAACCGAAGGGAAATGACTTGTAAAGTAAATAGACGAAGGGAAATGACTTGTAAAGTAAATAGCGAAAGGGAAATGACTTGTAAAGTAAATAGCGGAAGGGGAAATATGACTATATCTTAAGAGCGGAAAGGCTCAATTGTGTAAGTGTGTGTCGTGTATATATTGAAAGACAACGCACACGACTTGAACCTTAAAACCCGAATCTTAAAGACGTAGCCGAAAGAAATACTTTATATAGAGTATATGTAGGGGCCCTTACTTGGGTCTTGCAAATAAGAGCGAAGGCTCAATGTGTGTGCGTGCTTGAATTGAAAGGCTTACACACACGACATGAAATGAAACCCAAATATAAATTGCAATATGCCTTGACTAAGGTCTTGGGAGTAAGAGCGAAGGCTCAATGTGTGTGCGTGTGGGAATGTAAAGACAACTCACACGACATAAATGAAACCCAAATATAACTGCAATAAGGCCTTTACTAAGGTCTTGGGAGTAAGAGCGAAGGCTCAATGTGTGTGCGTGTGGAAAAATGGAAAGACAACACACACGACTTAATTAAAAACCCCCTTGACTTAAAATATATAAATATAACTATATATTAAGGGCTTGTTAGGCCCGTGTGTGTGCAAAAAGTGTACGACTAAGAGCGGAAAGGCTCAAGTGCACGTGTGTGTGGGTGTGTCAAACCACGTTATTACAATCGGGAGGAGACGAAGCTCCTTTATTACAACCCCATATCAAAATTTAATTGAATATAAAGCAAGTTAATGTAATAGACCAAGTTTAGACACTTACAAATAGCTGGTCCATGTTCAACTTGCTTTCACGTGGGCTCACGGTTCACCTTGGGCAGCCAAGAGGGGGTTATCCTAGGGGGCTTTGAGGGAGGTTCTATGGGGCACGGTTAGGGCCTTAGGGGAACTAAGGTTCGGCCAAGACGGGGGCTGTGTAGGGTCTGTCCTAGGGTATGTCCTAGGGTGCAGGTCACGGCCAGGGTGCAGGTTAGGTCGGCAGGGGGGTGGTCAAGTCGGCTGGGAGGCAGTCGGGTCGGTAGGAAGCAGTCGGGTGGCTGGCGCGGCCGTTGGGCGCCTGGCGCAGCAAACGGGCGCCTGATGCGGCTGCAGTGGCGCGGGGCGCGCTGTGGCGCAGGACGCGCTGCGGCGCGGGGCGTGCAGGCAGCCAAAGGGCGCGGGAGCATCAGGTGAGGCGCGCGGCAGGGCGCGGCAGCGTCAGGGCTGCGCGGCAGGAAGCAGGGCGCGCGGTAGGCGTCCGGGGGTTTTGGTTCGTGGTTTGGGGGATGTTTTGAGGCGGTTGGGGTTAGGTTAGGTCTAGTTAGGGTTCAGTTAGGGTTAGGTTCAGTTGGGGTTAGGTAGGTTCGAACCTAGGCTAGGTTGGGGTTAGGTTTAGAGGGGTGTAGAGAGAATGGCTAGGTTAGGTTAGGCTTACCTCTTGGAGCCGGTCCTTCATGGCTTGAGCCCACGTCTCCATGGTTGCAGCCACTTGGTCCAGCCCACCTTGGTTGCAGCCCCTTGGTCTAGACCCACTTAGCCCACATGGCTTGAACCCACCTCACCCAATGAGCCCACATGGCTAGGTCTATCACTCCCTCTCTCTCCTCCCAAATATTTGCATGAACCCTTTACATGGACCCCCTCACCTCTATTTATAGAGATTTGAGGTGGGTCTTGGATTTGGGTTTGGGTCCATACCCAAATCCGAACACTATTTGGATCTGGATATTGGATCTCGGATATTTTGAGATCCATATCCGATCCAAACCCAATATTTTTATGGATACGGATCTGGATATTTTGGTCCAGATCCGATCCAATCCAAACACTATTTGGATCCAATCCAAATCCAAACACTATTTGGATCGACCCAAACACTATTTGGATTGGCCCAAATCCAAACACTATTCATTACATGGATTTGGATCTGGATATTTATGGTCCAGATCCAAATCAAAATTTCTTCGGACAGTCCTTCTTGGCTTCTCGAGGCGAACGATCTGTGCGGGCATTGGCTTCATCAGCGCTCCGTCTGGTGCTGGGTTTTCCCCAACTTTGTCGTCCAGACTTTGTCTCGCCGTTCTGGACTCCGTTGAGCTTTTCATCAAACGGGCTCAGCTTTCTTTTGTTTTTTTATCAGGGAGTGGCTTCTGAAGCTCTGGGCTTGAATCCTCTTCGGGCCTAGGGTCTTCTTTTGCCTTCTGTACCTGTTTTCACATTTCAAAACAGGTCATCGTTTTGGCTCAAACGAGCTTTTTGGTGTTTTGAGAGTTTTTGAAAAATAGAAGATTTGGGGTGTTTACAGATGCCCCTCTTTGGCATTATCCAAATGTATTTGGATAATGGCAAAGAAGAAACACCCCATTTTGGTTTTTCTCTCAAATTTTCTCGAGAATGCACCATTTATTTCGCAAAAACCCTGTTTTCTTTTCCACAGGTGGGGATTTTTAGCAAAAGGGGCTTTTCCTAGCTATTTTCCTATATGTATGGTCATACACGAATGACTCTTTGAATGCATGCATGAGAAAAATTTTATTTTTGGTTTTTGAGCCCGAAGAGAGCCTTTTGAGGCTGGTTGGTCCGAGCAGGTTTTTACCCATGTCTTTTTGACATTCGTGGGTTTTTCGAAAATTTCTTTTTGAAAAGGAACTCCTTTTAACTTGTATCGAAAAGGACTTCCATTTTTCATACTTCCCTTCATTCGGGTTTCAATACCTGCTACTCAGTAGAGGTTTTTGGGTAGGAAAACTTGGAAAACATTTCAAAGTTCCATTTCCTACAAAACAGAGTCGAGTTCTCAAACAAAATGAAATCCAAATAAGCCGATTTTATTCGTACTTTAGGATTTTCGCAAATTTGAATCTTTTTCCTTGGGGATAAACCGTAGGGATATGGGGAAGAGATACCATGGTCCCTTCTGAAGCGTCCCGTGGTTTTAGGCAAAGAATCGAAAAATCGCTCTTTGGAGCTTTGGCTTTTTTTTTCTTTTTTTTTTTTCATAGAGGGTCTCCCTTTGGGAGTATTTTTTCATTAATCCCTCTTTTCTTTTAAAGGAGAGCAGCTCTTTGGAGGAGTTTTTGTATTCCCTGTTTATGAAGGGAAGACCTCTTTGGGAGGAGTGTTTTTATATCTCCTTTTTCTTTTGAAACGAGAAGACCTCTTTCGGAGGAGTTTTTGTATTCCCTGTTTATCAAGGGAAGACCACTTTCGGAGGAGTTTTTGTATTCTCGATTTTTTTTTCTTTCTTTTGAAAATAGCCAATTTTCCTTTTTGGAGAGAAAGTAGGATGGGGGAGGGCTTATCCCTTTGGTTACTCGATTCAAACGAGATCGTCCTATTTCTTAATAGCATCTGCTATTCGAAAATATTTTGATATTTTGAACAAGGCTTAATCTTGTAAGCCAGGGTTCTTTGAAATATCGCCAATTCATTTTTGGAAGACTCTACTTTTCGAGAAGTATAGATTCCTCCATTCGGGGTTATACAATCTACTTCGATCCTTCTTTCAAGAAGTTTCAAAGGAGTTCGATTTTTTTCAAAATCTTTTTGAAAAAGAATTCAACATAAACCCTTTTGAATATTCGGGCATTTTCGGGGTTTTGCTAATTTCTACCCACAATATCAACAAATTACTAATTTTTGTTGCCCTTTTGAAGACATGGGGACATTTCTACTCGAGTTTGCCACCTTTTTGGGCTTTCTTCGGGGTGATATGATGCATGCTATGCACTCCATGTGATTTAAAATGGAAATACATGTTTTTATGCAACGATGAACACATGAAATGTATCTCACAAATCACGAAGGAGATGCATTCACTTATCCATGGAAGGTGTCTAGGGGCTGTGTTTAAAAATGCCCCTAGCTTGATGGGAATTTCGCATGGCCATATGGTGAAGGGCCATGGCTTTTCAAAGGTATTTTGGATGGACAATGGTATGTTCATGTCCATGCACTTCCATGGTTTTTCTAACATGATCATGATACTTTTTGCTCAAGGATGGGAAACATAACCAGCCCTAAGTGATCGTCGTGGCCATCAGGTTTTAGTTTTGACATGGTCTCCATATTTCATCGTGAGATTCATGATCTTTATCCTAACACAATTAAGGTTTTCATATAAACCAGAAGTTGAAGAAAATCTTTCCTTTCAAAGCCATGAAAGGTTTTTGTGAAATGTGTAACCCTTTTTCAAGATTCTCATTTCCTTTTAAAATTTGCCTTGAAGGTGTTGGTTTTGATTTGTATGGAGACATGCCTATGAAGGCTCGATACTTAGGGGGTCGACTCTTATTGCCCCTTTGATTTTGCAAAAACCCTGAATTCGATTTCTAGAATGATGTCTAGACTTGATGCATATGAATGATTTCAAAGTGTAATGCATGATGCTTATGCACATACTATGGGTTAACTTATTTCTAAAAGTCCCCAATTTTCCATAAGTTAAGGATTTTACGAAGTTCAGGAAGCTTGGAGGTGTTTATTCCTCCTTGCTTTGGTGATTCTCGAGCTTTTCATTTTTGAAAAAGCTCTAGGCAAAAGGGTGGATAAAACCAGCTTTTTGGACACTTGGTTTCAGGGAGTATATACAATTTTTGAAAGCATTTTTACAATTTTTCGAAAATGGGCTTTGTACATGGCCAAAGGCTTTTGAAACAAAATTTCTTTTTGGAATTTTCGTTTTTCCAAATGTTTTTGAGATTTTGAGAGTTTTCAATTTTTTTTTGTCTTTTCCAAAAGTAGGGATCTTCCATTGAACCTTCAAAGAAAACATTCATGAATCAGACTCTAATCAGATAGGTCTAAGACATGGGTTTCGGTTTTAGAGGTTCTACAGGGGCCCCTTGACCCAGATGGTCTTAGGTGGCGGCTCCGGTGGTATGGGTGGGTTGTAGCCCAGTCCATATTGTTCCCTATTGGTTTTAGGTAGGACAGGCTCAAGCCTACCTTGGTTTCAGGTTCCCAGGCCCGCGTAGGGTTTATATCCCATATTCAGAATCATGTTCCAAGACTTTTTGCTTTTCGAAAAGTTTTGGTATAAATCATGGTCTTGGAACATGGAATCGTCCATGTTGGGGACATATACCCTTTTGGATATCGGGAGTTTGGATTCAGGAGTGATGGAAGACTTGGGCTTCCATACAAACCTGGTTTGGGAGACTTTGCCCTCAAGGAAAGCCAAGCTTGGTTCCTTGAGGAGTTTTGGACATAGCAGGGTTATGGAAAACTTATGGTTCCATACCCCATTTTGGGAAAAATTTACTTCAAGGGGAGCCATGCAAGGTCCCTTGAAGTTTTTGACTTGGTCCCTAGGTTCAACTCGTGGTGCCCCTAGGGATTGATTTTTTTGTTTCAAAGCCATAGCCTTGGTTCCAGGGCACAAGACTAGGCTCGAAGAAGTGGGTTTTTCTATGGTAGGGTTATGAGCTCCTAAGATGTCGATGCATGCATTAGGGGTCTCCATGTCTACCATTTTCGGAACTTCTTTTTATTTTTGAAATTCCTTTGAATGGTGCGCGACAGTTGGCGCACCTTGAAAATCCTCAAGTTTTGGCACAGTTTGTGGGTTTGTGTGTGCATAGGGGTTATCCAATGCATCTGATGACCCTACATGAAGAAGAGAGTCTTGAGAAGGATGGGTTTCAGGCATACCTCTTTGTGGCTTGTCTACCTTTTGAGGGTGAGAGCAAGCCGATTTCCCAGGTAACTCTGTTTTGAGCCCCCGGGGTTTAACGAGGCGTTTCCTTTCGAAACCTTCCTGTTTTTCACTTTCGTTCCTTTGTAGGGTGTGGACTTCATGTCCCACTGTATGTGTGTGCCTAGATTTAGGACTTTTACTTGAAGTTTTCGAAATTCCAAAATTTTGTTTTTCAATTTTTTGGTCTTTTTCTAAATTTTCAAGATTTTTTTGGTTTTTTGAAATAGAAAAATCTTTTTTTGGTTTTTCTATGGATTTTGAAAAGCTTGAAGTTGTAGGAGTGGACGACTTATCCCTTTGCCGGGATTTGTCTTTAATCTCCAATTCCTCGTTGAGTTTGAGATCGGTTTTCAATTCACGATCTGTATGTGCCCTTGAAGAGCTGCTATGTGATCGATGGGCTTTAAGCTCCTTGCTTAAAGCATCCATCTTTTGAAATATTTTT
Organism: Brasenia schreberi; assembly: GCA_036023115.1. Lineage (NCBI taxonomy): Eukaryota > Viridiplantae > Streptophyta > Magnoliopsida > Nymphaeales > Cabombaceae > Brasenia > Brasenia schreberi. Next base: position 6,307,211 of record JAYKKT010000081.1, read on the forward strand.
TCAATCTCATCGAGCTCTCTTTGGGCTTTATCTGATTTGAAAGCCTCTTTTAGTTTACTCAATGAAGATTTTTGTAGCTTTTTATCCATTTTCATGCAATTTTCCTAAGTATGCACGATTTTTGAAAAAAACACTCTTTTTTTCGAAAATTTGAGTATAACTCGTTTGTTTGAAGTCTGCTTAAGTCCCGGGTCCCACCGGGCGTGCCAATCTGTAGACACTGAAAATTTTCACTTACAGGTTCCTAGGCCTGAAGTGAACCTTTTCGCAATCTACATTCGCTTTATGGGCGTGCCAGCTAGTTTACTTTAACTAGCAAAGTATGTTTTGAAAAATAATCTGACTTTTGAAAGGCGATTGTAGGCAAGCGGGATTTTTACGTTGCAGACCTTCTTGCACCGATGCGCAAGGGTCAGTCTGTACGCTTAGAGACTTCGTTTTGAAAACAAGTTTAACTCAATATATCTTGAATGAAGAAGTGTTTAAAATCTTTAAAAAACCATGCATTTGGGTGATTTTGACTTTGTAAGGGTTGGACGACCCTAAGTTTTTCAAATTTTAATCTACTTAGGCACGATGTGCATGCATCGAAATAGCCTATGTCTTGGCATATTTGCACGATTGATTCAGGTTGTTTTTGTATGATTTTCAGATTTTAGATCACGTGGATTTGCATGTGCCTAAGTCTTTCTTTTTATCCCTTTATGGGCCACCTAGGTGTGTGTTATGAACACTCCACTACATGGGGCGAATTTGAGCGGGAGTACGAGGCTTGCTTTGATGCAATATGCGTCCTACCTCGTGGTATGGCGTAGATGCAATGCAAACTCACGCAACTCCAAAGGGAAAACCCGAATTTAAAAGACAATGCCGAAGGGAAATAACCGAAGAGAAATGACTTGTAAAGTAAATAGCTGAAGGGAAATGACTTGTAAAGTAAATAGCGAAAGGGAAATGACTTGTCAAGTAAATAGCGGAAGGGGAAATATGGCTATATCTTAAGAGCGGAAAGGCTCAATTGTGTAAGTGTGTGTCGTGTATATATTGAAAGACAACACACACGACTTGAACCTTAGGTTTGGGTTTGGGTCCATACCCAAATCCAAACACTATTTGGATCTGGATATTGGATCTCGGATATTTTGAGATCCGTATCTGATCCAAACCCAATATTTTTATGGATACGGATCTGGATATTTTGTCCAGATCCGATCCAATCCAAACACTATTTGGATCCAATCCAAATCCAAACACTATTTGGATCGACCCAAACACTATTTGGATTGGCCCAAATCCAAACACTATTCATTACATGGATTTGGATCTGGATATTTATGGTCCAGATCCAAATCAAAATTTCTTCGGACAGTCCTTCTTGGCTTCTCGAGGCGAACGATCTGTGCGGGCACTGGCTTCATCAGCGCTCCGTCTGGTGCTGGGTTTTCCCCAACTTTGTCGTCCGGACTTTGTCTCGCCGTTTTGGACTCCGTTGAGCTTTTCATCAAACGGGCTCAGCTTTCTTTTGTTTTTTTATCAAGGAGTGGCTTTTGAAGCTCTGGGCTTGAATCCTCTTCGGGCCTAGGGTCTTCTTTTGCCTTCTGTACCTGTTTTCACATTTCAAAACAGGTCGTCGTTTTGGTTCAAACGAGCTTTTTGGTGTTTTGAGAGTTTTTGAAAAATAGAAGATTTGGGGTGTTTACATAGAGCATCTAGATCGACTTTAGAAATAAGCCCTAAAAACAAAAGACGAACGTGTTCATTTCAAAACATTGAATCAAAAGTGCACAAACCAAATTCTTTCAAAGTACTATTTGTTTACATGATTTGAAGTAAAACCTGTTTCAAATTGAAGTTTTCTAAGCACTTAAATTGACCCGTGAGCATTGGTACAAGAAGGTTTAAGCGAAAAGAGTCTGCTTGCCTACAATCACCAAAAGTCAGAAAATTGTTTAAGTCTTTGCTAGTTTATGTAAACTAGCTGGCACGCTCACGCAAGCGTAGATATGAAAAGATTCACTTCGAGTTCTCTATAGCTTGGGAGTGAAAATTTTTATGTCTACAGAATTGGCACGCTCGGTGGGACTCGGGTCTTAAGAAAACTTGAATTCAAAAAAGTTGAACTTCAAATTTTTTTTCAGGAAAACGTGTTTAACTTTCCTTGTGCAGTTGTAGGATTTTCCCAAAAACTCTTAATCATGTCAAGTTCAGATTCTCATGAAGTGTCCAGCCAAGCCTCATGCTCATCAAGTCTATTTTCTAAAAAGTTTTTGAAAACCCATTTCAAAAGCAAGAAAGGAGAGCTCAAAGACTTGTGAAAAGAATTTGAGGCAAGGATCGCCGCCCTTAGCCAAGAGGCCGAGGCGGTCGAGTCTTGCTCATCTCATGGCAAACAAGTCAAGGCTAAGAAAAAGCCAAGCAAGTCGAGAAAGCCCAAAAAAACCTCCATCGTGGAGGGGGACAAAGAATACGAATACTTCACACTGAAGGATCGAAAAGCCCTCCAACAACTATTGAGAGGCCAAGCAAAAGAGAAAAGATCGTATGCACTATTCGATTTTCTCCCTTCGGATTACCAAACGGATAGTGACGACGACATACCGAACTTCCATCGGTATGATGGTACGAAGGATCCTAGATCTCACCTGCAACTCTTTTCTCGCAGAGCCTACAAGAAAAAGAAGGACTCTACCAAAGTGGATCTATTGGTTCCCTCTCTTCCTTAAGGGAACTACATCAAAGTGGCTAGCCTCTAACGACTTGAGCCAATTCGCAACTTTTGAAGAGTTAGCGAATTGTTTCATGCAACGGTTCTCCCACAACGTGGAGGTGACACCTACTTTGAATACCCTTAGGGACACGAAACAAGCATTGAACGAGGATATCCATGCATTTATCGTTCGATGGAGGTCCCTCCTTGGGCAAGTAAGAGAGCCCATCTCTGAAGGATGCGCAGTAATGCTCATCCTTGAAAATTTCAAAACAGAGTTGAAAGCACTTCTTTCACTCCACGGAATTTCAACCTTTTACAAGTTAATCAAAAAGGCCTCCCTCTTCGAAGCCAACATGAAAAGGGGGTCTATGATGATCTGTGGAAAGGAAAAATCTTTTCAAAACCACGCTTTGAAAAACCCAGGACTTACGGGCTACCCGCTGCGGACAATGGGGCAAAACCCCAAAAAGTTGCAAATGTTCGAGTAGAATCGAGTTCGGTCGGCTCTTCAAAATCTGAACCTAATAATAAAAAGGTTCAAAAGTCTTTTGAAAAGAGGGAGTATACCCCGCTTGGGCAACCTATCTCAGAGGTCCTCGACCTCCTACTCGCCCAGGGAATGGTAACAATCAAGGCTTAGGGAACCAAAACCAGGGTTGCCTAGAGCCCATAGTGTCAAACCCTAACCCAAATCGGTATGGGGTGGGCTACACCCCATCCATACCCCCTGAACCACCACCCACGACCACTTGGGTCAAGGGTGTCCTAGAACCTTCTAACACCGAAACCTATGACTTAGACCTCTTGTTTAGAGCTTAATTCATGGTGTTTTCTTTGTAGGTTTGATAGAAGACCCCATCACATCCGAAAATCCAAAAAAACTGAAAATTTATAAAAACCAAAAACATTTAGAAAACCCCCAAAACCCAAAAACATTGGAAAATTTCAAAAATTCCAAAAAGAGTGTTATTTGCATTCCTTCTCCTCCCATTTCTTTGCAAAAAGCAAAAAAAATTGAAAATTCTCAAAAGTCCAAAAGAATATAGTTTTTATTCCTTCCTTGCCTTTACAAAAAGCCAAAAAAAATTGAAAAACCTAAAAATACCCAAAACCATGTCTTGTACAGTCCATCTCCCAAGGCCCATTTCGAAAAATCCAAAAAAATTGAAAAATGCCAAAATTCCAAAAAGATGGCCTTTGTGAAAAATCCAACTCCTTTGAAAATTGTAAATATTCCAAAATTGTGTGCTTTGCCTAGGACTTCCTTAGAACATAGAATTCTCGAGAATGATCAAAGCAAGGAGGAAGATCCCCTCATCCCTGAGGAGGATCAAGCCTCCGAGCTTCTTGAATTTCATAAAATCCTTGACTTAGAAAAACCTTCGAATTCCGTAGGAGGGGATTTTGTAGAAATCAACCTAGGGAGTGAGTCTAATCCTAAGCATATTAAGATAGGTGCATGTTTGCATGAACATGAAAAAGCATCATTCATTGCATTTTTGAAAACCTACATAGATGTATTTGCATGGACCTACGAAGACATGCCAGGTCTAGACCCAAAAGTTGTAGAACATTGTCTTCCCCTAGAACCGAATGCTAAACCCATAAAGCAAAAGCTTAGAAAAATCCATCCCAATGTCCACTCTCAAGTAAAAGAGGGTTTAGAAGATCTTTTAAAAGGCGGATTTATAAAACCCATTGCGTATTCTGTCTGGCTTTCAAATATAGTTGTGGTTTAAAAATCCAATGGAAAAAATCGGATTTGCATTGATTTTAGAAATTTGAACAAAGCCACTCCAAAAGATAATTTTACTTTGCCAAACATTGATTTGATAGTGGATAGCACTGCGAATCATAAAATGTTTTCTTTTATGGATGGCTATTCAGGTTATAATCAAATCAAGCTGGCACCAAAAGATCAGGCTAAGATTGCTTTTACTACACCTTGGGGCACATACTATTACACGGTTATGCCATTTGGATTGAAAAATGCCGGTGCCACATACCAAAGAGCCATGACTATTATTTTCCACGATCAAATTCATGAGCTCTTGGAAGTATGTGTGGATGGTCTTTTGGTAAAATCAAAAACCCGATGCACACACATTGATTCTTTGCAAAAGGTTTTCGACAGACTTAGGCTTTACAAAGTGAAACTAAACCCTCAAAAGTGTGTCTTTGGAGTGGAATCGGGTAAGCTTTTAGGCTTTATGGTGAGCCAAAGGGGGCATTGAAGTCTGTAAACACCCAAAATGGTGATGTTTTCAAAACCCTTGAATTTCAAAAACCAGCTTACAGTCTTTTTGAAAACCCAAAATTTTGAAGTTTAAACCTTTTTTGGAAAATATTTCAAAATAAAGGTTTTGAATTCAAATAAAAAAAAACCATGGATTTCAAAGCAGATTTAAACAGACAGGTGAAACCCGATCCAAAATCCAACTTGAGATCAAGTCAAAAAGTGAAGGATGGATCAAGCCTGTCTAGATGAAAGCTAGATTGAAGATCGAATCTTGTGTCCATATCGAAGCAAGTTCAACTTCAAAAAGGCGAAATGAAACCAAGACCCTGATAAAGCCATAAAAAATCAAGAACCGAGCCTATCAAAATGAAAATGAGAGTCCGCTTGAAAATTTGGGATCGACCTCATAAAAAAGAAGCCCAAGACGGGACCAGACGGATCAAATCAAACATCAAAAAGTCCTGAAAGCAAGAAATTGGCCGGTCAAAAGGACTGGGAAAAATCCAGCTTAAAATTGGGTCACCGAGGAATTGGAGCCCACTCAAAAACCATCCGTTTAATGCCTCAAAGAAGAACACAAAAGAAAAAAATTGGATTGGATATAGACCAAAGGATTCAGATCCATGTCCCACTAAAGATTAGATCGGGTTGGATCTAAGGATCCAAATCTGATCCAAAAGATCCACCCTTGGCCTATAAATAGGGCCAAGGGGTTCACGTGAACTCTCTTGGGAGTTTTGAAAAGGAGGAGAGAGAAGGAGTGGAAGTCAACAAAGGGGGATGCAATAAGGTGGCTCGACCTAGGACCCAACTGACCACAAGGAGGTGGAGCTCATGGCTACACCAAGTGGAAGTGGAGTCAAAGCTTGGGTTTTAACCAAGATGAGTGCCTAAACTCAAGGTTGGCCACGAGTGGAACGTGAACAAAGTGGAGGACCCGAATGCTTGGGCTGACCTTGGACTACACCATGGGAGGACCCGATTGACCTTGGACTACACCATGGGAGGACTCGGCTAACCTTGGATTGCACCATGAGAGGACCTAGGCGAGTGCAAAGAAACTGCATCAAGGGGCTAGCTGAACTAAACCTAGCTTGAAGACTTGGTGGCTGACCTTGGGCTGGCCGAACCTCACCAAAAAAGGGGCTAACCACCTTGAAGGACCGGCTACATCGAACCAAACCATGGTGGGTTGCACCTTGGAGGAACCGAGCTACAACCTAGGGCTGGCCAAACTGCACCAGCCGAACTCCACCATATGCACCAAGGCCCAACGAAGGTGGGCTTGAGCCAAGAGATTGGACCGAACCTAGAGAGAGAAGGAGCTCAAAGAAGGTGAAGCAAAGGGGCTGCGCCAAAAAGGTTAAAAAGCGAATGGGGAAAGCTTGTAAGTATTTTAAACTTCGATTTTAAACCGCTTTCTCCATTAAATTCAATTCAAAAAGGGGTTGTATTAATGGAGCAAAGTCTCCCCCCATGTTGTAATATTAGTGCATGAACACGATCACACCCATGTGCACTCGAGCCTTTTTGCTCTTTACACTCACATGCACTTGAGCCTTTTCGCTCTTAAATTGGTGGTTTGAACACGAGCACTCGAGCCTTTTCACTCTTTACACTTACGTGCACTCGAGCCTTTTCACTCTCTTAAGCTAAATATATATATTTTAATTTGTGTGAGTTTTACTTTCGTAAAAGTAGAGTGAAAGCACTTTCAATTCATGTGAGTTTTACTTTCATGGAAGTAGAGTGAAAGCACTTTCAATTCGCATGAGTTTTATTTTCATGAAAGTAGAGTGAAAGCACTTTCAATTCGTGTGAGTTTTACTTTCATAAAAGTAGAGTGGTTGCACTTTCAATTCATGTGAGTTTTACTTTCATGAAAGTAGAGTGAATGCACTTTAAATTCACGTGAGTTTTACTTCGAATGTAGAGTGGATGCAATTTCAATTCGGGTGAGTTCGCATCATCGTTCTCAAAAACCCAAAACAGAATTTATAGCATCTCTGCATCCGCTCATTACGGTAAATCGCTCGAATACTCGCTCCAACCATGCTAAAACTAGGCCACACATTCCACACACACATCAGGACTAAATAAATAAAACTTGCAAGAAACTTAGGGTCGTCCAACCCCGTAATAAAATTGGCAAAGAGTGCACGAACCAAATTCGTCAAAACACTTATCATTGGAAGTAAAACTTGTTTGAAAATCGAAGTTCCTAAGTGCTTAAACCGACCCTTGAGCATCGGTTCAAGAAGGTTTAAAGCGAAAAGAGTTCGCTTGCCTACAATCTTCAAAAGTCAGAAAAACGTTTAAAAACCTTCACTAGTTTGTATAAGCTAGTTGGCACGATCGCACAAGCGTAGGCACGAAAAGGTTCACTTCGAGTTTTGTAACTTGGGAGCGGAAATTTTCATGTTTACAAAGTCGACCCCTCTAAGTGTCGAGCCTTCATAGACATGCTTCCACCCTCCAACTTGACCCAAATCCGAAGCCTCCAAGGTTGCCTCCAAGCAATTAGGAGGTTTATTTCAAACTTAGCAATAAGATGCAAACCTTTCAACAAGCTTTTCATAAAAGAGGTGAAATTTGTATGAGACAATGATTGTCAAAAGGCTTTCGAAAGATTAAAAACTTATTTGGTAAATCCTTTGATTTTAAAACCTCGAAAGCAAGGAAAACCATTATTGCTTTACATTTCCATGCATACGAATGCATTGGGTGCTTTACTAGCCCAATATGAGGTTGATAGCCATAAAGAGTATGCTATTTACTACATTTCGAAAACTCTATTAGCATGTGAAATAAATTATCAAGCCATGGAAAAAACGTGCTTGGCATTGGTATGGGCTTGCCAAAAGTTTAGACACTACTTCTTAGATCATGAGATATGGATAGTGTTTAAGCTTGATCCGATCAAGCACTTATTTGAAAAACCTATCCTAACGGGTAGGATTGGTAAATGGCAGCTCCTCTTAATGGAGTTGTAAACATCCCGAATTTTCCAAAAAAATCAAAAAGTCTCAAAAACACAAAAAGCTCGTTTGAGCCAAAACGACAACCTATTTTAAAATGTAAAAATAGGTACAAAAGGCAAAAGGAAAGCCCCAACAAGAAGAGCAAATTGAGCCTAGAGTCTCAAAAGCCACCCCCTGTTTAAAAAATGGAAGAAAAAAGAGCCCGTTCGGACAAAAGCCCGATAGAAGGGTAGAAATGTAATTTGGGTCAAAGAAAAAGCACAAACCAGCTCCAAAATGCAAAAAGAAGCCCATTACCTAAGGAAGTCGATAGGAGTCTGAGACACGTCCCGTCAGAATGAAGAATAGAATCCGTGCTGCAATCTGAGTTCGATATCAATAGGAACCGACCAAAAACCAATACGGCGGACTGAAACGAACGCCGAAAAAGTCCTAAAAAGCATAACATCGGTTGGAAGAAAGACTTGGGGAAGACCCAGGCCAGAGTTGGGCGTCCGATGAATCGAAGCCCGCTCAAAACCGATGGTGAAAAGCACCAGAAAGGACCAGAAAACCAAGGAGTAGAAGAAAAGTCTGGATTGGGTCTGGACCCAAAAATATCCAGATCCAGATCCAAATTGTGTTTGGATTGGAGCTGGATCTCAAAATATCCGAGATCCAAGATCCGAGATCCAAACCCAAATAAATATTTGGACTGGATCTGGATCTCAAAATATCCGAGATCTACGATTCAGATCCACATAGAGGTTGGATTGGATCCAGATAGCCAGACCCAAATCCAAGACCCAATATCCAAGACCCATTTAAAACCTCTATAAATAGAGGTGCTGGGCTTGAAAAAAAGCAAGAAATGTGAGGCTCCAGGGACGCTCCTCACGTGAAATAAAGGGGGGGAAGAGAGAGAAAGGCCCTATTGGCCAAAAACGAATTTTGTTTGAGATGGCATTGGCCCATGGAGGCAAGGGCTGCACCAACGAATGAGCGTCTTCTTCAAGCTGGCTGGGAGTGGAGATCGTGGTGGAGCTTGGCGGCTTGAGTGGAGGCCTAGAGTGGTGCTGCACCAAGGTAGGTCCCCTAAGCCCTAACCTAACCCCTTTCTTCTCCTAATCCTCTAGACCACCCATCCTAGCCAAACCTACCCCTAAAACCGCCACCAAAACAGCCAAGTGGCCGTTTTTCACCAAGACTCCTACCTGTAGATGCGCGAAAATCCCCGTTCCTTTGCCTTTTTCTGGGCTCGGAGCGGATCCTCTCGTGTGTCTAAGGCCTATGTATGCAAATAGGGTGTGCCAGTTAGCTTACTTAAGCTAGCGAAGATATATTTAACACTGACTTCTAAACGTGGCGACTGTGAGCAAGTAAGCTCTTGTCATCGCAGACCTTCTTGCACCGATGCGCAAGGGTCAGTCTGTACGCTTTGCAAAAATCGAGTTTTTGGAGAGAAAGTCTACGAAGCGGTTCGAGGTGTCTATTTCGGGTCTTTAAAATGCGATTGCATGTTTTAGATCACGTGGATTTGCACGTGCCTAAGTCTTTTCTTTTATCCCTTTTCGGGCCACCTAGTTTGTGTGTTATGAACACTCCACTACGTGGGCGAATTTGAGCGGGGCTTGCTTTGATGCAATATGCGTCCTACCTCGTGGTATGGCGTAGATGCAATGCAAAACTCACGCTACTCCAAAGGGAAAACCCGAAATGTAAAGACAATGCTGAAGGGAAATAACTGAAGGAAAATAACCGAAGGGAGATATGTATATAGAATATGTATATGAGCCCTTACTCGGGTCTTGCAAATAAGAGCGAAGGCTCAATGTGGGTGCGTGCTTGAATTGAAAGACTTACACACACGACATGAAATTAAACCCAAATATAAATTGCAGTATGGCCTTGACTAAGGTCTTGGGAGTAAGAGCGAAGGCTCAATGTGTGTGAGAGTGCTTGAATTGAAGTACTACACACACGACATAAATGAAACCCAAATATAACTGCAATAAGGCCTTTACTAAGGTCTTGGGAATAAGAGCGAAGGCTCAATGTGTGTGAGAGTGCTTGAATTGAAAGACTTACTCACACGACATGAAATTAAACCCAAATAGTATAGGTCGCCCCTTACTTGGGTCTTTCAAATAAGAGCGAAAGCTCAATGTGTGTGAGAGTGCTTGAATTGAAAGACTTACTCACACGACATGAAATAAAACCCAAATAGTATAGGTCGGCCCTTACTTGGGTCTTTCAAATAAGAGCGAAAGCTCAATGTGTGTGAGTGCTTGAATTGAAAGACAACGCACCCAACTTAAGCAAAAACCCTTCGAAAATGAAAGTATATATATATACTTATGTATTATGGGCTGATTAGGCCCGTGTGTGTTCAAAATCGTGCACAACTAAGAGAGTGCACGTGTGTGGGTGTGCCAAGCCACGTTATTACAAGCGGGGGGAGACTATGCTCCGTTATTACAACCCCGTATCAAATTGAATCTCAAGCAAGTATACAACTAAAGACCGAGTTTAGGCACTTACGAGTAGCTGGTCCGTAGAGGCCTTGCTTGAGCGTGGGCTTGGCCTTCGCCTTGGGCTGCAAACGGGAGCTCCGCGAGGGTGGATGACAAAGGGTGCTGGCCGGCTGCAAGTGGGGCACAGGATAGGCGCCTCGAAGGTGACCGGCTGCAAGTGGGTGTCGCCTTGATGTGGCGAATTAAAGGGGCTGGCCAAGTGAGTGTGTAGGGTCACTAGGAGAGTCTAGAGTATTGGGGAGTATGGACCTAAAGGGAGCTTAAGGGAAGGCCGAATGGGAGTCTAAGGGGAAAAGAGATGGCTGGCCGGGTGTAGTTAGGGTAGTTAGGTAGTGGCCGATGGTTTAGGTTGTGCTAGGTTCGGCTAAGGGAGAATGGTGGCAGCGAAGGGCTGATGTGTAGGTGAGGTGATGGTATGGTGGGTGGCTAGGAATGGAGAGGGAGTAGGGAAGGATTTAGGTAGAGTTGGGGGGGTACTTATCGAATGGGGAGAGGCGATGGATGGAAGAGAGAAGCCGGGTGGCTGGGATGGAGAGCAAGCGGTGGCGTGGGATGGAGATGGTGGTGGTGTCCGGCTAGGAGATGGTGGTGGGATGGAGAGTCGGTGGCGGTGCAGGTGGAGCAAGTCGGAGATGGTGGAACTCGGCTGGGATGGGTGAAGCCACTAGATCCTCCCCAAAAACCCGCCCCAAAGGGGGGGGGGTTTAAATAGGGATGGGTAGGTCGGTTAGGGCTAGGTTTGGGGTAGTGGTTAGGTGGTTTAGGTAGGGTGGTATGTAGATAAGGTGGGCTGGAAAGGGTTGGGCCAGATATTTTGAAAACTAGTGGTTTGGGTAGGTTGTGGGCTAGGGGTGGTTTAGGGGTTTAGAGCTAGGTTAGGTGGTTGGGTTTTAGGGTGAGGTTTAGTGAGCTAGGTTAGGTGATTAGGCTAGGTTTAGGGAAATTAACCTAGGTTTAGGGAAGTGGGTTAGGTGATTAGGTTGGGATTAGGCCAGGATTAGGGAAGTGGGTTAGGTGATTAGGCTCAAATTAGGGGTGGATTAGGGGGGTAGGCTAGGATTAGGTGTTTTGGGTTAGGTTTAGGTGAAGGAGCTCCCTTAGCATGGCCCATAGACCTTAGCCACCTCATGTTGGTGCAGCCCTAGGTTAGGTTTTGGCTAAATACAAGCTTAAAACCCACTCAATTAGGCTAAACCACATGATTAAACCCAAACTTGACACACAAGTCAAGCTTAATTACAACCCTCTTGATATTTTCCATCCCCACTCTCTCTCATGCCCATGATCCCACGTGAATTTCAAGTGGGCCCCACCTCCATTTATGAGAAGGTGATGTGGGCCATGGATATGGATATTGGATTGGATCTTTGGATCCAAATCCAAATCCAAGTCCACATATGGGTTTGGATTGGGATCTGGATATATATGGTCCAGATCCAATCCAAACTGAACTCTGACTCCTTCGAGCTGGGTTCGAAATGGACGATTCGTGCGGGGCCTGACAGCATCAGTACTCCGTCTGCGTTGGGTCTTCGCCAACATGGTCATCCGCCTCCGTTTCTGCCTTCCGGAGATGACTTCAAATGATATTTTGATAGGAACAGGGTCTTGGACGTTCGAGATCCTGGGGGTATGGATGTGATACAAGAGTTGCTGTGCCGGGCTTGACGTGTGCTCTGGTTCCGGGCTCTTCTTGACATTGCTAGTCCTGCCTTGATTAGGCCAAGCTGCTTTGGGGTTTCAAAACGTGTTTTAAACGGTTTTTAAAAACTATATTATACATTTTTGAAATACAGAGTTTAAAACATATGTACAGGGTTGTCTGGAAGACTCCTGGGTTTCCAGACTCAAAATGGCCCTTTGGGGCTGCTTTTACAAAACCTGATTTGTTTAAGAAATTCATGGGATTTCGGGGTGTTTACAGATGCCCCTCTTTGGCCTTGTCCAAATCGATTTGGATAAGGGCAAAGATGACAAACACCCCTTTTAGTGTCTCCCTATATCTAGCCACGAAGAATATGGGATCGCCCCAATTTTAGCAAAATCTCAATTTACAAACTCTGGTAGGAGGAGATATCATGCCAAAGGGTCTTATTATGGAATCTGGTCCTAAATGGGATCATGTTCATGCAAGTACCATGCGTGGAATGCAAATGACATGGGTGTGGTGCCAAGAGTGGCGACCTCCCAGAGACCAGATGTGGTCGAACTCTAGAGACTTACAAGGTCTACTGCTCCAAGTGAGCAAATCCTATGCTGTTCGATGTTCGGTTTTCAAAACTTATTTACAAAAGCTATTTACAAAAGGGACAACTGTCTTGAGCCTCGATCCTAAGGATCTTGAGCTCTTCATGCTTGCCCTTGTTTGAGTCTTAACACTCGCTTATCTAGCGGAGGTTTTATAAGAAAACAAGCTTCATTTCAAATTCCTACGCCTTACTCGAAACGTCGAATTCTCAAACAAGATGAAATTCAAGTAAGTAAATCCTATTTTTACTTTAGGATTCCTCGAAATGAACCATGCTTTAGCTTGGGATAAGCCAGGGATGGGAAAGAGATACCACGGTCCCTTCTGAAGCGTCCCGTGGTTTGAGGCACAGAAGGCGGAAAACTGCTCTTTTTGAGCTTTTTGGCTTCTTTTTCCTTTTTTTTTTTAATAGAGGGTCTCCCTTTGGGAGTATTTTTTCTTTAATCCCTCTTTTTCATAAGAGAATCGATTTTTCTTTTTGAAGTCTGGTTTCTTTCTTTTGGGAAAGAGACTTTGAATGGGAAATTCCCTTTTGTTTTGGGCCTTTGTTTTCCTTTTGGAAGGAGAAGAGAAGAGGGGAGGACTTATCCCAAGCCTACACTCGATCCATTCCAGATCAGCCTATTTAGAAATAGCACGTACTACTTGCAAGTATCTTGCTATGTTGAACTAGGCCTTTCTTTGTAAGAAGAGGATTTTGAAATGGGACCATGATTTTGAAAACTCCACTCTTTCACAAGTGCGAATTCTCTCACTCAGGGTCACACGAGTTCGCCTTTGCACTTTATTCACATGTCTCAGGGCAGCTATCCCTAAAATTTTCGAAAACTGGAATTTAATCCAGATCCTACACATGATACTTCTTTAAGTATTGAATATTGATAGGATCTGCTAAATTCCTACCTTCTACATCGATCAACCAATACGAGTTGTTCGTAGTGGTTGCTCATACAACATAGGGTCCATCCCAGTTGGGGCGCCACTTGCCTAGGGGGTGTGGGCCACGATGGTGGATGGTTTTTAAGACCAGATCTCCCACTTCAAAGTGGCGAGGTCTCATGTATTTGCTATAATGTTGGGCTATTCTTTGCCGGTATGCACGAGCATGATCCATGGCAAGGAGTCGCCTCTCATCTAGCAAATCTAGTTCGGCCATCCTAGCATGCTGAAGCGTCTCTAGGGGGAGGTCGAGTGCTATGGATGTATGAAATGAATGCAGTTGAGTATGAATGGGAAGAATGGCGTTTGTGCCATAGACCAATTCGAATGGTGTGGCATTCGTGGGAGTCCGGATTGAAGTCCTATAAGCCCATAAGGCTTCATCCAGCTTCTCGTGCCACGTCCTACCCTTCTCTAAGGTTTTCTCAATGATACTAATGAGAGTCTTGTTTGTGAATTCGGCTTGGCCGTTGCCTTGAGGGTAGTAGGGCGAGGAGAAGTGGTGAGTTATGTCATACGTGTTGCATAACTTAACCATCCGCTCGTTCTTGAATGGGGTACCATTATGAGACACAAGGTCTCGTGGAACCCCAAATCGAGCCAAGATATTCCTCCGGATGAAAGCCACCACATGTTGCCCCATTACATTGGTTAGGGAAATGGCTTCCACCCACTTGGAGAAATACTCCGTGGCTGCTAAAATAAATCGATGCCCATTCGAGGCCTTTGGAAATATTGGGCCTACGATGTCAAACGCCCACATGGTAAATGGCCAGGGGCTGACAACGGAATGCAATGCAGATGAAGGGATATGAATGGCGTGCCCATGCACTTGACACGGATGACACTTCCTAACATGATCGTGACAATCCTTTTTCAGGGTGGACCAAAAATAGCCCCCTCTAAGTATTTTCATTGCCATCATGTTGGCATTAACATGACCTCCACATTCTCCATCGTGGAACTCATGCATCACTATCCTAGCCTCCTCTAGGTCGATACACCTAAGCAAAATGCCGGTAAAACTCTTTTTGTATAAGACCCCACCCAGAATGGTGTATCGGGTCGAAATCTTACGAATGAATGCCTTATCTTTGGATGTGGCATCCTCGGTAAATCCCCCATTTTCTAAAAATTGTTTTATGTCATAGAACCAGGGTTTTTCAATAGACTCTGGGTTGTTTTGGCAAATATCCAAGTCGTGTGTGGATGGGTGGGGCGCATGCCATATTTCTAAAGATCTGGTCCCTGAAATGGGATCGACCTTCAGGGCTGAACCCAAGGAGGAGAGGGCATCGGCGATGCCATTGTCCTCTCTTCCTACGTGTGTGAGTTTACACGACTGGAAGGATTGGACCAATCGAGTGGCCAACTCGTGATATGGAAGTAGTTTCTCATTACGTACTTGCCAAATTTTTAAAACCTGGTTTATGACAAGGAGCGAATCTCCAAAGACCTCGATGCATGATGCCCCTAGAGTTTTTGAAATCCTTAAGCCTTGTATGAGTGTTTCATACTCAGCTACGTTGTTGGAACATTCGAAATCTAAGCGGACTACTATGGGATTCTCGCCCTTTTCAGGGGAGATTAGGATGATCCCAGCACCAGCCCCTCGTTGGTTTCGTGCCCCATCGAAGTGCATCTTCCACACTTGGTTTTCGAAAGAGTTTGCCAAAATGTGGTTTTGAAAATGGTTTTGCAATATGCCTTCATCAGGCATTTCGACAAGAGTGGGATATGCGTCCTCTAATGGGAATTCAACCACGTAATCTGCTAGGGCTTACCCCTTAATGGAGATCTGGTGATGGTATTTCAGATCATACTCCATTAAAAGGAGTTGCCATTTACCCAATCTACCCGTGAGAATGGGTTTTTCGAACAAGTGCTTGATTGGATCAAGCTTGGACACTATCCAGATCTCATGATCCAAGAAATAGTGTCTGAACTTCTGGCAGGCCCAGACTAGGGCCAAGCACGTCTTCTCCATGGCTTGATAATTTCGTTCATAAGCCAAGAGAGTTTTCGAAATATAGTAGATGGCATACTCCTTATGGGTGTCATCCTCGTATTGAGCCAACAGGGCTCCTAAAGCGTTTACATGCACGAAGATGTATAATAAAAGCGGTTTTCCTTGCTTTGGAGGATTTAAAATAGGGGGATTAACCAAGTATGCCTTTAGTCTCTCGAAGGACTTTTGGCATTCGTCATCCCATAAGAATTTCGTACCCTTCCTCAACAGTTTGTTGAAGGGTTCGCATCTAGTTGCCAGATTCGATATGAATCGGCGCACGGATTGTAATCGACCCTGGAGGCTACGGATTTGGGTGAGATTGGAGGGTGGAGCCATGTCTATGATGGCTCGACACTTAGAGGGGTCGACTTCTATTCCCCTTTGGCTCACCATAAAGCCTAGAAGCTTCCCTAATTCTACCCCGAACACACATTTTTGAGGGTTTAGCTTTACTTTGTAAAGCCTAGGCCTTTCGAAAATCTTTTGTAAACATTCGATATGGGTGCATCGGGTTTTGGATTTTGCCAAGAGATCATCTACATACACTTCTACAAGCTCATGAATTTGATCATGGAAGATCGTGTTCATGGCTCGTTGGTATGTTGCGCCGGCATTTTTCAAACCAAAGGGCATGACTGTATAGCAGTACGTGTCCCATGGGGTTGTGAAGGCGGTCTTACCCTGATCTCGTGGACTTAGTTTGATTTGATTATAGCCTGAATAGCCATCCATGAACGAAAACATTTCATGATTTGCAGTACTATCGACTATCAAATCTATGTTTGGTAAAGGATAATTATCCTTTGGAGTGGCTTTGTTCAGGTTTCTGAAATCGATGCATATTCAAATTTTCCCATTGGTTTTTCGAACCACAACGATATTTGACAACCAATCAGAATACGCAATGGGTTTTATAAATCCGGCTTTTAGCAGATCTTCTAAACCCTCTTTGACTTGCGTGTGTACATTCGGGTGTATTTTCCTAAGCTTCTGCTTTATGGGTTTTACACCTACATCTAAGGGAAGACGATGCTCGACTATGCTGGGACCTATGCCCGGCATGTCTTCATACGTCCATGCAAACACATCTAAATAGGTTCGTAGAAATGCAATGAATGCTAACTTTTCAGTTTCATGCAAGCATGCGCCTATTTTAATGGTTTTGGGATTGGAATCTTCCCCTAGGTTCACCTCTATGAAATCTCCTCCTACTGATTGGGAAGGTCTTTCAAAATCGAGAATTCTATGAAATTCTGGGAGCTCAGAAGTGGGATCTTCCTCAAGGGGATCCACTTCTGGGCTTTGATCATTCTCGTAGGCTATAGACCTGAGGGAACTTGATGCGTGGTTTTCAAAATGACCTGGTTTTATACTTAGATTTTCAAGTGATTTCAAAATTTTTGGTCTGGCTATGCAGACGACGTTTCTTTCGAAATCCTTTTCTTTTGCTAAAGTCCTACCAGGAGCAGCTATGTACAAAATCTTTTTGGTATTTTCCAAATTTTCGATTTTTTTGGGTTTTTGTAAAACAAGAACTTTGGGAACTATACAAAGTACTCTTTTTTCGAGTTTTTGTTTTTCCATTGTTTTTGGTTTTCTTGTTTTTCGATTTTTTTTTATTTTAAGTTTTTCAAATGTTTTTGGTATTTTTAGAAAAGGGATCTTCCGTCATACCTACAAAGGGAAAACACTACGGGTTAGACTCAGAATAGGAGGTCTAAACCATAGGTTTCTTCTAAGATAGGCTCCGGGGCACCCTTGACCCAGGTGGTCATAGGGGGTGGCTTCGGCGGTATTCGGGGAGTATAGCCGATCCCATATCGGCTTGGGTTGGCCCTAGGCAGGATGGGCTCTAGGAGACCCTGGTTTTGTGTCCCTAGACTCTTGTAGGGCGTGTAGCCCATGTTCAATAACATGTTCCACGACCTTTTGTTTTTTGAAAAGATGGGATACAAATCGTGGTCCTGGAATTGTAAACACCCCGAAATCCCACGAATTTCTCAAAATCCATCTGGTTTTATACAAGCAGCCCCAAAGGGCCATTTTGAGTTTGGAAACCCAGGAGCCTTCCAAACAAACCCTGTATATATGTTTTAAACTTTATCTTTCAAAAACATATGATATAGCTTTTGAAAACCCTTTTAAAACATGTTTTGAAACCCCGAAGTGGCTTGGCCCGATCAAGACAGGACCAGGAGAGCCAAGAAGAGCCCGGAACCGGAGCACCTGTCGAGCCCGGCGCAACAACTCTTGCACCTGATTCACACCCCAGGATCTCGAACGTCCAAGACCCTGTTCTTATCAAAATAGCATTTGAAGTCATCTCCGGAAGGCAGAAACGGAGGCGGACGACTATGTTGGCGAAGACCCAACGCAGACGGAGTACTGATGCTGTCAGGCCCCGCACGAATCGTCCGTTTCGAACCCAGCTCGAAGGAGTCAGAGTTCAGTTTGGATTGGATCTGGACCATATATATCCAGATTCCAACCCAAACCCATATGTGGACTTGGATTTGGATTTGGATCCAGAGATCCAATCCAATATCCATATCCATGGCCCACATCACCTTCTCATAAATGGAGGTGGGGCCCACTTGAAATTCACGTGGGATATTGGGCATGAGAGAGAGTGGGGGTGAAAAATATCAAGAGTGTTGTATTAAGCTTGACTTGTGTGTCAAGTTTGGGTTTAATCTTGTGGGTTAGCCTAATTGAGTGGGTTTAAGCTTGTAATTAGCTAAAACCTAACCTAGGGCTGCACCAACATGGGGTGATCAAGGTCTATGGGCCATGCTAAGGGACCTCCTTCACCTAAACCTAGCCAAAAATGCCTAAACCTAGCCTAAACCCCTAATCCACCCCTAATCTGAACCTAATCACCTAACCCACTTCCCTAATCCCGGCCTAATCCCAACCTAATCACCTAACCCACTCCCCTAATCCTTCCCTAAACCTAGATTAATTTCCCTAATCCTAGCCTAAACCTAGCCTAAACCACCTAACCTAGCTCACTAAACCTCACCCTAAAACCCAACCACCTAACCTAGCCCTAAACCACCCTTAGCCCACGATTTTCCCAAACACCTAGTTTTAAAATATCTGGCCCAACCCCATCCAGCCCACCTTATCTACATACTACCCTACCTAAACCACCTAACCACTACCCACAACCCAGCCCTAACCGACCTACCCATCCCCTATTTAAACCCCCCTCATTGTGGGCGGGTTTTCCAAGTGGGAACCACTTTCCACTCCCAGCCGGGCCCTCTCCTTCTCCCATCTCTCACCCAGCCGTGGCCACTCCCCAGCAGCTCCAGCTCCTCCACCAGCCGCCACCTGCTCCGCCACCTTCCCTCTTCCGTCCACCACCACTGCCCCCCCAGCCGGACGCCACCATATCTTCCCAACTCCACCAGCCGACAGCCACCTTTGCCGCCCCTCCTTCCCATTCGGTAAGTCCCCCTAACTCCCTCAAAACCACTCTCTACCACCTCTCCACTCTTAGCCACCCATCTTCCCCTTAGCTCCACCTCTTTGCCGCCACCATCTAAGCCTAGCCGAACCTAGGATAACCCAAGTGGCTGGCCACTGCTTAGCCACCATCTCCCATTCGGGGTTTCCCCCCTAGGTGTCCTATTTGGCCGTCCCACTAGCTCACCTTTTAGGGCCAGTTTCCCTAAGTACCTAACTTCCCTAGTGACCCTAAGACCCACTTAGTCAGCCACTCTAAACTCCCTACTTGGAGGCGCCGCCTACTTGCCACCGGCCCCCTTCGAGGCGTCCATCCCGCGCCCCATTTGCAGCCGGCCAGCACCCTTGGTCACACACCTTCGCGGAGCTCCCGTTTGCAGCCCAAAGCCAAGCCTACGCTCAAGCAAGACCTCTACGGACCAGCTACTCGTAAGTGTCTAAACTCGGTCTTTAGTCATACGCTTGCTTGAAATTCAATTTGATACGGGGTTGTAATAACGGAGCCTAGTCTCCCCCCGCTTGTAATAACGTGGCTTGGCACAACCACACACGTGCACTCTCTTAGTCGTGCACAACTTTGAACACACACGGGCCTAATCAGCCCCTAATATATAAGTGTACGTATATATTTCATTTCCGAAGGGTTTTGTTTAAGTTGGGTGCGTAGTCTTTCAATTTAAACACTCTCACACACATTGAGCTTTCGCTCTTATTTGAAAGACCCAAGTAAGGGCCGACCTATACTATTTGGGTTTCATTTCATGTCGTGTGAGTAAGTCTTTCAATTTAAACACTCTCACACACATTGAGCTTTCGCTCTTATTTGAAAGACCCAAGTAAGGGCCGACCTATACTATTTGGGTTTCATTTCTTGTCGTGTGAGTAGTCTTTCAATTCAAGCACTTTCACACACATTGAGCCTTCGCTCTTACTCCCAAGACCTTAGTAAAGGCCTTATTGCAGTTATATTTGGGTTTCATTTATGTCGTGTGTGTAGTACTTCAATTCAAGCACTCTCACACACATTGAGCCTTCGCTCTTACTCCCAAGACCTTAGTCAAGGCCATACTGCAATTTATATTTGGGTTTAATTTCATGTCGTGTGTGTAAGTCGTTCAATTCAAACACGCACCCACATTGAGCCTTCGCTCTTATTTGCAAGACCCGAGTAAGGGCTCATATACATAAGATATATACGTATCTCCCTTCGGTTATTTCCCTTCGGTTATTTCCCTTCGGTTATTTCCCTTTTGTTATTTCCCTTCAGCATTGTCTTTACATTTCGGGTTTTCCCTTTGGAGTAGCGTGAGTTTGCATTGCATCTACGCCATACCACGAGGTAGGACGCATATTGCATCGAAGCAACCCCCGCTCGAAATCGCCATGTAGTGGAGTGTTCATAACACACAAACTAGGCGACCCAAAAGGGGATAAAAGAAAAGACTTAGGCACGTGCAAATCCACGTGATCTAAAAAAATGCAATCGCATCTTAAAGACCCGAAATAGACACCTCGAACCGTTTCGTAGACTTTCTCCCTAAAACTCGATTTTTTGCAAAAGCGTACAGACTGACCCTTGCGCATCGGTGCAAGAAGGTCTGCGACGACAAGAGCTCACTTGCTCACAGTCGCCACGTTTAGAAGTCAGTGTTAATATATCTTCGCTAGCTTAAGTAAGCTAGCTGGCACGCCCTGTTTATATACATAGGCCTTAGACGCACGCTAAGATCCACTCCAAGCCACGAAAGAGGCGAAGAGGCGGGGATTTTCGCGCGTCTACAGAGATTGGCACGCCCGGTGGGACGTGAGCCTTTTCAAAAAGTCGAGTTTACTTGTAGAAGTCTTGCGAAAATTTTATAAAGGTGTCGTTTTAACTTGTTTTCTTTGCTTTTACTTAGGAAATTTTGAAAAAGCTTGAAAAGCATGTCAAAATCCAATCCAAGTGAAGTGTCGAGCCAAGGCTCATGCGCATCAAGTTCTCACTCTAGGAGGATTTTCAAAAACAAAATAAAACTAGATGAAATCGAGGACTTGAGAAGGGAATTTGAGGCCAAAATCGATGCTCTCAGCCAAGAGGCTGAAGTAGGCGATTCGTGTTCATCAAACGGTGAACAAAGGCCTAAAAAGAAAATTGAAAAACCTCGCAAGCAAAAAGAGGCCTCCGTAATGGAAGGCAACCAATACCACGAGTCCTTCACACAAAAGGACCGTAAAGCCCTACAGCAGCTGCTGAAAGGGCAAAATAAAGAGAAAAGAAGCTACGCCCTGTCTGATTTCCTTCCTATGGATTACGAAACAGACAGTGACGATGAAATACCGAACTTCCATCGGTATGATGGCATGGGAGACCCTAGGTCTCACTTGCAGCTTTTCTCACGTCGAGCCCATAAGAAGAAAAAGGACTCGATGAAATGGGTGTATTGGTTCCCCCTATCCCTTAAAGGCACAGCTGCCAAATGGCTGGCTTCCTACGACTTAAGCCAGTTCGCTACTTTTGAAGAGTTAGCGAACTGCTTCATGCAAAGATTTGCACACAACGTGGAAGTCACGCCAACCCTGAATACCTTAAGGGATACAAAGCAAGGCATGAACGAAGACGTGCATGCCTTCATTATAAGATGGAGGTCTCTTTTAGGCCAAGTGCGAGAGCCTATATCCGAAGGATGCGCAGTGATGCTCATCCTGGATAATTTCAAAAGCGAGTTAAAAACCCTTCTCTCGCTCCATGAGATTTCAACTTTCCATAAGTTGATAAAAAAGGCCTCCCTTTTCGAAACCAACTTGCGAAAAGGGACATACGACCACTTATGGAAAGGAAGTGCCGTTCCCAAAACACGTGTGGAAAAGCCCATCGCATATGGGCTGCCCACAACGGACAAAGGGGCAAAGCCCCATAAAATCGCCAATGTCCGGGTGGATCCAGGCATGGCGGGCACTTCTAAAAATTTTGAAAAAATAGAAAATAAGAGAGAACGCAATTTTTCAAAACCAATTGAAAAACGGGAGTACACTCCGCTGGGGCAACCTGTGTCGGAGGTCCTAGACCTCCTACTTGCCCAGGGCATGATCGAACTCCCTGAAATCCCCGAAGGAGTCACGTCCAAAGGGGGGTATTTAAACCGATTTTGCAAGTATCATCGGCTCAAAGGCCATGATACCAAACGGTGCTTCTCTCTTCTAAATAAAATTGAGAACTTGATAGCGGAGGGCCGGCTCCAGGTCACTGCGGAATCTGAGCCACCTCAAGCTATCTTCAAGGAACCCTTTCCCAAACACGCCAGTGGCAGTGGGAAAGGAAAGGAGGTATGTACCCTCACCATTTCCAAGGAACTAGCGCGAAAGCCCGAACCTGGTCGACCTGCTTGTACGCCCATCCTTGTACTATACAAGAGGCCCGCCCAAGTCGTCATCCGGGGACCACCAAAAGTGGAAACCCCGACAAAACCAGTTTTGAAAATCCAAGGTTCTCCTCAGCTCATCCTTAGAGCCAAGTTTAGCGCGAACCCTAGGCTGGTCGTGGGGGAAGTCACTAGATCCGGGAGGATCTACCAACCCCCGCACCTTCAAGGTGCTCAAAAGGTGTGGTCAGTGTGCCTGGCCCCTCAAAAGCATGTATCCCTAGTGGTCTGCCAAAAGCAGATAAGGACAAAATCATCCTAAATCCTTATGATTTCGAAAACCACCTTTCAAAGATTCCTATTCACATGTCTATCCTAGAGCTTATCAAAACATCGCCTAGGCATAGACTTGTCTTAGAGAAAATTCTAGAAAGGGCCAAAGTTGATTCGAACATAAGTCCGGAGTCCTTGTCTGCCCAAGTGGCTTTGTTAGGAGCAAAATCGCCCATCACCTTTTCGGAAGATGATGTAGATAGACCCTACGAAACCCATAACCAGGCCCTGCATATCGAGGTGGTTCTAAACAACCACTCTCTGGACAGGTGCCTAGTCGATGGTGGAGGAGGGCTCAACATCCTTCCACTGCACGTGGCGTATAAAATTGGAGTCACCTTGACTTCAGTGAACCCAAGCCCCATCGTTATCACTGGATACGATGGGAATGCGTCTAGGCCTTTAGGATCCATCGAACTCCCAATGGAAACGGGAGGGATCGAACACACGGGGGTGTTCCATGTCTTGGACATCCACCCCCATTATAACCTGTTGCTGGGAAGACCCTGGATACACAGTTTGTGCGCTGTGCCATCCACCTTCCACAAATGTGTCAAGATCCCTTTTAGGGACCAAGTCGTAGTGATCCTAGGTGAGAGTCACCCACAACTTCAGGGGATCATAAACTCCCCTTGTTTATCAAGCTCCCAGGCCCATGAGGCTAACCTGGGGCAAATTATGGTTGAGCCACCTCGGCTCGTGTTGAACAACCCTAGGAAGGTTGTATGTGTGAAGGGGCCGCCCAAAGCAGGCCCCCTCCCGACTCTAATCCTCCTAGGAAAACCCAAACGTTCCCTATTTCCAAAACCCCTGGACAAAAGGCCCTACGAGCCTAATATGGACGATAGCATGTTCCAGGACCACGACTTGTATCCCATCTTTTCAAAAAACCAAAGGTCGTGGAACATGTTATTGAACATGGGCTACACGCCCTACAAGAGTCTAGGGGCACAAAACCAGGGTCTCCTAGAGCCCATCCTTCCTAGGGCCAACCCAAGCCGATATGGGATCGGCTATACTCCCCGAATACCGCCGGAACCACCCCTGTGACCACCTGGGTCAAGGGTGCCCCGGAGCCTGTCTTAGAAGAAACCTATGGTTTAGACCTCCTATTCCGAGTCTAACCCATAGTGTTTTCCCTTTGTAGGTATGACGGAAGATCCCTTTTTCTAAAAATACCAAAAACATTTGAAAACTTAAAATCAAAAAAATCGAAAAACAAGAAAAACCAAAAACAATGGAAAAACAAAAACTCGAAAAAAGTGTGCTTTGTATAGTTCCCAAAGTTCTTGTTTTACAAAAACCCAAAAAAATCGAAAATTTGGAAAATACCAAAAAGATTTTGTATATAGCCGCTCCTGGTATGACTTTGGCGAAAGAAAAGGATTTCGAAAGAAACGTTGTCTGCCTAGCCAGACCAAAAATTTCGAAATCACTTGAAAATCCAAGTACAAAACCAGGTTATTTTGAAAACCACACATCAAATTCCCTCGGGTCTAAAGCCCACGAGAATGATCAAAGCCCAGAAGTGGATCCCCTTGAGGAAGATCCCACTTCTGAGCTCCCAGAATTTCATAGAATTCTCGATTTTGAAAGACCTTCCCAATCAGTAGGAGGAGATTTCGTAGAGGTAAACCTAGGGGATGATTCCAATCCCAAAACCATCAAAATAGGCGCATGCTTGCATGAAACTGAAAAGTTAGCATTCATTGCATTTCTACGGACCTATTTAGATGTGTTTGCATGGACGTATGAAGACATGCCGGGCATAGATCCCAGCATAGTCGAGCATCGTCTTCCCTTAGATGTAGGTGTAAAACCAATAAAGCAGAAGCTTAGGAAAATACACCCGAATGTACACACGCAAGTCAAAGAGGGTTTAGAAGATCTGCTAAAAGCCGGATTTATAAAACCCATTGCGTATTCTGATTGGTTGTCAAATATCGTTGTAGTTCGAAAAACCAATGGGAAAATTCGAATATGCATCGATTTCAGAAACCTGAATAAAGCCACTCCAAAGGATAATTATCCTTTACCAAACATAGATTTGATAGTCGATAGTACTGCAAATCATGAAATGTTTTCATTTATGGATGGCTATTCAGGCTATAATCAAATCAAACTAAGTCCACGAGATCAGGGTAAGACCGCCTTCACAACCCCATGGGGCACGTACTGCTATACAGTCATGCCCTTTGGTTTGAAAAATGCCGGCGCAACATACCAACGAGCCATGAACACGATCTTCCATGATCAAATTCACGAGCTTGTAGAAGTGTATGTAGATGATCTCTTGGCAAAATCCAAAACCCGATGCACCCATATCGAATGTTTACAAAAGATTTTCGAAAGGCTTAGGCTTTACAAAGTAAAACTAAACCCTCAAAAATGTGTGTTCGGGGTAGAATCAGGAAAGCTTCTAGGCTTTATGGTGAGCCAAAGGGGAATAGAAGTCGACCCCTCTAAGTGTCGAGCCATCATAGACATGGCTCCACCCTCCAATCTCACCCAAGTCCGTAGCCTCCAGGGTCGATTACAATCTGTGCGCCGATTCATATCGAATCTGGCAACTAGATGCGAACCCTTCAACAAACTGTTGAGGAAGGGTACGAAATTCTTATGGGATGACGAATGCCAAAAGTCCTTCGAGAGACTGAAGGCATACTTGGTTAATCCCCCCGTTTTGAATCCTCCAAAACAAGGAAAACCGCTTTTATTGTACATCTCCGTGCATGTAAACGCTTTAGGAGCCCTGTTGGCTCAATACGAGGATGACACCCATAAGGAGTATGCCATCTACTATATTTCGAAAACTCTCTTGGCTTATGAACGAAATTATCAAGCCATGGAGAAGACGTGCTTGGCCCTAGTCTGGGCCTGCCAGAAATTCAGACACTACTTCCTAGATCATGAGATCTGGATAGTGTCCAAGCTTGATCCAATCAAGCACTTGTTCGAAAAACCCATTCTCACGGGTAGATTGGGCAAATGGCAACTCCTTCTAATGGAGTATGATCTGAAATACCATCACCAGATCTCCGTTAAGGGGCAAGCCCTAGCAGATTACGTGGCTGACTTCCCCTTGGAGGACGCATATCCCACTCTTGTCGAAATGCCTGATGAAGGCATATTGCAAAACCATTTTCAAAACCACATTTTGGCAAATTCTTTCGAAAACCAAGTGTGGAAGATGCACTTCGACGGGGCACGAAACCAACGAGGGGCTGGTGCCGGGATCATCCTAATCTCCCCTGAAAAGGGCGAGATTCCCATAGCAGTCCGCTTAGATTTCGAATGTTCCAACAACATAGCTGAGTATGAAGCACTCATACAAGGCTTAAGGATTTCGAAAACTCTAGGGGCATCATGCATCGAGGTCTTTGGAGATTCGCTCCTTGTCATAAATCAGGTTTTAAAACTGTGGCAAGTACGTAATGAGAAACTACTTCCATATCACGAGTTGGCCACTCGATTGGTCCACTCCTTCCAGTCGTGTAAGCTCACACACGTGGGAAGAGAGGACAATGGCATCGCCGATGCCCTCTCCTCCTTGGGTTCAGCCCTGAAGGTCGATCCCATTTCAGGGACCAGATCTTTGGAAATATGGCATGCGCCCCATCCATCCACACACGACTTGGATATTTGCCAAAACAACCCAGAGTCTATTGAAAAACCCTGGTTCTATGACATAAAACAATTTTTAGAAAATGGGGATTCACCGAGGATGCCACATCCAAAGATAGGGCATTCATTCGTAAGATTTCGACCCGATACACCATTCTGGGTGGGGTCTTATACAAAAAGAGTTTTACCGGCATTCTGCTTAGGTGTATCGACCTAGAGGAGGCTAGGATAGTGATGCACGAGTTCCACGACGGAGAATGTGGAGGTCATGTTAATGCCAACATGATGGCGATGAAAATACTTAGAGGGGGTTATTTTTGGTCCACCCTGAAAAAGGATTGTCACGATCATGTTAGAAAGTGTCATCCATGTCAAGTGCATGGGCACGCCATTCATATCCCTTCATCTGCATTGCATTCTGTGGTCAGCCCCTGGCCATTTACCATGTGGGCGTTTGACATTGTAGGCCCCATATTTCCAAAGGCCTCGAATGGGCATCGTTTTATTTTAGCAGCCACGGAGTATTTCTCCAAGTGGGTGGAAGCCATTTCCCTAACGAATGTAATGGGGCAACATGTGGTGGCTTTCATCCGGAGGAATATTTTGGCTCGATTTGGGGTTCCACGAGACCTTGTGTCTGACAATGGTACCCCATTCAAGAACGAGCGGATGGTTAAGTTGTGCAACACGTATGGCATAACTCACCACTTCTCCTCGCCCTACTACCCTCAAGGCAACGGCCAAGCCGAAGCCACAAACAAGACTCTCATTGGTATCATTGAGAAAACCTTAGATAAGGGTAGGAGGTGGCATGAGAAGCTGGATGAAGCCTTATGGGCTTATAGGACTTCCATCCGGACTCCCACGAATGCCACACCATTCGAATTGGTCTATGGCACAAACGCCATTCTTCCCATTCATACCCAACTGCATTCATTCCATACATCCATTGCACTCGACCTCCCCCTAGAGACGCTCCAGCATGCTAGGATGGCCGAACTAGATTTGCTAGATGAGAGGCGACTCCTTGCCATGGATCATGCTCGTGCATACCGGCAAAGGATAGCCCGACATTATAGCAAACACATGAGACCTCGCCACTTTGAAGTAGGAGATCTGGTCTTGAGAACCATCCACCATCGTGGCCCACACCCCCTAGGCAAGTGGCGCCCCAACTGGGATGGACCCTATGTTGTACGAGCAACCACTACGAACAATTCGTATTGGTTGATCGATGTAGAAGGTAGGAATTTAGCAGATCCTATCAATATTCAATACTTAAAGAAGTATCATGTGTAGGATCTGGATTAAATTCCAGTTTTTCGAAAATTTGAGAGGGATAGCTGCCCTGAGACGTGTGAATAAGGTGCAAAAGCAACTCGTGTGACCCCAAGTAAGAGAATTCGCACTTGTGAAAGAGTGGAGTTTTCAAAATCGTGGTCGCATTTCAAAATCCTTCATCTTACAAAAAAAGGCCTAGTTCAACATAGCAAGATACTTGCAAGTAGTACGTGCTATTTCTAAATAGGCTGATCTGGAATGGATCGAGTGTAGGCTTGGGATAAGTCCTCCCCTCTTCTCTTCTCCTTCCAAAAGGAAAACAAAGGCCCAAATCAAAAGGGAATTTCCCATTTAAAGTCTCTTTCCAAAAGAAAGAAACCAGACTTGAAAAAGAAAAATCGATTCTCTTATGAAAAGAGGGATTAAAGAAAAAATACTCCCAAAGGGAGACCCTCTATGGAAAAAAGGAAAAAGAGGCCAAAAAGCTCAAAAAGAGCAGTTTTCGCCTTCTGTGCCTCAAACCACGGGACGCTTCAGAAGGGACCGTGGTATCTCTTTCCCATCCCTGGCTTATCCCAAGCTAAAGCATGGTTCATTTCGAGGAATCCTAAAGTAAAAATAGGATTTACTTGCTTGAATTTCATCTTGTTTGAGAATTCGACGTTTCGAGTAAGGCGTAGGGATTTGAAATGAGGCTTGTTTTCTTATAAAACCTCCGCTAGATAAGCGAGTGTTAAGACTCAAACAAGGGCAAGCGCGAAGAGCTCGAGATCCTTAGGATCGAGACTCAAGACAGTTGTCCCTTTTGTAAATAGCTTTTGTAAATAAGTTTTGAAAACCGAACATCGAACAGCATAGGGTTTTTGCTCACTTGGAGCAGTAGGCCTTGTAAGTCTCTAGAGTTCGACCACACCTGGTCTCTGGGAGGTCGCCACTCTGGGCACCACACCCATGTCATCTGCATTCCACGCATGGTACTTGCATGAACATGATCCCATTTAGGACCAGATTCCATAAGTGAACCCTTTGGCGTGATATCTCCTCCTACCAGAGTTTGTAAAATTGAGATTTTGCTAAAAATGGGACGATCCCATATTCTTCGTGGCTAGATCTAGGGAGACATTAAAAGGGGTGTTTGTCATCTTTGCCCTTATCCAAATCTATTTGGACAAGGCCAAAGAGGGGCATCTGTAAACACCCCGAAATCCCACGAATTTCTCAAAATCCATCTGGTTTTATACAAGCAGCCCCAAAGGGCCATTTTGAGTTTGGAAACCCAGGAGCCTTCCAAACAAACCCTGTATATATGTTTTAAACTTTATCTTTCAAAAACATATGATATAGCTTTTGAAAACCCTTTTAAAACATGTTTTGAAACCCCGAAGTGGCTTGGCCCGATCAAGACAGGACCAGGAGAGCCAAGAAGAGCCCGGAACCGGAGCACCTGTCGAGCCCGGCGCAGCAACTCTTGCACCTGATTCACACCCCAGGATCTCGAACGTCCAAGACCCTGTTCTTATCAAAATAGCATTTGAAGTCATCTCCGGAAGGTAGAAACGGAGGCGGACGACTATGTTGGCGAAGACCCAACGCAGACGGAGTACTGATGCTGTCAGGCCCCGCACGAATCGTCCGTTTCGAACCCAGCTCGAAGGAGTCAGAGTTCAGTTTGGATTGGATCTGGACCATATATATCCAGATTCCAACCCAAACCCATATGTGGACTTGGATTTGGATTTGGATCCAGAGATCCAATCCAATATCCATATCCATGGCCCACATCACCTTCTCATAAATGGAGGTGGGGCCCACTTGAAATTCACGTGGGATATTGGGCATGAGAGAGAGTGGGGGTGAAAAATATCAAGAGTGTTGTATTAAGCTTGACTTGTGTGTCAAGTTTGGGTTTAATCTTGTGGGTTAGCCTAATTGAGTGGGTTTAAGCTTGTAATTAGCTAAAACCTAACCTAGGGCTGCACCAACATGGGGTGATCAAGGTCTATGGGCCATGCTAAGGGACCTCCTTCACCTAAACCTAGCCAAAAATGCCTAAACCTAGCCTAAACCCCTAATCCACCCCTAATCTGAACCTAATCACCTAACCCACTTCCCTAATCCCGGCCTAATCCCAACCTAATCACCTAACCCACTCCCCTAATCCTTCCCTAAACCTAGATTAATTTCCCTAATCCTAGCCTAAACCTAGCCTAAACCACCTAACCTAGCTCACTAAACCTCACCCTAAAACCCAACCACCTAACCTAGCCCTAAACCACCCTTAGCCCACGATTTTCCCAAACACCTAGTTTTAAAATATCTGGCCCAACCCCATCCAACCCACCTTATCTACATACTACCCTACCTAAACCACCTAACCACTACCCACAACCCAGCCCTAACCGACCTACCCATCCCCTATTTAAACCCCCCTCATTGTGGGCGGGTTTTCCAAGTGGGAACCACTTTCCACTCCCAGCCGGGCCCTCTCCTTCTCCCATCTCTCACCCAGCCGTGGCCACTCCCCAGCAGCTCCAGCTCCTCCACCAGCCGCCACCTGCTCCGCCACCTTCCCTCTTCCGTCCACCACCACTGCCCCCCCAGCCGGACGCCACCATATCTTCCCAACTCCACCAGCCGACAGCCACCTTTGCCGCCCCTCCTTCCCATTCGGTAAGTCCCCCTAACTCCCTCAAAACCACTCTCTACCACCTCTCCACTCTTAGCCACCCATCTTCCCCTTAGCTCCACCTCTTTGCCGCCACCATCTAAGCCTAGCCGAACCTAGGATAACCCAAGTGGCTGGCCACTGCTTAGCCACCATCTCCCATTCGGCCGATCCCCCCTAGGTGTCCTATTTGGCCGTCCCACTAGCTCACCTTTTAGGGCTAGTTTCCCTAAGTACCTAACTTCCCTAGTGACCCTAAGACCCACTTAGTCAGCCACTCTAAACTCCCTACTTGGAGGCGCCGCCTACTTGCCACCGGCCCCCTTCGAGGCGTCCATCCCGCGCCCCATTTGCAGCCGGCCAGCACCCTTGGTCACACACCTTCGCGGAGCTCCCGTTTGCAGCCCAAAGCCAAGCCTACGCTCAAGCAAGACCTCTACGGACCAGCTACTCGTAAGTGTCTAAACTCGGTCTTTAGTCATACGCTTGCTTGAAATTCAATTTGATACGGGGTTGTAATAACGGAGCCTAGTCTCCCCCCGCTTGTAATAACGTGGCTTGGCACAACCACACACGTGCACTCTCTTAGTCGTGCACAACTTTGAACACACACGGGCCTAATCAGCCCCTAATATATAAGTGTACGTATATATTTCATTTCCGAAGGGTTTTGTTTAAGTTGGGTGCGTAGTCTTTCAATTTAAACACTCTCACACACATTGAGCTTTCGCTCTTATTTGAAAGACCCAAGTAAGGGCCGACCTATACTATTTGGGTTTCATTTCATGTCGTGTGAGTAAGTCTTTCAATTTAAACACTCTCACACACATTGAGCTTTCGCTCTTATTTGAAAGACCCAAGTAAGGGCCGACCTATACTATTTGGGTTTCATTTCTTGTCGTGTGAGTAGTCTTTCAATTCAAGCACTTTCACACACATTGAGCCTTCGCTCTTACTCCCAAGACCTTAGTAAAGGCCTTATTGCAGTTATATTTGGGTTTCATTTATGTCGTGTGTGTAGTACTTCAATTCAAGCACTCTCACACACATTGAGCCTTCGCTCTTACTCCCAAGACCTTAGTCAAGGCCATACTGCAATTTATATTTGGGTTTAATTTCATGTCGTGTGTGTAAGTCTTTCAATTCAAACACGCACCCACATTGAGCCTTCGCTCTTATTTGCAAGACCCGAGTAAGGGCTCATATACATAAGATATATACGTATCTCCCTTCGGTTATTTCCCTTCGGTTATTTCCCTTCGGTTATTTCCCTTTTGTTATTTCCCTTCAGCATTGTCTTTACATTTCGGGTTTTCCCTTTGGAGTAGCGTGAGTTTGCATTGCATCTACGCCATACCACGAGGTAGGACGCATATTGCATCGAAGCAACCCCCGCTCGAAATCGCCATGTAGTGGAGTGTTCATAACACACAAACTAGGCGACCCAAAAGGGGATAAAAGAAAAGACTTAGGCACGTGCAAATCCACGTGATCTAAAAAAATGCAATCGCATCTTAAAGACCCGAAATAGAAACCTCGAACCGTTTCGTAGACTTTCTCCCTAAAACTCGATTTTTTGCAAAAGCGTACAGACTGACCCTTGCGCATCGGTGCAAGAAGGTCTGCGACGACAAGAGCTCACTTGCTCACAGTCGCCACGTTTAGAAGTCAGTGTTAATATATCTTCGCTAGCTTAAGTAAGCTAGCTGGCACGCCCTGTTTATATACATAGGCCTTAGACGCACGCTAAGATCCACTCCAAGCCACGAAAGAGGCGAAGAGGCGGGGATTTTCGCGCGTCTACAGGAACATGCTATCGTCCATATTAGGCTCGTATGGCCTTTTGTCCAGGGGTTTTGGAAATAGGGAACGCTTGGGTTTTCCTAGGAGGATTAGAGTCGGGAGGGGGCCTGCTTTGGGCGGCCCCTTCACACATACAACCTTCCTAGGGTTGTTCAACACGAGCCGAGGTGGCTCAACCATAATTTGCCCCAGGTTAGCCTCATGGGCCTGGGAGCTTGATAAACAAGGGGAGTTTATGATCCCTTGAAGCTGTGGGTGACTCTCACCTAGGATCACTACGACCTGTTCCCTAAAAGGGATCTTGACACACTTGTGGAAGGTGGATGGCACAGCGCACAAACTGTGTATCCAGGGCCTTCCCAGCAACAGGTTATAATGGGGGTGGATGTCCAAGACATGGAACACCCCCGTGTGTTCGATCCCTCCCGTTTCCATTGGGAGTTCGATGGATCCTAAAGGTCTAGACGCATTCCCATCGTATCCAGTGATAACGATGGGGCTTGGGTTTACTGAAGTCAAGGTGACTCCGATTTTGTACGCCACATGAAGTGGAAGGATGTTGAGCCCTCCTCCACCATCGACTAGGCACCTGTCAAGAGAGTGGTTGTTTAGAACCACCTCGATATGCAGGGCCTGGTTATGGGTTTCGTAGGGTCTATCTACATCATCTTTCGAGAAAGTGATGGGCGATTTTGCTCCTAATAAAGCCACTTGGGCAGACAAGGATTCCGGACTTATGTTCGAATCAACCTTGGCCCTTTCTAGAATTTTCTCTAAGACAAGTCTATGCCTAGGCGATGTTTTGATAAGCTCTAGGATAGACATGTGAATAGGAATCTTTGAAAGGTGGTTTTCGAAATCATAAGGATTTAGGATGATTTTGTCCTTATCTGCTTTTGGCAGACCACTAGGGATACATGCTTTTGAGGGGCCAGGCACACTGACCACCTTTTGAGCACCTTGAAGGTGCGGGGGTTGGTAGATCCTCCCGGATCTAGTGACTTCCCCCACGACCAGCCTAGGGTTCGCGCTAAACTTGGCTCTAAGGATGAGCTGAGGAGAACCTTGGATTTTCAAAACTGGTTTTGTCGGGGTTTCCACTTTTGGTGGTCCCCGGATGACGACTTGGGCGGGCCTCTTGTATAGTACAAGGATGGGCGTACAAGCAGGTCGACCAGGTTCGGGCTTTCGCGCTAGTTCCTTGGAAATGGTGAGGGTACATACCTCCTTTCCTTTCCCACTGCCACTGGCGTGTTTGGGAAAGGGTTCCTTGAAGATAGCTTGAGGTGGCTCAGGTTCCGCAGTGACCTGGAGCCGGCCTTCTGCTATCAAGTTCTCAATTTTATTTAAGAGAGAGAAGCATCGTTTGGTATCATGGCCTTTGAGCCGATGATACTTACAAAATCGGTTTAAATACCCCCCTTTGGACGTGACTCCTTCGGGGATTTCAAGGAGTTCTATCATGCCCTGGGCAAGTAGGAGGTCTAGGACCTCCGACACAGGTTGCCCCAGCGGAGTATACTCCCGTTTTTCAACCGGTTTTTGAAAATTGCGTTCTCTCTTATTTTCTAATTTTTCAAAATTTTTGGAAGTGCCCGCCATGCCTGGATCCACCCGGACATTGGCGATTTTATGGGGCTTTGCCCCTTTGTCCGCCGTGGGCAGCCCATATGCGATGGGCTTTTCCAAACGGGTTTTTGGAACGGCACTTCCTTTCCATAAGTGATCGTATGTCCCTTTTCGCAAGTTGGTTTCGAAAAGGGAGGCCTTTTTGATCAACTTATGGAAAGTTGAAATCTCATGGAGCGAGAGAAGGGTTTTTAACTCGCTTTTAAAATTATCCAGGATGAGCATTACTGCGCATCCTTCGGATATGGGCTCTCGCACTTGGCCCAAAAGCGACCTCCATCTTATAATGAAGGCATGTACGTCTTCGTTCATGCCTTGCTTTGTATCCCTTAAGGTATTTAGGGTTGGCGTGACTTCTACGTTGTGTGCAAATCTTTGCATGAAGCAGTTCGCTAACTCTTCAAAAGTAGCGAACTGGCTTAAGTCGTAGGAAGCCAGCCATTTGGCAGCTGTGCCTGTAAGGGATAGAGGGAACCAATACACCCATTTCATCGAGTCCTTTTTCTTCTTATGGGCTCAACGTGAGAAAAGCTGCAAGTGAGACCTAGGGTCTCCCATGCCATCATACCGATGGAAGTTCGGTATTTCATCGTCACTATCTGTTTCGTAATCCATAGGAAGGAAATCAGACAGGGCTGTAGACGCACGAAAATCCCCGCCTCTTCGTCCTTTTCAGGGCTTGGAGTGGATCTTCTCGTGTGTCTAAGGCCTTTGTATACAAATAGGGCGTGCCAGCTAGCTTACTTAAGCTAGCGAAGATTTTTTTAACACTGACTTCTAAACGTGGCGACTGTGAGCAAGTAAGCTCTTGTCGTCGCAGACCTTCTTGCACCGATGCGCAAGGGTCAGTCTGTACGCTTTGCAAAAATCGAGTTTTTTTTTAGGAAAGTATACGAAGCGGTTCGAGGTGTCTATTTCGGGTCTTTAAGATGCGCTTGCATATTTTAGATCACGAGGATTTGCACGTGCCTAAGTCTTTTCTTTTATCCCTTTTCGGGCCACCTAGTTTGTGTGTTATAAACACTCCACTACATGGGAGAATTCGAGCGGGGCTTGCTTCGATGCAATATGCGTCCTACCTCGTGGTATGGCGTAGATGCAATGCAAACTCACGCTACTCCAAAGGGAAAACCCGAAATGTAAAGACAATACTGAAGGGAAATAACAGAAGGGAAATAACCGAAGGGAAATAACCGAAGGGAAATAACCGAAGGGAGAGATGTATATAGATTATGTATATGAGCCCTTACTTGGGTCTTGCAAATAAGAACGAAGGCTCAATGTGGGTGCGTGCTTGAATTGAAAGACTTACACACACGACATGAAATTAAACCCAAATATAAATTGCAGTATGGCCTTGACTAAGGTCTTGGGGAGTAAGAGCGAAGGCTCAAGGTGTGTGAAAGTGCTTGAATTGAAGTACTACACACACGACATAAATGAAACCCAAATATAACTGCAATAAGGCCTTTACTAAGGTCTTGGGAATAAGAGCGAAGGCTCAATGTGTGTGAGAGTGCTTGAATTGAAAGACTTACTCACACGACATGAAATGAAACCCAAATAGTATAGGTCGGCACTTACTTGGGTCTTTCAAATAAGAGCGAAAGCTCAATGTGTGTGAGAGTGCTTGAATTGAAAGACTTACTCACACGACATGAAATGAAACCCAAATAGTATAGGTCGGCCCTTACTTGGGTCTTTCAACTAAGAGCGAAAGCTCAATGTGTGTGAGTGCTTGAATTGAAAGACAACGCACCCAACTTAAACAAAACCCTTTGAAAATGAAAGTATATATATACACTTATGTATTAGGGGCTGATTAGGCCCGTGTGTGTTCAAAATCGTGCACGACTAAGAGAGTGCACGTGTGTGGGTGTGCCAAGCCACGTTATTACAAGCGGGGGGAGACTATGCTCCGTTATTACAACCCCGTATCAAATTGAATCTCAAGCAAGTATACAACTAAGGACCGAGTTCAGGCACTTACGAGTAGCTGGTCCGTAGAGGTCTTGCTTGAGCGTGGGCTTGACCTTCGCCTTGGGCTGCAAACGGGAGCTCCGCGAGGATAGGTGACCAAAGGTGCTGGCCGACTGCAAGTGGGGCGCGGGATAGGCGCCTCAAAGGTGGCCGGTTGCAAGTGGATGTCGCCTCGAGGTGGGGGGTTAGAGGGACTGAACGAGTGAGTTTTTTTAGGGTCACTAGGGGAGTTGAGTGTTTAGGGAAACTGGACCTAAAGGAGAGTTTGTGGGAAGGCCGAATGGGACACCTAGGGGAAGGGTGATGACTGGCCGAATGAAGGAATAGTCGGTTGGAGTGGCCGACTAGGAAGATGTGGTGGTGGCGGGCTGCTAGAGTGACTAAGGTTGGAGTATGGGAAGGTAGCTAGTTAAAGTGCAGGGTACTTACCGAATGGGGAGAGGCGGTGGAAGGCAAGGAGAAGCCGGGTGTGGATGGGAGCTCGGCTGGTTCGATTGGGTGAAGGTGGTGGCGTCCGGCTGGGGAATGGTGGTGGATGGAAGAGGGAATGTGGCGGTGCAGGTAGAGCTGGTGGAGCAGGTGGAGAGTGGGGCAGGTGGAGAGTGGAGCAGGCGGGCAAGTGGAGAGTGGAGCCGGCTGGGCTGAGGTGAGGGCCTTCTACTTGCCAAACCCGCCCCCAAAGGGGAGGGGTTTAAATAGGGGATGGGTAGGTCGGTTAGGGCTGGGCTTGGGGTAGTGGTTAGGTGGTTTAGGTAGGGTGGTATGTAGATAAGGTGGGCTGGAAAGGGTTGGGCCAGATATTTTGAAACTAGGGGTTTGGGTAGATTGTGGGCTAGGGGTGGTTTAGGGGTTTAGGGCTAGGGGTGGTTTAGGGGTTTAGGGCTAGGTTAGGTGGTTGGGTTTTAGGGTGAGGTTTAGTGAGCTAGGTTAGGTGATTAGGCTAGGTTTAGGCTAGGATTAGGGAAATTAATCTAGGTTTAGGAAAGGATTAGGGAAGTGGGTTAGGTGATTAGGTTGGGATTAGGACGGGATTAGGGAAGTGGGTTAGGTGATTAGGTTCAGATTAGGGGTGGATTAGGGGTTTAGGCTAGGATTAGGCATTTTCAGTTAGGTTTAGGTGAAGGAGCTCCCTTAGCATGGCCCATAGACCTTGATCACCTCATGTTGGTGCAGCCCTAGGTTAGGTTTTAGCTAATTACAAGCTTAAACCCACTCAATTAGGCTAACCCACATGATTAAACCCAAACTTGACACACAAGTCAAGCTTAATACAACACTCTTGATATTTTCCACCCCCACTCTCTCTCATGCCCAATATCCCATGTGAATTTCAAGTGGGCCCCACCTCCATTTATGAGAAGGTGATGTGGGCCATGGATATGGATATTGGATTGGATCTCTGGATCCAAATCCAATTCCAAGTCCACATATGGGTTTGGATTGGAATCTGGATATATATGGTCCAGATCCAATCCAAACTGAATTCTGACTCCTTCGAGCTGGGTTCGAAACGGACGATTCGTGCGGGGCCTGACAGCATCAGTACTCCGTCTGCGTTGGGTCTTCACCAACATAGTCATCCGCCTCCGTTTCTGCCTTCCGGAGATGACTTCAAATGCTATTTTGATAAGAACAGGGTCTTGGACGTTCGAGATCCTGGGGTGTGAATCAGATACAAGAGTTGCTGTGCCGGGCTCGACGTGTGCTCCGGTTCAGGGCTCTTCTTAGCTCTCCTGGTCCTGTCTTGATCGGGCCAAGCACTTCGGGGTTTCAAAACATGTTTTAAAACGGTTTTAAAAGCTATATTGTATGTTTTTGGAAAGATAAAGTTTAAAACATATATACAGGGTTGTCTGGAAGGCTCCTGGGTTTCCAGACTCAAAATGGCCCTTTGGGGCTACTTGTACAAAACCAGGTTCGTTTTTTGGAATTCGTGGGATTTCGGGGTGTTTACATGGGCGTAGCTCTTTTTCTCTTTATTCTGCCCTTTCAGCAACTACTGTAGGGCTTTACGGTCCTTTTGTGTGAAGGACTCGTGGTATTGGTTGCCTTCTATTACGGAGGCCTCTTTTTGCTTGCGAGGTTTTTCAAATTTCTTTTTAGGCCTTTGTTCACCGTTTGATGAACATGAATCGCCTACTTCAGCCTCTTGGTTGAGAGCATCGATTTTGGCCTCAAACTCCCTTCTCAAGTCCTCTATTTCATCTAGTTTGTTTTTGAAAATCCTCCTAGAGTGAGAACTTGATGCGCATGAGCCTTGGCTCGACACTTCACTTGGATTGGATTTTGACATGCTTTTCAAGCTTTTTCAAAATATCCTAAATACAAGTAAAGAAAACAAGTTATAGTGACACCTTTTACAAAATTTTCGTAAGACTCCTACTTAAAAACTCGATTTTTGAAAGGCTCACGTCCCACCGGGCGTGCCAATCCCTGTAGACGCGCGAAAATCCCCGTTCTTTTGCCTTTTTCAGGGCATGGAGCGGATTCTCTCGTGTGTCTAAGGCATATGTATGCAAATAGGGCGTGCCAGCTAGCTTACTTAAGCTAGCAAAGATATATTTAACACTGACTTCTAAACGTGGCGACTGTGAGCAAGTAAGCTCTTGTCGTCGCAGACCTTCTTGCACCGATGCGCAAGGGTCAGTCTGTACGCTTTGCAAAAATCGAGTTTTTGGAGAGAAAGTCTACGAAGCGGTTCGAGGTGTCTATTTCGGGTCTTTCAAATGCGATTGCATGTTTTAGATCACGTGGATTTGCACGTGCCTAAGTCTTTTCTTTTATCCCTTTTCGGGCCACCTAGTTTGTGTGTTATGAACACTCCACTACGTGGGCGAATTTGAGCGGGGCTTGCTTTGATGCAATATGCGTCCTACCTCGTGGTATGGCGTAGATGCAATGCAAAACTCACGCTACTCCAAAGGGAAAACCCGAAATGTAAAGACAATGCTGAAGGGAAATAACCGAAGGGAAATAACCGAAGGGAGATATGTATATAGAATATGTATATGAGCCCTTACTCGGGTCTTGCAAATAAGAGCGAAGGCTCAATGTGGGTGCGTGCTTGAATTGAAAGACTTACACACACGACATGAAATTAAACCCAAATATAAATTGCAGTATGGCCTTGACTAAGGTCTTGGGAGTAAGAGCGAAGGCTCAATGTGTGTGAGAGTGCTTGAATTGAAGTACTACACACACGACATAAATGAAACCCAAATATAACTGCAATAAGGCCTTTACTAAGGTCTTGGGAATAAGAGCGAAGGCTCAATGTGTGTGAGAGTGCTTGAATTGAAAGACTTACTCACACGACATGAAATTAAACCCAAATAGTATAGGTCGGCCCTTACTTGGGTCTTTCAAATAAGAGCGAAAGCTCAATGTGTGTGAGAGTGCTTGAATTGAAAGACTTACTCACACGACATGAAATAAAACCCAAATAGTATAGGTCGGCCCTTACTTGGGTCTTTCAAATAAGAGCGAAAGCTCAATGTGTGTGAGTGCTTGAATTGAAAGACAACGCACCCAACTTAAGCAAAAACCCTTAGAAAATGAAAGTATATATATATACTTATGTATTATGGGCTGATTAGGCCCGTGTGTGTTCAAAATCATGCGCAACTAAGAGAGTGCACGTGTGTGGGTGTGCCAAGCCACGTTATTACAAGCGGGGGGAGACTATGCTCCGTTATTACAACCCCGTATCAAATTGAATCTCAAGCAAGTATACAACTAAAGACCGAGTTTAGGCACTTACGAGTAGCTGGTCTGTAGAGGCCTTGCTTGAGCGTGGGCTTGGCCTTCGCCTTGGGCTGCAAACGGAAGCTCTGCGAGGGTGGATGACAAAGGGTGCTGGCCGGCTGCAAGTGGGGCGCGGGATAGGCGCCTCGAAGGTGACCGGCTACAAGTGGATGTCGCCTTGATGTGGCGAATTAAAGGGGCTGGGCCAAGTGAGTGTGTAGGGTCACTAGGAGAGTCTAGAGTATTGGGGAGTATGGACCTAAAGGGAGTTTAAGGGAAGGCCGAATGGGAGTCTAAGGGGAAAAGAGATGGCTGGCCGGTTGTAGTTAGGGTAGTTAGGTAGTGGCCGATGGTTTAGGTTGTGCTAGGTTCGGCTAAGGGAGAATGGTGGCAGCGAAGGGCTGATGTGTAGGTGAGATGATGGTATGGTGGGTGGCTAGGAATGGAGAGGGAGTAGGGAAGGATTTAGGTAGAGTTGGGGGGGTACTTACCGAATGGGGAGAGGCGGTGGATGGAAGAGAGAAGCCGGGTGGCTGGGATGGAGAGCAAGCGGTGGCGTGGGATGGAGATGGTGGTGGCGTCCGGCTAGGAGATGGTGGTGGGATGGAGAGCCGGTGGCGGTGCAGGTGGAGCAAGTGGGAGATGGTGGAAATCGGCTGGACTTGGGGAAGGAAGGGACCTGGCTGGGATGGGTGAAGCCACTAGATCCTCCCCAAAAACCCGCCCCAAAGGGGAGGGGTTTAAATAGGGATGGGTAGGTCGGTTAGGGCTGGGTTTGGGGTAGTGGTTAGGTGGTTTAGGTAGGGTGGTATGTAGATAAGGTGGGCTGGAAAGGGTTGGGCCAGATATTTTGAAAACTAGTGGTTTGGGTAGGTTGTGGGCTAGGGGTGGTTTAGGGGTTTAGGGCTAGGTTAGGTGGTTGGGTTTTAGGGTGAGGTTTAGTGAGCTAGGTTAGGTGATTAGGCTAGGTTTAGGGAAATTAACCTAGGTTTAGGGAAGTGGGTTAGGTGATTAGGTTGGGATTAGGCCGGGATTAGGGAAGTGGGTTAGGTGATTAGGCTCAAATTAGGGGTGGATTAGGGGGGTAGGCTAGGATTAGGTGTTTTGGGTTAGGTTTAGGTGAAGGAGCTCCCTTAGCATGGCCCATAGACCTTAGCCACCTCATGTTGGTGCAGCCCTAGGTTAGGTTTTGGCTAATTACAAGCTTAAAACCCACTCAATTAGGCTAAACCACATGATTAAACCCAAACTTGACACACAAGTCAAGCTTAATTACAACCCTCTTGATATTTTCCATCCCCACTCTCTCTCATGCCCATGATCCCACGTGAATTTCAAGTGGGCCCCACCTCCATTTATGAGAAGGTGATGTGGGCCATGGATATGGATATTGGATTGGATCTCTGGATCCAAATCCAAATCCAAGTCCACATATGGGTTTGGATTGGGATCTGGATATATATGGTCCAGATCCAATCCAAACTGAACTCTGACTCCTTCGAGCTGGGTTCGAAACGGACGATTCGTGCGGGGCCTGACAGCATCAGTACTTCGTCTGCATTGGGTCTTCGCCAACATGGTCATCCGCCTCCGTTTCTGCCTTCCGGAGATGACTTCAAATGATATTTTGATAGGAACAGGGTCTTGGACGTTCGAGATCCTGGGGGTATGGATGTGATACAAGAGTTGTTGTGCCGGGCTTGACGTGTCCTCCGGTTCTGGGCTCTTCTTGACATTGCTAGTCCTGCCTTGATTAGGCCAAGCTGCTTTGGGGTTTCAAAACGTGTTTCAAATGGTTTTTAAAAGCTATATTATACATTTTTGAAATACAGAGTTTAAAACATATGTACAGGGTTGTCTGGAAGGCTCCTGGGTTTCCAAACTCAAAATGGCCCTTTGGGGTTGCTTTTACAAAACCAGATTTGTTTAAGAAATTCGTGGGATTTCGGGGTGTTTACACTAGCCTAGACCACCACCCTAAACAACCTCCCTAAACCACCTAAAGTTCAGCCAAGTGCTGGCCGAACTTCCCTTTGAAACAACCTAGCACGAGCTACCTTGGCTCGAGCTCTTTCCCTAAAAACCCACGGCCTGCACAAGTAGACCATGTCCCATTTTCTACCTAAGGTTTGGCCTGCCTTGAGGCGGACCATCTACCCTAAAAACCACCAAGCCACCGGCTGGGTTTTTCCTCCCCCACCCACCTAAAACAGCCTGGCCAAAGGTAGCCGGGCTTCCTTTCTTTTTCATCACAAGCTGGCCTGCCTTTTGGCAGGCCACCTAAACCTAAACACACGGTCAAGCCAAGCCGTGTGTTCCCCTATTTAAGACCATACCAGGCCTGCCTTAAGGCAGGCCTTTCATCCCCATAGGACCGGCCATTCGGCAGGTCACTCAAC
Organism: Brasenia schreberi; assembly: GCA_036023115.1. NCBI lineage: Eukaryota > Viridiplantae > Streptophyta > Magnoliopsida > Nymphaeales > Cabombaceae > Brasenia > Brasenia schreberi. Next base: position 6,349,119 of record JAYKKT010000081.1, read on the forward strand.
CAAAGCCTTACGGCCTGCCACAAGGCAGGCCATGTCCTATTATCAAGACCAAGGGTTGGCCGTGAACCAGCCCCTAAGCCATCTTGGCCAACCTTACTTAACCAAGTCTTAACCTTTGGTCGTGACTAGCCTAGGACAGCCAACACCTAACCTAGGACTCAGCCTCAACTCTACCCTAAACCAAGTTCACTCGAGCCACCTTTGGCTCGAGTCACACAAGTAAACCAAAGGCCAAGTGTTGGCCGAACCCTAGAGGAAATCACTTCACTCGAGCCACCTTGGCTCGAGTTTCACAAGACCTAAACCAAATCCTATCACTCGAGCCACCTTGGCTCGAGTCATGCCTAATGCCAACTCTATCCTATACCTAAACCAAGGCCAAATGCTGGCCTAATCCAAATTCAACCTAACTAAAACCCAAGGCCAAATGCTGGCCTAATACCAATCCTAAACCATACCTAAACCAAGGCCAAATGCTGGCCTAATCCCAACTCTAAACCTCACTAAAACCCAAGGCCAAAGGTTGGCCGAATCCCACACAAAAACCCTATCACTCGAGCCAAGGTGGCTCGAGTCTTACCTTGCCCAAACTGGCCCCAAGTAGCCCCAAACCCATTGTAGCTTGCAGCTCCCAGAACTCTAAGTCTCTCCAAGCTCTCAAGCTCTCCGGCTTCGCTCACACGTGCCCCAGACTCCATAAGGTTGATATCTATAAAGAGTATGCTATTTACTACATTTCGAAAACTCTATTGGCATATGAAATAAATTATCAAGCCATGGAAAAAATGTGCTTGGCATTTGTATGGGCTTGCCAAAAGTTTAGACACTACTTCTTAGATCATGAGATATGGATAGTGTCTAAGCTTGATCCGATCAAGCACTTATTTGAAAAACCTATCCTAACGGGTAGGATTGGTAAATGGCAGCTCCTCTTAATGGAGTTGTAAACACCCCGAATTTTCCAAAAAAATCAAAAAGTCTCAAAAACACAAAAAGCTCGTTTGAGCCAAAACAACAACCTGTTTTAAAATGTAAAAATAGGTACAAAAGGCAAAAGAAAAGCCCCAGCAAGAAGAGCAAATCGAGCCTAGAGTCTCAAAAGCCACCCCCTGTTTAAAAAATGGAAGAAAAAAGAGCCCGTTCGGACAAAAGCCCGATAGAAGGGTAGAAATGTAATTTGGGTCAAAGAAAAAGCACAAACTAGCTCCAAAATGCAGAAAGAAGCCCATTACCTAAGGAAGTCTATAGGAGTCCGAGACACGTCCCGTCAGAATGAAGAACAGAATGCGTGCTGCAATCTGAGTTCGATATCAATAGGAACCGACCAAAAACCAATACGGCGGACTGAAACGAACGCCGAAAAAGTCCTAAAAAGCATAACACCGGTTGGAAGAAAGACTTGGGGAAGACCCAGGCCAAAGTTGGGCGTCCGATGAATCGAAGCCCGCTCAAAACCGATGGTGAAAAGCACCAGAAAGGACCAGAAAACCAAGGAGTAGAAGAAAAGTCTGGATTGGGTCTGGACCCAAAAATATCCAAATCCAGATCCAAATTGTGTTTGGATTGGAGCTGGATCTCAAAATATTCGAGATCCAAGATCCGAGATCCAAACCCAAATAAATATTTGGACTGGATCTGGATCCCAAAATATCCGAGATCTGCGATTCAGATCCACATAGAGTTTGGATTGGATCTAGATAGCCAGACCCAAATCCAAGACCCAATATCCAAGACCCATTTAAAACCTCTATAAATAGAGGTGCTGGGCTTGAAAAAAAGCAAGAAATGTGAGGCTCCAGGGACGCTCCTCACGTGAAATAAAGGGTGGGAAGAGAGAGAAAGGCCCTATTGGCCAAAAACGAATTTTGTTTGAGATGGCATTGGCCCATGGAGGCAAGGGCTGCACCAACGAATGAGCATCTTCTTCAAGCTGGCTGGGAGTGGAGATCGTGGTGGAGCTTGGCGGCTTGAGTGGTGGCCTAGAGTGGTGCTGCACCAAGGTAGGTCCCCTAAGCCCTAACCTAACCCCTTTCTTCTCCTAATCCTCTAGACCACCCATCCTAGCCAAACCTACCCCTAAAACCGCCACCAGAATAGCCAAGTGGCCGTTTTTGACCAAGACTCCTACCCTAGACCACCACCCTAAACAACCTCCCTAAACCACCTAAAGTTCAGCCAAGTGCTGGCCGAACTTCCCTTTGAAACAACCTAGCTCGAGCCACCTTGGCTCGAGCTCTTTCCCTAAAAACCCACGGCCTGCACAAGCAGACCATGTCCCATTTTCTACCTAAGGTTTGGCCTGCCTTGAGGCAGACCATCTACCCTAAAAACCACCAAGCCACCGGCTGGGTTTTTCCTCCCCCACCCACCTAAAACAGCCTGGCCAAAGGTGGTCGGGCTTCCTTTCTTTTTCATCACAAGCTGGCCTGCCTTTTGGCAGGCCACCTAAACCTAAACACACGGTCAAGCCAGGCCGTGTGTTCCCCTATTTAAGACCATACCAGGCCTGCCTTAAGGCAGGCCTTTCATCCCCATAGGACCAGCCATTCGGCAGGTCACTCAACCAAAGCCTTACGGCCTGCCACAAGGCAGGCCATGTCCTATTATCAAGACCAAGGGTTGGCCGTGAACCAGCCCCTAAGCCATCTTGGCCAACCTTACTGTAAACACCCCGAAATCCCACGAATTTCTTAAACGAATCTGGTTTTATACAAGCAGCCCCAAAGGGCCATTTTGAGTTTGGAAACCCAGGAGCCTTCCAAACAACCCTGTATATATGTTTTAAACTTTATCTTTCAAAAACATATAATATAGCTTTTGAAAACCCTTCTAAAACATGTTTGAAACCCCGAAGTGGCTTGGCCTGATCAAGACAGGACCAGGAGAGCCAAGAAGAGCCCGGAACCGGAGCACCTGTCGAGCCCGGCGCAGCAACTCTTGCATCTGATTCACACCCCAGGATCTCGAACGTCCAAGACCCTGTTCTTATCAAAATAGCATTTGAAGTCTATTTCAAAAGCGAGTTAAAAACCCTTCTCTCGCTCCATGAGATTTCAACTTTCCATAAGTTGATCAAAAAAGCCTCCCTTTTCGAAACCAACTTGCGAAAAGGGACATACGACCACTTATGGAAAGGAAGTGCCGTTCCCAAAACACGTGTGGAAAAGCCCATCGCATATGGGCTGCCTACAACGGACAAAAGGGCAAAGCCCCATAAAATCGCCAATGTCCGGGTGGATCCAGGCATGGCGGGCACTTCTAAAAATTTCGAAAAAATAGAAAATAAGAGAGAACGCAATTTTTCAAAACCAATTGAAAAACGGGAGTACACTCCGCTGGGGCAACCTGTGTCGGAGGTCCTAGACCTCCTACTTGCCCAGGGCATGATCGAACTCCCTGAAATCCCCGAAGGAGTCACGTCCAAAGGGGGGTATTTAAACCGGTTTTGCAAGTATCATCGGCTCAAAGGCCATGATACCAAACGGTGCTTCTCCCTTCTAAATAAAATTGAGAACTTGATAGCGGAGGGCCGGCTCCAGGTCACTGCGGAATCTGAGCCACCTCAAGCTATCTTCAAGGAACCCTTTCCCAAGCACGCCAGTGGCAGTGGGAAAGGAAAGGAGGTATGTACCCTCACCATTTCCAAGGAACTAGCGCGAAAGCCCGAACCTGGTCGACCCGCTTGTGCGCCCATCCTTGTACTATACAAGAGGCCCGCCCAAGTCGTCATTCGGGGACCATCAAAAGTGGAAACCCCGGCAAAACCAGTTTTGAAAATCCAAGGTTCTCCTCAGCTCATCCTTAGAGCCAAGTTTAGCGCGAACCCTAGGCTGGTCGTGGGGGAAGTCACTAGATCCGGGAGGATCTACCAACCCCCGCACCTTCAAGGTGCTCAAAAGGTGGTCAGTGTGCCTGGCCCCTCAAAAGCATGTATCCCTAGTGGTCCGCCAAAAGCAGATAAGGACAAAATCATCCTAAATCCTTATGATTTCGAAAACCACCTTTCAAAGATTCCTATTCACATGTCTATCCTAGAGCTTATCAAAACCTCGCCTAGGCATAGACTTGTCTTAGAGAAAATTCTAGAAAGGGCCAAGGTTGATTCGAACATAAGTCCGGAGTCCTTGTCTGCCCAAGTGGCTTTGTTAGGAGCAAAATCGCCCATCACCTTTTCGGAAGATGATGTAGATAGACCCTACGAAACCCACAACCAGGCCCTGCATATCGAGGTGGTTCTAAACAACCACTCTCTGGACAGGTGCCTAGTCGATGGTGGAGGAGGGCTCAACATCCTTCCACTTCACGTGGCGTACAAAATCGGAGTCACCTTGACTTCAGTGAACCCAAGCCCCATCGTTATCACTGGATACGATGGGAATGCGTCTAGGCCTTTAGGATCCATCGAACTCCCAATGGAAACGGGAGGGATCGAACACACGGGGGTGTTCCATGTCTTGGACATCCACCCCCATTATAACCTGTTGCTGGGAAGACCCTGGATACACAGTTTGTGCGCTGTGCCATCCACCTTCCACAGGTGTGTCAAGATCCCTTTTAGGGACCAAGTCGTAGTGATCCTAGGTGAGAGTCACCCACAACTTCAGGGGATCATAAACTCCCCTTGTTTATCGAGCTCCCAGGCCCATGAGGCTAACCTGGGGCAAATTATGGTTGAGCCACCTCGGCTCGTGTTGAACAACCCTAGGAAGGTTGTATGTGTGAAGGGGCCGCCCAAAGCAGGCCCCCTCCCAACTCTAATCCTCCTAGGAAAACCCAAGCGTTCCCTATTTCCAAAACCCCTGGACAAAAGGCCCTACGAGCCTAATATGGACGATAGCATGTTCCAGGACCACGACTTATATCCCATCTTTTCAAAAAACAAAAGGTCGTGGAACATGTTATTGAACATGGGCTACACGCCCTACAAGAGTCTAGGGGCACAAAACCAGGGTCTCCTAGAGCCCATCCTTCCTAGGGCCAACCCAAGCCGATATGGGATCGGCTATACTCCCCAAATACCGCCGAAGCCACCCCCTGTGACCACCTGGGTCAAGGGTGCCCCGGAGCCTGTCTTAGAAGAGACCTATGGTTTAGATCTCCTATTCCGAGTCTAACCCATAGTGTTTTCTCTTTGTAGGTATGACGGAAGATCCCTGTTTCTAAAAATACCAAAAACATTTGAAAACTTAAAATCAAAAAAAAAATCGAAAAACAAGAAAAACCAAAAACAATGGAAAAGCAAAAACTCGAAAAAAGTGTGCTTTGTATAGTTCCCAAAGTTCTTGTTTTACAAAAACCCAAAAAAATCGAAAATTTGGAAAATACCAAAAAGATTTTGTACATAGCTGCTCCTGGTTTAACTTTGGCGAAAGAAAAGAATTTCGAAAGAAACGTCGTCTGCATAGCCAGACCAAAAATTTCGAAATCACTTGAAAATCCAAGTACAAAACCAGGTTATTTTGAAAACCACGCATCAAGTTCCCTCGGGTCTAAAGTCCACGAGAATGATCGAAGCCCAGAAGTGGATCCCCCTGAGGAAGATCCCACTTCTGAGCTCCCAGAATTTCATAGAATTCTCGATTTTGAAAGACCTTCCCAATCAGTAGGAGGAGATATCATAGAGGTGAACCTAGGGGATGATTCCAATCCCAAAACCATCAAAATAGGCGCATGCTTGCATGAAACTGAAAAGTTAGCATTCATTGCATTTCTACGGACCTATTTAGATGTGTTTGCATGGACGTATGAAGACATGCCAGGCATAGATCCCAGCATAGTCGAGCATCGTCTTCCCCTAGATGTAGGTGTAAAACCAATAAAGCAGAAGCTTAGGAAAATACACCCGAATGTACACACGCAAGTCAAAGAGGGTTTAGAAGATCTGCTAAAAGCCGGATTTATAAAACCCATTGCGTATTCTGATTGGTTGTCAAATATCGTTGTAGTTCGAAAAACCAATGGGAAAATTCGAATATGCATCGATTTCAGAAACCTGAATAAGGCCACTCCAAAGGATAATTATCCTTTACCAAACATAGATTTGATAGTCGATAGTACTGCAAATCATGAAATGTTTTCATTTATGGATGGCTATTCAGGCTATAATCAAATCAAACTAAGCCCACGAGATCAGGGTAAGACCGCCTTCACAACCCCATGGGGCACGTACTGCTATACAGTCATGCCCTTTGGTTTGAAAAATGCCGGCGCAACATACCAACGAGCCATGAACACGATCTTCCATGATCAAATTCACGAGCTTGTAGAAGTGTATGTAGATGATCTCTTGGCGAAATCCAAAACCCGATGCACCCATATCGAATGTTTACAAAAGATTTTCGAAAGGCTTAGGCTTTACAAAGTAAAGCTAAACCCTCAGAAATGTGTGTTCGGGGTAGAATCAGGAAAGCTTCTAGGCTTTATGGTGAGCCAAAGGGGAATAGAAGTCGACCCCTCTAAGTGTCGAGCCATCATAGACATGGCTCCACCCTCCAATCTCACCCAAGTCCGTAGCCTCCAGGGTCGATTACAATCTGTGCGCCGATTCATATCGAATCTGGCAACTAGATGCGAACCCTTCAACAAACTGTTGAGGAAGGGTACGGAATTCTTATGGGATGACGAATGCCAAAATTCCTTCGAGAGACTAAAGGCATACTTGGTTAATCCCCCCGTTTTGAATCCTCCAAAGCAAGGAAAACCACTTTTATTAAACATCTCCGTGCATATAAACGCTTTAGGAGCCCTGTTGGCTCAATACGAGGATGACACCCATAAGGAGTATGCCATCTACTATATTTCGAAAACTCTCTTGGCTTATGAACGAAATTATCAAGCCATGGAGAAGACGTGCTTGGCCCTAGTCTGGGCCTGCCAGAAATTCAGACACTACTTCCTAGATCATGAGATCTGGATAGTGTCCAAGCTTGATCCAATCAAGCACTTGTTCGAAAAACCCATTCTCACGGGTAGATTGGGCAAATGGCAACTCCTTCTAATGGAGTATGATCTAAAATACCATCACCAGATCTCCGTTAAGGGGCAAGCCCTAGCAGATTACGTGGCTGACTTCCCCTTGGAGGACGCATATCCCACTCTTGTCGAAATGCCTGATGAAGGCATATTGCAAAACCATGTTCAAAACCACATTTTGGCAAATTCTTTCGAAAACCAAGTGTGGACGATGCACTTCGACGGGGCACGAAACCAACGAGGGGCTGGTGCCGGGATCATCCTAATCTCCCCTGAAAAGGGCGAGATTCCCATAGCAGTCCGCTTAGATTTCGAATGTTCCAACAACGTAGCTGAGTATGAAGCACTCATACAAGGCTTAAGGATTTCGAAAACTCTAGGGGCATCATGCATCGAGGTCTTTGGAGATTCGCTCCTTGTCATAAACCAGGTTTTAAAAATTTGGCAAGTACGTAATGAAAAACTACTTCCATATCACGAGTTGGCCACTCGATTGGTCCAATCCTTCCAGTCGTGTAAGCTCACACACGTGGGAAGAAAGGACAATGGCATCGCCGATGCCCTCTCTTCCTTGGGTTCAGCCCTGAAGGTCGATCCCATTTCAGGGACCAGATCTTTGGAAATATGGCATGCGCCCCATCCATCCACACACGACTTGGATATTTGCCAAAACAACCCAGAGTCTATTGAAAAGCCCTGGTTCTATGACATAAAACAATTTTTAGAAAATGGGGGATTCACCGAGGATGCCACATCCAAAGATAGGGCATTCATTCGTAAGATTTCGACCCGATACACCATTCTGGGTGGGGTCTTATACAAAAAGAGTTTTACCGGCATTCTGCTTAGATGTATCGACCTAGAGGAGGCTAGGATAGTGATGCACGAGTTCCACGATGGAGAATGTGGAGGTCATGTTAATGCCAACATGATGGCAATGAAAATACTTAGAGGGGGTTATTTCTGGTCCACCCTGAAAAAGGATTGTCACGATCATGTTAGGAAGTGTCATCCATGTCAAGTACATGGGCACGCCATTCATATCCCTTCATCTGCATTGCATTCCGTGGTCAGCCCCTGGCCATTTACCATGTGGGCGTTTGACATTGTAGGCCCCATATTTCCAAAGGCCTCGAATGGGCATCGTTTTATTTTAGCAGCCACGGAGTATTTCTCCAAATGGGTGGAAGCCATTTCCCTAACGAATGTGATGGGGCAACATGTGGTGGCTTTCATCCGGAGGAATATCTTGGCTCGATTTGGGGTTCCACGAGACCTTGTGTCTGATAATGGTACCCCATTCAAGAACGAGCGGATGGTTAAGTTGTGCAACACGTATGGCATAACTCACCACTTCTCCTCGCCCTACTACCCTCAAGGCAACACGTATGGTACCCCAACTGGGATGGACCCTATGTTGTGCGAGCAACCACTACGAACAATTCGTATTGGTTGATCGATGTAGAAGGTAGGAATTTAGCAGATCCTATCAATATTCAATACTTAAAGAAGTATCATGTGTAGGATCTGGATTAAATTCCAGTTTTCGAAAATTTTAGAGGGATAGCTGCCCTGAGACATGTGAATAAGGTGCAAAGGCGAACTCGTGTGACCCTAAGTAAGAGAATTCGCACTTGTGAAAAAGTGGAGTTTTCAAAATCGTGGTTGCATTTCAAAATCCTTCGTTTTACAAAGAAAGGCCTAGTTCAACATAGCAAGATACTTGCAAGTAGTACGTGCTATTTCTAAATAGGCTGATCTGGAATGGATCGAGTGTAGGCTTGGGATAAGTCCTCCCCTCTTCTTTTCTCCTTCCAAAAGGAAAACAAAAGGAAAATAAAGGCCCAAATCAAAAGGGAATTTCCCATTTAAAGTCTCTTTCCAAAAGAAAGAAACCAGACTTGAAAAAGAAAAATCGATTCTCTTATAAAAAGAGGGATTAAAGAAAAAATACTCCCAAAGGGAGACCCTCTATGAAAAAAAGGAAAAAGAGGCCAAAAAGCTCAAAAAGAGCAGTTTTCCGCCTTCTATGCCTTAAACCACGGGACGCTTCAGAAGGGACCGTGGTATCTCTTTCCCATCCCTGGCTTATCCCAAGCTAAACATGGTTCATTTCGAGGAATCCTAAAGTAAAAATAGGATTTACTTACTTGAATTTCATCTTGTTTGAGAATTCGACCTTTCGAGTAAGGCGTAGGAATTTGAAATGAGGCTTGTTTTCTTATAAAACCTCCGCTAGATAAGCGAGTGTTAAGACTCAAACAAGGGCAAGCGCGAAGAGCTCGAGATCCTTAGGATCGAGGCTCAAGACAGTTGTCCCTTTTTGTAAATAGCTTTTGTAAATAAGTTTTGAAAACCGAACATCGAACAGCATAGGATTTTGCTCACTTGAAGCAGTAGGCCTTGTAAGTCTCTAGAGTTCGACCACACCTGGTCTCTGGGAGGTCGCCACTCTTGGCACCACACCCATGTCATTTGCATTCCACGCATGGTACTTGCATGAACATGATCCCATTTAGGACCGGATTCCATAGTATAACCCTTTGGCGTGGTATCTCCTCCTACCAGAGTTTGTAAAATTGAGATTTTTGCTAAAAGGGGACGATCCCATATTCTTCGTGGCTAGATCTAGGGAGACATTAAAAGGGGTGTTTGTCATCTTTGCCCTTATCCAAATCTATTTGGACAAGGCCAAAGAGGGGCATCTGTAAACACCCCGAAATCCCACGAATTTCTTAAACGAATCTGGTTTTATACAAGCAGCCCCAAAGGGCCATTTTGAGTTTGGAAACCCAGGAGCCTTCCAAACAACCCTGTATATATATGTTTTAAACTTTATCTTTCAAAAACATATAATATAGCTTTTGAAAACCCTTCTAAAACATGTTTGAAACCCCGAAGTGGCTTGGCCTGATCAAGACAGGACCAGGAGAGCCAAGAAGAGCCCGGAACCGGAGCACCTGTCGAGCCCGGCGCAGCAACTCTTGCATCTGATTCACACCCCAGGATCTCGAACGTCCAAGACCCTGTTCTTATCAAAATAGCATTTGAAGTCATCTCCGGAAGGCAGAAACGGAGGCGGACGACTATGTTGGCGAAGACCCAACGCAGACGGAGTACTGATGCTGTCAGGCCCCGCACGAATCGTCCGTTTCGAACCCAGCTCGAAGGAGTCAGAGTTCAGTTTGGATTGGATCTGGACCATATATATCCAGATCCCAATCCAAACCCATATGTGGACTTGGATTTGGATTTGGATCCAGAGATCCAATCCAATATCCATATCCATGGCCCACATCACCTTCTCATAAATGGAGGTGGGGCCCACTTGAAATTCACGTGGGATATTGGGCATGAGAGAGAGTGGGGGTGATAAATATCAAGAGTGTTGTATTAAGCTTGACTTGTGTGTCAAGTTTGGGTTAATCTTGTGGTTTAGCCTAATTGAGTGGGTTTAAGCTTGTAATTAGCTAAAACCTAACCTAGGGCTGCACCAACATGGGGTGATCAAGGTCTATGGGCCATGCTAAGGGAGCTCCATCACCTAAACCTAACCCAAAATGCCTAAACCTAGCCTAAACCCCTAATCCACCCCTAATCTGAACCTAATCACCTAACCCACTTCCCTAATCCCGGCCTAATCCCAACCTAATCACCTAACCCACTCCCCTAATCCTTCCCTAAACCTAGATTAACTTCCCTAATCCTAGCCTAAACCTAGCCTAAACCACCTAACCTAGCTCACTAAACCTCACCCTAAAACCCAACCACCTAACCTAGCCCTAAACCACCCTTAGCCCACGATTTTCCCAAACACCTAGTTTTAAAATATCTGGCCCAGCCCCATCCAACCCACCTTATCTACATACTACCCTACCTAAACCACCTAACCACTACCCACAACCCAGCCCTAACCGACCTACCCATCCCCTATTTAAACCCCCCTCATTGTGGGCGGGTTTTCCAAGTGGGAACCACTCCACCTCCCAGCCGGGCCCTCTTCCTCTCCCATCTCTCACCCGTCTTCCCAGCGGCTCCAGCCCCACCAGCCGCCACCTGCTCCGCCACTCTCCCTCCTCCATCCACCATCACTGCCCCACCAGCCGGACGCCACCACCTCACTCAGCCGGGCCCTCTCCTTCTCCCATCTTCCACCAGCCGACAGCCACCTTGGCCGCCACTCCTTCCCATTCGGTAAGTCCCCCTAACTCCCTCAAAACCACTCTCTACCACCTCTCCACTCTTAGCCACCCATCTTCCCCTTAGCTCAACCTCTTTGCCGCCACCACCTAAGCCTAGCCGAACCTAGGATAACCCAAGTGGCTGGCCACTACTCAGCCACCACCTCCCATTCGGCCGACCTCCCCCTAGGCGTCCTCTTTGGCCTTCCCACTAGCTCACCTTTTAGGTCCAGTTTCCCTAAGTCCCTAACTTCCCTAGTGACCCTAAGATCCACTTAGTCAGCCGCTCTAAACTCCCTACTTGGAGGCGCCGCCCACTTGCCACCGGTCCCCTTCGAGGCGTCCATCCCGCGCCCCATTTGCAGCCGGCCAGCACTCTTGGTCACACACCTTCGCGGAGCTCCCATTTGCAGCCCAAAGCCAAGGCCACGCTCAAGCAAGACCTCTACGGACCAGCTACTTGTAAGTTTCTAAACTCGGTCTTTGATCATACACTTGCTTGAAATTCAATTTGATACGGGGTTGTAATAACGGAGCATAGTCTCCCCCGCTTGTAATAACGTGGCTTGGCACAACCACACACGTGCACTCTCTTAGTCGTGCACGATTTTGAACACACACGGGCCTAATCAGCCCCTAATATATAAGTGTACGTATATATTTCATTTCCGAAGGGTTTTGTTTAAGTTGGGTGTGTTGTCTTTCAATTTAAACACTCTCACACACATTGAGCTTTCGCTCTTATTTGAAAGACCCAAGTAAGGGCCGACCTATACTATTTGGGTTTCATTTCATGTCGTGTGAGTAAGTCTTTCAATTTAAACACTCTCACACACATTGAGCTTTCGCTCTTATTTGAAAGACCCAAGTAAGGGCCGACCTATACTATTTGGGTTTCATTTCATGTCGTGTGAGTAAGTCTTTCAATTTAAACACTCTCACACACATTGAGCTTTCGCTCTTATTTGAAAGACCCAAGTAAGGGCCGACCTATACTATTTGGGTTTCATTTCTTGTCGTGTGAGTAAGTCTTTCAATTCAAGCACTTTCACACACATTGAGCCTTCGCTCTTACTCCCAAGACCTTAGTAAAGGCCTTATTGCAGTTATATTTTGGTTTCATTTATGTCGTGTGTGTAGTACTTCAATTCAAGCACTCTCACACACATTGAGCCTTCGCTCTTACTCCCAAGACCTTAGTCAAGGCCATACTGCAATTTATATTTGGGTTTAATTTCATGTCGTGTGTGTAAGTCTTTCAATTCAAGCACGCACCCACATTGAGCCTTCGCTCTTATTTGCAAGACCCGAGTAAGGGCTCATATACATAAGATATATACATATTTCCCTTCGGTTATTTCCCTTCGGTTATTTCCCTTCGGTTATTTCCCTTCGGTTATTTCCCTTCGGTTATTTCCCTTCTGTTATTTCCCTTCAGCATTGTCTTTACATTTCGGGTTTTCCCTTTGGAGTAGCGTGAGTTTGCATTGCATCTACGCCATACCACGAGGTAGGACGCATATTGCATCGAAGCAACCCCCGCTCGAATTCGCCCATGTAGTGGAGTGTTCATAACACACAAACTAGGCGACCCAAAAAGGGATAAAAGAAAAGACTTAGGCACGTGCAAATCCACGTGATCTAAAACATGCAATCGCATCTTAAAGACCCGAAATAGACACCTCGAATCGTTTCGTAGACTTTCTCCCTAAAACTCGATTTTTGCAAAAGCGTACAGACTGACCCTTGCGCATCGGTGCAAGAAGGTCTGCGACGACAAGAGCTCACTTGCTCACAGTCGCCACGTTTAGAAGTCAGTATTGATATATCTTCGCTAGCTTAAGTAAGCTAGCTGGCACGCCCTGTTTGTATATAAAGGCCTTAGACGCACGATAAGATCCACTCCAAGCCACGAAAGGGGCGAAGAGGCGGGGATTTTCGCGCGTCTACACTTACTTAACCAAGTCTTAACCTTTGGTCGTGACTAGCCTAGGACAGCCAACACCTAACCTAGGACTCAGCCTCAACTCTATCCTAAACCAAGTTCACTCGAGCCACCTTTGGCTCGAGTCACACAAGTAAACCAAAGGCCAAGTGTTGGCCGAACCCTAGAGGAAATCACTTCACTCGAGCCACCTTGGCTCGAGTTTCACAAGACCTAAACCAACTCCTATCACTCGAGCCACCTTGGCTCGAGTCATGCCTAATGCCAGCTCGAGTCATGCCTAATGCCAACTCTATCCTATACCTAAACCAAGGCCAAATGCTGGCCTAATCCAAAGTCAACCTAACTAAAACCCAAGGCCAAATGTTGGCCTAATACCAAGCCTAAACCATACCTAAACCAAGGCCAAATGCTGGCCTAATCCCAACTGTAAACCTCACTAAAACCCAAGTCCAAAGGTTGGCCGAATCCCACACAAAAACCCTATCACTCGAGCCAAGGTGGCTCGAGTCTTACCTTGCCCAAACCGGCCCCAAGCATCCCCAAACCCATTGTAGCTTGCAGCTCCCGGAACTCTAAGTCTCTCCAAGCTCTCAAGCTCTCCGGCTTCGCTCACACGTGCCCCGGACTCCATAAGGTTGATATCTATAAAGAGTATGCTATTTACTACATTCTGAAAACTCTATTGGCATGTGAAATAAATTATCAAGCCATGGAAAAAATGTGCTTGGCATTGGTATGGGCTTGCCAAAAGTTTAGACACTACTTCTTAGATCATGAGATATGGATAGTGTCTAAGCTTGATCCGATCAAGCACTTATTTGAAAAACCTATCCTAACGGGTAGGATTGGTAAATGGCAGCTCCTCTTAATGGAGTTGTAAACACCCCGAATTTTCCAAAAAAATCACAAAGTCTCAAAAACACAAAAAGCTCGTTTGAGCCAAAACGATAACCTGTTTTAAAATGTAAAAATAGGTACAAAAGGCAAAAGGAAAGCCCCAGCAAGAAGAGCAAATCGAGCCTAGAGTCTCAAAAGCCAACCCCTGTTTAAAAAATGGAAGAAAAAAGAGCCCGTTCGGACAAAAGCCCGATAGAAGGGTAGAAATGTAATTTGGGTCAAAGAAAAAGCACAAACCAGCTCCAAAATGCAGAAAGAAGCCCATTACCTAAGGAAGTCTATAGGAGTCCGAGACACGTCCCGTCAGAATGAAGAACAGAATCCGTGCTGCAATCTGAGTTCGATATCAATAGGATCCGACCAAAAACCAATACGGCAGACTGAAACGAACGCCGAAAAAGTCCTAAAAAGCATAACACCGGTTGGAAGAAAGACTTGGGGAAGACCCAGGCCAGAGTTGGGCGTCCGATGAATCGAAGCCCGCTCAAAACCGATGGTGAAAAGCACCAGAAAGGACCAGAAAACCAAGGAGTAGAAGAAAAGTCTGGATTGGGTCTGGACCCAAAAATATCCAAATCCAGATCCAAATTGTGTTTGGATTGGAGCTGGATCTCAAAATATTCGAGATCCAAGATCCGAGATCCAAACCCAAATAAATATTTGGACTGGATCTGGATCCCAAAATATCCGAGATCTGCGATTCAGATCCACATAGAGTTTGGATTGGATCCAGATAGCCAGACCCAAATCCAAGACCCAATATCCAAGACCCATTTAAAACCTCTATAAATAGAGGTGCTGGGCTTGAAAAAAAGCAAGAAATGTGAGGCTCCAGGGACGCTCCTCACGTGAAATAAAGGGGGGGAAGAGAGAGAAAGGCCCTATTGGCCAAAAACGAATTTTGTTTGAGATGGCATTGGCCCATGGAGGCAAGGGCTGCACCAACGAATGAGCGTCTTCTTCAAGCTGGCTGGGAGTGGAGATCGTGGTGGAGCTTGGCGGCTTGAGTGGTGGCCTAGAGTGGTGTTGCACCAAGGTAGGTCCCCTAAGCCCTAACCTAACCCCTTTCTTCTCCTAATCCTCTAGACCACCCATCCTAGCCAAACCTACCCCTAAAACCGCCACCAAAACAGCCAAGTGGCCGTTTTTCACCAAGACTCCTACCCTAGACCACCACCCTAAACAACCTCCCTAAACCACCTAAAGTTCGGCCAAGTGCTGGCCGAACTTCCCTTTGAAACAACCTAGCTCGAGCCACCTTGGCTCGAGCTCTTTCCCTAAAAACCCACGGCCTGCACAAGCAGACCGTGTCCCATTTTCTACCTAAGGTTTGGCCTGCCAGGAGGCAGACCATCTACCCTAAAAACCACCCAGCCACCGGCTGGGTTTTTCCTCCCCCACCCAACTAAAACAGCCTGGCCAAAGGTGGCCGGGCTTCCTTTCTTTTTCATCACAAGCTGGCTTGCCTTTTGGCAGGCCACCTAAACCTAAACACACGGCCAAACCAAGCCTTGTGTTCCCCTATTTGAGACCATACCAGGCCTGCCTTAAGGCAGGCCTTTCATCCCCATAGGACCTGCCATTCGGCAGGTCACTCAACCAAAGCCTTACGGCCTGCCACAAGGCAGGCCATGTCCTATTATCAGCCCAAAGACTAAGACCAAGGGCTGGCCGTGAACCAGCCCCTAAGCCATCTTGGCCAACCTTACTTAACCAAGCCTTAACCTTTGGTCGTGACTAGCCTAGGACAGCCAACACCTAACCTAGGACTCAGCCCCAACTCTACCCTATACCAAGTTCACTCGAGCCACCTGTGGCTCGAGTCACACAAGTAAACCAAAGGCCAAGTGTTGGCCGAACCCTAGAGGAAATCACTTCACTCGAGCCACCTTGGCTCGAGTTTCACAAGACCTAAACCAAATCCTATCACTCGAGCCACCTTGGTTCGAGTCATGCCTAATGCCAACTCTATCCTATACCTAAACCAAGGCCAAATGCTGGCCTAATCCCAAGTCAACCTAAATAAAGCCCAAGGCCAAATGCTGGCCTAATACCAATCCTAAACCATACCTAAACCAAGGCCAAATGCTGGCCTAATCCCAACTCTAAACCTCACTAAAACCCAAGGCCAAAGGTTGGCCGAATCCCACACAAAAACCCTATCACTCGAGCCAAGGTGGCTCGAGTCTTACCTTGCCCAAACCGGCCCCAAGTAGCCCCAAACCCATTGTAGCTTGCAACTCCCGAAACTCTAAGTCTCTCCAAGCTCTCAAGCTCTCCGGCTTCGCTCCCACGTGCCCCGGACTGCATAAGAAGAAGGTGGATTCACCTCTTGTAAGTTGATTTCCTAACTCAAAAGGCTGGAAAGTGTAAGTTGATTTCGATATATATCAAATCTCTTTCCATTCAATTCAATTCGTGATACGGGGTTGTAATAACGGAGCATCGTCTCCCCCCAGAATGTAATGACAGTGCTGGACACACGAGACACACAGGTACACTTGAGCCTTTTCGCTCTTATCTCGTACACAAGCACCACGTACACAATTGAGCCTTTTTGCTCTTATCATATACATACGTATTTCAATTCAGCTAGGTTGTTACATTAAGTCGTGTGAGTTTGTCTTTCAATTACACACTCGCACCCAAGAAACACCCGAGCGATTGCTCAAACACCTCATGCACATTTTGGCCTCAGAAGCCACTAAGATATAGCCATATCTATATATTTTCTGCTGCATGAGTTTTCCCGGTTCAGTTGTGTACGCATTTGAATTCCAGGTTTTAAATTCAGTCGTGTGTGTTGTCTTTCAATTCATACGTACACACATGCCACAATTGACCCTTTTCGCTCTTATATATATCTATATCTCCCTTCTGCTGCGTTTTACGGTTCAGTTGCATGTATTGCATTTCAATTTATACACAACACCCACGCACACATTGAGCCTTTCCACTCTTAAGATATAGATATATTTAAATTTCTGCAAATTACATTCAAGTCGTGTGAGTTGCATTCAATTTGGGTTTTCCCTTCTGCTAAGTCTTTAAATTTCGGGTTTTACATTCAAGTTGTGTGAGTTGCATTGCATACTCGCCATACTCGAGCTAGAGTGCATACCTACATCGAACAAACCCTAACAAAACGTGCAAACATGCCTAAGTGGATAAATTTGAAAGACTTAGGGTCGCCCAAATCAAAAACTCGCCATGTGCATGATTTCAAAAGAATTTTCAAACACTTTTTCATTCAAAAATCGAATTTGAGTTTAACTTGTTCAAACGAAGTCTCTAAGCATACAGACTGACCCTTGCGCGTTGGTACAAGAAGGTCTGCGATGAAAAAGATCCTGCTTGCCTACAATTGACTTTTAAAAGTCAGATATTTCAAAAATACTTCGCTAGTTTGAGTAAGCTAGTTGGCCCTAAAAGCGACGTAAGCACGAAAAGATTCGCTTTAGGCCTAAGAACCCGGAGTCGAAGATTTTTCGTGTCTACAGATTTTGGCACGCCCGGTGGGACTCAAGACTTAAATTGATTTCAAACAAACAAGTTACACTCAAAATTTTCGAAAAAAAAGGTGTTTTCCAAAAATCGTGCATACTAAGAAAAGTTGCAGAAAATGGAGCAAAAACCAAAATCCTCGTCGAGTAAATCAAAAGAGGCTTTCAAAACAGCCAAAGAAAGAGAAGCGCTAGCTGATATACGGGCGATTTTCAAAAGAATGGAAGTTTTAAGCGAGGAGCTTAAAACCCATAAATCCCGTAGCAGCTCTTCTCGGGCGCACAAAGATTGTGAAAAGAAAACCAATCTCAAACTCGACGAAGGATGTGAGTTTAAAAGCCAAACCCTAGAAAGGGGCGAGACTTCCACTCCCACAAATCCAAAATTTGAAAATTCCAAAGAAAATTTGAAAAAAGTTGTTTTTGTTTCAAAAAATCAAAAAAATCTTGAAAACTTTCAAAAAAACAAAAAAATTGAAAAACCAAACTTTGAAATTTCGAAAAATTCAAATGAAATTCCTAAATCTAGGCACACACACAAAGTGGAAAACAAAACCCACACCCCACACAATGACGATAGCGAAAAATAGGTAGGTTTCGAAAAGGAACGCCTCGTGAAACCTCGGGGGCTCAAAACAGAGTTACCCTGGAAAACGGCCTGCTCTCACCCTGAAAAGGTAGACAAGCCACAAAGAGGTATGCCTGAAACTTATCCTCCTCAAAACTCTCTTCTTCGTATAGGGTCATCAGATGCATTGGATAACCCCTCTGCACACACAAACCCACGAAATGTGCCTAAGTTAGAGAATTTTCAAGGTGCGCCAAATATCCCGCACCAGCCAAAAGAATTTCAAAAACAAAAACAAAAAGAAGTTGAAAAAATGGTAGACATGGAGACCCCTAATGCATGCATCGACATCTTAGGAGCTCATAACCCTGCCATAGAAAAACCCACTTCTTCGAGCCTAGTCTTGTACCCTGGAACCAAGATTAGAGCTTTGAAACAAAAAAATCCATCCCTAGGGGCACCACGAGTTGAACCTAGGGAGCAAGTCAAAAAATTCGAGGGAGCAAGCTTGTCTTCCCTCGAAGAAAAATTCTCCCAAAAACAGGTTGTGTGGAAGCTCAAGTCTTCCATCACCCTGCAATATCCAAAGTTCCTCAAGGAACCAAGCATGGCTTTCCTTAAGGACAAAATCTCCCAATTCGGGGTTGTATGGAAGCACAGGTCTTCCATCACCCCAAAATATCCAAAGTCTATCGAGGGACCAAGCACAGTTTCCCTTGAAGACAAAAACACCCCGAAATATCCAAAACTTCTCAAAGGACCAAGCACGGTTTACTTTGAGAAACAAATCTCCCAAACCAGGGTTGTATGGAAGCCCAAGTCTTCCATCACCCCAGAATCCAAACTCTCAATATCCAAAAGGGTATATATCCCTGACATGGACGATTCCATGTTCCAAGGCCATGATTTGTACAAAACTTTTAAAAAAACAAGAAGTCTTGGAACATGATTCTAAATATGGGATATAAACCCTACCAGGGCCTGGGAACCCAAAACCAAGGTAGGCTTGAACCTGTCCTACCTCAGGCCAATCGACAAAAGTATGGATTGGGCTACAGCCCACCCATACCCCCAGAACCGCCACCTAAGACCATATGGGTCAAGAGTGCCCTGTAGAACCTCTAAAACCCAAAACCCATGTCTTAGACCTATTGATTAGAGTTTGATTCATGAATGTTTTCTTTGTAGGTTCATGGGAAGATCCCTCCTTTTGAAAAAGCCAAAAAAATCAGATATTTGCCAAAAACCAAAAAAATTGAAAACCCAAAACAAAATCTCAAAAACATTTGGAAAAATGAAAAATCCAAAAAGAAATTTGTTTTAAAGCCTTTGGCCATGTACAAAGTCCATTTTCAAAAATTGTAAAAATGCTTTTCGAAAATTGTATATAACTCCCAAAAACCAAAAAAATCCAAAAAGCTGATCTTGAACACCCTTTTGTCTAGATCTTGAACACCCTTGACTTATGCAAAGATTGGATATTTTTAGAAACAAGCCTGACCCATAGTGTGTGCATAAGTATCAAGCATCACATCTTGAAATCATACATGTGCATCGAGTCTAGATATCATCTTAGAACTCGAATTCTGGGTTTTTTGTGAAACCAAAGGGGCAATGAAAGTCGACCCCCTAAGTATCGAGACTTCGTAGACAGGTCTCCACACAAATCAAATCCAACACCTTCAAGGAAAATTTCAAACGGAAATGAGAGTCTCGTAAAAAGGGTTATCATTTCACAAAAGCCTTTTCAAAATTCTTTTGATAAAAACCTTCCATGCTTTGCAAATCCTGCATTGTTTGCTTGACTTGATCAAATGAAGATGTTGTTTAGAATAAATGTGCCATACATTTTCGAAAACTCTTTTGGCGTGTTATAGATGCACGAAAATCCCTGCCTCTTCGCCTTTTTTAGGGCTTTGGAGCGGATCCTCTCGTGTGTCTAAGGCCTATATATGCAAACAGGGCGTGCCAGCTAGCTTACCTAAGCTAGCGAAGATATTTTTAACACTGACTTCTAAACGTGGCGACTATGAGCAAGTAAGCTCTTGTCGTCGCTGTAGACGTGATTTTATTTCAAATCGTGGGATCCGAAATCAAACCCTCGAACTACGTCAGGTTGCGCGAGCGTGCCAGTTAGTTTATCAAAACTAACAAATTCTGATTTTCTGACTTCTAAGAACGATTGTGGACAAGTGAGATCTTTTCGACTTAGCCCTTCTTGAACTAGCGCTCAAGGGTCAGCCTAGACGCTTGAAATTTATTTGAATCCGTTAATTCGAGAAAGGAAAAACCAGATTTTTCAATAGTTTCAGATTTGTGTTTAAGTTCTTGATTTCTGAAAATTTTCAGATTCTGAAAGTTGCAGAATCTGTTCAGTTCCAAAGACCTGTTCTTCGAATTTTTAAAAATGCTTCTGATTCTCCAAAAATTCTAAAACTTTTACAAAATAGAGACACGTATGTGTAGAATCAGAATATATTTTTATTTTATAATTTTGTTCTTTATTTTCTGAGAATTAAATACAGAATCAGAAACTGTTATAAAATTCGGAACAGCCCTGTTTCTGTGAATCAGAAGCTCAGAAAAACAGCAATATCTCAGCACTCAGTCATCCAATTTCGATAAAATTTGTTGTGTTAGAAAGATACTGATGTTAGGTTTCCGAAGAATCAAATTTCATCCAATTTCATTCAGTTGTTGAAGAGATATGGGCAAAAGAACAGAGGTCTGTTACTGAACGTTCTGTTTCTGTAAAACGCAATCTGGATTTTGTATAAACTTCACGGATCTAATTGGCTAGGAAACAGTTCATAAAAATTCCTCAAAATTTTATTTAAGAACGTCTGATATGTCTATATTATTCATGCAAAATTTCGAAGCAATTGGCTTATCCGTTTGGCTATAAAAATTCCGTGATCAGACGCGTATGCACGGACAGTTTCAGAAACCAAGTTTGCAGAAAATTTTAGAAAGTTCCTAACGTGATTCTAAAACGAAATTCAACCTGTATCAACCCTAATGATGCATGGAAATCATCTAAACATGGATTTTAATTCCGTTCATGAAGGAATCATGCATGTTTGTATCGATATAAATGAAGAACATGGGCTCAAGGCCTTGATTCACGTACAAATTTCCAGAATCTGTGCTTTTTCAGATTCTCATGAATTAAAACCAATTTGTGCAAGAATTCCAACCTGTGTGAGTGAGAGGGGACGTAGGAGCACTTCGCCGGACGATCGTCGGACGTCGGAACCAGGCCGGACTTCCTTCTTCTCCTTCTTCTCTTCCTCTCTCTCTCTCTCTCTCTATTTCTCTGAATTTTCGGACTGAACCTCTTGATGCTCGTTGGTTGATCGTCGCTGGTTGATGCCTGATCCGTTGATGGAAGAGTCCTTTTATAGGCCCATGGATGCCTGTTGGTTGGGATTTGGGTGAGTTCGATTTTGATAAACTCAATCTCTTGGCTGATCTCCTCTGATCTGATTTGATAAGCATAATCCTCTGTATTTGATTCCATCTGGTTTGCTGAACGTTATCTGAATTATTTGAACGTTGTTTGTAATGTGAGTTGTTATTTCCTTGGTTTTATCTTTAACGTAATCTTCTGCTCCTTTTTCAATCTATCACAGATAAGGATGAGAAATTCTGCAGCTAGCACGTTCTGTTGAAGGTTGTTGACCAGATTCAGCTGGAAGCCGTTGAAGTCTGTTGAAGATCAGTTCACGAGAATGATCATCACAATGGGTCATCTTTTCCAACCGAACTCCTTTCTCAAATGATGATCAATTCTGAAAATTTGGTCTTCGTGTAAGTATTTCATCAAGGATTCTGTGAGTGCCACAGAAGATTCAGAGTCACGTCCAATGTTTCTTTTGTGTTACTGCAATAGTGAATAGCTTGTTCCTAACTGCTAATATTTGCAGCCTTCATGCCAGTTCTTTTTATCATCACGTGCTGGAGTTTTGCTGGAATCATTTCAAAGCAATCCCCACCAACACACTTCTTCCTGGTTCTTACCAGCTCATGATCCTTGAACTCTATCAAATGGGAATTTAGTGTGACTTGACTGCTAACTAGAAACTTCTCCCAACATTTTGCATACAGCATGTTAAGAGGCAACCCTTCGTCATCTGGATGACCCAGTTGATGCTCTGCAAGGATCCTGAAAACACCTTGAGCATTCGGTGTCAGACTCTTAAGGACTATTGTAGCTGTCCTCGAATTCTGAGTGGCGCCACCACTCGCAAGAATCATGGGCATGAAGGTACTTTCAACTTTGTAAGGAGCAAATGTTGGGACATGGTACCAGCACCAATTGAACTGGGTGCTAACCATCTTCTTGTCCCACAAAAGAAGACTATTAACATGGTCGACAGATGATATGACACGAACTTGAGAGCAGCCAGCCAAACGAGCAAGATACTGTTGTGATTCACCATCCCGTAACCCAGGCCCATCTATATTGTGAATTACTGCACAAACAATGCAATCATTCTCTTTTGATTGAGACCCATCCAAGAAATGCAAAAGCTCCTCCATGGATTGTGAGCTAAATGTCTGAGTTACTTTAGACTTGTTCCTTGAGGAAATTCTTGCTTTGCTTTTCATGTCATCCCACAGAATCTCAGCCATGGATACTACAGCATGTTTGATATTGATAGATTGAAGGTAGCCATTGATGACAACAACTCCATAATTATCTGAGCTCAAAACTCCATCTCGAATACAAACTTCTATAGCTTTTCAACAAAGATGCTGTCTCCTTCTCGTGCTTAGTCACCAAACTGGATGCTGCATCTCTCAGCTCCTTTTCGTCGAGGGGTTCGATGTCGGAAAGCTTCTTGCGGAGTTTTCTGGATTTGGGTGATCCCAATTCCTTGGAAAGGAAGTAGTTGCGAGAGAATCCAAACTCCTCCTCTTCCCCTTCCCCGTCTTCTGCCTCTCAATACCCAAACATAACGTAGACACGTTACGAGAGGCGTTCGATACCAAACCTTCATTTTTGGAGGCTTTCGTTCTTGCTTCCACCTTTCCTTTCTTTTGATAATACCGACCTTACCCTCTAGAAATTGATTTCTTTCCGAATGTGAGCTTTTCTTTCTAGGAAGCTCACTTTCCCTTTTTGATGCCCGTTTTCCCTTTTTGGGCGTCCACCGTCCTTTTCAGGTGTCAACTTGTCTTTTTGATACTTGTATCTTTTCAAAAGGCAAGCTTTCAACATACTTTTTGTCATAAATCTTTTAAGAAAACGAAATCCTGTTTTTCCAGTACTAAGGGTAAAATCATCATTTTTCCAAATTTTGTCAAAACTCAAAACTTTCAGAACAGAAAGCATTCTTTCATCATTTTAAAGCTTCCATAAAATTTTGGTACCAAAACAAACTCGTTTAGTGCCTTTTTCCTTCAGAAACCCCAAAATTTGCCAAAATGGCCACTTTCCTAAAAGGGTAAGAATTTTAAAAGAAAATTTTGGGTGTCTACAGTCGCAGACCTTCTTGCACCGATGCGTAAGGGTCAGTTTGTACGCTTTGCAAAAATCGAGTTTTTGGAGAGAAAGTCTACGAAGCGGTTCGAGGTGTCTATTTCGGGCCTTTAAGATGCGATTGCATTTTTTAGATCACGTGGATTTGCACGTGCCTAAGTCTTTTCTTTTATCCCTTTTCGGGCCACCTAGTTTGTGTGTTATGAACACTCCACTACATGGGCGATTTCGAGCGGGGCTTGCTTCGATGCAATATGCGTCCTACCTCGTGGTATGGCGTAGATGCAATGCAAACTCACGCTACTCCAAAGGGAAAACCCGAAATGTAAAGACAATACTGAAGGGAAGTGACTGAAGGGAAATAACCGAAGGGAAATAACCGAAGGGAGATATGTATATAGGTTATGTATATGAGCCCTTACTCGGGTCTTACAAATAAGAGAGAAGGCTCAATGTGGGTGCATGCTTGAATTGAAAGACTTACACACACGACATGAAATTAAACCCAAATATAAATTGCAGTATGGCCTTGACTAAGGTCTTGGGAGTAAGAGCGAAGGCTCAATGTGTGTGAGAGTGCTTAAATTGAAGTACTACACACACGACATAAATGAAACCCAAATATAACTTCAATAAGGCCTTTACTAAGGTCTTGGGAGTAAGAGCGAAGGCTCAATGTGTGTGGAAGTGTTTGAATTGAAATACTACACACACGACATAAATGAAACCCAAATATAACTGCAATAAGGCCTTTACTAAGGTCTTGGGAGTAAGAGCGAAGGCTCAATGTGTGTGGAAGTGTTTGAATTGAAAGACTCACTCACACGACATGAAATAAAACCCAAATAGTATAGGTCGGCCCTTACTTGGGTCTTTCAAATAAGAGCGAAAGCTCAATGTGTGTGAAAGTGCTTGAATTGAAAGACTTACCCACACGACATTGTAAACACCCCGAAATCCCACGAATTTCTTAAACAAATCTGGTTTTATACAAGCAACCCCAAAGGGCCATTTTTGAGTTTGGAAACCCAGGAGCCTTCCAAACAACCCTGTATATAGGTTTTAAACTTTATCTTTCAAAAACATATGATATAGCTTTTGAAAACCCTTTTAAAACATGTTTTGAAACCCCGAAGTGGCTTGGCTCGATCAAGACAGGACCAGGAGAGCCAAGAAGAGCCCGGAACCGGAGCACCTGTCAAGCCCGGCACAGCATCTCTTGCATCTGATTCACATCCCAGGATCTCGAACGTCCAAGACCCTGTTCTTATCAAAATATCATTTGAAGTCATCTCCGGAAGGCAGAAACGGAGGCGGGCGACCATGTTGGCGAAGACCCAACGCAGACGGAGCACTGATGCTGTCAGGCCCCGCACGAATCGTCCGTCTCGAACCCAGCTCGAAGGAGTCAGAGTTCAGTTTGGATTGGATCTGGACCATATATATCCAGATTCCAATCCAAACCCATATGTGGATTTGGATTTGGATTTGGATCCAGAGATCCAATCCAATATCCATATCCATGGCCCACATCACCTTCTCATAAATGGAGGTGGGGCCCACTTGAAATTCACGTGGGATATTGGGCATGAGAGAGAGTGGGGGTGATAAATATCAAGAGTGTTGTATTAAGCTTGACTTGTGTGTCAAGTTTGGGTTTAATCTTGTGGTTTAGCCTAATTGAGTGGGTTTAAGCTTGTAATTAGCTAAAACCTAACCTAGGGCTGCACCAACATGGGGTGATCAAGGTCTATGGGCCATGCTAAGGGAGCTCCATCACCTAAACCTAGCCAAAAATGCCTAAACCTAGCCTAAACCCCTAATCCACTCCTAATCTGAACCTAATCACCTAACCCACTTCCCTAATCCCGGCCTAATCCCAACCTAATCACCTAACCCACTCCCCTAATCCTTCCCTAAACCTAGATTAATTTCCCTAATCCTAGCCTAAACCTAGCCTAAACCACCTAACCTAGCTCACTAAACCTCACCCTAAAACCCAACCACCTAACCTAGCCCTAAACCACCCTTAGCCCACGATTTTCCCAAACACCTAGTTTTAAAATATCTGGCCCAATCCCATCCAGCCCACCTTATCTACATACTACCCTACCTAAACCACCTAACCACTACCCACAACCCAGCCCTAACCGACCTACCCATCCCCTATTTAAACCCCCCTCATTGTGGGCGGGTTTTTCGAAGTGGGAACCACTCCACCACCCAGCCGGGCCCTCTCCTTCTCCCATCTCTCACCCGTCTTCCCAGCAGCTCCAGCCCCACCAGCCGCCACCTGCTCCACCACTCTCCCTCTTCCGTCCACCATCACTGCCCCCCAGCCGGACACCACCACCTCACTCAGCCGGGCCCTCTTCTTCTCCCATCTTCCACCAGCCGACAGCCACCTTTGCCGCCACTCCTTCCCATTCGGTAAGTCCCCCTAACTCCCTCAAAACCACTCTCTACCACCTCTCCACTCTTAGCCACCCATCTTCCCCTTAGCTCCACCTCTTTGCCGCCACCACCTAAGCCTAGCCGAACCTAGGATAACCCAAGTGGCTGGCCACTACTTAGCCACTCCTTCCCATTCGGCCGACCTCCCCCTAGGTGTCCTATTTGGCCTTCTCACTAGCTCACCTTTTAGGTCCAGTTTTTCTAAGTCCCTAACTTCACTAGTGACCCTAAGACCCACTTAGTCAGCCACTCTAAACTCCCTACTTGGAGGCGCCGCCCACTTGCCACCGGTCCCCTTCGAGGCGTCCATCCCGCGCCCCATTTGCAGCCGGCCAGCACTCTTGGTCACACACCTTCGCGGAGCTCCCATTTGCAGCCCAAAGCCAAGGCCACGCTCAAGCAAGACCTCTACGGACCAGCTACTTGTAAGTTTCTAAACTCGGTCTTTGATCATACACTTGCTTGAAATTCAATTTGATACGGGGTTGTAATAACGGAGCCTAGTCTCCCCCCGCTTGTAATAACGTGGCTTGGCACAACCACACACGTGCACTCTCTTAGTCGTGCACAACTTTGAACACACACGGGCCTAATCAGCCCCTAATATATAAGTGTACGTATATATTCCATTTCCGAAGGGTGTTGTTTAAGTTGGGTGCGTTGTCTTTCAATTTAAACACTCTCACACACATTGAGCTTTCGCTCTTATTTGAAAGACCCAAGTA
Organism: Brasenia schreberi; assembly: GCA_036023115.1. Classification (NCBI taxonomy): domain Eukaryota; kingdom Viridiplantae; phylum Streptophyta; class Magnoliopsida; order Nymphaeales; family Cabombaceae; genus Brasenia; species Brasenia schreberi. The sequence goes on from JAYKKT010000081.1 coordinate 6,375,852, forward strand.
AGGGCCGACCTATACTATTTGGGTTTCATTTCTTGTCGTGTGAGTAGTCTTTCAATTCAAGCACTTTCACACACATTGAGCCTTCGCTCTTACTCCCAAGACCTTAGTCAAGGCCATATTGCAGTTATATTTGGGTTTCATTTATGTCGTGTGTGTAGTACTTCAATTCAAGCACTCTCACACACATTGAGCCTTCGCTCTTACTCCCAAGACCTTAGTCAAGGCCATACTGCAATTTATATTTGGGTTTAATTTCATGTCGTGTGTGTAAGTCTTTCAATTCAAACACGCACCCACATTGAGCCTTCGCTCTTATTTGCAAGACCCGAGTAAGGGCTCATATACATAAGATATATACGTATCTCCCTTCGGTTATTTCCCTTCGGTTATTTCCCTTCGGTTATTTCCCTTCTGTTATTTCCCTTCCGTATTGTCTTTACATTTCGGGTTTTCCCTTTGGAGTAGCGTGAGTTCGCATTGCATCTACGCCATACCACGAGGTAGGACGCATATTGCATCGAAGCAACCCCCGCTCGAATTCGCCCATGTAGTGGAGTGTTCATAACACACAAACTAGGCGACCCAAAAAGGGATAAAAGAAAAGACTTAGGCACGTGCAAATCCACGTGATCTAAAACATGCAATCGCATCTTAAAGACCCGAAATAGACACCTCGAACCGTTTCGTAGACTTTCTCCCTAAAAACTCGATTTTTGCAAAAGCGTACAGACTGACCCTTGCGCATCGGTGCAAGAAGGTCTGCGACGACAAGAGCTCACTTGCTCACAGTCGCCACGTTTAGAAGTCAGTGTTGATATATCTTCGCTAGCTTAAGTAAGCTAGCTGGCACGCCCTGTTTGTATACATAGGCCTTAGACGCACGATAAGATCCACTCCAAGCCACGAAAGAGGCAAAGAGGCGGGGATTTTCGCGCGTCTACAGAGATTGGCACGCCCGGTGGGACGTGAGCCTTTTTCAAAAATCGAGTCTACTTGTAGGAGTCTTGCGAAAATTTTATAAAGGTGTCGTTTTAACTTGTTTTCTTTGCTTTTACTTAGGAAATTTTGAAAAAAGCTTGAAAAGCATGTCAAAATCCAATCCAAGTGAAGTGTCGAGCCAAGGCTCATGCGCATCAAGTTCTCACTCTAGGAGGATTTTCAAAAACAAAATAAAACTAGATGAAATCGAGGACTTGAGAAGGGAATTTGAGGCCAAAATCGATGCTCTCAGCCAAGAGGCTGAAGTAGGCGATTCGTGTTCATCAAACGGTGAACAAAGGCCTAAAAAGAAAATTGAAAAACCTCGCAAGCAAAAAGAAGCCTCCGTAATGGAAGGCAACCAATACCACGAGTCCTTCACACAAAAGGACCGTAAAGCCCTACAGCAGCTGCTGAAAGGGCAAAATAAAGAGAAAAGAAGCTACGCCCTGTCTGATTTCCTTCCTATGGATTACGAAACAGACAGTGACGATGAAATACCGAACTTCCATCGGTATGATGGCTAGGTCTCACTTGCAGCTTTTCTCACGTCGAGCCCATAAGAAGAAAAAGGACTCGATGAAATGGGTGTATTGGTTCCCTCTATCCCTTAAGGGCACAGCTGCCAAATGGCTGGCTTCCTACGACTTAAGCCAGTTCGCTACTTTTGAAGAGTTAGCGAACTGCTTCATGCAAAGGTTTGCACACAACGTGGAAGTCACGCCAACCCTGAATACCCTAAGGGATACAAAGCAAGGCATGAACGAAGACGTGCATGCCTTCATTATAAGATGGAGGTCTCTTTTAGGCCAAGTGCGAGAGCCTATATCCGAAGGATGCGCAGTAATGCTCATCCTGGATAATTTCAAAAGCGAGTTAAAAACCCTTCTCTCGCTCCATGAGATTTCAACTTTCCATAAGTTGATCAAAAAGGCCTCCCTTTTCGAAACCAACTTGCGAAAAGGGACATACGACCACTTATGGAAAGGAAGTGCCGTTCCCAAAACACGTGTGGAAAAGCCCATCGCATATGGGCTGCCCACAACGGACAAAGGGGCAAAGCCCCATAAAATCGCTAATGTCCAGGTGGATCCAGGCATGGCGGGCACTTCTAAAAATTTTGAAAAAATAGAAAATAAGAGAGAACGCAATTTTTCAAAACCAATTGAAAAACGGGAGTACACTCCGCTGGGGCAACCTGTGTCGGAGGTCCTAGACCTCCTACTTGCCCAGGGCATGATCGAACTCCCTGAAATCCCCGAAGGAGTCACGTCCAAAGGGGGGTATTTAAACCGATTTTGCAAGTATCATCGGCTCAAAGGCCATGATACCAAACGGTGCTTCTCTCTTCTAAATAAAATTGAGAACTTGATAGCAGAGGGCCGGCTCCAGGTCACTGCGGAATCTGAGCCACCTCAAGCTATCTTCAAAGAACCCTTTCCCAAACACGCCAGTGGCAGTGGGAAAGGAAAGGAGGTATGTACCCTCACCATCTCCAAGGAACTAGCGCGAAAGCCCGAACCTGGTCGACCTACTTGTGCGCCCATCCTTGTACTATACAAGAGGCCCGCCCAAGTCGTCATTCGGGGACCACCAAAAGTGGAAACCCCAACAAAACCAGTTTTGAAAATCCAAGGTTCTCCTCAGCTCATCCTTAGAGCCAAGTCTAGCGCAAACCCTAGGCTGGTCGTGGGGGAAGTCACTAGATCCGGGAGGATCTACCAACCCCCGCACCTTCAAGGTGCTCAAAAGGTGGTCAGTGTGCCTGGCCCCTCAAAAGCATGTATCCCTAGTGGTCTGCCAAAAGCAGATAAGGACAAAATCATCCTAAATCCTTATGATTTCGAAAACCACCTTTCAAAGATTCCTATTCACATGTCTATCCTAGAGCTTATCAAAACCTCGCCTAGGCATAGACTTGTCTTAGAGAAAATTCTAGAAAGGGCCAAGGTTGATTCGAACATAAGTCCGGAGTCCTTGTCTGCCCAAGTGGCTTTGTTAGGAGCAAAATCGCCCATCACCTTTTCGGAAGATGATGTAGATAGACCCTACGAAACCCATAACCAGGCCCTGCATATCGAGGTGGTCTAAACAACCACTCTCTGGACAGGTGCCTAGTCGATGGTGGAGGAGGGCTCAACATCCTTCCACTTCACGTGGCGTACAAAATCGGAGTCACCTTGACTTCAGTAAACCCAAGCCCCATCGTTATCACTGGATACGATGGGAATGCGTCTAGGCCTTTAGGATCCATCGAACTCCCAATGGAAACGGGAGGGATCGAACACACGGGGGTGTTCCATGTCTTGGACATCCACCCCCATTATAACCTGTTGCTGGGAAGACCCTGGATACACAGTTTGTGCGCTGTGCCATCCACCTTCCACAAGTGTGTCAAAATCCCTTTTAGGTACCAAGTCGTAGTGATCCTAGGTGAGAGTCACCCACAGCTTCAGGGGATCATAAACTCCCCTTGTTTATCGAGCTCCCAGGCCCATGAGGCTAACCTGGGGCAAATCATGGTTGAGCCACCTCGGCTCGTGTTAAACAACCCTAGGAAGGTTGTATGTGTGAAGGGGCCGCCCAAAGCAGGCCCCCTCCCGACTCTAATCCTCCTAGGAAAACCCAAGCGTTCCCTATTTCCAAAACCCCTGGACAAAAGGGCCTACGAGCCTAATATGGACGATAGCATGTTCCAGGACCACGACTTATATCCCATCTTTTCAAAAAACAAAAGGTCGTGGAACATGTTATTGAACATGGGCTACACGCCCTACAAAAGTCTAGGGGCACAAAACCAGGGTCTCCTAGAGCCCATCCTGCCTAGGGCCAATCCAAGCCGATATGGGATCGGCTATACTCCCCGAATACCGCCGGAGCCACCCCCTGTGACCACCTGGGTCAAGGGTGCCCCGGAGCCTGTCTTAGAAGAGACCTATGGTTTAGACCTCCTATTCCGAGTCTAACCCATAGTGTTTTCCCTTTGTAGGTATGACGGAAGATCCCTTTTTCTAAAAATAAAAAAAACATTTGAAAACTTAAAAATCGGAAAAAAATCGAAAAACAAGAAAAACCAAAAACAATGGAAAAGCAAAAACTCGAAAAAAGTGTGCTTTGTATAGTTCCCAAAGTTCTTGTTTTACAAAAACCCAAAAAAATCGAAAATTTGGAAAATACCAAAAAGATTTTGTACATAGCTGCTCCTGGTTTAACTTTGGCAAAAGAAAAGAATTTCGAAAGAAACGTCGTCTGCATAGCCAGACCAAAAATTTCGAAATCACTTGAAAATCCAAGTACAAAACCAGGTTATTTTGAAAACCACGCATCAAGTTCCCTCGGGTCTATAGCCCACGAGAATGATCGAAGCCCAGAAGTGGATCCCCTTGAGGAAGATCCCACTTCTGAGCTCCCAAAATTTCATAGAATTCTCGATTTTGAAAGACCTTCCCAATCAGTAGGAGGAGATTTCGTAGAGGTGAACCTAGGGGATGATTCCAATCCCAAAACCATCAAAATAGGCGCATGCTTGCATGAAACTGAAAAGTTAGCATTCATTGCATTTCTACGGACCTATTTAGATGTGTTTGCATGGACGTATGAAGACATGCCGGGCATAGATCCCAGCATAGTCGAGCATCGTCTTCCCTTAGATGTAGGTGTAAAACCAATAAAGCAGAAGCTTAGGAAAATACACCCGAATGTACACACGCAAGTCAAAGAGGGTTTAGAAGATCTGCTAAAAGCCGGATTTATAAAACCCATTGCGTATTCTGATTGGTTGTCAAATATCGTTATAGTTCGAAAAACCAATGGGAAAATTCGAATATGCATCGATTTCAGAAACCTGAATAAAGCCACTCCAAAGGATAATTATCCTTTACCAAACATAGATTTGATAGTCGATAGTACTGCAAATCATGAAATGTTTTCATTTATGGATGGCTATTCAGGCTATAATCAAATCAAACTAAATCCACGAGATCAGGGTAAGACCGCCTTCACAACCCCATGGGGCACGTACTGCTATACAGTCATGCCCTTTGGTTTGAAAAATGCCGGCGCAACATACCAACGAGCCATGAACACGATCTTCCATGATCAAATTCACGAGCTTGTAGAAGTGTATGTAGATGATCTCTTGGCGAAATCCAAAACCCGATGCACCCATATCGAATGTTTACAAAAGATTTTCGAAAGGCTTAGGCTTTACAAAGTAAAGCTAAACCCTCAGAAATGTGTGTTCGGGGTAGAATCAGGAAAGCTTCTAGGCTTTATGGTGAGCCAAAGGGGAATAGAAGTCGACCCCTCTAAGTGTCGAGCCATCATAGACATGGCTCCACCCTCCAATCTCACCCAAGTCCGTAGCCTCCAGGGTCGATTACAATCTGTGCGCCGATTCATATCGAATCTGGCAACTAGATGCGAACCCTTCAACAAACTGTTGAGGAAGGGTACGAAATTCTTATGGGATGACGAATGCCAAAAGTCCTTCGAGAGACTAAAGGCATACTTGGTTAATCCCCCCATTTTGAAACCTCCAAAGCAAGGAAAACCACTTTTGTTATACATCTCCGTGCATGTAAACGCTTTAGGAGCCCTGTTGGCTCAATACGAGGATGACACCCATAAGGAGTATGCCATCTACTATATTTCGAAAACTCTCTTAGCTTATGAACGAAATTATCAAGCCATGGAGAAGACGTGCTTGGCCCTAGTCTGGGCCTGCCAGAAATTCAGACACTACTTCCTAGATCATGAGATCTGGATAGTGTCCAAGCTTGATCCAATCAAGCACTTGTTCGAAAAACCCATTCTCACGGGTAGATTGGGCAAATGGCAACTCCTTCTAATGGAGTATGATCTAAAATACCATCACCAGATCTCCGTTAAGGGGCAAGCCCTAGCAGATTACGTGGCTGACTTCCCCTTGGAGGACGCATATCCCACTCTTGTCGAAATGCCTGATGAAGGCATATTGCAAAACCATTTTCAAAACCACATTTTAGCAAATTCTTTTGAAAACCAAGTGTGGAAGATGCACTTCGACGGGGCACGAAACCAACGAGGGGCTGGTGCCGGGATCATCCTAATCTCCCCTGAAAAGGGCGAGATTCCCATAGCAGTCCGCTTAGATTTCGAATGTTCCAACAACATAGCTGAGTATGAAGCACTCATACAAGGCTTAAGGATTTCGAAAACTCTAGGGGCATCATGCATCGAGGTCTTTGGAGATTCGCTCCTTGTCATAAACCAGGTTTTAAAAATTTGGCAAGTACGTAATGAGAAACTACTTCCATATCACGAGTTGGCCACTCGATTGGTCCAATCCTTCCAGTCGTGTAAGCTCACACACGTGGGAAGAGAGGACAATGGCATCGCCGATGCCCTCTCCTCCTTGGGTTCAGCCCTGAAGGTCGATCCCATTTCAGGGACCAGATCTTTGGAAATATGGCATGCGCCCCATCCATCCACACACGACTTAGATATTTGCCAAAACAACCCAGAGTCTATTGAAAAACCCTGGTTCTATGACATAAAACAATTTTTAGAAAATGGGGATTCACCGAGGATGCCACATCCAAAGATAGGGCATTCATTCGTAAGATTTCGACCCGATACACCATTCTGGGTGGGGTCTTATACAAAAAGAGTTTTACCGGCATTCTGCTTAGGTGTATCGACCTAGAGGAGGCTAGGATAGTGATGCACGAGTTCCACGATGGAGAATGTGGAGGTCATGTTAATGCCAACATGATGGCGATGAAAATACTTAGAGGGGGTTATTTTTGGTCCACCCTGAAAAAGGATTGTCACGATCATGTTAGGAAGTGTCATCCATGTCAAGTGCATGGGCACGCCATTCATATCCCTTCATCAGCATTGCATTCCGTGGTCAGCCCCTGGCCATTTACCATGTGGGCGTTTGACATTATAGGCCCCATATTTCCAAAGGCCTCGAATGGGCATCGTTTTATTTTAGCAGCCACGGAGTATTTCTCCAAGTGGGTGGAAGCCATTTCCCTAACGAATGTAATGGGGCAACATGTGGTGGCTTTCATCCGGAGGAATATCTTGGCTCGATTTGGGGTTCCACGAGACCTTGTGTCTGATAATGGTACCCCATTCAAGAACGAGCGGATGGTTAAGTTGTGCAACACGTATGGCATAACTCACCACTTCTCCTCGCCCTACTACCCTCAAGGCAACGGCCAAGCCGAAGCCACAAACAAGACTCTCATTGGTATCATTGAGAAAACCTTAGAGAAGGGTAGGAGGTGGCATGAGAAGCTGGATGAAGCCTTATGGGCTTATAGGACTTCCATCCGGACTCCCACGAATGCCACACCATTCGAATTGGTCTATGGCACAAACGCCATTCTTCCCATTCATACCCAACTGCATTCATTCCATACATCCATTGCACTCGACCTCCCCCTAGAGACGCTTCAGCATGCTAGGATGGCCGAACTAGATTTGCTAGATGAGAGGCGACTCCTTGCTATGGATCATGCTCGTGCATACCGGCAAAGGATAGCCCGACATTACAGCAAACATATGAGACCTCGCCACTTTAAAGTGGGAGATCTGGTCTTGAAAACCATCCACCATCGTGGCCCACACCCCCTAGGCAAGTGGCGCCCCAACTGGGATGGACCCTATGTTGTACGAGCAACCACTACGAACAATTCGTATTGGTTGATCGATGTAGAAGGTAGGAATTTAGCAGATCCTATCAATATTCAATACTTAAAGAAGTATCATGTGTAGGATCTGGATTAAATTCCAGTTTTCGAAAATTTTAAAGGGATAGCTGCCCTGAGACATGTGAATAAGGTGCCAAGGCAAACTCGTGTGAACCTAAGTGAGAGAATTCGCACTTGTGAAAGAGTGGAGTTTTCAAAATCGTGGTTGCATTTCAAAATCCTTCATCTTACAAAGAAGGGCCTAGTTCAACATAGCAAGATACTTGCAAGTAGTACGTGCTATTTCTAAATAGGCTGATCTGGAATGGATCGAGTGTAGGCTTGGGATAAGTCCTCCCCTCTTCTTTTCTCCTTCCAAAAGGAAAACAAAGGCCCAAATCAAAAGGGAATTTCCCATTTAAAGTCTCTTTCCAAAAGAAAGAAACCAGACTTCAAAAAGAAAAATCGATTCTCTTATAAAAAGAGGGATTAAAGAAAAAATACTCCCAAAGGGAGACCCTCTATGGAAAAAAAAAGGAAAAAGAGGCCAAAAAGCTCAAAAAGAGCAGTTTTCCGCCTTCTATGCCTCAAACCACGGGACGCTTCAGAAGGGACCGTGGTATCTCTTTCCCCTCCCAGGCTTATCCCAAGCTAAAGCATGGTTCATTTCGAGGGATCCTAAAGTAAAAATAGGATTTACTTACTTGAATTTCATCTTGTTTGAGAATTCGACCTTTCGAGTAAGGCGTAGGGATTTGAAATGAAGCTGGTTTTCTTATAAAACCTCCGCTAGATAAGCGAGTGTTAAGACTCAAACAAGGGCAAGCATGAAGAGCTCGAGATCCTTAGGATCGAGGCTCAAGACAGTTGTCCCATTTTGTAAATAGCTTTTGTAAATAAGTTTTGAAAACCGAACATCGAACAGCATAGGGTTTTTTTGCTCACTTTGAGCAGTAGGCCTTGTAAGTCTCTAGAGTTCGACCACACCTGGTCTCTGGGAGGTCGCCACTCTTGGCACCACACCCATGTCATCTGCATTCCACGCATGGTACTTGCATGAACATGATCCTATTTAGGGCCAGATTTCATAAATGAACCCTTTGGCGTGATATCTCCTCCTACCAGAGTTTGTAAAATTGAGATTTTGTTAAAATGGGACGATCCCATATTCTTCGTGGCTAGATCTAGGGAGACATTAAAAGGGGTGTTCGTCATCTTTGCCCTTATCCAAATCTATTTGGACAAGGCCAAAGAGGGGCATCTGTAAACACCCCGAAATCCCACGAATTTCTTAAACAAATCTGGTTTTATACAAGCAGCCCCAAAGGGCCATTTTTGAGTTTGGAAACCCAGGAGCCTTCCAAACAACCCTGTATATAGGTTTTAAACTTTATCTTTCAAAAACATATGATATAGCTTTTGAAAACCCTTTTAAAACATGTTTTGAAACCCCGAAGTGGCTTGGCTCGATCAAGACAGGACCAGGAGAGCCAAGAAGAGCCCGGAACCGGAGCACCTGTCAAGCCCGGCACAGCATCTCTTGCATCTGATTCACATCCCAGGATCTCGAACGTCCAAGACCCTGTTCTTATCAAAATATCATTTGAAGTCATCTCCGGAAGGCAGAAACGGAGGCGGGCGACCATGTTGGCGAAGACCCAACGCAGACGGAGCACTGATGCTGTCAGGCCCCGCACGAATCGTCCGTCTCGAACCCAGCTCGAAGGAGTCAGAGTTCAGTTTGGATTGGATCTGGACCATATATATCCAGATTCCAATCCAAACCCATATGTGGATTTGGATTTGGATTTGGATCCAGAGATCCAATCCAATATCCATATCCATGGCCCACATCACCTTCTCATAAATGGAGGTGGGGCCCACTTGAAATTCACGTGGGATATTGGGCATGAGAGAGAGTGGGGGTGATAAATATCAAGAGTGTTGTATTAAGCTTGACTTGTGTGTCAAGTTTGGGTTTAATCTTGTGGTTTAGCCTAATTGAGTGGGTTTAAGCTTGTAATTAGCTAAAACCTAACCTAGGGCTGCACCAACATGGGGTGATCAAGGTCTATGGGCCATGCTAAGGGAGCTCCATCACCTAAACCTAGCCAAAAATGCCTAAACCTAGCCTAAACCCCTAATCCACTCCTAATCTGAACCTAATCACCTAACCCACTTCCCTAATCCCGGCCTAATCCCAACCTAATCACCTAACCCACTCCCCTAATCCTTCCCTAAACCTAGATTAATTTCCCTAATCCTAGCCTAAACCTAGCCTAAACCACCTAACCTAGCTCACTAAACCTCACCCTAAAACCCAACCACCTAACCTAGCCCTAAACCACCCTTAGCCCACGATTTTCCCAAACACCTAGTTTTAAAATATCTGGCCCAATCCCATCCAGCCCACCTTATCTACATACTACCCTACCTAAACCACCTAACCACTACCCACAACCCAGCCCTAACCGACCTACCCATCCCCTATTTAAACCCCCCTCATTGTGGGCGGGTTTTTCGAAGTGGGAACCACTCCACCACCCAGCCGGGCCCTCTCCTTCTCCCATCTCTCACCCGTCTTCCCAACAGCTCCAGCCCCACCAGCCGCCACCTGCTCCACCACTCTCCCTCTTCCGTCCACCATCACTGCCCCCCAGCCGGACACCACCACCTCACTCAGCCGGGCCCTCTTCTTCTCCCATCTTCCACCAGCCGACAGCCACCTTTGCCGCCACTCCTTCCCATTCGGTAAGTCCCCCTAACTCCCTCAAAACCACTCTCTACCACCTCTCCACTCTTAGCCACCCATCTTCCCCTTAGCTCCACCTCTTTGCCGCCACCACCTAAGCCTAGCCGAACCTAGGATAACCCAAGTGGCTGGCCACTACTTAGCCACTCCTTCCCATTCGGCCGACCTCCCCCTAGGTGTCCTATTTGGCCTTCTCACTAGCTCACCTTTTAGGTCCAGTTTTTCTAAGTCCCTAACTTCACTAGTGACCCTAAGACCCACTTAGTCAGCCACTCTAAACTCCCTACTTGGAGGCGCCGCCCACTTGCCACCGGTCCCCTTCGAGGCGTCCATCCCGCGCCCCATTTGCAGCCGGCCAGCACTCTTGGTCACACACCTTCGCGGAGCTCCCATTTGCAGCCCAAAGCCAAGGCCACGCTCAAGCAAGACCTCTACGGACCAGCTACTTGTAAGTTTCTAAACTCGGTCTTTGATCATACACTTGCTTGAAATTCAATTTGATACGGGGTTGTAATAACGGAGCCTAGTCTCCCCCCGCTTGTAATAACGTGGCTTGGCACAACCACACACGTGCACTCTCTTAGTCGTGCACAACTTTGAACACACACGGGCCTAATCAGCCCCTAATATATAAGTGTACGTATATATTCCATTTCCGAAGGGTGTTGTTTAAGTTGGGTGCGTTGTCTTTCAATTTAAACACTCTCACACACATTGAGCTTTCGCTCTTATTTGAAAGACCCAAGTAAGGGCCGACCTATACTATTTGGGTTTCATTTCTTGTCGTGTGAGTAGTCTTTCAATTCAAGCACTTTCACACACATTGAGCCTTCGCTCTTACTCCCAAGACCTTAGTCAAGGCCATATTGCAGTTATATTTGGGTTTCATTTATGTCGTGTGTGTAGTACTTCAATTCAAGCACTCTCACACACATTGAGCCTTCGCTCTTACTCCCAAGACCTTAGTCAAGGCCATACTGCAATTTATATTTGGGTTTAATTTCATGTCGTGTGTGTAAGTCTTTCAATTCAAACACGCACCCACATTGAGCCTTCGCTCTTATTTGCAAGACCCGAGTAAGGGCTCATATACATAAGATATATACGTATCTCCCTTCGGTTATTTCCCTTCGGTTATTTCCCTTCGGTTATTTCCCTTCGGTTATTTCCCTTCGGTTATTTCCCTTCTGTTATTTCCCTTCCGTATTGTCTTTACATTTCGGGTTTTCCCTTTGGAGTAGCGTGAGTTCGCATTGCATCTACGCCATACCACGAGGTAGGACGCATATTGCATCGAAGCAACCCCCGCTCGAATTCGCCCATGTAGTGGAGTGTTCATAACACACAAACTAGGCGACCCAAAAAGGGATAAAAGAAAAGACTTAGGCACGTGCAAATCCACGTGATCTAAAACATGCAATCGCATCTTAAAGACCCGAAATAGACACCTCGAACCGTTTCGTAGACTTTCTCCCTAAAAACTCGATTTTTGCAAAAGCGTACAGACTGACCCTTGCGCATCGGTGCAAGAAGGTCTGCGACGACAAGAGCTCACTTGCTCACAGTCGCCACGTTTAGAAGTCAGTGTTGATATATCTTCGCTAGCTTAAGTAAGCTAGCTGGCACGCCCTGTTTGTATACATAGGCCTTAGACGCACGATAAGATCCACTCCAAGCCACGAAAGGGGCAAAGAGGCGGGGATTTTCGCGCGTCTACAGACATGAAATGAAAACCCAAATAGTATAGGTCGGCCCTTACTTGGGTCTTTCAAATAAGAGCGAAAGCTCAATGTGTGTGAGTGCTTGAATTGAAAGACAACGCACCCAACTTAAACAAAACCCTTCGAGAATGAAAGTATATATATACACTTATGTATTAGGGGCTGATTAGGCCCGTGTGTGCTCAAAATCGTGCACGACTAAGAGAGTGCACGTGTGTGGGTGTGCCAAGCCACGTTATTACAAGCGGGGGGAGACTATGCTCCGTTATTACAACCCTATATCAAATTGAATCTCAAGCAAGTATACAACTAAAGACCGAGTTTAGGCACTTACGAGTAGCTGGTCCGTAGAGGCCTTGCTTGAGCATGGGCTTGGGCTTCGCCTTGGGCTGCAAACGGGAGCTCCGCGAGGATAGGTGATCAAAGGTGCTGGCCGGGTGCAAGTGGGGCGCGGGATAGGCGCCTCAAAGGTGGCCGATTGCAAGTGGATGTCGCCTCGATGTGAGGGGTTAAAGGGGCTGAACAAGTGAGTTTTTAGGGTCACTAAGAGAGTTGAGTGTTTAGGGAAACTGGACCTAAAGGGGAGTTTGTGGGAAGGCCGAATGGGACACCTAGGGGAAGGCCGAATGGGATAGGATGGTTAGGTAGTGGCCGGTAGTTTAGGTTATGCTAGGTTCGGCTAAGTGAAAAGGGTGGTGGAAAAGGGCTGAGATGATGATAGGGTGGGTGGCTAGGAGTGGAGAGGTAGTAGAGAAGGGTTTTGGTAGAGTTAGAGAGTGCTTACCGGATGGGGAGAAGTGGCGGATGGAAGAGAGAAACCGGGGTGTGGATGGGAGCTCGGCTGGTTCGGTGGGATGAAGGTGGTGGCGTCCGGCTGGGTAAGGTGATGGAGAGTGGAAGAGGGAAGGTGGCGGTGCAAGTAGTGCTGGTGGAGCAGGCGGGCAGGTGATGGAGAGTGGTCTCGGCTAGGTGAGGGAATGGGAGAAGGAGAGGGCCCGGCTGGGTGAGGTGAGGGTTCCAGCTTGGAAAACCCGCCCCCAAGGGGGGGGGTTTAAATAGGGGATGGGTAGGTCGGTTAGGGCTGGGCTTGGGGTAGTGGTTAGGTGGTTTAGGTAGGGTGGTATGTAGATAAGGTGGGCTGGAAAGGGTTGGGCCAGATATTTTGAAACTAGGGGTTTGGGTAGATTGTGGGCTAGGGGTGGTTTAGGGGTTTAGGGCTAGGTTAGGTGGTTGGGTTTTAGGGTGAGGTTTAGTGAGCTAGGTTAGGTGATTAGGCTAGGATTAGGCTAGGATTAGGGAATTTAATCTAGGTTTAGGGAAGGATTAGGGAAGTGGGTTAGGTGATTATGTTGGGATTAGGACGGGATTAGGGAAGTGGGTTAGGTGATTAGGTTCAGATTAGGGGTGGATTAGGGGTTTAGGCTAGGATTAGGCATTTTGGGTTAGGTTTAGGTGAAGGAGCTCCCTTAGCATGGCCCATAGACCTTGACCACCTCATGTTGGTGCAGCCCTAGGTTAGGTTTTAGCTAATTACAAGCTTAAACCCACTCAATTAGGCTAAACCACATGATTAAACCCAAACTTGACACACAAGTCAAGCTTAATACAACACTCTTGATATTTTCCATCCCCACTCTCTCTCATGCCCAATATCCCACGTGAATTTCAAGTGGGCCCCACCTCCATTTATGAGAAGGTGATGTGGGCCATGGATATGGATATTGGATTGGATCTCTGGATCCAAATCCAAATCCAAATCCACAGATGGGTTTGGATTGGGATCTGGATATATATGGTCCAAATCCAATCCAAACTGAACTCTGACTCCTTCGAGCTGGGTTCGAAACGGACGATTTGTGCGAGGCCTGACAGCATCAGTACTCCGTCTGCGTTGGGTCTTCGCCAACATAGTCGTCCGCCTCCGTTTCTGCCTTCCGGAGATGACTTCAAATGCTATTTTGATAAGAACAGGGTCTTGGACGTTCGAGATCCTGGGGTGTGAATCAGATACAAGAGTTGTTGTGCCGGGCTCGACGTGTGCTCCGGTTTGGGGCTCTTTTTAGCTCTCCTGGTCCTGTCTTGATCGGGCCAAGCCGCTTCGGGGTTTCAAAACATGTTTTAAAAGGATTTTAAAAGCTATATTGTATGTTTTCGAAATATAGAGTTCAAAACGTATGTACAGGGTTGTCTGGAAGGCTCCTGGGTTTCCAGACTCAAAAACGGCCCTTTGGGGGTTGCTTTTGCAAAACCAGATGAATTTGAGAAATTCGTGGGATTTCGGGGTGTTTACAGATGCCCCTCTTTGGCCTTGTCCAAATAGATTTGGATAAGGGCAAAGATGACAAACACCCCTTTCAATGTCTCCCTAGATCTATCCACGAAGAACATGGGATCGTCCCAATTTTTAGCAAAAATCTCAATTTACAAACTCTGGTAGGAGGAGATATCACGCCAAAGGGTTTTACTATGGAATCTGGTCCTAAATGGTATCATGTTCATGCAAGTGCCATGCGTGGAATGCAAATGACATGGGGGTGGTGCCAAAAGTGGCGACCTCCCAGAGACCAGCTGTGGTCGAACTCTAGAGACTTACAAGGTCTATTGCTCCAAGTGAGCAAATCCTATGCTGTTCGATGTTCAGTTTTCAAAACTTATTTACAAAAGCTATTTACAAAAGGGACAACTGTCTTGAGCCTCGATCCTAAGGATCTCAAGCTCTTTGTGCTTGCCCTTGTTTGAGTCTTAACACTTGCTTATCTAGCGGAGATTTTATAAGAAGACAAACTTCATTTCAAATTCCTACGCCTTACTCGAAACGTCGAATTCTCAAACAAGATGAAATTCAAGTAAGTAAATCCTATTTTTACTTTAGGATTCCTCGAAATGAACCATGCTTTAGCTTGGGATAAGCTAGGGATGGGAAAGAGATACCACGGTCCCTTCTGAAGCGTCCCGTGGTTTAAGGCATAGAAGGCGGAAAACTGCTCTTTTTCAGCTTTTTGGCCTCTTTTTCCATTTTTTTCATAGAGGGTCTCCCTTTGGGAGTATTTTTTCTTTAATCCCTCTTTTTCATAAGAGAATCGATTTTTCTTTTAAATTCTGGTTTCCTTCTTTCAGAAAGAGACTTTGAATGTGAAATTCCCTTTTTGTTTTGGGCCTTTGTTTTCCTTTTGGAAGGAGAAGAGAAAAGGAGAGGACTTATCCCAAGCCTACACTCGATCCATTCCAGATCAGCCTATTTAGAAATAGTACATACCACTTGCAAGTATCTTGCTATGTTGAACTAGGCCTTTCTTTGTAAGAAGAAGGATTTTGAAAGGCAACCACGATTTTGAAAACTCCACTCTTTCACAAGTGCGAATTCTCTCACTTAGGGTCACACGAGTTCGCCTTTGCACCTTATTCACATGTCTCAGGGCAGCTATCCCTATAAAATTTTCGAAAAACTGGAATTTAATCCAGATCCTATACATGATACTTCTTTAAGTATTGAATATTGATAGGATCTGCTAAATTCCTACCTTCTACATCGATCAACCAATACGAATTGTTCGTAGTGGTTGCTCGTACAACATAGGGTCCATCCCAGTTGGGGCGCCACTTGCCTAGGGGGTGTGGGCCACGATGGTGGATGGTTTTTAAGACCAGATCTCCCACTTCAAAGTGGCGAGGTCTCATGTGTTTGCTATAATGTCGGGCTATCCTTTGCCGGTATGCACGAGCATGATCCATGGCAAGGAGTCGCCTCTCATCTAGCAAATCTAGTTCGGCCATCCTAGCATGCTGAAGCATCTCTAGGGGGAGGTCGAGTGCTATGGATGTATGAAATGAATGCAGTTGAGTATGAATGGGAAGAATGGCATTTGTGCCATAGACCAACTCGAATGGTGTGGCATTCGTGGGAGTCCGGATGGAAGTCCTATAAGCCCATAAGGCTTCATCCAGCTTCTCGTGCCACGTCCTACCCTTCTCTAAGGTTTTCTCAATAATACTAATGAGAGTCTTGTTTGTGGCTTCGGCTTGGCCGTTGCCTTGAGGGTAGTAGGGTGAGGAGAAGTGGTGAGTTATGCCATACGTGTTGCACAACTTAACCATCCGCTCGTTCTTGAATGGGGTACCATTATCAGACACAAGGTCTCGTGGAACCCCAAATCGAGCCAAGATATTCCTCCGGATGAAAGCCACCACATGTTGCCCCATTACATTTGTTAGGGAAATGGCTTCCACCCACTTGGAGAAATACTCCGTGGTTGCTAAAATAAAACGATGCCCATTTGAGGCCTTTGGAAATATTGGGCCTACAATGTCAAACGCCCACATGGTAAATGGCCAGGGGCTAACCACGGAATGCAATGCAGATGAAGGGATATGAATGGCGTGCCCATGCACTTGACACGGATGACACTTCCTAACATGATCGTGACAATCCTTTTTCAGGGTGGACCAAAAATAGCCCCCTCTAAGTATTTTCATTGCCATCATGTTGGCATTAACATGACCTCCACATTCTCCATCGTGGAACTCATGCGTCACTATCCTAGCCTCCTCTAGGTCGATACACCTAAGCAGAATGCCGGTAAAACTTTTTTTGTATAAGACCCCACCCAGAATGGTGTATCGGGTCGAAATCTTACGAATGAATGCCTTATCTTTGGATGTGGCATCTTCGGCAAATCCTCCATTTTCTAAAAATTGTTTTATGTCATAGAACCAGGGTTTTTCAATAGACTCTGGGTTGTTTTGGCAAATATCCAAGTCGTGTGTGGATGGATGGGGCGCATGCCATATTTCCAAAGAACTGGTCCCTGAAATGGGATCGACCTTCAGGGCTGAACCTAAGGAGGAGAGGGCATCGGCGATGCCATTGTCCTCTCTTCCTACGTGTGTGAGCTTACACGACTGGAAGGATTGGACCAATCGAGTGGCCAACTCGTGATATGGAAGTAGTTTCTCATTACGTACTTGCCAAATTTTTAAAACTTGGTTTATGACAAGGAGCGAATCTCCAAAGACCTCAATGCACGATGCCCCTAGAGTTTTCGAAATCCTTAAGCCTTGTATGAGTGCTTCATACTCAGCTACGTTGTTGAAACATTCGAAATCTAAGCGGACTGCTATGGGAATCTCGCCCTTCTCAAGGGAGATTAGGATGACCCCAGCACCAGCCCCTCGTTGGTTTCGTGCCCCGTCGAAGTGCATCTTCCACACTTGGTTTTCGAAAGAATTTGCCAAAATGTGGTTTTGAAAATGGTTTTGCAATATCCCTTCATCAGGCATTTCAACAAGAGTGGGATATGCATCCTCTAAGGGGAATTCAGCCACTTAATCTGCTAGGGCTTGCCCCTTAATGGAGATCTGGTGATGGTATTTCAGATCATACTCCATTAGAAGGAGTTGCCATTTGCCCAATCTACCTATGAGAATGGGTTTTTCGAATAAGTGCTTGATTGGATCAAGCTTGGACACTATCCAGATCTCATGATCTAGGAAATAGTGTTTGAACTTCTGGCAGGCCCAGACTAGGGCCAAGCACGTCTTCTCCATGGCTTGATAATTTCGTTCATAAGCCAAGAGAGTTTTCGAAATATAGTAGATGGCATACTCCTTATGGGTGTCATCCTCGTATTGAGCCAACAGGGCTCCTAAAGCATTTACATGCACGGAGATGTATAATAAAAGCGGTTTTCCTTGTTTTGGAGGATTTAAAACGGGGGGATTAACCAAGTATGCCTTCAGTCTCTCGAAGGACTTCTGGCATTCGTCATCCCATAAGAATTTCGTACCCTTCCTCAACAGTTTGTTGAAGGGTTCACATCTAGTTGCCAGATTCGATATGAATCGGCGCACGGATTGTAATCGACCCTGGAGGCTACGGATTTGGGTGAGATTGGAGGGTGGAGCCATGTCTATGATGGCTCGACACTTAGAGGGGTCGACTTCTATTCCCCTTTGGCTCACCATAAAGCCTAGAAGCTTCCCTGATTCTACCCCGAACACACATTTTTGAGGGTTTAGCTTTACTTTGTAAAGCCTAAGCCTTTCGAAAATCTTTTGTAAACATTCGATATGGGTGCATCGGGTTTTGGATTTCGCCAAGAGATCATCTACATACACTTCTACAAGCTTATGAATTTGATCATGGAAGATCGTGTTCATGGCTCGTTGATATGTTGCGCCGGCATTTTTCAAACCAAAGGGCATGACTGTATAGCAGTACGTGCCCCATGGGGTTGTGAAGGCGGTCTTACCCTGATCTCGTGGACTTAGTTTGATTTGATTATAGCCTGAATAGCCATCCATGAATGAAAACATTTCATGATTTGCAGTACTATCGACTATCAAATCTATGTTTGGTAAAGGATAATTATCCTTTGGAGTGGCTTTATTCAGGTTTCTAAAATCGATGCATATTCGAATTTTCCCATTGGTTTTTCGAACCACAACGATATTTGACAACCAATCAGAATACGCAAAGGGTTTTATAAATCCGGCTTTTAGCAGATCTTCTAAACCCTCTTTGACTTGCGTGTGTACATTCGGGTGTATTTTCCTAAGCTTCTGCTTTATGGGTTTTACACCTGCATCTAAGGGAAGACGATGCTCGACTATGCTGGGATCTATGCCCGGCATGTCTTCATACGTCCATGCAAACACATCTAAATAGGTTTGTAGAAATGCAATGAATGCTAACTTTTCAGTTTCATGCAAGCATGCGCCTATTTTAATGGTTTTGGGATTGGAATCATCCCCTAGGTTCACCTCTACGAAATCTCCTCCTACTGATTGGGAAGGTCTTTCAAAATCGAGAATTTTATGAAATTCTGAGAGCTCAGAAGTGGGATCTTCCTCAAGGGGATCCACTTCTGGGCTTTGATCATTCTCGTGGGCTATAGACCCGAGGGAACTTGATGCGTGGCTTTCAAAATAACCTGGTTTTGTACTTGGATTTTCAAGTGATTTAGAAATTTTTGGTCTGGCTATGCAGACGACGTTTCTTTCGAAATCCTTTTCTTTTGCTAAAGTCCTACCAGGAGCAGCTATGTACAAAATCTTTTTGGTATTTTCCAAATTTTCGATTTTTTTTGGCTTTTGTAAAACAAGAACTTTGGGAACTATACAAAGCACTCTTTTTTCGAGTTTTTGTTTTTCCATTGTTTTTGGTTTTTCTTGTTTTTCGATTTTTTTGATTTTAAGTTTTTCAAATGTTTTTGGTATTTTTAGAAAAAGGGATCTTCCGTCATACCTACAAAGGGAAAACACTATGGGTTAGACTCAGAATAGGAGGTCTAAACCATAGGTTTCTTCTAAGACAGGCTCCGGGGCACCCTTGACCCAGGTGGTCACAGGGGGTGGCTCCGGCGGTATTCGGGGAGTATAGCCGATCCCATATCGGCTTGGGTTGGCCCTAGGCAGGATGGGCTCTAGGAGACCCGGGTTTTGTGCCCCTAGACTCTTGTAGGGCGTGTAGCCCATGTTCAATAACATGTTCCATGACCTTTTGTTTTTTGAAAAGATGGGATACAAGTCGTGGTCCTGGAACATGCTATCGTCCATATTAGGCTCGTATGGCCTTTTGTCCAGGGGTTTTAGAAATAGGGAACGCTTGGGTTTTCCTAGGAGGATTAGAGTCGGGAGGGGGCCTGCTTTGGGCGGCCCCTTCACATATACGACCTTCCTAGGGTTGTTCAACACGAGCCGAGGTGGCTCAACCATAATTTGCCCCAGGTTAGCCTCATGGGCCTAGGAGCTTGATAAACAAGGGGAGTTTATGATCCCCTGAAGCTGTGGGTGACTCTCACCTAGGATCACTACGACCTGGTCCCTAAAAGGGATCTTGACACACTTGTGGAAGGTGGATAGCACAGCGCACAAACTGTGTATCCAGGGCCTTCCCAGCAATAGGTTATAATGGGGGTGGATGTCCAAGACATGGAACACCCCCGTGTGTTCGATCCCTCCCGTTTCCATTGGGAGTTCGATGGATCCTAAAGGTCTAGACGCATTCCCATCGTATCCAGTGATAACGATGGGGCTTGGGTTCACTGAAGTCAAGGTGACTCCGATTTTGTATGCCACATGAAGTGGAAGGATGTTGAGCCCTCCTCCACCATCGACTAGGCACCTGTCCAGAGAGTGGTTGTTTAGAACCACCTCGATATGCAGGGCCTGGTTATGGGTTTCGTAGGGTCTATCTACATCATCTTCCGAGAAAGTGATGGGTGATTTTGCTCCTAATAAAGCCACTTGGGCAGACAAGGATTCCGGACTTATGTTCGAATCAACCTTGGCCCTTTCTAGAATTTTCTCTAATACAAGTCTATGCCTAGGCGAGGTTTTTATAAGCTCTAGGATAGACATGTGAAAAGGAATCTTTGAAAGGTGGTTTTCAAAATCATAAGGATTTAGGATGACTTTGTCCTTATCTACTCTTGGCAGACCACTAGGGATACATGCTTTTGAGGGGCCAGGCACACTGACCACCTTTTGAGCACCTTGAAGGTGCGGGGGTTGATAGATCCTCCCGGATCTAGTGACTTCCCCCACGACCAACCTAGGGTTCGCGCTAGACTTGGCTCTAAGGATGAGCTGAGGAGAACCTTGGATTTTCAAAACTGGTTTTACCGGGGTTTCCACTTTTGGTGGTCCCCGAATGACGACTTGGGCGGGCTTCTTGTATAGTACAAGGATGGGCGCACAAGTAGGTCGACCAGGTTCTGGCTTTTGTGCTAGTTCCTTGGAAATGGTGAGGGTACATACCTCTTTTCCTTTCCCACTGCCACTGGCATGTTTGGGAAAGGGTTCCTTGAAGATAGCTTGAGGTGGCTCAGGTTCCGCAGTGACCTGGAGCCGGCCTTCTGCTATCAAGTTCTCAATTTTATTTAAAAGAGAGAAGCAGCATTTGGTATCATGGCCTTTGAGCCGATGATACTTACAAAATCGGTTTAAATACCCCCCTTTGGACGTGACTCCTTCGGGGATTTCAGGGAGTTCTATCATGCCCTGGGCAAGTAAGAGGTCTAGGACCTCCGACACAGGTTGCCCCAGCGGAGTATACTCCCGTTTTTCAACCGGTTTTTGAAAATTGCGTTCTCTCTTATTTTCTAATTTTTCAAAATTTTTGGAAGTGCCCGCCATGCCTGGATCCACCCGGACATTGGCGATTTTATGGGGCTTTGCCCCTTTGTCCGTCGTGGGCAGCCCATATGCGATGGGCTTTTCCAAACGGGTTTTTGGAATGGCACTTCCTTTCCATAAGTGGTCGTATGTTCCTTTTTGCAAGTTGGTTTCGAAAAGGGAGGCCTTTTTGATCAACTTATGGAAAGTTGAAATCTCATGGAGCGAGAGAAGGGTTTTTAACTCGCTTTTGAAATTATCCAGGATGAGCATTACTGCGCATCCTTCGGATATGGGCTCTCGCACTTGGCCCAAAAGCGACCTCCATCTTATAATGAAGGCATGTACGTCTTCGTTCATGCCTTGCTTTGTATCCCTTAAGGTATTCAGGGTTGGCGTGACTTCTACGTTGTGTGCAAATCTTTGCATGAAGCAGTTCGCTAACTCTTCAAAAGTAGCGAACTGGCTTAAGTCGTAGGAAGCCAGCCATTTGGCAGCTGTGCCTTTAAGGGATAAAGGGAACCAATACACCCATTTCATCGAGTCCTTTTTCTTCTTATGGGCTCGACGCGAGAAAAGCTGCAAGTGAGACCTAGGGTCCCCCATGCCATCATACCGATGGAAGTTCGGAATTTCATCGTCACTGTCTGTTTCGTAGTCCATAGGAAGGAAATCAGACAGGGCGTAGCTTCTTTTCTCTTTATTCTGCCCTTTTAGCAACTGTTGTAGGGCTTTACGGTCCTTTTGTGTGAAGGACTCGTGGTATTGGTTGCCTTCCATTACGGAGGCCTCTTTTTACTTGCGAGGTTTTTCATATTTCTTTTTAGGCCTTTGTTCACTGTTCGATGAACATGAATCGCCTACTTCAGCCTCTTGGCTGAGAGCATCGATTTTGGCCTCAAACTCCCTTCTCAAGTCCTGGATTTCATCTAGTTTTATTTTGTTTTTGAAAATCCTCCTAGAGTGAGAACTTGATGCGCATGAGCCTTGGCTCAACACTTCACTTGGATTGGATTTTGACATGCTTTTCAAGCTTTTTCAAAATGCCCTAAGTACAAGCAAAGAAAACAAGTTAAATCGACACCTTTTTACAAAAATTTTCGCAAGACTAAAACTTAAAACTCGATTTTTGAAAGGCCCACGTCCAACCGGGCGTGCCAATCTCTGTAGACGCGCGAAAATCCCCACCTCTTCGCCTTTTTTAGGGCTTTGGAGCGGATCCTCTCGTGTGTCTAAGGCCTATATATGCAAACAGGGCGTGCCAGCTAGCTTACCTAAGCTAGCGAAGATATTTTTAACACTGACTTCTAAACGTGGCGACTGTGAGCAAGTAAGCTCTTGTCGTTGCAGACCATCTTGCACTGATGCGCAAGGGTCAGTCTGTACGCTTTGCAAAAATCGAGTTTTTGGAGAGAAAGTCTACGAAGCGGTTCGAGGTGTCTATTTCGGGCCTTTAAGATGCGATTGCATTTTTTAGATCACGTGGATTTGCACGTGCCTAAGTCTTTTCTTTTATCCCTTTTCGGGCCACCTAGTTTGTGTGTTATGAACACTCCACTACATGGGCGATTTCGAGCGGGGCTTGCTTCGATGCAATATGCGTCCTACCTCGTGGTATGGCGTAGATGCAATGCAAACTCACGCTACACCAAAGGGAAAACCCGAAATGTAAAGACAATACTGAAGGGAAGTGACTGAAGGGAAATAACCGAAGGGAAATAACCGATGGGAAATAACCGAAGGGAAATAACCGAAGGGAGATATGTATATAGGTTATGTATATGAGCCCTTACTCGGGTCTTACAAATAAGAGCGAAGGCTCAATGTGGGTGCGTGCTTGAATTGAAAGACTTACACACACGACATGAAATTAAACCCAAATATAAATTGCAGTATGGCCTTGACTAAGGTCTTGGGAGTAAGAGCGAAGGCTCAATGTGTGTGAGAGTGCTTAAATTGAAGTACTACACACACGACATAAATGAAACCCAAATATAACTTCAATAAGGTCTTTACTAAGGTCTTGGGAGTAAGAGCGAAGGCTCAATGTGTGTGGAAGTGTTTGAATTGAAAGACTCACTCACACGACATGAAATAAAACCCAAATAGTATAGGTCGGCCCTTACTTGGGTCTTTCAAATAAGAGCGAAAGCTCAATGTGTGTGAAAGTGCTTGAATTGAAAGACTTACCCACACGACATGAAATGAAAACCCAAATAGTATAGGTCGGCCCTTACTTGTGTCTTTCAAATAAGAGCGAAAGCTCAATGTGTGTGAGTGCTTGAATTGAAAGACAACGCACCCAACTTAAACAAAACCCTTCGAGAATGAAAGTATATATATACACTTATGTATTAGGGGCTGATTAGGCCCGTGTGTGTTCAAAATCGTGCACGACTAAGAGAGTGCACGTGTGTGGGTGTGCCAAGCCACGTTATTACAAGCGGGGGGAGACTATGCTCCGTTATTACAACCCCGTATCAAATTGAATCTCAAGCAAGTATACAACTAAAGACCGAGTTTAGGCACTTACGAGTAGCTGGTCCGTAGAGGCCTTGCTTGAGCGTGGGCGTGGGCTTCGCCTTGGGCTGCAAACGGGAGCTCCGTGAGGATAGGTGATCAAAGGTGTTGGCCGGGTGCAAGTGGGGCGCGGGATAGGCGCCTCAAAGGTGGCCGATTGCAAGTGGATGTCGCCTCGATGTGAGGGGTTAAAGGGGCTGAACAAGTGAGTTTTTAGGGTCACTAAGAGAGTTGAGTGTTTAGGGAAACTGGACCTAAAGGGGAGTTTGTGGGAAGGCCGAATGGGACACCTAGGGGAAGGCCGAATGGGATAGGATGGTTAGGTAGTGGCTGGTAGTTTAGGTTATGCTAGGTTCGGCTAAGTGAAAAGGGTGGTGGAAAAGGGCTGAGATGATGATAGGGTGGGTGGCTAGGAGTGGAGAGGTAGTAGAGAAGGGTTTTGGTAGAGTTAGAGAGTGCTTACCGGATGGGGAGAAGTGGCGGATGGAAGAGAGAAACCGGGTGTGGATGGGAGCTCGGCTGGTTCGGTGGGATGAAGGTGGTGGCGTTCGGCTGGGTGAGGTGATGGAGAGTGGAAGAGGGAAGGTGGCGGTGCAGGTAGTGCTGGTGGAGCAGGCGAGCAGGTGATGGAGAGTGGTCCCGGCTAGGTGAGGGAATGGGAGAAGGAGAGGGCCCGGCTGGGTGAGGTGAGGGTTCCAGCTTGGAAAACCCGCCTCCAAGGGGGGGGGGTTAAATGGGGATGGGTAGGTCGGTTAGGGCTGGGCTTGGGGTAGTGGTTAGGTGGTTTAGGTAGGGTGGTATGTATGTAGATAAGGTGGGCTGGAAAGGGTTGGGCCAGATATTTTGAAACTAGGGGTTTGGGTAGATTGTGGGCTAGGGGTGGTTTAGGGGTTTAGGGCTAGGTTAGGTGGTTGGGTTTTAGGGTGAGGTTTAGTGAGCTAGGTTAGGTGATTAGGCTAGGATTAGGCTAGGATTAGGGAATTTAATCTAGGTTTAGGGAAGGATTAGGGAAGTGGGTTAGGTGATTATGTTGGGATTAGGACGGGATTAGGGAAGTGGGTTAGGTGATTAGGTTCAGATTAGGGGTGGATTAGGGGTTTAGGCTAGGATTAGGCATTTTGGGTTAGGTTTAGGTGAAGGAGCTCCCTTAGCATGGCCCATAGACCTTGACCACCTCATGTTGGTGCAGCCCTAGGTTAGGTTTTAGCTAATTACAAGCTTAAACCCACTCAATTAGGCTAAACCACATGATTAAACCCAAACTTGACACACAAGTCAAGCTTAATACAACACTCTTGATATTTTCCATCCCCACTCTCTCTCATGCCCAATATCCCACGTGAATTTCAAGTGGGCCCCACCTCCATTTATGAGAAGGTGATGTGGGCCATGGATATGGATATTGGATTGGATCTCTGGATCCAAATCCAAATCCAAATCCACAGATGGGTTTGGATTGGGATCTGGATATATATGGTCCAGATCCAATCCAAACTGAACTCTGACTCCTTCGAGCTGGGTTCGAAACGGACGATTTGTGCGGGGCCTGACAGCATCAATACTCCGTCTGCGTTGGGTCTTCGCCAACATAGTCGTCCGCCTCCGTTTCTGCCTTCCGGAGATGACTTCAAATGCTATTTTGATGAGAACAGGGTCTTGGACGTTCGAGATCCTGGGGTGTGAATCAGATACAAGAGTTGCTGTGCCGGGCTCGACGTGTGCTCCGGTTCTGGGCTCTTTTTAGCTCTCCTGGTCCTGTCTTGATCGGGCCAAGCCGCTTCGGGGTTTCAAAACATGTTTTAAAAGGGTTTTAAAAGCTATATTGTATGTTTTCGAAATATAGAGTTCAAAACGTATGTACAGGGTTGTCTGGAAGGCTCCTGGGTTTCCAGACTCAAAAATGGCCCTTTGGGGGCTGCTTTTGCAAAACCAGATGAATTTGAGAAATTCGTGGGATTTCGGGGTGTTTACACGTGTGAAAGGAATCACTAAGCCAAAAGAAAAATCGTGCTTGGCCTTGCTGTAGGCCCTAAAAATTCGAGACATCATCTCCCATGGAAAGGGGAATGATTCATTAAAGCACTCATTTGAAAAACCTATCTTAAACAGGTGGGCAAAATGGGAGCCCCTTTCAAGAGAGTATGAGTTTCAAAACTCAAGACTCAATTAAGGGACAAGCCCTGTATCGTGTGGCTGAAGTGCCTCTATGAGACACATTCCCCATACTTGATCAAATGCCCCATGAAGGCACGAATTTTCAAAATGAATTCCAAAAACCCTGCTTGACCAAAATCAAGTATAGGAAACATATTTCAAATCAAAAGGGCTGGTATGAAACCATCTTCATATAGAAAGGGAGGATTTCCCAAAATTACTTTCTCAAAAGGGATCAAAATTTCAAAAATTTTAACCCTACATATACTTTGAAAAGAAAGATTTTCAAAACTTCAGGTTTATATCAAAACCTTGATTGTGTTGGGATATGAACATGAATCTCACGATGAAATATGGAGACCATGTCAAAATCAAAGCCCGATGGCCATGATGATCACTTAGGGTTGGTTTTGTTTTCCATCCTCGAGCAAAAAGTAGCATGATCATGTTGGGAAAATTGTGGAAAATGTAGGGACATGAACATATCATCGTCTATCCCAAAAAGTCTTTTGAAAAGCCATGGCCCTTCATCATGTGGCCATGCAAAATTTTCCTCAAGCTAGGGGCATTTTTAAATACAGCCCCTAGACACTTTCCATGGAGAAACGAATGTATCTCCTTCTTGACTTGTGAGATACATCTCGTATGTTCATCAGTGCATAAAAACATGTGTTTCCAATTTTGAATCACATGGAGTGCATAGCATGCATCATATTCATATCATATCACCCCGAAGAAAGCCCAAGAGGTTGGCAATTCGAGTAGAAATGTCTCCATGTCTTCAAAGGGCAACAAAATTCGAAAAATTTGTTGATATTGTGGGTCAAAATTAGCAAAACCCAGAAAATGCCCGAATATTCAAAAGGGTTTATGTTAAATTCCTTTTTCAAAAAGATTTTAAAAAATCAAACTCCTTTGAAACTTCTTGAAAGAAGGATCAAAGTTGATTATATAACCCTGAATGGAGGAATTTATACTTTTCAAAAGGTAGAGTCTTCCAAAAACAAATTGGCGATATTTCAAAGAACCCTAGCTTACAAGATTAAGCCTTGTTCAAAATATCAAAATATTTTTGAATAGCAGATGCTATTAAGAAATAGGATGATCTCGTTTGAATCAAGTAACCAAAGGGATAAGCCTTCCCCCATTCTACTTTCTCTCCAAAAAGGAAAATTGGCTGTGTTCAAAAGAAAGAAAAAAATCGAGAATACAAAAACTCCTCCGAAAGTGGTCTTCCCTTCATAAACAGGGAATACAAAAACTCCTCTGAAAGAGGTCTTCTCGTTTCAAAAGAAAAAGGAGATATAAAAAAACTCCTCCCAAAGAGGTCTTCCCTTCATAAATGGGGAATACAAAAACTCCTCCAAAGAGCTGCTCTCCTTTAAAGAAAAGAGGGATTAATGAAAAAATACTCCCAAAGGGAGACCCTCTATGAAAAAAAGAAATAAAAAGCCAAAGCTCAAAGAGCGATTTTCCGACTCTTTGCCTAAAACCACGGGACGCTTCAGAAGAGACCATGGTATCTCTTTCCCATATCCCTACGGCTTATCCTAGAGGAAAAAGGTTCAAATTTGCGAAAATCCTGAAGTACGAATAAAATCGGCTTATTTGGATTTCTTTTTGTTTGAGAACTCGACTCTGTTTTGTAGGAAATGGAACTTTGAAATGTTTTCCAAGTTTTCCTACCCAAAAACCTCTACTGAGTAGCAGGTATTGAAACCCGAATGAAGGGAAGTATGAAAAATTAAAGTCCTTTTCGATACAAGCTAAAAGGAGTTCATTTTCAAAAAGAAGATTTTCAAAAAAAAAACCCACGAATGTCAAAAAGACAAGAGTAGAACCTGCTTGGAGCAGACAGCCTCAAAAGGCTCTCTCCAAAGCTCAAAAACCCGAAAACGTCTAGAAGACATGGGTAAAACCTGCTCGGAGCAACCTGCCTCAAAAGGCACTCTTCGGGCTAAAAACCCCAAAAACAAAAATGTTTTCTCATGCATGCATCCAAAAATCGTCCATGCATGATCATACATAGGGAAACCTAAGAAAAGTCTCCTTTTGCTAAAAATCCCCACCTGTGGTAAAAGAAAACATGGTTTTGCGAAATAAAAATGGTGTATTCTGGAGAAAATTTGAGAGAAAAACCAGAATGGGGTGTTATCTTCTTCACCACTATCCAAATCAATTTGGATAATGCCAAAGAGGGGCATCTGTAAACACCCCAAATTTTCCAAAAAAATCAAAAAGTCTCAAAAACACAAAAAGCTCGTTTCAGCCAAAACGACAACCTTTTTTAAAATATGAAAATAGGTACAAAAGGCAAAAGAAAAGCCCTAGCAAGAAGAGCAAATCGAGCCCAAAGTCTCAAAAGCCACCCCCTGTTCAAAAAATGGAAGAAAAAAGAGCCCATTCGGAGAAAAGAGCGATATAAGGGTAAAAATGTAATTTGGGTCAAAGAAAAAGCACAAAGCAGCTCTAAAATGCAGAAAGAAACCCAGTACCTAAGGAAGTCGACAGGAGTCCAAGACACGTCCCGTCAGAATGAAGAACGAAATCTGTGCGGCAATCTGAGTTCGATATCAACAAGAACCGGCCAAAAACCAAAACGGCGGACTGAAACAAACGCCGAAAAAGTCCTGAAAAGCATAACACCGGTTGGAAGAAAGACTTGGGGAAGACCCAGGCCAGAGTTGGGCGTTTGATGAATCGAAGCCCGCTCGAAACCGACGGTGAAAAGCATCAGAAAGGACCAGAAAACCAAGGAGCAGAAGAAAAGTCTGGATTGGGTATGGACCCAAAACTATCCAGATCCAGATCCAAATTGTGTTTGGATTGGATCTAGATCTCAAAATATCCGAGATCCGAGATCCAAACCCAAATAAATATTTGGACTGGATCTGGATCCCAAAATATCCGAGATCCGTGATTCAGATCCACATAGAGTTTGGATTGGATCCGGATAGCTAGACCCAAATCCAAGACCCAATATCCAAGACCCATTTAAAACCTCTATAAATAGAGGTGCTGGGCTTGAAAAAGAAAAGAAACGTGAGGCTCTAGGGAAGCTCCTCATGTGAAATAAAGGGGGGGAAGAGAGAGAAAGGCCCTATTGGCAAAAAACAAATTTTGTTTGAGATGGGATTGGCCCATGGAGGCAAGGGCTGCACCAACGAACGAGCGTCTTCTTCAAGCTGGCTGGGAGTGGAGATCGTGGTGGAGCTTGGCGGCTTGAGTGGTGGCTTGGAGTGGTGCTGCACCAAGGTAGGTCCCCTAAGCCCTAACCTAACCCCTTTCTTCTCCTAATCCTCTAGACCACCCATCCTAGCCAAACCTGTCCCTAAAACCGCCACCAAAACAGCCAAGTCCTGGCTATTTTTCACCAAGACTCCTACCCTAGACCACCACCCTAAACAACCTCCCTAAACCACCTAAAGTTCGGCCAAGTGCTGACCGAACTTCCCTTTGAAACAACCTAGCTCGAGCCACCTTGGCTCGAGCTCTTTCCCTAAAAACCCACGGCCTGCACAAGCAGGCTGTGTCCCATTTTCTACCTAAGGTTTGGCCTGCCTTGAGGCAGGCCATCTACCCTAAAAACGACCCAGCCACTGGCTGGGTTTTTCCTCCCTCGCCCACCTAAAACAGCCCAGCCAAAGGTGGCCGGGCTTCCTTTCTTTTTCATCACAAGCTGGCCTGCCTTTTGGAAGGCCACCTAAACCTAAACACACGGCCAAGCCAGGCCGTGTGTTCCCTTATTTGAGACCATACCAGGCCTGCCTTAAGGACGGCCTTTCATCCCCATAGGACCTTCCATTCGGCAGGTCACTCAACCAAAGCCTTACGGCCTGCCACAAGGCAGGCCCTGTCCTATTATCAGCCCAAAGCCTAAGACCAAGGGTTGGCCGTGAACCAGCCCCTAAGCCATCTTGGCCAACCTTACTTAACCAAGCCTTAACCTTTGGTCGTGACTAGCCTAGGACAGCCAACACCTAACCTAGGACTCAGCCCCAACTCTACCCTAAACCAAGTTCACTCGAGCCACCTTTGGCTCGAGTCACACAAGTAAACCAAAGGCCAAGTGTTGGCCGAACCCTAGAGGAAATCACTTCACTCGAGCCTCCTTGGCTCGAGTTTCACAAGACCTAAACCAAATCCTATCACTCTAGCCACCTTGGCTCGAGTCATGCCTAATGCCAACTCTATCCTATACCTAAACCAAGGCCAAATGCTGGCCTAATCCCAAGTCAACCTAACTAAAACCCAAGGCCAAATGCTGGCCTAATACCAAGCCTAAACCATACCTAAACCAAGGCCAAATGCTGGCCTAATCCCAACTCTAAACCTCACTAAAACCCAAGGCCAAAGGTTGGCCGAATCCCACACAAAAACCCTATCACTCGAGCAAAGGTGGCTCGAGTCTTACCTTGCCCAAACCGGCCCCAAGTAGCCCCAAACCCATTGTAGCTTGCAGCTCCCGGAACTCTAAGTCTCTCCAAGCTCTCAAGCTCTCCGGCTTCGCTCCCACGTGCCCCCGACTCCATAAGAAGAAGGTGGATTCGCCCCTTGTAAGTTGATTTCCTAACTCAAAAGGCTGGAAAGTGTAAGTTGATTTTGATATATATCAAATCCCTTTCCATTCAATTCAATTCGTGATACGGGGTTGTAATAACGGAGTATCGTCTCCCCACGGAATGTAATAATGGTGCTGGACACACACGTACACTTGAGCCTTTTCGCTCTTATCTCGTACACAAGCACCACATACACAATTGAGCCTTTTCGCTCTTATCATATACATACGTATTTCAATTCAGTTGGGTTGTTACATTAAGTCGGGTGAGTTTGTCTTTCAATTACACACTTGCACCCAAGAAACACCCGAGCGATTGCTCAAACACCTCACGCACATTTTGGCCTCAGAAGCCACTAAGATATAGCCATATCTATATATTTTATGCTGCGTGAGTTTTCCTGGTTCAGCTATGTATGCATTTCTATTTCGGGTTTTAAATTCAGTCGTGTGTGTTGTCTTTCAATTCATACATACACACACGCCACAATTAAGCCTTTTCGCTCTTATATATATCTATATCTCCCTTCTGCTGCGTTTTACAGTTCAGTTGCATGTGTTGCATTTCAATTTATACACAACACCCACGCACACATTGAGCCTTTCCACTCTTAAGATATAGATATATTTAAATTTCTGCAATTTACATTCAAGTCGTGTGAGTTGCATTCAATTTGGGTTTTCCCTTCTGCTAAGTCTTTAAATTTCGGGTTTTACATTCAAGTTGTGTGAGTTGCATTGCATACTCGCCATACTCGAGCTAGAGTGCATACCTGCATCGAACAAACCCGAACAAAACGTGCAAACACGCCTAAGTGGATAAAATTGAAAGACTTAGGGTCTCCCAAATCAAAAACTTGCCAAGTGCATGATTTCAAAAGAATTTTCAAACACTTCTTCATTCAAAAATCGAATGTGAGTTTAACTTGTTCAAATGAAGTCTCTAAGCGTACAAACTGACCCTTGCGCGTCGGTACAAGAAGGTCTGCGACGAAAAAGATCCCGCTTGCCTACAATTGCCTTTTAAAAGTCAAATATTTCAAAAATACTTCACTAGTTTGAGTAAGCTAGCTGGCACACCCTAAAAGCGACGTAAGCACGAAAAGATTCACTTCAGGCCTAAGAACTCGGAGTCGAAGATTTTCCGTGTCTACAGGAGTATGATTTAAAATTTCACAATTAAACCTCCATTAAGGGATGTAAACACCCCAAAATCCCACGAATTTCTCAAATAACCTAGTTTTATAAAGGCAGCCCCAAAGGGCTATTTTGAGTCTGGAAACCCAAGAGCCTTCCAGACAACCCTGTACATATGTTTAAACTATATATGTCTTTGTAAACACCCCAAAATCCCACGAACTTCTCAAACCAACCTGGTTTTTGTAAAAGCAGCCTCAAAGGGCCATTTTGACTCTGGAAACCCAGGAGCCCTCCAAACAACTCTGTACATATGTTTTAAACTTTATATGTTTTTAATATGTATAATATGGTTTTTAAACCTTTTAAAACACATTTTGAAACCCCGAAGCAGCTTGGCCTAATCAAGATAGGACTAGAGAAGCTAAAGAGAGCCCAAAACCGGAGCACAAGTCGAGCCCGGCACAACAACTCTCGTATTGAATCTACCCCCAGGATCTCGAACGTCCAAGACCCTGTTATCATCAAAACATCACTTGAAATCAGCTTCGAAAGGTGAAAATAGAAGCAGACGATCATGTTGGCAAAGACCCAATGCAGACGGAGTACTGATGCTGTCAGACCCCGTACAAACCGTTCATTTCGAACACAGCCTGAAGGAGTCAGAATTCAGTTTGGATTGGATCTAGACCATATATATCCAGAACCCAATCCAAACCTATGTGTGGACTTGGATTTGGATTTGGATCCAGAGATCCAATCCAATATCCACATCCATGGCCCACATCACCTTCTCATAAATGGAGGTGGGGCCCACTTGAATTTCACGTAGGATTATGGGCATGAGAGAGAGTGGGGGAGGATAAGATTAGGGAGTGATTGTAATTAAGCTTGACTTGTGTGTCAAGTTTGGGGTTAATCATGTGGGTTAGCCTAATTAGCATGGGTTTAAGCTTGTATTAGCCAAAACCTAACCTAGGGCTGCACCAACATGATGTAATTAAGGTCCATGGGTCATGCAAAGGGAGCTCCTTAAACCAACCCTAATCAAAAAGCCCTAATCCTAGCCTTTTACCCTAATCCTGTCCTAAACCTAGCCTAATCACCTAACCCACTTCCCTAATCTTGGCCTAATCCCAATCTAATCACCTAACCCACTTCCCTAATCCTTCCCTAAACCTAGTTTAATTTCCCTAAACCTAACCTAATCCTAGCCTAATCACCTAACCCACCTCACTAAACCTCACCCCAAAACCAACCCACCTAGCTAAACCCTAAACCCCTAAATCACCCCACCTAAACCTAGCACACTGTAAACACCCCGAAATCCCACGAATTTCTCAAATTCATCTGGTTTTGTAAAAGCAGCCCCAAAGGGCTATTTTGAGTCTGGAAACCCAGGAGCCTTTCAGACAACCCTGTACATATGTTTTGAACTCTGTATTTCGAAAACATACAATATGGCTTTTAAAACCCTTTTAAAAACATGTTTTGAAACCCCGAAGCAGCTTGGCCTAATCCAGACAGGACCAGGAAAGCTAAGAAGAGCCGGAACCGGAGCACATATCAAGCCCGGCACAGCAACTCTTGTATCAAATTCACACCCCCAGGATCTCGAACGTCCAAGACCCTGTTATCATCAAAATATCCTTTGAAGTCATCTCCGGGAGGCGAAAACAGAGGCGGACGATCATGTTGGCGAAGACCCAATGCAGACGGAGCACTGATGCTGTCAGGCCCCGCACAAACCGTTCGTTTCGAATACAGCTCGAAGGAGTCAGAGTTTCAGTTTGGATTGGATCTGGACCATATATATCCAGATCCCAATCCAAACCCATGTATGGACTTGGATTTGGATTTGGATTCAAAAATCCAATCCAATATCCTTATCCATGGCCCACATCACCTTCTCATAAATGGAGGTGGGGCCCACTTGAAATTCACGTGGGATTATGGGCATGAGAGAGAGTGGGGGTGGATAAGATCAAGTGTGGTTGTAATTAAGCTTGACTTGTGTGTCAAGTTTGGGGTTAATCATGTGGGTTAGCCTAATTGAGTGGGTTTAAGCTTGTAATTAGCCAAAACCTAACCTAGGGCTGCACCAACATGATGTGGTTAAGGTCTATGGGCCATGCAAAGGGAGCTCCTTCACCTAAACCTAACCCAAAATACCTAATCCTAGCCTTCCACCCTAATCCGCCCCTAATCTAAGCCTAATCACCTAACCTACCTACCTAATCCCGGCCTAATCCCAACCTAATCACCTAACCCACTTCCCTAATCCTTTCCTAAACCTAGGTTAATTTCCCTAAACCTAGCCTAATCCTAGCCTAATCACCTAACCTAGCTCACTAAACCTCACCCTAGAACCCACCCACCTAAACCCCTAAACCACCCCTAGCCCACAACCTACCCAAACCACTAGTATCTAAAATATCTGGCCCTACCCTTTCCAGCCCACCTTATTATCATACCACCCTACCTAAACCACCTAACCACTACCCCAAACCCAGCCCTAACCGACCTACCCATCCCTATATAAATCCCCCCCCCCCTTGGGGGTGGGTTTTCCGATCTAGAAGCTCTCTCCCTTCCCATCCTCTCTCACCTTGGTCCAGCCCAACCGAGCCCAGCCACTTCATCCACGTCCAGCCAGGCCTTCCACCTGCACCACCACCAGCCACCACCGTGCTCCACCTGCTCCACCACACCCCAGCTGGCCCACCACCTGTCGCCACCCCTGCCTTCGGCCGAACCAGTTGCTCCACCACACCCGGCTGCTCTCCAACCACCCGCCGCCTCCCATCATCCGGTTAGTACCCCATACTCCACTCTACTTCTTCTCCACTACCTCTCCACTCTCAGCCACCTGCACTACCACCACCTGCCCCCACAGCCAGCCACTTGTCGCCACCCTTCCCCCTCAGCCAAACCCATAGTATCCTAACTACCCGCCACTACCTAACCAACCTAGCTACACCCGGCTACCCCATCCAACTCCCTAAGAGCTTCCCCTATCTAGTTCCCTTCCCTTAGTGCCATATTCCCCAACACTACACTCCCCCTAGTGACCCTCCTTAGGTCCTTTAACCCAACCCAACAAAGACAGCCCATCTCTAGTGGCCGGCCACCTTCAAGGCGCCTCTTCCGCGCACCA
The DNA here is from genome assembly GCA_036023115.1 of Brasenia schreberi. Lineage (NCBI taxonomy): Eukaryota > Viridiplantae > Streptophyta > Magnoliopsida > Nymphaeales > Cabombaceae > Brasenia > Brasenia schreberi. The sequence goes on from JAYKKT010000081.1 coordinate 6,410,629, forward strand.
AGGGCATTCGGCCAGCTCCTCTTGCCGTTCACCCTCGCGGAGCTCCCTTTTGCAGCCCAAGGTGAAGGCCAAGCCCACGCTCAAGCAAGGCCTCTACGGACTAGCTACTAGTAAGTGCCTAACTCGGTCTTTAGTTGTATACTTGCTTGAGATTCAATTCGATATGGGGTTGTAATAAATGAGCATAGTCTCCTCCCGCTTGTAATAACGTGGCTTGGCACACCCACACACGTGCACTCTCCTAGTTGTGCACGATTTTGAACACACACGGGCCTAATCAGCCCCTAATACATAAGTATATACATATACTTTCATTTTTGTAGGGTTTTGCTTAAGTTGGGTGTGTTGTCTTTCAATTCAAACACTCACACACATTGAGCTTTCGCTCTTATTTGAAAGACCTAAATAAGGGTCGACCTATACTATTTGGGTTTCATTTCATGTCGTGTGTGTAAGTCTTTCAATTCAAGCACTCTCACACACATTGAGCCTTCGCTCTTATTTGAAACACCCAAGTAAGGGCCGACCTATACTATTTGGGTTTCATTTCATGTCGTGTGTGTAAGTCTTTCAATTCAAGCACTCTCACACACATTGAGCTTTCGCTCTTACTCCCAAGACCTTAGTCAAGGCCTATTGCAGTTATATTTGGGTTTCATTTCATGTTGTGTGCGTAGTACTTCAATTCAAGCACTCACACACATTGAGCTTTCGCTCTTATTCCCAAGACCTTAGTTAAGGCTATACTGCAATTTATATTTGGGTTTAATTTCATGTCGTGTGTGTAAGTCTTTCAATTCAAGCACGCACCCACATTGAGCCTTCGCTCTTATTTGCAAGACCCGAGTAAGGGCCCATATACCTACTCTATATACATATCTCCCTTCGGCACTTACTTTACAAGTCATTTCCCTTCGGTTATTTCCCTTCAGTATTGTCTTTACATTCGGGTTTTCCCTTTGGAGTAGCGTGAGTTTGCATTGCATCTACGCCATACCACGAGGTAGGATGCATATTGCATCGAAGCAAGCCCCGCTCGAATTCGCCCATGTAGTGGAGTGTTCATAACACACAAACTAGGTGGCCCATAAAGGGATAAAAGGAAAGACTTAGGCACGTGCAAATCCACGTGATCTAAAATATGCAATCGCATCTAAAAGACCCAAATTAGACACCTCGAACCACTTCATAGACTTTCTCTCCCAAAACTCGATTTTTGCAAAACGTACAGACTGACCCTTGCGCATCGGTGCAAGAAGGTCTGCGATGACAAGAGCTCACTTGCTCACAGTCGCCACGATTAGAAGTCAGTTTTAAATATATCTTCGCTAGCTTAGGTAAGCTAGCTCGCACGCCCTATTTGCATAAATAGGCCTTAGACACATGAAAGGATCCGCTCCGAGCCCTGAAAAGGTGAGAGGTACGGGGATTTTCGCGCGTCTACACACACCATCTACCCAAAACACCTTGTATCAAAATATCTGGCCCCTCCCCAAAACCAGCCCACCTTATCACCACACCACCACTACCTAAACCACCTAACCACCCTCCTAATACCAGCCCCAACCGCCCTTCAAAAAGCTATAAACCCCCCCTAGTGGGTGGGTTTTTCAGCTTTTCCACCTTGGCCTTCCAGCCCACCTTGGCTAGCCGACTCCAGCCACTTTCCAACCGAGCCTTCCACCTTGCTCTACCTGCGCCACTGTCTCCCAGCCAAGCACCACCACCACCACCACCACCACCGCTCCAGCCAAGCTCCACATCGCCACCACTTCCATCCTTCCGAACCCCATCCACTTCAACCACCCGGCTGCCCCTCTTCCATCCACCGCCTCTCCTCATCACCCGGTTAGTACCTCAGCTTCACTCTACCTCTTCTTCACTCCCCCTCTACTCTCAACCACCTACACCACCACCACATCACCCCAACACCAGCCACCTACCATCCTCACCCAGTCGGCCAAACCTCCACCTTACAACCACCCGCCTTGAACCACTTCCCCTAGCAACACCCGGCCACTCCACTTAGCTCCCTAAGACCTGCCCACACTACTTCCCACCAGCCCCTAACTCTACCTCACAAGACAACCTAGCTAGCTCCCTTCCCATTCTCGCCATTACCTAGCCACCCTAACAGCCGGCCACCACCAAACTTCCCTTAGTCGGCCACTCCAACCGACTGTACCAAACCCACTCAGCGAGCCACCCACCAGCCATATACTCCCTTAGGCACTCCCTTAGACACTCCCTTAGACTCCCACTTAGTGCCATCTTTCCTAATACTACACCCTCCCTTAGTGACCCCACTTATTCACCTTAGCCCAACACACCAAGTTCGGCCCCTTCATAACAGCCGGCCACCTTCAAGGCGCACTTCCCGCGCACCCAAGACACCCGGCCAGCATCTCCCCTTGCCGTTCAACTTCGGGGAGCTCCCTCTTGCAACCCAAGGCGAAGCCAAGCCTACGCTCAAGCAAGTCATCTTCGGACTAGCTATAAGTAAGTGCGTAACTCGGTCCTTAGTTGTAGACTTGCTTGAATTAAATTCGATAGGGGTTGTAATAACGGAGCATAGTCTCCCCCTGCTTGTAATAACGTGGCTTGGCACATCCACACACACGTGCACTCTCTTAGTCGTGCACGATTTTGAACACACACGGGCCTAATCAGCCCCTAATATATAAATTTATGTATATACTTTAAATTACGTAGGGTTTTGCTTAAGTTGAGTGTGTTGTCTTTCAATTCAAGCACGCACACACATTGAGCCTTCGCTCTTATTTGTAAGACCCAAGTAAGGGCTGTGTTATACTATTTGGGTTTAATTTCATGTTGTGTGCGTAGTACTTCAATTCAAGCACTCACACACATTGAGCTTTCGCTCTTATTCCCAAGACCTTAGTTAAGGCCATACTACAATTTATATTTGGGTTTAATTTCATGTTGTGTGCGTAGTACTTCAATTCAAGCACTCACACACATTGAGCTTTCGCTCTTATTCCCAAGACCTTAGTTAAGGCCATACTGCAATTTATATTTGGGTTTAATTTCATGTTGTGTGCGTAGTACTTCAATTCAAGCACTCACACACATTGAGCTTTCGCTCGTATTCCCAAGACCTTAGTTAAGGCCATATTGCAAGTTATATTTGGGTTTCATTTCATGTTGTGTGTGTAGTCTTTCAATTCAAGCACGCACCCACATTGAGCCTTCGCTCTTATTTGCAAGACCCGAGTAAGGGCCCATATATATCTTATATACGTATTTCCCTTCGGCATTTACATTTCAAGTCATTTCCCTTAAGTCATTTCCCTTCAGCATTGTCTTTACATTCTGGTTTTCCCTTTGGAGTAGCGTGAGTTTGCATTGCATATACGCCATACCACGAGTTAGGTCGCATATTGCATCAAAGCAAACCCCATACTCCCGCTCAAAATTCGCTACATTTAGTGGAGTGTTCATAACATACACCTAGGTGGCCCATAAAGGGATAAAAAGAAAGACTTAGGCATGTGCAAATCCACGTGATCTAAAATCTGGCAATCGCACTAAAAAGACCCGAATCAAACACCTCAAACCGCTTTCGTAGATCCTTCTATCCAAAACTCGATTTTTAAAAGCGTACAGACTGACCCTTGCGCATCGGAGCAAGAAGGTCTGCGACGACAAGAGCTTGCTTGCTCACAGTCGCCACGTTAGAAGTTAGGTTAAAACATATCTTCACTAGTTTAGGTAAGCTAGCTGACACGCCCTGTTTATTCAAATAGGACTTAGACACATGAAAGGTTCCGCTCCAGTCCTAAGAAACCAGGGAGGCGGGGATTTTTTGCGTCTATAGTCTTAAAATATGTATAATACAGTTTTAAAACCTTTTAAAAGATGTTTTGAAACCCCACAAAGCGACTTGGCCTGATGAAAGTAGGACCAGAAGAGCGAAAGAAAGCCCGGAATCGGAGCACATGTCGAGCCCGGCACATCAACTCTCGTATTAGATTCATCCCCAGAATCTCGAACATCCAAGCTCCTGTTATCAAACGAACTGCTTGAAATCATCTCCAGAAGGTGAAAACAGGAGCGGACGACAATGTTGGCGAAGACCCAACGCAAGACGGAGTAATGATGTTGTCAGGCCCCGCACAAACCGTTCGTTTCGAACATACCCCGAAGGAGTTAGAATTCATATTTGAATCGGATCTGAACCATATATATCCAGATCCCACTCCAAACATATATGTGGATTTGGATTTGGATTTGGATCCAAAGATCCAATCCAATATCTACATCCAGAGCCCACATCACCTTCTCATAAATGGAGGTGGGGCGCACAAGAAATTCACGTGGAATCTTGGGCATGAGAGAGAATGGGGAGGATAAGATTTGAGGGGAAAGCTTGAAAGCATGTCGAAATCAAACCCAAGTGAAGTGTCGAGCCAAGGCTCATGCGCATCAAGTTCTCATTCTAGGAGAGTTTTGAAAAATAAAAACAAACTAGAAGAGATAAAAGATTAGAGAAGGGAATTCGAGGCCAAAATCGATGCTCTTAGCCAAGAGGCTGAAGCAGGCGATTCATGTTCATCGAATGGTGAACAAAAGGCCAAGAAAAGACCTGAAAAACCTCGCAAACATAAAGAGGCCTCCATAATGGAAGGCAACCAATACCACGAGTCCTTCACACAAAAGGACCGTAAAGCCCTACAACAACTGCTGAAAGGGCAAAATAAAGAGAAAAGAAGTTACACCCTGTCTGATTTCCTACCTATGGATTATGAAACAGACAGCGACGATGAAATACCGAACTTCCATCGGTATGATGGCATGGGAGACCCTAGGTCTCACTTGCAACTTTTCTTGCGTCGAGCCCATAAGAAGAAAAAGGACTCGATGAAATGGGTGTATTGGTTCCCTTTATCCCTTAAAGGCACAGCTGCCAAATGGCTGGCTTCCTACGATCTAAGCTAGTTCACAACTTTTAAAGAGTTAGCGAACTGCTTTATGCAAAGATTTGCACATAACGTAGAAGTCACGCCGACTTTAAACACTTTAAGGGATACAAAGCAAGGCATGAACAAAGATGTGCATGCCTTCATTATTCGATGGAGGTCCCTTTTAGGGCAAGTGCGAGAGCCAATATCCGAAGGATGCGCAGTCATGCTCATCCTGGATAATTTTAAAAATGAGCTAAAGACGCTTCTCTCGCTTCACAAAATCTCAACTTTCCATAAGTTGATCAAAAAAGCATCCCTTTTCGAAACCAATTTGAAGAAAGGGATATACGATCACTTGTGGAAAGGAAGTGCCATTTCAAAAACCCGCTTGGAGAAGCCCATCACTTATGGGCTACCCACGATGGACAAAGGGGCAAAGCCCCATAAAATTGCCAATGTCCGGGTGGATCAGGTCCGGCGAGCACTTCAAAAAATTTTGAAAAATTAGAAAACAAAAGGGAGAGAAACTTCCAAAAACCTGTTGAAAAATGGGAGTACACTCCGCTAGGGCAACCTGTGTCGGAGGTCCTAGACCTCCTACTTGCCCAGGGCATGATTGAACTCCCCGAAATCCCCGAGGGAGTCACTTCCAAAGGGGGATATTTAAACCGCTTTTATAAGTATCATCGGCTCAAAGGCCATGATACAAAGCGTTGTTTCTCCCTTTTAAACAAAATCGAGAACTTAATAGCGGAGGGCCGGCTCCAGGTCACTGAGGAACCCGAGCCAGCTCAAGCTATCTTTAAAGAACCCTTTCCCAAGCACGCCAGTAGTAGTGGGAAAGGAAAAGAGGTATGTACCCTCACCTTTTCAAAAGATCTAGCGCATTCATTTGAGTCTGGTCGATCCACTTGTGCGTCTACCCTTGTACTTTACAAGAAGCCCGCCCAAGTGTAGACGCAGAAAGTTTCCGCTTCTGGTTCTTAGGCCTGAATCGAATCTTTTCATGTGTCTAAGTTCTATTTAAGCAAAAGGGCATGCCAGCTAGGTTACTTAAGCTAGCGAAGAAATACTTTGAAATCTGACTCCTAACTTGGTGACTGTGAGCAAGCAAGCTCTTTTCGTTGCAGACCTTCTTGCACCGATGCGCAAGGGTCAGTCTGTACGCTTAGAAAATTGAGTTTTTAATATGAGAACCTGCGAAAATGTTTGAGGTGTTCGATTCGGGTTGTTTTTGTATGATTTTTCAAGTTTTATTTCACGTGGATTTGCACGTGCCTATGTCTTTGTTTTTATCCCTTTTTGGGCCAACTAGGTGTGTGTTATGAACACGTGACCTAAGTGGGGCGACTTTGAGTGGGAGTATGGGGTTTGCTTTGATGCAATATGCGTCCTAACTCATGGTATGGCGTATATGCAATGCAAACTCACGCAACTCCAAAGGGAAAACCCAAAATTGAAAGACAATGCGGAAGGGAAATGACTTGAAATGTAAATTGCAAAAGGGAAATTGCAAAAAGGAAATTGCGAAAGGGAAATATGGCTATATCTTAAGAGCGGAAAGGCTCAATAGTGCCAGTGTGTGCCGTGCATATATGTAAAGACTACGGACACTGCTGAACCTTAAAACCCAAATCTTAAAAACATAGCCGAAAGGGAAATACTTATAATATATATGGGCCCGAAGGTCGCCAACGTGTTGCGTGGGTGTTGTGTGTATATTGAAAGACAACTCACACGACTTAAATGAAACCCAAATATAAATTGCAATATGGCCTTAACTAAGGTCTTGGGAGTAAGAGCGAAAGCTCAATGTGTGTGAGTGTATAATTGAAATACTACTCACACGACATGAAATTAAACCCAAATATAAATTGCAATAGGCCTTGACTAAGGTCTTGGGAGTAAGAGCGAAAGCTCAATGTGTGTGAGTGTATAATTGAAATACTACACACACGACATGAAATTAAACCCCCAAGGGAAATTATAACACGGCCCTTACTTAAGAGCGAAAGCTCAATGTGTGTGAGTGTGAAAATTGAAAGACAACACACACAACTTAAGCAAAACCCCACGCAACTTAAATTATATAAGTAAGTCTATATCTTAAGGGCTGATTAGGCCCGTGTGTGTGTCAAAATCGTGTGCAGCTAAGAGCGAGATAGGCTCAAGTGCACGTGTGTGTGGGTGTGCCAAACCACGTTATTACAAGCGGGGGGAGACAATGCTCCGTTATTACAACCCCGTATCAAATTTAATTAAGCTTAAGCAAGTCTATAATCAAGGATCGAGTTAGGCACTTATGTATAGCTAGTTCGGAGGTGACTTGCTTGAGCTTGGGCTTGTGTGTCGCCTTGGGCTGCAAGAGGGAGCTCCTTGGAAGGGCGCGGCAAGGGAGGTGCTGGCCGAACGGCAAGTAAGGTGCTGCGGGTGTGGCTCCTTGGCTGGGATAGTTAAGGGGTGCTTAAGAAAGTGAGGGGAGCTAGGGTGTATCACTAAGGTATGGGGCAAGCCTTAAGGGAAGGTAGAGCTGAGGGTCTTAACTAGGGGCTGTCAAAGGGAGAGGTATGGTGGCGGGTGGCAAAGGAGGATGCGGCAGGTAGTTTGGTGATGGACGGCTGGATGAAGTGAAGACTAAGCTAAGGAAGGGTGGCGTGTGGTGGCTGAGAGTGGAGGGGGAGTGAAGAGAGGGTGGTGTTAGGATGGGGTACTAACCGAAGGGTGGCTGGGTGAAGGATGAAGTGGCGGCTGTCCAAGAGAGGCAGCGGTAGGTTGATGCAGTCGGGTGTCAAGGAATGGAGCTAGCTGGGAGGTGATGCCGTGGCGTGGAGTGGAGCTGGCCGGGAGGTCATGGTGGTGTGGAGTGGAGTTGGCTGAGTTCCAAGGTGGAGCAGGTGAGAGAAGAAAGCAAGGGCTGAGAGAGGAGAGGAAGGGCTCGGGTTGCCCAAAGGAAGTTGAAAAACCCGCCCACTAGGGGTGGGGTTTTATAGGATTTGTTGGGGTCGGTTGGGGCTGGTTTTGGGGGGATGGTTTAGTGGTTAGGTGGTGGTGGTTTAGGAATAAGGTGGGCTAGATATTTAGGGGGGGGCAGATATTTAGGTTAGGTGGTTTTAGGGATATGGTGTGCTAGGGTTTTAGGTGGGGTGGTTTAGTGGTTTAGGGCTTAGCTAGGTGGGTTGGGCTTAGGGTGAGGTTTAGTTGTAGACGCGCGAAAATCCCCGCCTCTCACCTTTTCAGGGCTTGGAGCGGATCCTCTCGTGCGTCTAAGGCCTATTTATGCAAACAGGGCGTGCCAGCTAGCTTACCTAAGCTAGCGAAGATATATTTAACACTGACTTCTAATTGTGGCGACTGTGAGCAAGTGAGCTCTTGTCGTCGCAGACCTTCTTGCACCGATGCGCAAGGGTCAGTCTGTATGCTTTGCAAAAAATCGAGTTTTGGGAGAGAAAGTCTACGAAGCGGTTCGAGGTGTCTAATTCGGGTCTTTTAGATGCGGTTGCATATTTTAGATCACGTGGATTTGCACGTGCCTAAGTCTTTCCTTTTATCCCTTTTCGGGCCACCTAGTTTGTGTGTTATGAACACTCCACTACATGGGCGAATTCGAGCGGGGCTTGCTTTGATGCAATATGCATCCTACCTCGTGGTATGGCGTAGATGCAATGCAAACTCACGCTACTCCAAAGGGAAAACCCGAATGTAAAGACAATACTGAAGGGAAATAACCGAAGGGAAATGACCTTAACTATGGTCTTGGGAATAAGAGCGAAAGCTCAATGTGTGTGAGTGCTTGAATTGAAGTACTACGCACATGACATGAAATTAAACCCAAATATAACTGTAATAGGCCTTGACTAAGGTCTTGGGAGTAAGAGCTAAAGCTCAATGTGTGTGAGAGTGCTTGAATTGAAAGACTTACACACACGACATGAAATAAAACCCAAATAGTATAGGTCGGCCCTTACTTGGGTCTTTCAAATAAGAGCGAAGGCTCAATGTGTGTGAGAGTGCTTGAATTGAAAGACTTACACACACGACATGAAATAAAACCCAAATAGTATAGGTCGGCCCTTACTTGGGTCTTTCAAATAAGAGCGAAGCCTCAATGTGTGTGAGAGTGCTTGAATTGAAAGACTTACACACACGACATGAAATGAAACCCAAATAGTATAGGTCGGCCCTTACTTGGGTCTTTCAAATAAGAGCGAAGGCTCAATGTGTGTGTGTTTGAATTGAAAGACAACACACCCAACTTAAGCAAAACCCTACAAAAATGAAAGTATATGTATATACTTATGTATTAGGGGCTGATTAGGCCCGTGTGTGTTCAAAATCGTGCACAACTAGGAGAGTGCACGTGTGTGGTTGTGCCAAGCCACGTTATTACAAGTGGGGGGAGACTATGCTCCGTTATTACAACCCCATATCGAATTGAATCTCAAGCAAGTATACAACTAAAGACCGAGTTAGGCACTTACTAGTAGCTGGTCCGTAGATGCCTTGCTTGAGCGTGGGCTTGGCCTTCGCCTTGGGCTGCAAAAGGGAGCTCCGCGAGGGTGAACGGCAAGAGGTGCTGGCCGGCTGCAAGTGGGGCGCGGGAGAGGCGCCTTGAAGGTGGCCGGATGCTAGGGATGGGGTGCCGGATGCCAAGGATGGGGTGCCTAGGGAATGTGGCACTAAGGGAGGCTAAGGGAGTACCTAGGGGACGGATATGGCTGGCGGGTGGCTGACCGAAGGGGCAGGTGGTAGTCGGTTGGAGTGGCCGACTAAGGGGACTTGGTGGTGGCAGGCTGCTAGAGTGGCTATGGGTGTAGTATGGGAAGGAAGCTGGCTAGGTGATGGGGCTAGGTGGTAGTGGGTGTAGTGGGTGTAAGGGAGTGATATGGGCAGGTCTTAGGGAGTCGGATAGGGTGGCCGGGTGTAGCTAGGGTGGTTAGGTAGTGGCGGGTAGTTAGGTCGGCTGAGGCTTGGTCGAATGGGAGTGGTGGCGGCAGGTGGCTGGTGTTCGGGTAAGGTGGTGGTAGGGTGGATGGTTAAGAGTGGAGGGGAAGTGGAGAAGAGGTGAAGTAGGGTATGGGGTACTAACCAAGTGATGTGAGGTGGCGGGTGGCTGAGGAGAAGCCGGGTGTGATGGTGGATGGGGCAGGTTCGGCCGGATGAAGAGGGTGGCGACGGATGGTTGGTCGGCTGGGGCGTGGTGGAGCAGGTGGAGCGAGGTGGTGGCTGGTGGAAGGTCCGGCTGGAAGTGGTGCAGGCGGCTGGGTTCGGCTGGGCTGGGAAGTGGGGTCCAAGGCTTTTTAAAAACCCGCCCACTGGGGGGGGGGTTTATAGCCTTTGTGAAGGGCGGTGGGGGTGGTTTTGGGGTAGTGGTTAGGTGGTCTAGGGAGGGTGGTAAGGTGATATGGTGGGCTGGTATTAGGGTAGGGCCAGATATTTAGTTTTAATGGTTTTGGGGGGATATGGTGTGCTAGGTTTAGATGGGGTGGTTTAGTGGTTTAGGGTTTAGTTAGGTGGGTTGGTTCTAGGGTGAGGTTTAGTGAGCTAGGTTAGGTGATTAGGCTAGGATTAGGCTAGGTTTAGGGAAATTAACCTAGGTTTAGGGAAGGATTAGGGAAGTGGGTTAGGTGATTAGGTTGGGATTAGGCCGGGATTAGGGAAGTGGGTTAGGTGATTAGGCTCAGATTAGGGGTGGATTAGGGTGAAAGGCTAGGATTAGGTGTTTTGGGTTAGGTTTAGGTGAAGGAGCTCCCTTTGCATGACCCATGGACCTCAACCACATCATGTTGGTGCAACCCTAGGTTAGGTTTTGGCTAATTACAAGCTTAAACCCACTTAACTAGGCTAACCCACATGATTAACCCCAAACTTGACACACAAGTCAAGCTTAATTACAACACACTTGATCTTATCCACCCCCACTCTCTCTCATGCCCATGATCCCACGTGAAATTCAAGTGGGCCCCACCTCCATTTATGAGAAGGTGATGTGGGCCATGGATATGGATATTGGATTGGATCTTTGGATCCAAATCCAAATCCAAGTCCACATATGGGTTTGGATTGGGATCTGGATATATATGGTCCAGATCCGATCCAAACTGAACTCTGACTCCTTCGAGCTGTGTTCGAAACGGACGATTTGTGCGGGGTCTGACAGCATCAGCACTCCGTCTGCGTTGGGTCTTCGCCAACATGATCGTCCGCCTCTGTTTTTGCCTTCCGGAGATGACTTCAAATGACATTTTGATAATAAAGGGTCTTGGACGTTCGAGATCCTGGGGGTATGGATTTGATACGAGAGTTGCTGTGCCGGGCTCGACATGTGCTCCGGTTCTGGGCTCTCTTGGACTTCGCTGGTCCTGTCTTGATTAGGCCAAGCTGCTTTGGGGTTTCAAAACGTGTTTTAAAAGGTTTTCAAAAGCCATATTATATATTTTTGAAATATGAAGTTTAAAACATATATACAGGGTTGTCTGGAAGGCTCCTGGGTTTCGAGACTCTAAATGGCCCTTTGGGGCTGCTTGTACAAAAACCAGGTTTGTTTAAGAAATTCGTGGGATTTCGGGGTGTTTACATTAGTGAGGTGGGTTAGGTGTTTAGGCTAGGATTAGGGGAATTAGGCTATGTTTAGGGAAGGATTAGGGAAGTGGGTTAGGTGATTAGGTTGGAATTAGGAAAGGATTAGGGAAGTGGGTTAGGTGATTAGGCTAGGATTAGGTTAGGTTTAGGGCAAATGGCTAGGATTAGCGGTTTTAGCTTAGGATTGGGTTAGGAGCATCCCTTTGCATGGCCCATGGACTTAATTGCATCATGTTGTGCAGCCTTAGGTTAGGTGTAGGTTCATACAAGCTTAAACCCACACTCATTAGGCTAACCCACATGATTAACCCAAAACTTGACACACAAGTCAAGCTTAATACATTTCCCTCACATGTAATCCTCCCCATTCTCTCTCATGCCCAAGATCCCACGTGAATTTCAAGTGGGCCCCACCTCCATTTATGAGAAGGTGATGTGGGCCATGGATGTGGATATTGGATTAGATCTTTGGATCCAAATCCAAATCCAAATCCATATATACATTTGGATTGGGATCTGGATATATATGGTCCAAATCCAATCCAAAGCTGAATTCTGACTCCTTTAGGGTATGTTCGAAACGAACGGTTTGTGCGGGGTCTGACAACATCAGTACTTTGTCTTGCGATGGGTCTTTGCCAACATGGTCGTCCACTTCTGTTTTCACCTTCCGGAGATGATTTCAAATGATTTGTTGATAACAGGGGCTTGGACGTTCGAGATCCTGGGGATGAATCTAACACGAGAGTTGTTGTGCCAGGCTCGACATGTGCTCCGGTTCTGGGCTCTCTTTTGCTCTTCTGGTCCTGCTTTCATCAGGCCAAGCCGCTTTGTGGGGTTTCAAAACGTATTTTAAAAAGGTTTTAAAACTATATTATACATATTTTAAAACATATATAGTCTAAACATTTGTACAGGGTTTGTCTGGAAGGCTCTTGGGTTTCCAGACTCAAAATAGCCCTTTGGGGTGCTTTTACAAAACCAGGTTATTTGAGAAGTTTATGGGATTTCGGGGTGTTTACATCAAGTAATCATCTGGGGACCACCAAGAGCTGAATCCCCGGCTAAACCTGTTTTAAAGGTTCAAGATGCTCCAAAACTCATGGTTAGAGCCATATTAGGTGCGAACCCTAGGTTGGTCATGGGGGAAGTGACAAGATCCGGGAGGATCTATCAACTCCCATACCTACAAAGTGCTAAAAAGGTGGTCAATGTGCCTGGCCCCTCAAAAGCATGTATTCCTAGAGTTCTGCCGAAAGCAGACAATGGGAAAATCATTTTAAACCCTTATGATTTCGAAAACCATCTTTTAAAGATTCCTATTCACATGTCCATCCTAGAGCTAATACACACTTCGCCTAGGCATAGACTCATGCTAGAGAAAATTCTAGAAAGAGCTAAGGTTAGTTCGAACATAACCCTTGAATCCCTGTCTGACCAAGTGGCGTCAATAGGAGCAAAATCGCCCATCACTTTCTCGGAAGATGATGTAGATAGACCCTACGAGTCCCATAACTAGGCCTTGCATATCGAGGTGGTTCTGAAAAACCACTCTCTGGGCAGGTGCCTAGTCGATGGGGGAGGAGGGCTCAACATCCTTCCACTTCATGTGGTGTATCAAATCGGAGTCACCTTGACTTCTGTGAACCCAAGTCCCATTGTTGTCACTGGATATGATGGGAATAAGTCTAGACCCTTAGGATCGATCGAACTCCCTATGGAAACTGGAGGGATCGCACACACGGGGGTGTTCCATATCTTGGACATCCACCCCCATTATAACCTGTTGTTGGGAAGGCCTTGGATACACAGCTTGTGCACTGTGCCATCCACCTTCCACAGGTGTGTTAAAATCCCTTTCAGGGACCAAGTCATGGTGATCCTAGGTGAGAGTCACCCTCAGCTTCAGGGGATCATAAACTCCTCTTGTTTGTCGAGTTCCCAGGCCCACGAGGCTAACCTAGGGCAGACCATGGTTGAGCCGCCAAGGCTCATGTTAAACAATCCTAGGAAGGTCGTATACGTCAGGGGACCGCCCAAAGCTGGCCCCCTCCCAATTCTGACCCTTCTAGGAAGACCCAAACATCCCTTATTTCCAAAACCCTTGGACAAGAAGCCATACGTGCATAATATGGACGACAACAAGTTCCAGGACCACGATTTGTATTCGAACTTTTCAAAAAACAAAAATCGTGGAACATGCTGTTAAACATGGGCTATACGCCCTATAAAAGTCTAAGGGCACAAAACCAGGGTCTCCTAGAGCCAATCCTTCCTAGGGCCAACCCAAGCCGATATGGGATTGGCTATACTCCCAAAACATCGCCAGAGCCACCCCCTGTGACCACCTGGGTCAAGGGTGCCCTGGAGCCTACCCTAAAAGAGACCTACGATTTAGACCTCTTATTCCGAGTCTAGCCCGTAGTGTTTTCCCTTTATAGGTATGATGGAAGATCCCTTTTATAAAAATACAAAAACATTTGAAAAACTCAAAATCAAAAAAATAGAAAAATTGCAAAATCCAAAAACATTAGTGTAGACATGGAAAATCTTCGACTCCAGGTTTCTTAGGCCTGGAGTGAATCTTTTCGCAATCTACATTCGCTTTTACGGTGTGCCAGCTACCTTACTCAAACTAGCGAAGTAGTTTTGAAATATCTGACTTTTGAAAGGCGATTGTAGGCAAACGGGATCTTTTCATCGCAGACCTTCTTGCACCGACGCGCAAGGGTCAGTCTATACGCTTAGGCGTGGAGTGTGTGCTTGTGAAATCGATTTTTGAATAAAGAAGTGTTTGAAAATCCTTTTGAAATCATGCACTTGGCGAGTTTTTGATTTGGGCGACCCTAAGTCTTTCAGTTTCAACCACTTAGGCGTGGAGTGTGTGCAAAGTGGCCTAAGTTGGGCGCTTTTGCACGATTTGTTCGGGTTTGTTCGATGCAGGTATGCACTCTAGCTCGAGTATGGCGAGTATGCAATGCAACTCACACAACTTGAATGTAAAACCCAAAATTTAAAGACTTAGCAGAAGGGAAAACCCAAATTGAATGCAACTGACACGACTTGAATGTAAATTACAGAAATTTAAATATATCTATATCTTAAGAGCGGAAAGGCTCAAGGTGTGCATGGGTGTTGTGTATAAATTGAAATGCAACACACGCAATTGAACCATAAAATGCATCAGAAGGGAGATATAGATATATGTAAGAGCGAAAAGGCTCAATTATGGTGTGTGTGTATGTGTATAAATTGAAAGACAACACACACGATTGAATTTAAAACCCGAAATTAAAATGCGTACATAGCTGAATCGGGAAAACTCATGCAGCAGAAAATATATAGATATGGCTATATCTTAGTGGCTTCTGAGGCCAAAATGTGCGTGAGGTGTTTAAGCAATCGCTCGGGTGTTTCTTGGGTGCGAGTGTGTAATTGAAAGACAAACTCACACGACTTAATGTAACAACCCAGCTGAATTGAAATACATATGTATATGATAAGAGCTAAAAGGCTCAATTATGTACGTGGTGCTTGTGTACGAGATAAGAGCGAAAAGGCTCAAGTGTACGTGTGTGTCTCGTGTGTCCAACACCGTTATTACATTTCGGGGGGAGACGATGCTCCGTTATTACAGCCCCATATCACGACTTGAATTGAACGGAAAAGAGACTTGATATTATCAAAAGACTTACACTTTTCTAGGTTCTTGAGTTAGGATTGTACAAAGGATGAGTCCGGCATCTTCTTATGGCATTCTTGGCATGTGGGAGCGAAGCCGGAGAGCTTGAGAGCTTGGAGAGACTTAGAGTTCTGGGAGCTACAAGCTACAATGGGTTTGGGGCTACTTGGGGCCGGTTTGGGCAAGGTATGACTCGAGCCACCTTGGATCGCGTGATAGGATTTTAGGTTTAGGATTCGGCCAGCATTTGGCCTTGGGTTTAGTTAGGTTTAGACTTGCGATTAGGCCAACATTTGGCCTTGGTTTAGGTATAGTTTAGACTTAGGGTTCGGCCAACATTTGGCCTTGGGTTTAGCTTGTGTGACTCGAGCCAAAGGTGGCTCGAGTGAACTTGGTTTAAAGGGGACTTGAGGGTGGTCCTAGCTAGGTTTTGTCTAGGCTAGGGTGGCTCGAGCCAAGGTGGCTCGAGTTTGGTTAGAGGTGAAACCGGGGCTGGTTACCTAAGATGGCCAAGGTGGTTGTGGGGTCGTCTTGCGTCTTTGGTAAGGGACCACGGCCAGTATGGCCGAGTGGTTTTAAGGTGAATGGCCTGCCTTAAGGTAGGCCTGGTATGGCTTCAAAGAGAGTAACACACGGCCTGGTTTGGCCGTTGTAAACACCCCGAAATCCCACGAATTTCTCAAATTCATCTGGTTTTGTAAAAGCAGCCCCAAAGGGCTATTTTGAGTCTAGAAACCCAGGAGCCTTCCAGACAACCCTGTACATATGTTTTGAACTCTATATTTCGAAAACATACAATATGGCTTTTAAAACCTTTTTAAAACATGTTTTGGAACCCCGAAGTGGCTTGGCCCGATCAAGACAGGACCAGGAGAGTTAAGAAGAGCCCAGAACCGGAGCACATGTCGAGCCCGGCACAACAACTCTCGTATCAAATCCACACCCCCAGGATCTCGAACGTCCAAGACCCTGTTATCATCAAAACATCATTTGAAGTCATCTCCGGAAGGCGAAAATAGAGGAGGACCCAACGCAGACGGAGCATTGATGCTGTCAGGCCCCGCACAAACCGTTCATTTCGAATACAGCTCGAAGGAGTCAGAGTTCAGTTTGGATCAGATCTGGACCATATATATCCAGATCCCAATCCAAACCCATGTAAGGACTTGGATTTGGATTTGGATTCAAAAATCCAATCCAATATCCATATCCATGGCCCATATCACCTTCTCATAAATGGAGGTGGGGCCCACTTGAAATTCACGTGGGATTATGGGCATGAGAGAGAGTGGGGGGGTGGATAAGATCAAGTGTGTTGTAATTAAGCTTGACTTGTGTGTCAAGTTTGGGGTTAATCATGTGGGTTAGCCTAATTGAGTGGGTTTAAGCTTGTAATTAGCCAAAACCTAACCTAGGGCTGCACCAACATGATGTGGTTAAGGTCTATGCGCCATGCAAAGGGAGCTTTGTAAACACCCCGAAATCCCACGAATTTCTTAAACAAACCTGGTTTTGTACAAGCAGCCCCAAAGGGCTATTTTGAGTTTGGAAACCCAGGAGCCTTCCAGACAACCCTGTATATATGTTTTAAAACTTCATATTTCAAAAATATATAATATGGCTTTTGAAAACCTTTTAAAACACATTTTTGAAACCCCAAAGCAGCTTGGCCTAATCAAGACAGGACCAACAAAGTCAAACAAAGCCCGGAACCGGAGCACATGTCGAGCCCGGCATAGCAACTCTCATATCAAATCCATACCCCCAGGATCTCGAACGTCCAAGACCCTGTTATTATCAAAATGTCATTTGAAGTCATCTCCGGAAGGCAGAAACGGAGGCGGACGACCAAGTTGGCGAAGACCCAACGCAGATGGAGTGCTGATGCTGTCAGACCCCGCACAAATCGTCCGTTTCGAACACAACTCGAAGGAGTCAGAGTTCAGTTTGGATCGGATTTGGACCATATATATCCAGATCCCAATCCAAACCCATATGTGGACTTGGATTTGGATCCAGAGATCCAATCCAATATCCATGTCCATGGCCCATATCACCTTCTCATAAATGGAGGTGGGGCCCACTTGCAATTCACGTGGGATCATGGGCATGAGAGAGAGTGGGGATGGATAAGATCAAGTGTGTTGTAATTAAGCTTGACTTGTGTGTCAAGTTTGGGGTTAGTCATGTGGGTTAGCCTAATTAAGTGGGTTTAAGCTTGTAATTAGCCAAAACCTAACCTAGGGCTGCACCAACATGATGTGGTTAAGGTCCATGGGTCGTGCAAAGGGAGCTCCTTCACCTAAACCTAACCAAAAATGCCTAGTACTAGCCTTCCACCCTAATCCACCCCTAATCTGAGCCTAATCACCTAACCCACTTCCCTAATCCTGGCCTAATCCCAACCTAATCACCTAACCCACTTCCCTAATCCTTCCCTAAACCTAGGTTAATTTCCCTAAACCTAGCCTAATCCTAGCCTAATCACCTAACCTAGTTCACTAAACCTCACCCTAGAACCCAACCACCTAACCAAACCCTAAACCCCTAAACCACCCCTAGCCCACAATCTACCCTAACCATTTCCAAGGAACTAGCGCAAAAACCAGAACCTGGTCGACCTACTTGTGCCCCCATTCTTGTACTATACAAGAAGCCCGCCTAGGTCGTCATTCGGGGACCACCAAAAGTGGAATCCCCGGTAAAACCAGTTTTAAAAATCCAAGGTTCTCCTCAGCTCATCCTTAGAGCCAAAGTTAGCGTGAACCCTAGGCTGGTCGTGGGGGAAGTCACTAGATCCGGGAGGATCTATCAATCCCCGCACCTTCAAGGTGCTCAAAAGGTGGTCAGTGTGCCTGGCCCCTCAAAAGCATGTATCCCTAGTGTTCTGCCAAAAGCAGATAAGGACAAAGTCATCCTAAATCCTTATGACTTCGAAAACCACCTTTCAAAGATTCCTATTCACATGTCTATCCTAGAGCTTATAAAAACTTCGCCTAGGCATAGACTTGTATTAGAGAAAATTCTAGAAAGGGCCAAGGTCGATTCGAACATAAGTCCGGAATCCTTGTCTACCCAAGTGGTTTTATTAGGAGCAAAATCGCCCATCACTTTCTCGGAAGATGATGTAGATAGACCCTACGAAACCCATAACCAGGCCCTGCATATCGAGGTGGTTCTAAACAACCACTCTCTAGACAGGTGCCTAGTCGATGGTGGAGGAGGGCTCAACATCCTTCCACTTCATGTGGCATACAAAATCGGAGTTACATTGACTTCAGTGAACCCAAGCCCCATCGTTATCATTGGATACGATGGGAATGCGTCTAGACGTTTAGGATCCATCGAACTCCCAATGGAAACGGGAGGGATCGAACACACGGGAGTGTTCCATGTCTTGGACATCCACCCCCATTATAACCTGTTGCTGGGAAGGCCCTGGATACACAGTTTGTGCACTGTGCCATCCACCTTCCACAGGTGTGTCAAGAAGCCTTTTAGGGACCAGGTCGTAGTGATCCTAGGTGAGAGTCACCCATAGCTTCAGGGGATCATAAACTCCCCTTGTTTATCAAGCTCCCAGGCCCACGAGACTAACCTGGGGCAAATTATGGTTGAGCCACCTCGGCTCGTGTTAAACAACCCTAGGAAGGTTGTATGTGTGAAGGGGCCGCCCAAAGCAGGCCCCCTCCCGACTTTAATCCTTTTAGGAAAACCCAAGCGTTCCCTATTTCCAAAGCCCCTGGACAAGAGGCCATATGAGCACAATATGGACGATAGCATGTTCCAGGACCACGACTTGTATCCAACTTTTTCGAAAAACAAAAAGTCGTGGAACATGTTGTTGAACATGGGCTACACGCCCTACAAGAGTCTAGGGGCACAGAACCAGGGTCTCCTAGAGCCCATCCTTCCTAGGGCCAACCCAAGCCGATATGGGATCGGCTATACTCCCCGAATACCGCCGGAGCCACCCCCTGTGACCACCTAGGTCAAGGGTGCCCCGAAGCCTGCCTTAGAAGAGACCTACGATTTAGACCTCCTATTCCGAGTCTAACCCGTAGTGTTTTTCCTTTGTAGGTATGACGGAAGATCCCTTTTCCAAAAATACAAAAACATTTGAAAAACTTAAAATCAAAAAAATCGAAAAACAAGAAAAAACAATAACTTGAAAAAAGAGTGCTTTGTATAATTCCCAAGGTTCTTGTTTTACAAAAACCCAAAAAAATCGAAAATTTGGAAAACTCCAAAAAGATTTTGTACATATCTGCTCCTGGTAGGACTTTGGCAAAAGAAAAGGATTTCGAAAGAAACGACGTCTGCATAGCCAGACCAAAAATTTCGAAATCACTTGAAAATCCAAGTACAAAACTAGGTCATTTTGAAAACCACGCATCAAATTCCCTCGGGTCTATAGCCCACGAGAATGATCAAAGCCCAGAAGTGGATCCCCTTGAGGAAGATCCCACTTCTGAGCTCCCAGAATTTCATAAGATTCTCGATTTTGAAAGACCTTCCCAATCAGTAGGAGGAGATTTCATAGAGGTGAACCTAGGGGATGATTCCAATCCCAAAACCATCAAAATAGGCGCATGCTTGCATGAAACCGAAAGGTTAGCATTCATTGCATTCCTACGAACCTATTTAGATGTGTTTGCATGGACGTATGAAGACATGCCGGGCATAGATCCCAGCATAGTCGAGCATCGTCTTCCCTTAGATGCAGGTGTAAAACCCATAAAGCAGAAGCTTAGGAAAATACACCCGAATGTACACACGAAAGTCAAAGAGGGTTTAGAAGATCTGCTAAAAGCTGGATTTATCAAACCCATTGCGTATTCTGATTGGTTGTCAAATATCGTTGTGGTTCGAAAAACCAATGGGAAAATTCGAATATGCATCGATTTCAGAAACCTGAATAAAGCCACTCCTAAGGATAATTATCCTTTACCAAACATAGATTTGATAGTCGATAGTACTGCAAATCATGAAATGTTTTCATTCATGGATGGCTATTCAGGCAATAATCAAATCAAACTAAGTCCATGAGATCAGGGTAAGACCACCTTCACAACCCCATGGGGCACGTACTGCTATACAGTCATGCCCTTTGGTTTGAAAAATGCCGGCGCAACATACCAACGAGCCATGACCACGATCTTCCATGATCAAATTCATGAGCTTGTAGAAGTGTATGTAGATGATCTCTTAGCAAAATCCAAAACCCGATGCACCCATATCGAATGTTTACAAAAGATTTTCGAAAGGCTTAGGCTTTACAAAGTAAAGCTAAACCCTCAAAAATGTGTGTTCGGGGTAGAATCAGGGAAGCTTCTAGGCTTTATGGTGAGCCAAAGGGGAATAGAAGTCAACCCCTTTAAGTGTCGAGCCATCATAGACATGGCTCCACCCTCCAATCTCACCCAAATCCGTAGCCTCCAGGGTCGATTACAATCCATTCGCCGATTCATATCGAATTTGGCAACTAGATGCGAACCCTTCAACAAACTGTTGAGGAATGGCATGAAATTCTTATGGGATGACGAATGCCAAAAGTCCTTCGAGAGACTGAAGGCATACCTGGTTAATCCCCCCGTTTTGAATCCTCCAAAGCAAGGAAAACCGCTTTTATTATACATCTCCGTGCATTCAAATGCTTTAGGAGCCCTGATGGCTCAATACGAGGATGACACCCATAAGGAGTATGCCATCTACTATATTTCGAAAACTCTCTTGGCTTATGAACAGAATTATCAAGCCATGGAGAAGACGTGCTTGGCCCTAGTCTGGGCCTGCCAGAAGTTCAGACACTATTTTCTAGATCATGAGATCTGGATAGTGTCCAAGCTTGATCCAATCAAGCACTTGTTCGAAAAACCCATTCTCACGGGTAGATTGGGCAAATGGCAACTCCTTCTAATGGAGTATGATCTCAAATACCATCACCAGATCTCCATTAAGGGGCAAGCCCTAGCAGATTACGTGGCTGAGTTCCCCTTAGAGGACGCATATCCCACTCTTGTCGAAATGCCTGATGAAGGCATATTGCAAAACCATTTTCAAAACCACATTTTGGCAAATTCTTTCGAAAACCAAGTGTGGAAGATGCACTTCGATGGGGCACGAAACCAATGAGGGGCTGGTGCCGGGGTCATCCTAATCTCCCCTAAAAAGGGCGAGATTCCCATAGCAGTCCGGTTAGATTTCGAATGTTCCAACAACGTAGCTGAGTATGAAGCACTCATACAAGGCTTAAGGATTTCAAAAACTCTAGGGGCATCATGCATCGAGGTCTTTGGAGATTCGCTCCTTGTCATAAACCAGGTTTTGAAAGTTTGGCAAGTACGTAATGAGAAACTACTTCCATATCATGAATTGGCCACTCAACTGGTCCAATCCTTCCAGTCGTGTAAACTCACACACATAGGAAGAGAGGACAATGGCATCGCCGATGCCCTCTCCTCCTTGGGTTCAGCCCTGAAGGTCGATCCCATTTCAGGGACCAGATCTTTGGAAATATGGCATGCACCCCACCCATCCACACATGACTTGGATATTTGCCAAAACAACCCAGAGTCTATTGAAAAACCCTGGTTTCATGACATAAAACAATTTTTAGAAAATGGGGGATTCGCCGAGGATGCCACATCCAAAGATAAGGCATTCATTCGTAAGATTTCGACCCGATACACCATTTTGGGTGGGGTCTTATACAAAAAAAGTTTTACCGGCATTCTGCTTAGGTGTATCGACCTAGAGGAGGCTAGGATAGTGATGCATGAGTTCCACGATGGAGAATGTGGAGGTCATGTTAATGCCAACATGATGGCAATGAAAATACTTAGAGGGGGCTATTTTTGGTCCACCCTGAAAAGGGATTGCCACGACCATGTTAGGAAGTGTCATCCATGTCAAGTGCATGGGCACGCCATTCATATCCCATCATCTGCATTGCATTCCGTGGTCAGCCCCTGGCCATTTACCATGTGGGTGTTTGACATTGTAGGCCCAATATTTCCAAAGGCCTCGAATGGGCATCGATTTATTTTAGCAGCCACGGAGTATTTCTCCAAGTGGGTGGAAGCCATTTCCCTAACCAATGTAATGGGGCAACATGTGGTGGCTTTCATCCGGAGGAATATCTTGGCTCGATTTGGGGTTCCATGAGACCTTGTGTCTGATAATGGCACCCCATTCAAGAACGAGCGGATGGTTAAGTTGTGCAACACGTATGGCATAACTCACCACTTCTCCTCGCCCTACTACCCTCAAGGCAACGGCCAAGCCGAAGCCACAAACAAGACTCTCATTAGTATTATTGAAAAAAACCTTAGAAAAGGGTAGGACGTGGCACGAGAAGCTGGATGAAGCTTTATGGGCTTATAGGACTTCCATCCGAACTCCCACGAATGCCACACCATTCGAATTGGTCTATGGCCCAAACGCCATTCTTCCCATTCATACTCAATTGCATTCATTCCATACATCCCTAGCACTCGACCTCCCTCTAGAGACGCTTCAGCACGCTAGGATGGCCGAACTAGATTTGTTAGATGAGAGGCGACTCCTTGCCATGGATCATGCTCGTGCATACCGGCAAAGGATAGCCCGACATTATAGCAAACACATGAGACCTCGCCACTTTGAAGTGGGAGATCTGGTCTTAAAAACCATCCACCATCGTGGCCCACACCCCCTAGGCAAGTGGCGCCCCAACTGGGATGGACCCTATGTTGTATGAGCAACCACTACGAACAATTCGTATTGGTTGATCGATGTAGAAGGTAGGAATTTAGCAGATCCTATCAATATTCAATACTTAAAGAAGTATCATGTGTAGGATTTGGATTAAATTCCATTTTTCGAAAAATTTTTAAGGGATAGCTGCCCTGAGACATGAAAATACGGTGCAAAGGCAAAGTCGTGTGACCCTGAGTGAGAGAATTCACACTTGTGAAAGAGCGGAATCTTCAAAATCATGGTTACATTTCAAAATCCTTCTTCTTACAAAGAAAGGCCTAGTTCAACATAGCAAGATACTTACAAGTGGTACGTGCTATTTCTAAATAGGCTGATCTGGAAAGGATCGAGTGTAGGCTTGGGATAAGCCCTCCCCTCTTCTCTTCTCCTTCCAAAAGGAAAACAAAGGCCCAAAACAAAAGGGAATTTCCCATTCAAAGTCTCTTTCCAAAAGAAAGAAACCAGAATTTAAAAGAAAAATCGATTCTCTTATAAAAAAGAGGGATTAAAGAAAAAATACTCCCAAAGGGAGACCCTCGATGAAAAAAAGGAAAAAGAGGCCAAAAAGCTCAAAAAGAGCAGTTTTTCCGCATTCTGTGCCTTAAATCACGGGATGCTTCAGAAGGGACCGTGGTATCTCTTTCCCATCCCTGGCTTTTCCCAAGCTAAAACATGGTTCATTTCGAGGAATCCTAAAGTAAAAATACGATTTACTTACTTGAATTTCATCTTGTTTGAGAATTCGACGTTTCGAGTAAGGCGTAGGAATTTGAATATGCCTTGTTTTCTTATAAAACCTCCGCTAGATAAGTGAGTGTTAAGACTCAAACAAGGGCAAACACGAAGAGCTCGAGATCCTTAGGATCGAGGCTCAAGACAGTTGTCCCTTTTGTAAATAGTTTTGTAAATAAATTTTGAAAATCGAACATCGAACAGCATAGGATTTTGCTCACTTGGAGCTGCAGGCCTTGTAAGTCTCTAGAGTTCGACTACATCTGGTCTCTGGGAGGTCGCCACTCTTGGCACCACACCCATGTCATCTGCATTCCACGCATGGCACTTGCATAAACATGATCCCATTTAGGACCAGATTCCATGTAGACCCTTTGGCATGATATCTCCTCCTACCAGAGTTTGTAAATTGAGATTTTTGCTAAAAATTGGGACGATCCCATATTCTTCGTGGCTAGATCTAGGGAGACATTGAAAGGGGGTGTTTGTCATCTTTACCCTTATCCAAATCGATTTGGACAAGGCCAAAGAGGGGCATTTGTAAACACCCCGAAATCCCACGAATTTCTTAAACAAACCTGGTTTTGTACAAGCAGCCCCAAAGGGCTATTTTGAGTCTGGAAACCCAGGAGCCTTCCAGACAACCCTATATATATGTTTTAAAACTTCATATTTCAAATATATATAATATGGCTTTTGAAAACCTTTTAAAACACGTTTTTGAAACCCCAAAGCAGCTTGGCCTAATCAAGACAGGACCAGCAAAGTCAAAGAAAGCCCGGAACTGGAGCACAGGTCGAGCCCGGCACAGCAACTCTCATATCAAATCCATACCCCATCCAACTCCCTAAGAGCTTCCCCTATCTAGTTCCCTTCCCTTAGTGCCATATTCCCCAACACTACACTCCCCCTAGTGACCCTCCTTAGGTCCTTTAACCCAACCCACCAAAGACAGCCCATCTCTAGTGGCCAGCCACCTTCAAGGCGCCTCTTCCGCACACCAAGGGCATTCGGCCAGCTCCTCTTGCCGTTCACCCTCGCGGAGCTCCCTTTTGCAGCCCAAGGCGAAGGCCAAGCCCACGCTCAAGCAAGGCCTCTACGGACCAGCTACTAGTAAGTGCCTAACTCGGTCTTTAGTTGTATACTTGCTTGAGATTCAATTCGATACGGGGTTGTAATAACGGAGCATAGTCTCCCCCCGCTTGTAATAACGTGGCTTGGCACACCCACACACGTGCACTCTCCTAGTTGTGCACGATTTTGAACACACACGGGCCTAATCAGCCCCTAATACATAAGTATATACATATACTTTCATTTTTGTAGGGTTTTGCTTAAGTTGGGTGTGTTGTCTTTCAATTCAAACACTCACACACATTGAGCTTTCGCTCTTATTTGAAAGACCCAAGTAAGGGCCGACCTATACTATTTGGGTTTCATTTCATGTCGTGTGTGTAAGTCTTTCAATTCAAGCACTCTCACACACATTGAGCTTTCGCTCTTACTCCCAAGACCTTAGTCAAGGCCTATTGCAGTTATATTTGGGTTTCATTTTATGTTGTGTGCGTAGTACTTCAATTCAAGCACTCACACACATTGAGCTTTCGCTCTTATTCCCAAAGACCTTAGTTAAGTCCATACTGCAATTTATATTTGGGTTTAATTTCATGTCGTGTGTGTAAGTCTTTCAATTCAAGCACTCTCACACACATTGAGCCTTCGCTCTTATTTGAAAGACCCAAGTAAGGGCCGACCTATACTATTTGGGTTTCATTTCATGTCGTGTGTGTAAGTCTTTCAATTCAAGCACTCTCACACACATTGAGCTTTCGCTCTTACTCCCAAGACCTTAGTCAAGGCCTATTGCAGTTATATTTGGGTTTCATTTTATGTTGTGTGCGTAGTACTTCAATTCAAGCACTCACACACATTGAGCTTTCGCTCTTATTCCCAAAGACCTTAGTTAAGTCCATACTGCAATTTATATTTGGGTTTAATTTCATGTCGTGTGTGTAAGTCTTTCAATTCAAGCACTCACCCACATTGAGCCTTCGCTCTTATTTGCAAGACCCGAGTAAGGGCCCATATACCTACTCTATATACATATCTCCCTTCGGCACTTACTTTACAAGTCATTTCCCTTTGGTTATTTCCCTTCAGTATTGTCTTTACATTCGGGTTTTCCCTTTGGAGTAGCGTGAGTTTGCATTGCATCTACGCCATACCACGAGGTAGGATGCATATTGCATCGAAGCAAGCCCCGCTCGAATTCGCCCATGTAGTGGAGTGTTCATAACACACAAACTAGGTGGCCCATAAAGGGATAAAAGGAAAGACTTAGGCACGTGCAAATCCACGTGATCTAAAATATGCAATCGCATCTAAAAGACCCGAATTAGACACCTCGAACCGCTTCGTAGGCTTTCTATCCCAAAACTCGATTTTTGCAAAGCGTACAGACTGACCCTGTGCAAGAAGGTCTGCGACGACAAGAGCTCACTTGCTCACAGTCGCCACGATTAGAAGTCAGTTTTAAATATATCTTCGCTAGCTTAGGTAAGCTAGTTGGCACACCCTGTTTGCATAAATAGGCCTTAGACACACGAGAGGATCCGCTCCGAGCCCTGAAAAGGTGAGAAGCGGGGATTTTTCGTGCGTCTACAGCCATGTGTTTAGGTTTAGGTGGACTGCCGAAAGGCAGGCTAGGTTATGGTGAAAAAAAGGAGCGAGCCCGACCAACTTTGGTCGGGCTGTTTTAGGTGGGTGGGGGAGGAAAAACCAGCCAAAAGTTGGGCTAGTTCTTAGGTAGTTGGCCTGCCTTTAGGGACACGGCCTACACTTGCAGGCCGTGGGTTTTAGGGAAAGAGCTCGAGCCAAGGTGGCTCGAGCTAGGTGGGTTTTCAAAGGGAAGTTCGGCCAAGGTTGGCTGAACTTGATGGGGTTCAAGGTGAAGTTCGGTCAACACCTGGCCGAACTGATTTAGGTCTTAGGATAGGTTGTTTAGGTAGTGGTCTAGGGTAGGAGCCTTGGTGAAAATCGGCCAGGACTTGGCTGTTTTTGTGGCGGTTTTAGGGCAGGTTTGGCTAGGATGGGTGGTCTAGAGGATTAAGAGAAGAAGGGGGTTAGGTTAGGGCTTAGGGGACCTACCTTGGTGCAGCACCACTCCAAGACGCCGCTCAAGCCGCCAAGCTCCACCATGTAATGCTCCACTTCAGCGTTCGTTTCGGTCCGCCGTTTTGGTTTCTGGTCGATTCCTATTGATATTGAACTTAGATTGCCGCACGGATTCTGTTCTTCATTCTTACGGGACGTGTCTCGGACTTCTGTCGACTTTCTCAAGTACTGGGCTTCTTTCTGCATTTTGAAGCTGTTTTACGCTTTTTCTTTGACCCAAATTATATTTTTACCCTTCTGTCGAGCTTTTCTTTGAACGGGCTCTCTTTTCTTCCATTTTTGAGCAGGGGGTGGCTTTTGAGACTCCGAGCTCGATTTGCTCTTCTTGTCGGGGCTCTCCTTTTGTACCTGTTTTCACATTTTAAAATAGGTTGTCGTTTTGGCTAAAATGAGCTTTTTGTGTTTTTGAGAGTTTTTGATTTTTGGAAAATTCGGGGTGTTTACAATTGGAAAATCAAAAACTCGAAAATACAATAGTTTGTATAGTTCCTAAAGTTCTTGTTTTGCAAAAACCCAAAAAAATCAAAAATCTACAAAATACCAAAAAGATGTTGTACATAGTTGCTCCTGGTAAGACTTTGGAAAAAGAAAAGGATTTCGAAAGTGTAAACACCCCGAAATCCCACGAATTTCTCAAAATCCATCTGGTTTTATACAAGCAGCCCCAAAGGGCCATTTTGAGTTTGGAAACCCAGGAGCCTTCCAAACAACCCTGTATATATGTTTTGAACTTTATCTTTCAAAAACATATGATATAGCTTTTGAAAACCCTTTTAAAACATGTTTTGAAACCCCGAAGTGGCTTGGCCCGATCAAGACAGGACCAGGAGAGCCAAGAAGAGCCCGGAACCGGAGCACCTGTCGAGCCCGGCGCAGCAACTCTTGTATCTGATTCACACCCCAGGATCTCGAACGTCCAAGACCCTGTTCTTACCAAAATATCATTTGAAGTCATCTCCGGAAGGCAGAAACGAAGGCGGACGACCATGTTGGCGAAGACCCAACGCAGACGGAGTACTGATGCTGTCAGGCCCCGCACGAATCGTCCGTCTCGAACCCGGCCCGAAGGAGTCAGAGTTCAGTTTGGATTGGATCTGGACCATATATATCCAGATTCCAATCCAAACCCATATGTGGATTTGGATTTGGATTTGGATCCAAAAATCCAATCCAATATCCATATCCATGGCCCACATCACCTTCTCATAAATGGAGGTGGGGCCCACTTGAAATTCACGTGGGATATTGGGCATGAGAGAGAGTGGGGGGTGATAAATATCAAGAGTGTTGTATTAAGCTTGACTTGGGTGTCAAGTTTGGGTTTAATCTTGTGGTTTAGCCTAATTGAGTGGGTTTAAGCTTGTAATTAGCTAAAACCTAACCTAGGGCTGCACCAACATGGGGTGATCAAGGTCTATGGGCCATGCTAAGGGAGCTCCATCACCTAAACCTAGCCAAAAATGCCTAAACCTAGCCTAAACCCCTAATCCACCCCTAATTTGAACCTAATCACCTAACCCACTTCCCTAATCCCGGCCTAATCCCAACATAATCACCTAACCCACTCCCCTAATCCTTCCCTAAACCTAGATTAATTTCCCTAATCCTAGCCTAAACCTAGCCTAAACCACCTAACCTAGCTCACTAAACCTCACCCTAAAACCCAACCACCTAACCTAGCCCTAAACCACCCTTAGCCCACGATTTTCCCAAACACCTAGTTTTAAAATATCTGGCCCAATCCCATCCAGCCCACCTTATCTACATACTACCCTACCTAAACCACCTAACCACTACCCACAACCCAGCCCTAACCGACCTACCCATCCCCTATTTAAACCCCCCCCATTGTGGGCGGGTTTTCCAAGTGGGAACCACACTCCACCACCCAGCCGGGCCCTCTCCTTCTCCCATCTCTCACCCGTCTTCCCAGCAGCTCCAGCTCCACCAGCCGCCACCTGCTCCGCCACTCTCCCTCTTCCGTCCACCATCACTGCCCCCCCAGCCGGACACCACCACCTCACTCAGCCGGGCCCTCTCCTTCTCCCATCTTCCACCAGCCGACAGCCACCTTTGCCGCCACTCCTTCCCATTCGGTAAGTCCCCCTAACTCCCTCAAAACCACTCTCTACCACCTCTCCACTCTTAGCCACCCATCTTCCCCTTAGCTCCACCTCTTTGCCGCCACCACCTAAGCCTAGCCGAACCTAGGATAACCCAAGTGGCTGGCCACTACTTAGCCACCATTTCCCACTCGGCCAACCCCCCTAGGTGCCCTATTTGGCCTTCCCACTAACTCACCTTTTAGGGCCAGTTTTCCCTTAGTACCTAACTTCACTAGTGACCCTAAGACCCACTTAGTCAGCCACTCTAAACTCCTTACTTGGAGGCGCCGCCTACTTGCCACCGGCCCCCTTCGAGGCGTCCATCCCGCGCCCATTTGCAGCCGGCCAGCACTCTTGGTCACACACCTTCGCGGAGCTCCCATTTGCAGCCCAAAGCCAAGGCCACGCTCAAGCAAGACCCCTACGGACCAGCTACTCGTAAGTGTCTAAACTCGGTCTTTAGTCATACGCTTGCTTGAAATTCAATTTGATACGGGGTTGTAATAACGGAGCATAGTCTCCCCCCGCTTGTAATAACGTGGCTTGGCACAACCACACACGTGCACCCTCTTAGTCGTGCACAACTTTGAACACACACGGGCCTAATCAGCCCCTAATATATAAGTGTACGTATATATTTCATTTCCGAAGGGTTTTGTTTAAGTTGGGTGCGTTGTCTTTCGATTAAAACACTCTCACACACATTGAGCTTTCGCTCTTATTTGAAAGACCCAAGTAAGGGCCGACCTATACTATTTGGGTTTCATTTCATGTCGTGTGAGTAAGTCTTTCAATTCAAGCACTTTCACACACATTGAGCCTTCGCTCTTACTCCCAAGACCTTAGTCAAGGCCATATTGCAGTTATATTTGGGTTTCATTTATGTCGTGTGTGTAGTACTTCAATTCAAGCACTCTCACACACATTGAGCCTTCGCTCTTACTCCCAAGACCTTAGTCAAGGCCATATTGCAGTTATATTTGGGTTTCATTTATGTCGTGTGTGTAGTACTTCAATTCAAGCACTCTCACACACATTGAGCCTTCGCTCTTACTCCCAAGACCTTAGTCAAGGCCATACTGCAATTTATATTTGGGTTTAATTTCATGTCGTGTGTGTAAGTCTTTCAATTCAAACACGCACCCACATTGAGCCTTCGCTCTTATTTGCAAGACCCGAGTAAGGGCTCATATACATAAGATATATACATATCTCCCTTCGGTTATTTCCCTTCGGTTATTTCCCTTCGGTTATTTCCCTTCGGTTATTTCCCTTCGGTTATTTCCCTTCTGTTATTTCCCTTCCGTATTGTCTTTACATTTCGGGTTTTCCCTTTGGAGTAGCGTGAGTTTGCATTGCATCTACGCCATACCACGAGGTAGGACGCATATTGCATCGAAGCAACCCCCGCTCGAATTCGCCCATGTAGTGGAGTGTTCATAACACACAAACTAGGCGACCCAAAAAGGGATAAAAGAAAAGACTTAGGCACGTGCAAATCCACGTGATCTAAAACATGCAATCGCATCTTAAAGACCCGAAATAGACACCTCGAACCGTTTCGTAGACTTTCTCTCTAAAACTCGATTTTTTGCAAAAGCGTACAGACTGACCCTTGCGCATCGGTGCAAGAAGGTCTGCGACGACAAGAGCTCACTTGCTCACAGTCGCCACGTTTAGAAGTCAGTGTTAATATATCTTCGCTAGCTTAAGTAAGCTAGCTGGCACGCCCTGTTTGTATACATAGGCCTTAGACGCACGATAAGATCCACTCCAAGCCACGAAAGGGGCGGAGAGGCGGGGATTTTCGCGCGTCTACAGAAAGGAACGTCGTCTGCATAGCCAAACCAAAGATTTCGAAATCAATTGAAATTCCAAGTGTAAAACTAGGTCTTTTGAAAACTCACACATCAAATTCCCTCAGGTCTATAACCCATGAGAATGATCGAAACCCGGAAGTGGATCCCCTTCAGGAAGATCCCACTTCTGAGCTACCAGAATTTCATAAAATTCTCGATTTTGAAAGACCTTCCAATTCAGTAGGAGGAGATTTCATAGAGGTGAACCTAGGGAGTGATTCCAATCCCAAACCCATTAAGGTAGGCGCATGTTTGCATGAGCATGAAAGATCGGCATTCATTGCATTTCTACGAACCTACTTGGATGTGTTTGCATGGACGTATAAAGACATGTCAAGCATAGATCCCAGCATTATCGAACATCGTCTTCCCTTAGATGCGGATGTAAAACCCATAAAGTAGAAGCTTAGGAAAATACATCCGAATGTACACACGTAAGTCAAAGAGGGTTTAGAAGATCTGTTAAAAGTTGGATTTATAAAACCCATTGCGTATTCTAATTGGTTATCAAACATCGTTGTAGTTCGAAAAACTAATGGGAAAATTCGAATATGCATCGATTTCAGAAACCTGAATAAAGCCACTCCAAAGGATAATTATCCTTTACCAAACATAGATTTGATAGTCGATAGTATTGTAAATCACGAATTGTTTTCGTTTATGGATGGCTATTCAGGGTATAATCAAATTAAATTAAGTCCACGAGATCAGGGTAAGACCGCATTCACAACCCCATGGGGCACGTACTGCTATACAGTCATGCCCTTTGGATTGAAAAATGCCGACGCAACTGTAGACGCGCGAAAATCCCCGCCTCTTCGCCTCTTTCGTGGCTTGGAGTGGATCTTATCGTGCGTCTAAGGCCTATGTATACAAATAGGGCGTGCCAGCTAGCTTACTTAAGCTAGCGAAGATATATTTAACACTGACTTCTAAACGTGGCGACTGTGAGCAAGTGAGCTCTTGTCGTCGCAGACCTTCTTGCACCGATGCGCAAGGGTCAGTCTGTACGCTTTTGCAAAAATCGAGTTTTTAGGGAGAAAGTCTACGAAACGGTTCGAGGTATCTATTTCGGGTCTTTAAGATGCGATTGCATGTTTTAGATCACGTGGATTTGCACGTGCCTAAGTCTTTTCTTTTATCCCTTTTTGGGTCGCCTAGTTTGTGTGTTATGAACACTCCACTACATGGGCGAATTCGAGCGGGGCTTGCTTCGATGCAATATGCGTCCTACCTCGTGGTATGGCGTAGATGCAATGCAAACTCACGCTACTCCAAAAGGAAAACCCGAAATGTAAAGACAATACTGAAGGGAAATAACAGAAGGGAAATAACCGAAGGGAAATAACCGAAGGGAAATAACCGAAGGGAAATAACCGAAGGGAGATATGTATATATCTTATGTATATGAGCCCTTACTCGGGTCTTGCAAATAAGAGCGAAGGCTCAATGTGGGTGCGTGCTTGAATTGAAAGACTTACACACACGACATGAAATTAAACCCAAATATAAATTGCAGTATGGCCTTGACTAAGGTCCTGGGAGTAAGAGCGAAGGCTCAATGTGTGTGAGAGTGCTTGAATTGAAGTACTACACACACGACATAAATGAAACCCAAATATAACTGCAATAAGGCCTTTACTAAGGTCTTGGGAGTAAGAGCGAAGGCTCAATGTGTGTGAAAGTGCTTGAATTGAAAGACTTACTCACACGACAAGAAATGAAACCCAAATAGTATAGGTCGGCCCTTACTTGGGTCTTTCAAATAAGAGCGAAAGCTCAATGTGTGTGAGAGTGCTTGAATTGAAAGACAACGCACCCAACTTAAACAAAACCCTTCGAAAATGAAAGTATATATACACTTATATATTAGGGGCTGATTAGGCCCGTGTGTGTTCAAAATTGTGCACGACTAAGAGAGTGCACGTGTGTGGTTGTGCCAAGCCACGTTATTACAAGCGGGGGGAGACTATGCTCCGTTATTACAACCCCGTATCAAATTGAATTTCAAGCAAGTGTACGACTAAAGACCAAGTTTAGACACTTACGAGTAGCTGGTCCGTAGAGGTCTTGCTTGAGCGTGGCCTTGGCTTTGGGCTGCAAACGGGAGCTCCGCGAAGGTAGGTGATCAAGGGTGCTGGCCGGCTGCAAGTGGGGCGCGGGATAGACGCCTAAAAGGGGGCCGGTGACAAGTAGATGGCACCTCAAGGTAAAGGGGTTTAAATGGCTGAATGAGTGGGTTCTTAGGGTCACTAGGGGAGTTGGGAGTTTAGGGAAACTGGACCTAAAAGGTGAGCTAGTGGGAAGGCCAAATAGGACACCTAGGGGGGGTTGGCCGAATGGGAGATGGTGGCTAAGTAGTGGCCAGCAGCTTGGGTTACACTAGGTTCGGCTAGGTTTAGGTGGTGGCGGCAAAGGGGCTGAGCTGAAGGGAGGATGGTCGGCTAAGAGTGGAGAGGTGGTAGAGAAGGGGGCTAGGTGAGGTGCAGGGTACTTACCGAATGGGGAGAAGCGGCGGATGAAGTGGGAGAGTGGCGGGCAGGTGGCTGTCGGCTGGTTCGGTTGGGGGAAGATGATGGCATCCGGCTGAGGGGTGGTGGTGGTGGATGGAAGAGGGAAGGTGGCGGAGCAGGTGGCGGCTGGTGGAGCAGCTGGAGCAGGCCAAGGTGGGGAGTTGTCCCGGCTGGGTGAGAGAAGGGAGAAGGAGAGGGCCCGGCTGGGTGAGGTAGAGTGGTTCCCACTTGGAAAACCCGCCCACAATGAGGGGGGTTTAAATAGGGGATGGGTAGGTCGGTTAGGGCTGGGCTGTGGGTAGTGGTTAGGTGGTTTAGGTAGGGTGGTATGTAGATAAGGTGGGCTGGATGGGGTTGGGCCAGATATTTTAAAACTAGGGGTTTGGGTAAATCGTGGGCTAAGGGTGGTTTAGGGGTTTAGGGCTAGGTTAGGTGGTTGGGTTTTAGGGTGAGGTTTAGTGAGCTAGGTTAGGTGGTTTAGGCTAGGATTAGGCTAGGATTAGGGAAATTAATCTAGGTTTAGGGAAGGATTAGGGGAGTGGGTTAGGTGATTAGGTTGGGATTAGGCTGGGATTAGGGAAGTGGGTTAGGTGATTAGGTTCAGATTAGGGGTGGATTAGGGGTTTAGGCTAGGTTTAGGCATTTTGGGTTAGGTTTAGGTGAAGGAGCTCCCTTAGCATGGCCCATAGACCTTGATCACCCCATGTTGGTGCAGCCCTAGGTTAGGTTTTAGCTAATTACAAGCTTAAACCCACTCAATTAGGCTAACCCACATGATTAACCCAAACTTGACACACAAGTCAAGCTTAATACAACACTCTTGATATTTTTCAACCCCACTCTCTCTCATGCCCAATATCCCACGTGAATTTCAAGTGGGCCCCACCTCCCTTTATGAGAAGGTGATGTGGGCTATGGATATGGATATTGGATTGGATCTCTGGATCTAAATCCAAATCCAAGTCCACATATGGGTTTGGATTGGAATCTGGATATATATGGTCCAGATCCAATCCAAACTGAACTCTGACTCCTTCGAGCTGGGTTCGAGACGGACGATTCGTGCGGGGCCTGACAGCATCAGTACTCCGTCTGCGTTGGGTCTTCGCCAACATAGTCGTCCGCCTCCGTTTCTGCCTTCCGGAGATGACTTCAAATGCTATTTTGATAAGAACAGGGTCTTGGACGTTCGAGATCCTGGGGTGTGAATCAGACACAAGAGTTGCTACGCCGGGCTCGACAGGTGCTCCAGTTCCGGGCTCTTCTTGGCTCTCCTGGTCCTGTCTTGATCGGGCCAAGCCACTTCGGGGTTTCAAAACATGTCTAAAAAGGGTTTTCAAAAGCTATATCATATGTTTTTGAAAGATAAAGTTTTAAACATATATACAGGGTTGTTTGGAAGGCTCCTGGGTTTCCAAACTCAAAATGGCCCTTTGGGGCTGCTTGTATAAAACCAGATTCGTTTAAGAAATTCGTGGGATTTCGGGGTGTTTACAGATGCCCCTCTTTGGCCTTGTCCAAATAGATTTGGATAAGGGCAAAGATGACAAACACCCCTTTTAATGTCTCCCTAGATCTAGCCACGAAGAATATGGGATCGTCCCCTTTTAGCAAAAATCCCAATTTTACAAACTCTGGTAGGAGGAGAAATCACGCCAAAGGGTTCACTTATGGAATCTGGTCCTAAATGGGATCATGTTCATGCAAGTACCATGCGTGGAATGCAGATGACATGGGTGTGGTGCCAAGAGTGGCGACCTCCCAGAGACCAGGTGTGGGCGAACTCTAGAGACTTACAAGGTCTCTTGCTCCAAGTGAGCAAATCCTATGCTGTTCGATGTTCGGTTTTCAAAACTTATTTACAAAACTATTTACAAAAGGGACAACTGTCTTGAGTCTCGATCCTAAGGATCTCGAGCTCTTCATGCTTGCCCTTGTTTGAGTCTTAACACTCGCTTATCTAGCGGAGGTTTTGTAAGAAAACAAGCTTCATTTCAAATTCCTACGCCTTACTTAAAACGTCGAATTCTCAAACAAGATGAAATTCAAGTAAGTAAATCCTATTTTTACTTTAGGATTCCTCAAAATGAACCATCCTTTAGCTTGGGATAAGCCAGGGATGGGAAAGAGATACCACGGTCCCTTCTGAAATGTCCCGTGGTTTAAGGCATAGAAGGCGGAAAACTGCTCTTTTTGAGCTTTTTGGCCTCTTTTCCTTTTTTTCATAGAGGGTCTCCCTTTGGGAGTATTTTTTCTTTAATCCCTCTTTTTTATAAGAGAATCGATTTTTCTTTTAAATTCTGGTTTCTTTCTTTTGGAAAGAGACTTTGAATGGGAAATTCCCTTTTGTTTTGGGCCTTTGTTTTCCTTTTGGAAGGAGAAGAGAAGAGGGGAGGACTTATCCCAAGCCTACACTCGATCCATTCCAGATCAGCCTATTTAGAAATAGCACGTACTACTTGCAAGTATCTTGCTATGTTGAACTAGGCCTTTCTTTGTAAGAAAAGGATTTTGAAATGTAACCACGATTTTGAAAACTCCACTCTTTCACAAGTGCGAATTCTCTCACTCAGGGTCACACGAGTTGCCTTTTGCACCTTATTCACATGTCTCAGGGCAGCTATCCCTCTCAAATTTTCGAAAACTGGAATTTAATCCAGATCCTACACATGATACTTCTTTAAGTATTGAATATTGATAGGATCTGCTAAATTCCTACCTTCCACATCGATCAACCAATACGAATTGTTCGTAGTGGTTGCTCGTACAACATAGGGTCCATCCCAGTTGGGGCGCCACTTGCCTAGGGGGTGTGGGCCACGATGGTGGATGGTTTTCAAGACCAGATCTCCCACTTCAAAGTGGCGAGGTCTCATGTGTTTGCTATAATGTCGGGCTATCCTTTGCCGGTATGCACGAGCATGATCCATGGCAAGGAGTCGCCTCTCATCTAGCAAATCTAGCTCGGCCATCCTAGCATGCTGAAGCGTCTCTAGGGGGAGGTCGAGTGCAATGGATGTATGGAATGAATGCAGTTGGGTATGAATGGGAAGAATGGCGTTTGTGCCATAGACCAATTCGAATGGTGTGGCATTCGTGGGAGTCCGGATGGAAGTCCTATAAGCCCATAAGGCTTCATCCAGCTTCTCATGCCACCTCCTACCCTTCTCTAAGGTCTTCTCAATGATACCAATGAGAGTCTTGTTTGTGGCTTCGGCTTGGCCGTTGCCTTGAGGGTAGTAGGGCGAGGAGAAGTGGTGAGTTATGCCATACGTGTTGCACAACTTAACCATCCGCTCGTTCTTGAATGGGGTACCATTATCAGACACAAGGTCTCGTGGAACCCCAAATCGAGCCAAGATATTCCTCCGGATGAAAGCCACCACATGTTGCCCCACTACATTCGTTAGGGAAATGGCTTCTGTAGACGCGCGAAAATCCCCGCCTCTTCGCCTCTTTCGTGGCTTGGAGTGGATCTTGTCGTGCGTCTAAGGCCTATGTATACAAACAGGGCGTGCCAGCTAGCTTACTTAAGCTACCGAAGATATATTTAACACTGACTTCTAAACGTGGCGACTGTGAGCAAGTGAGCTCTTGTCGTCGCAGACCTTCTTGCACCGATGCGCAAGGGTCAGTCTGTACGCTTTTGCAAAAAATCGAGTTTTTGGGGAGAAAGTCTACGAAACGGTTCGAGGTGTCTATTTCGGGTCTTTAAGATGCGATTGCATGTTTTAGATCACGTGGATTTGCACGTGCCTAAGTCTTTTCTTTTATCCCTTTTTGGGTTGCCTAGTTTGTGTGTTATGAACACTCCACTATATGGGCGAATTCGAGCGGGGGTTGCTTCGATGCAATATGCGTCCTACCTCGTGGTATGGCGTAGATGCAATGCAAACTCACGCTACTCCAAAGGGAAAACCCGAAATGTAAAGACAATACTGAAGGGAAATAACAGAAGGGAAATAACCGAAGGGAAATAACCGAAGGGAAATAACCGAAGGGAAATAACCGAAGGGAAATAACCGAAGGGAAATAACCGAAGGGAGATACGTATATATCTTATGTATATGAGCCCTTACTCGGGTCTTGTAAATAAGAGCGAAGGCTCAATGTGGGTGCGTGCTTGAATCGAAAGACTTACACACACGACATGAAATTAAACCCAAATATAAATTGCAGTATGGCCTTGACTATGGTCTTGGGAGTAAGAGCGAAGGCTCAATGTGTGTGAGAGTGCTTGAATTGAAGTACTACACACACGACATAAATGAATCCCAAATATAACTGCAATAAAGCCTTTACTAAGGTCTTGGGAGTAAGAGCGAAGGCTCAATGTGTGTGAAAGTGCTTGAATTTGAAAGACTTACTCACACGACATGAAATGAAACCCCAAATAGTATAGGTCGGCCCTTACTTGGGTCTTTCAAATAAGAGCGAAAGCTCAATGTGTGTGAGAGTGTTTGAATTGAAAGACTTACTCACACGACATGAAATGAAACCCAAATAGTATAGGTCGGCCCTTACTTGGGTCTTTCAAATAAGAGCGAAAGCTCAATGTGTGTGAGAGTGTTTGAATTGAAAGACTTACTCACACGACATGAAATGAAACCCAAATAGTATAGGTCGGCCCTTACTTGGGTCTTTCAAATAAGAGCGAAAGCTCAATGTGTGTGAGAGTGTTTGAATTGAAAGACTTACTCACACGACATGAAATGAAACCCAAATAGTATAGGTCGGCCCTTACTTGGGTCTTTCAAATAAGAGCGAAAGCTCAATGTGTGTGAGAGTGTTTTAATCGAAAGACAACGCACCCAACTTAAACAAAACCCTTCGGAAATGAAATATATATGTACACTTATATATTAGGGGCTGATTAGGCCCGTGTGTGTTCAAAATTGTGCACAACTAAGAGAGTGCACGTGTGTGGTTGTGCCAAGCCACGTTATTACAAGCGGGGGGAGACTATGCTCCGTTATTACAACCCCGTGTCAAATTGAATTTCAAGCAAGTGTATGACTAAAGACCGAGTTTAGACACTTACGAGTAGCTGGTCCGTAGAGGTCTTGCTTGAGCGTAGGCTTGGCCTTGGGCTGCAAGTGGGAGCTCCGCGAAGGTAGGTGATCAAGGGTGCTGGCCGGCTGCAAGTGGGGCGCGGGATAGACGCCTCGAAGGGGGCCGGTGGCAAGTAGGCGGCGCCTCCAAGTAGGGAGTTTAGAGTGGCTGAATAAGTGGGTCTTAGGGTCACTAGGGAAGTTAGGTACTTAGGGAAAACTGGACCTAAAAGGTGAGCTAGTGGGAAGGCCAAAGAGGACACCTAGGGGGGGGAGTAGTGGCCGGCGGTTTGGGTTGTGCTAGGTTCGGCTAAGTTAAAATGGTGGTGGCGGGCTGCTAGGGTGACTAAGGCTGGAGTATGGGAAGGTGGCCAGTTAGGGGATGGGACTAGGTAATAGTGGGAATAGTGGGTTTAAGGTAGTGCCACGGGCAAGTCTTAGGAAATCTGATAGGGTGGCCGGGTATAGTTAATGTGAGTTAGGTAGGAAGCAAACGGTTGAGGCGGCTAAGGTTTGGCCGAGTGGGAGTGGTGGCGGTGAGGGGCTGTTGGGTGAGTAAGGTGATGGTGTGGTGGGTGGCTGGGAGTGGAGAGGTGGTAGAGAAGGGTTTAAGTAGGGTTAAAGAAGGCTTACCGGATGGGGAGAAGTGGCGAGTGGATGAAGAGGGAAGCCGAGTGTTGATGGGAGTTCGGCTGAGTGAGGTGGTGGTGTCCGGCTGGGGGGCAGTGATGGTGGACGGAAGAGGGAAGGTGGTGGAGCAGGTGGCGGCTGGTGGAGCAGGTGGAGTTGCTGGGGAGTGGTCACGGCTGGATGGAAGATGGGAGAAGGAGAGGGCCCGGCTGGATGGAAGGGTGGTTCCCACTTGGAAAACCCGCCCACAATGAGGGGGGTTTAAATAGGGGATGGGTAGGTCGGTTAGGGCTGGGTTGTGGGTAGTGGTTAGGTGGTTTAGGTAGGGTAGTATGTAGATAAGGTGGGCTGGATGGGGTTGGGCCAGATATTTTAAAACTAGGTGTTTAGATAAATCGTGGGCTAAGGGTGGTTTAGGGGTTTAGGGCTAGGTTAGGTGGTTGGGTTTTAGGGTGAGGTTTAGTGAGCTAGGTTAGGTGATTAGGCTAGGTTTAGGCTAGGATTAGGGGAATTAATCTAGGTTTAGGGAAGGATTAGGGGAGTGGGTTAGGTGATTAGGTTGGGATTAGGCCGGGATTAGGGAAGTGGGTTAGGTGGTTAGGTTCATATTAGGGGTGGATTAGGGGTTTAGGCTAGGTTTAGGCATTTTGGGTTAGGTTTAGGTGAAGGAGCTCCCTTAGCATGGCCCATAGACCTTGATCACCCCATGTTGGTGCAGCCCTAGGTTAGGTTTTAGCTAATTACAAGCTTAAACCCACTCAATTAGGCTAACCCACAAGATTAAACCCAAACTTGACACACAAGTCAAGCTTAATACAACACTCTTGATATTTTTCACCCCCACTCTCTCTCATGCCCAATATCCCACGTGAATTTCAAGTGGGCCCCACCTCCATTTATGAGAAGGTGATGTGGGCCATGGATATGGATATTGGATTGGATCTCTGGATCCAAATCCGAATCCAAGTCCACATATGGGTTTGGATTGGAATCTGGATATATATGGTCCAGATCCAATCCTAACTGAACTCTGACTCCTTCGAGCTGGGTTCGAAACGGACGATTCGTGCGGGGCCTGACAGCATCAGTACTCCGTCTGCGTTGGGTCTTCGCCAACATAGTCGTCCGCCTCCGTTTCTGCCTTCCGGAGATGACTTCAAATGCTATTTTGATAAGAACAGGGTCTTGGACGTTCGAGATCCTGGGGTGTGAATCAGATACAAGAGTTGCTGCGCCGGGCTCGACAGGTGCTCCGGTTCCGGGCTCTTCTTGGCTCTCCTGGTCCTGTCTTGATCGGGCCAAGCCACTTCGGGGTTTCAAAACATGTTTTAAAAGGGTTTTCAAAAGCTATATCATATGTTTTTGAAAGATAAAGTTTAAAACATATACACAGGGTTTGTTTGGAAGGCTCCTGGGTTTCCAAACTCAAAAATGGCCCTTTGGGGCTGCTTGTATAAAACCAAATTCGTTTAAGAAATTCATGGGATTTCGGGGTGTTTACAGATGCCCCTCTTTGGCCTTGTCCAAATAGATTTGGATAAGGGCAAAGATGACAAACACCCCTTTTAATGTCTCCTTAGATCTAGCCACGAAGAATATGGGATCGTCCCATTTTAGCAAAATCTCAATTTTACAAACTCTGGTAGGAGGAGATATCACGCCAAAGGGTTTTACTTTGGAATCTGGTCCTAAATGGGATCATATTTATGCCAGTACCATGCGTGGAATGCAGATGACATGGGTGTGGTGCCAAGAGTGGCGACCTCCCAGAGACCAGGTGTGGTCGAACTCTTAGAGACTTACAAGGTCTATTGCTCCAAGTGAGCAAAAACCCTATGCTGTTCGATGTTCGGTTTTTAAAACTTATTTACAAAAGCTATTTACAAAAGGGACAACTGTCTTGAGCCTCGATCGTAAGGATCTCGAGCTCTTCGTGCTTGCCCTTGTTTGAGTCTTAACACTCGCTTATTTAGCGGAGGTTTTATGAGAAAACAAGCTTCATTTCAAATTCCTACGTCTTACTCGAAACATCGAATTCTCAAACAAGATGAAATTCAAGTAAGTAAATCCTATTTTTACTTTGGGATTCCTCGAAATGAACCATGCTTTAGCTTGGGATAAGCCAGGGATGGGAAAGAGATACCACGGTCCCTTCTGAAGCGTCCCGTGGTTTGAGGCATAGAAGGCGGAAAACTGCTCTTTTTGAGCTTTTTGGCCTCTTTTTCCTTTTTTCCATAGAGGGTCTCCCCTTTGGGAGTATTTTTTCTTTAATCCCTCTTTTTCATAAGAGAATCGATTTTTCTTTTTGAAGTCTGGTTTCTTTCTTTTGGAAAGAGACTTTAAATGGGAAATTCCCTTTTGGTTTGGGCCTTTGTTTTCCTTTTGGAAGGAGAAGAGAAGAGGGGAGGACTTATCCCAAGCCTACACTCGATCCATTCCAGATCAGCCTATTTAGAAATAGCACGTACTACTTGCAAGTATCTTGCTATGTTGAACTAGGCCTTTCTTTGTAAGAAGAAGGATTTTGAAATGCAACCACGATTTTGAAAACTCCACTCTTTCACAAGTGTGAATTCTCTCACTTAGGGTCACACGAGTTTGCCTTTGCACCTTATTCACACGTCTCAGGGCAGCTATCCCTATAAAATTTTCGAAAACTGGAATTTAATCCAGATCCTACACATGATACTTCTTTAAGTATTGAATATTGATAGGATCTGCTAAATTCCTACCTTCTACATCGATCAACCAATACGAATTGTTCGTAGTGGTTGCTCGCACAACATAGGGTCCATCCCAGTTGGGGCGCCACTTGCCTAGGGGGTGTGGGCCACGATGGTGGATGGTTTTCAAGACCAGATCTCCCACTTCAAAGTGGCGAGGTCTCATGTGTTTGCTATAATGTCGGGCTATCCTTTGCCGGTATGCACGAGCATGATCCATGGCAAGGAGTCGCCTCTCATCTAGCAAATCTAGTTCGGCCATCCTAGCATGCTGAAGCGTCTCTAGGGGGAGGTCGAGTGCAATGGATGTATGGAATGAATGCAGTTGGGTATGAATGGGAAGAATGGCGTTTGTGCCATAGACCAATTCGAATGGTGTGGCATTCGTGGGAGCCCGGATGGAAGTCCTATAAGCCCATAAGGCTTCATCCAGCTTCTCATGCCACCTCCTACCCTTCTCTAAGGTCTTCTCAATGATACCAATGAGAGTCTTGTTTGTGGCTTCGGCTTGGCCGTTGCCTTGAGGGTAGTAGGGCGAGGAGAAGTGGTGAGTTATGCCATACGTGTTGCACAACTTAACCATCCGCTCGTTCTTGAATGGGGTACCATTATCAGACACAAGGTCTCGTGGAACCCCAAATCGAGCCAAGATATTCCTCCGGATGAAAGCCACCACATGTTGCCCCATTACATTCGTTAGGGAAATGGCTTCCACCCATTTGGAGAAATACTCCGTGGCTGCTAAAATAAAACGATGCCCATTCGAGGCCTTTGGGAATATGGGGCCTACAATGTCAAACGCCCACATGGTAAATGGCCAGGGGCTGACCACGGAATGCAATGCAGATGAAGGGATATGAATGGCGTGCCCATGCACTTGACATGGATGACACTTTCTAACATGATCGTGACAATCCTTTTTCAGGGTGGACCAAAAATAACCCCCTCTAAGTATTTTCATCGCCATCATGTTGGCATTAACATGACCTCCACATTCTCCGTCGTGGAACTCGTGCATCACTATCCTAGCCTCCTCTAGGTCGATACACCTAAGCAGAATGCCGGTAAAACTCTTTTTGTATAAGACCCCACCCAGAATGGTGTATCGGGTCGAAATCTTACGAATGAATGCCCTATCTTTGGATGTGGCATCCTCGGTGAATCCCCCATTTTCTAAAAATTGTTTTATGTCATAGAACCAGGGTTTTTCAATAGACTCTGGGTTGTTTTGGCAAATATCCAAGTCGTGTGTGGATGGCTGGGGCGCATGCCATATTTCCAAAGATCTGGTCCCTGAAATGGGATCGACCTTTAGGGCTGAACCCAAGGAAGAGAGGGCATCGGCGATGCCATTGTCCTCTCTTCCCACGTGTGTGAGCTTACACGACTGGAAGGATTGGACCAATCGAGTGGCCAACTCGTGATATGGAAGTAGTTTCTCATTACGTACTTGCCAAATTTTTAAAACTTGGTTTATGACAAGGAGCGAATCTCCAAAGACCTCGATGCATGATGCCCCTAGAGTTTTCGAAATCCTCAAGCCTCGTATGAGTGCTTCATACTTGTAAACACCCCGAAATCCCACGAATTTCTCAAAATCCATCTGGTATTATACAAGCAGCCCCAAAGGGCCATTTTGAGTTTGGAAACCCAGGAGCCTTCCAAACAAACCCTGTATATATGTTTTAAACTTTATCTTTCAAAAACATATGATATAGCTTTTGAAAACCCTTTTAAAACATGTTTTGAAACCCCGAAGTGGCTTGGCCCGATCAAGACAGGACCAAGAGAGCCAAGAAGAGCCCGGAACCGGAGCACCTGTCGAGCCCGGCGCAGCAACTCTTGCATCTGATTCACACCCCAGGATCTCGAACGTCCAAGACCCTGTTCTTATCAAAATAGCATTTGAAGTCATCTCCGGAAGGCAGAAACGGAGGCGGACGACTATGTTGGCGAAGACCCAACGCAGACGGAGTACTGATGCTGTCAGGCCCCGCACGTATCGTCCGTTTCGAACCCAGCTCGAAGGAGTCAGAGCTCAGTTTGGATTGGATCTGGACCATATATATCCAGATTCCAACCCAAACCCATATGTGGACTTGGATTTGGATTTGGATCCAGAGATCCAATCCAATATCCATATCCATGGCCCACATCACCTTCTCATAAATGGAGGTGGGGCCCACTTGAAATTCACGTGGGATATTGGGCATGAGAGAGAGTGGGGGTGAAAAATATCAAGAGTGTTGTATTAAGCTTGACTTGTGTGTCAAGTTTGGGTTTAATCTTGTGGGTTAGCCTAATTGAGTGGGTTTAAGCTTGTAATTAGCTAAAACCTAACCTAGGGCTGCACCAACATGGGGTGATCAAGGTCTATGGGCCATGCTAAGGGAGCTCCTTCACCTAAACCTAGCCAAAAATGCCTAAACCTAGCCTAAACCCCTAATCCACCCCTAATCTGAACCTAATCACCTAACCCACTTCCCTAATCCCGGTCTAATCCCAACCTAATCACCTAACCCACTCCCCTAATCCTTCCCTAAACCTAGATTAATTTCCCTAATCCTAGCCTAAACCACCTAACCTAGCTCACTAAACCTCACCCTAAAACCCAACCACCTAACCTAGCCCTAAACCACCCTTAGCCCACGATTTTCCCAAACACCTAGTTTTAAAATATCTGGCCCAACCCCATCCAGCCCACCTTATCTACATACTACCCTACCTAAACCACCTAACCACTACCCACAACCCAGCCCTAACCGACCTACCCATCCCCTATTTAAACCCCCCTCATTGTGGGCGGGTTTTCCAAGTGGGAACCACTCTCCACCCCCAGCCGGGCCCTCTCCTTCTCCCATCTCTCACCCAGCCGTGGCCACTCCCCAGCAGCTCCAGCTCCTCCACCAGCCGCCACCTGCTCCGCCACCTCCCCTCTTCCGTCCACCACCACTGCCCCCCAGCCGGACGCCACCATATCTTCCCAACTCCACCAGCCGACAGCCACCTTTGCCGCCACTCCTTCCCATTCGGTAAGTCCCCCTAACTCCCTCAAAACCACTCTCTACCACCTCTCCACTCTTAGCCACCCATCTTCCCCTTAGCTCCACCTCTTTGCCGCCACCATCTAAGCCTAGCCGAACCTAGGATAACCCAAGTGGCTGGCCACTGCTTAGCCACCATCTCCCATTCGGCCGATCCCCCCTAGGTGTCC
The DNA here is from genome assembly GCA_036023115.1 of Brasenia schreberi. Classification (NCBI taxonomy): domain Eukaryota; kingdom Viridiplantae; phylum Streptophyta; class Magnoliopsida; order Nymphaeales; family Cabombaceae; genus Brasenia; species Brasenia schreberi. The sequence continues at coordinate 6,455,556 of JAYKKT010000081.1, forward strand.
TATTTGGCCGTCCCACTAGCTCACCTTTTAGGGCCAGTTTCCCTAAGTACCTAACTTCCCTAGTGACCCTAAGACCCACTTAGTCAGCCACTCTAAACTCCCTACTTGGAGGCGCCGCCTACTTGCCACCGGCCCCCTTCGAGGCGTCCATCCCGCGCCCCATTTGCAGCCGGCCAGCACCCTTGGTCACACACCTTCGCGGAGCTCCCATTTGCAGCCCAAAAGCCAAGGCCACGCTCAAGCAAGACCTCTACGGACCAGCTACTCGTAAGTGTCTAAACTCGGTCTTTAGTCATACGCTTGCTTGAAATTCAATTTGATATGGGGTTGTAATAACGGAGCCTAGTCTCCCCCCGCTTGTAATAACGTGGCTTGGCACAACCACACACGTGCACTCTCTTAGTCGTGCACAACTTTGAACACACACGGGCCTAATCAGCCCCTAATATATAAGTGTACGTATATATTTCATTTCCGAAGGGTTTTGTTTAAGTTGGGTGCGTTGTCTTTCGATTAAAACACTCTCACACACATTGAGCTTTCGCTCTTATTTGAAAGACCCAAGTAAGGGCCGACCTATACTATTTGGGTTTCATTTCATGTCGTGTGAGTAAGTCTTTCAATTTAAACACTCTCACACACATTGAGCTTTCGCTCTTATTTGAAAGACCCAAGTAAGGGCCGACCTATACTATTTGGGTTTCATTTCTTGTCGTGTGAGTAGTCTTTCAATTCAAGCACTTTCACACACATTGAGCCTTCGCTCTTACTCCCAAGACCTTAGTAAAGGCCTTATTGCAGTTATATTTGGGTTTCATTTATGTCGTGTGTGTAGTACTTCAATTCAAGCACTCTCACACACATTGAGCCTTCGCTCTTACTCCCAAGACCTTAGTCAAGGCCATACTGCAATTTATATTTGGGTTTAATTTCATGTCGTGTGTGTAAGTCTTTCAATTCAAACACGCACCCACATTGAGCCTTCGCTCTTATTTGCAAGACCCGAGTAAGGGCTCATATACATAAGATATATACGTATCTCCCTTCGGTTATTTCCCTTCGGTTATTTCCCTTCGGTTATTTCCCTTCGGTTATTTCCCTTCTGTTATTTCCCTTCAGCATTGTCTTTACATTTCGGGTTTTCCCTTTGGAGAAGAGTGAGTTTGCATTGCATCTACGCCATACCACGAGGTAGGACGCATATTGCATCGAAGCAACCCCCGCTCGAATTCGCCCATGTAGTGGAGTGTTCATAACACACAAACTAGGCGACCCAAAAAGGGATAAAAGAAAAGACTTAGGCACGTGCAAATCCACGTGATCTAAAACATGCAATCGCATCTTAAAGACCCGAAATAGACACCTCGAACCGTTTCGTAGACTTTCTCCCTAAAACTCGATTTTTGCAAAAGCGTACAGACTGACCCTTGCGCATCGGTGCAAGAAGGTCTGCGACGACAAGAGCTCACTTGCTCACAGTCGCCACGTTTAGAAGTCAGTGTTGATATATCTTCGCTAGCTTAAGTAAGCTAGCTGGCACGCCCTGTTTATATACATAGGCCTTAGACGCACGATAAGATCCACTCCAAGCCACGAAAGAGGCGAAGAGGCGGGGATTTTCGCGCATCTACAGAGATTGGCACGCCCGGTGGGACGTGAGCCTTTTCAAAAAGTCGAGTTTACTTGTAGAAGTCTTGCGAAAATTTTATAAAGGTGTCGTTTTAACTTGTTTTCTTTGCTTTTACTTAGGAAATTTAGAAAAAGCTTGAAAAGCATGTCAAAATCCAATCCAAGTGAAGTGTCGAGCCAAGGCTCATGCGCATCAAGTTCTCACTCTAGGAGGATTTTCAAAAACAAAATAAAACTAGATGAAATCGAGGACTTGAGAAGGGAATTTGAGGCCAAAATCGATGCTCTCAGCCAAGAGGCTGAAGTAGGCGATTCGTGTTCATCAAACGGTGAACAAAGGCCTAAAAAGAAAATTGAAAAACCTCGCAAGCAAAAGAGGCCTCCGTAATGGAAGGCAACCAATACCACGAGTCCTTCACACAAAAGGACCGTAAAGCCCTACAGCAGCTGCTGAAAGGGCAAAATAAAGAGAAAAGAAGCTACGCCCTGTCTGATTTCCTTCCTATGGATTACGAAACAGACAGTGACGATGAAATACCGAACTTCCATCGGTATGATGGCATGGGAGACCCTAGGTCTCACTTGCAGCTTTTCTCACGTCGAGCCCATAAGAAGAAAAAGGACTCGATGAAATGGGTGTATTGGTTCCCCCTATCCCTTAAAGGCACAACTGCCAAATGGCTGGCTTCCTACGACTTAAGCCAGTTCGCTACTTTTGAAGAGTTAGCGAACTGCTTCATGCAAAGATTTGCACACAACGTGGAAGTCACGCCAACCCTGAATACCTTAAGGGATACAAAGCAAGGCATGAACGAAGACGTGCATGCCTTCATTATAAGATGGAGGTCTCTTTTAGGCCAAGTGCGAGAGCCTATATCCGAAGGATGCGCAGTGATGCTCATCCTGGATAATTTCAAAAGCGAGTTAAAAACCCTTCTCTCGCTCCATGAGATTTCAACTTTCCATAAGTTGATCAAAAAGGCCTCCCTTTTCGAAACCAACTTGCGAAAAGGGACATACGACCACTTATGGAAAGGAAGTGTCGTTCCCAAAACACGTGTGGAAAAGCCCATCGCATATGGGCTGCCCACAACGGACAAAGGGGCAAAGCCCCATAAAATCGCCAATGTCCGGGTGGATCCAGGCATGGCGGGCACTTCTAAAAATTTTGAAAAAATAGAAAATAAGAGAGAACGCAATTTTTCAAAACCAATTGAAAAACGGGAGTACACTCCGCTGGGGCAACCTGTGTCGGAGGTCCTAGACCTCCTACTTGCCCGGGGCATGATCGAACTCCCTGAAATCCCCGAAGGAGTCACGTCCAAAGGGGGGTATTTAAACCGATTTTGCAAGTATCATCGGCTCAAAGGCCATGATACCAAACGGTGCTTCTCTCTTCTAAGTAAAATTGAGAACTTGATAGCGGAGGGCCGGCTCCAGGTCACTGCGGAATCTGAGCCACCTCAAGCTATCTTCAAGGAACCCTTTCCCAAACACGCCAGTGGCAGTGGGAAAGGAAAGGAGGTATGACGGAAGATCCCTTTTTCTAAAAATACCAAAAACATTTGAAAACTTAAAATCCAAAAAAATCGAAAAACAAGAAAAACCAAAAACAATGGAAAAGCAAAAACTCAAAAAAAGTGTGCTTTGTATAGTTCCTAAAGTTCTTGTTTTACAAAAACCCAAAAAAATCGAAAATTTGGAAAATACCAAAAAGATTTTGTACATAGCTGCTCCTGGTATGACTTCGGCGAAAGAAAAGGATTTCGAAAGAAACGTTGTCTGCATAGCCAGACCAAAAATTTCGAAATCACTTGAAAATCCAAGTACAAAACCAGGTTATTTTGAAAAACACGCATCAAGTTCCCTCGGGTCTATAGCCCACGAGAATGATCGAAGCCCAGAAGTGGATCCCCTTGAGGAAGATCCCACTTCTGAGCTCCCAGAATTTCATAGAATTCTCGATTTTGAAAGACCTTCCCAATCAGTAGGAGGAGATTTCGTAGAGGTGAACCTAGGGGATGATTCCAATCCCAAAACCATCAAAATAGGCGCATGCTTGCATGAAACTGAAAAGTTAGCATTCATTGCATTTCTACGGACCTATTTAGATGTGTTTGCATGGACGTATGAAGACATGCCGGGCATAGATCCCAGCATAGTCGAGCATCGTCTTCCCTTAGATGTAGGTGTAAAACCAATAAAGCAGAAGCTTAGGAAAATACACCCGAATGTACACACGCAAGTCAAAGAGGGTTTAGAAGATCTGCTAAAAGCCGGATTTATAAAACCCATTGCGTATTCTGATTGGTTGTCAAATATCGTTGTAGTTCGAAAAACCAATGGGAAAATTCGAATATGCATCGATTTCAGAAACCTGAATAAAGCCACTCCAAAGGATAATTATCCTTTACCAAACATAGATTTGATAGTCGATAGTACTGCAAATCATGAAATGTTTTCATTTATGGATGGCTATTCAGGCTATAATCAAATCAAACTAAGTCCACGAGATCAGGGTAAGACCGCCTTCACAACCCCATGGGGCACGTACTGCTATACAGTCATGCCCTTTGGTTTGAAAAATGCCGGCGCAACATACCAACGAGCCATGAACACGATCTTCCATGATCAAATTCACGAGCTCGTAGAAGTGTATGTAGATGATCTCTTGGCAAAATCCAAAACCCGATGCACCCATATCGAATGTTTACAAAAGATTTTCGAAAGGCTTAGGCTTTACAAAGTAAAACTAAACCCTCAAAAATGTGTGTTCGGGGTAGAATCAGGAAAGCTTCTAGGCTTTATGGTAAGCCAAAGGGGAATAGAAGTCGACCCCTCTAAGTGTCGAGCCATCATAGACATGGCTCCACCCTCCAATCTCACCCAAGTCCGTAGCCTCCAGGGTCGATTACAATCTGTGCGCCGATTCATATCGAATCTGGCAACTAGATGCGAACCCTTCAACAAACTGTTGAGGAAGGGTACGAAATTCTTATGGGATGACGAATGCCAAAAGTCCTTCGAGAGACTGAAGGCATACTTGGTTAATCCCCCCGTTTTGAATCCTCCAAAACAAGGAAAACCACTTTTATTGTACATCTCCGTGCATGTAAACGCTTTAGGAGCCCTGTTGGCTCAATACGAGGATGACACCCATAAGGAGTATGCCATCTACTATATTTCGAAAACTCTCTTGGCTTATGAACGAAATTATCAAGCCATGGAGAAGACGTGCTTGGCCCTAGTCTGGGCCTGCCAGAAATTCAGACACTACTTCCTAGATCATGAGATCTGGATAGTGTCCAAGCTTGATCCAATCAAGCACTTGTTCGAAAAACCCATTCTCACGGGTAGATTGGGCAAATGGCAACTCCTTCTAATGGAGTATGATCTGAAATACCATCACCAGATCTCCGTTAAGGGGCAAGCCCTAGCAGATTACGTGGCTGACTTCCCCTTGGAGGACGCATATCCCACTCTTGTCGAAATGCCTGATGAAGGCATATTGCAAAACCATTTTCAAAACCACATTTTGGCAAATTCTTTCGAAAACCAAGTGTGGAAGATGCACTTCGACGGGGCACGAAACCAACGAGGGGCTGGTGCCGGGATCATCCTAATCTCCCCTGAAAAGGGCGAGATTCCCATAGCAGTCCGCTTAGATTTCGAATGTTCCAACAACATAGCTGAGTATGAAGCACTCATACAAGGCTTAAGGATTTCGAAAACTCTAGGGGCATCATGCATCGAGGTCTTTGGAGATTCGCTCCTTGTCATAAATCAGGTTTTAAAACTGTGGCAAGTACGTAATGAGAAACTACTTCCATATCACGAGTTGGCCACTCGATTGGTCCACTCCTTCCAGTCGTGTAAGCTCACACACGTGGGAAGAGAGAACAATGGCATCGCCGATGCCCTCTCTTCCTTGGGTTCAGCCCTGAAGGTCGATCCCATTTCAGGGACCAGATCTTTGGAAATATGGCATGCGCCCCATCCATCCACACACGACTTGGATATTTGCCAAAACAACCAGAGTCTATTGAAAAACCCTGGTTCTATGACATAAAACAATTTTTAGAAAATGGGGGATTCACCGAGGATGCCACATCCAAAGATAGGGCATTCATTCGTAAGATTTCGACCCGATACACCATTCTGGGTGGGGTCTTATACAAAAAGAGTTTTACCGGCATTCTGCTTAGGTGTATCGACCTAGAGGAGGCTAGGATAGTGATGCACGAGTTCCACAACGGAGAATGTGGAGGTCATGTTAATGCCAACATGATGGCAATGAAAATACTTAGAGGGGGTTATTTTTGGTCCACCCTGAAAAAGGATTGTCACGATCATGTTAGAAAGTGTCATCCATGTCAAGTGCATGGGCACGCCATTCATATCCCTTCATCTGCATTGCATTCTGTGGTCAGCCCCTGGCCATTTACCATGTGGGCGTTTGACATTGTAGGCCCCATATTTCCAAAGGCCTCGAATGGGCATCGTTTTATTTTAGCAGCCACGGAGTATTTCTCCAAGTGGGTGGAAGCCATTTCCCTAACGAATGTAATGGGGCAACATGTGGTGGCTTTCATCCGGAGGAATATCTTGGCTCGATTTGGGGTTCCACGAGACCTTGTGTCTGATAATGGTACCCCATTCAAGAACGAGCGGATGGTTAAGTTGTGCAACACGTATGGCATAACTCACCACTTCTCCTCGCCCTACTACCCTCAAGGCAACGGCCAAGCCGAAGCCACAAACAAGACTCTCATTGGTATCATTGAGAAAACCTTAGATAAGGGTAGGAGGTGGCATGAGAAGCTGGATGAAGCCTTATGGGCTTATAGGACTTCCATCCGGACTCCCACAAATGCCACACCATTCGAATTGGTCTATGGCACAAACGCCATTCTTCCCATTCATACCCAACTGCATTCATTCCATACATCCATTGCACTCGACCTCCCCCTAGAGACGCTCCAGCATGCTAGGATGGCCGAACTAGATTTGCTAGATGAGAGGCGACTCCTTGCCATGGATCATGCTCGTGCATACCGGCAAAGGATAGCCCGACATTATAGCAAACACATGAGACCTCGCCACTTTGAAGTGGGAGATCTGGTCTTGAGAACCATCCACCATCGTGGCCCACACCCCCTAGGCAAGTGGCGCCCCAACTGGGAGGGACCCTATGTTGTACGAGCAACCACTACGAACAATTCGTATTGGTTGATCGATGTAGAAGGTAGGAATTTAGCAGATCCTATAAATATTCAATACTTAAAGAAGTATCATGTGTAGGATCTGGATTAAATTCCAGTTTTTCAAAAATTTGAGAGGGATAGCTGCCCTGAGACGTGTGAATAAGGTGCAAAAGCAATTCGTGTGACCCTGAGTGAGAGAATTCGCACTTGTGAAAGAGTGGAGTTTTCAAAATCGTGGTTACATTTCAAAATCCTTCTTCTTACAAAGAAAGGCCTAGTTCAACATAGCAAGATACTTGCAAGTAGTACGTGCTATTTCTAAATAGGCTGATCTGGAATGGATCGAGTGTAGGCTTGGGATAAGTCCTCCCCTCTTCTCTTCTCCTTCCAAAAGGAAAACAAAGGCCCAAATCAAAAGGGAAGTTCCCATTTAAAATCTCTTTCCAAAAGAAAGAAACCAGACTTCAAAGAGAAAAATCGATTCTCTTATAAAAAAAGAGGGATTAAAGAAAAAAATACTCCCAAAGGGAGACCCTCTATGAAAAAAAAGGAAAAAGAGGCCAAAAAGCTCAAAAAGAGCAGTTTTCCGCCTTCTGTGCCTCAAACCATGGGACGCTTCAGAAGGGACCGTGGTATCTCTTTCCCATCCCTGGCTTATCCCAAGCTAAAGCATGGTTCATTTCGAGGAATCCTAAAGTAAAAATAGGATTTACTTACTTGAATTTCATCTTGTTTGAGAATTCGACGTTTCGAGTAAGGCGTAGGGATTTGAAATGAGGCTTGTTTTCTTATAAAACCTCCGCTAGATAAGCGAGTGTTAAGACTCAAACAAGGGCAAGCACGAAGAGCTCGAGATCCTTAGGATCGAGACTCAAGACAGTTGTCCCTTTTGTAAATAGCTTTTGTAAATAAGTTTTAAAAACCGAACATCGATCAGCATAGGGTTTTTGCTCACTTGGAGCAGAAGGCCTTGTAAGTCTCTAGAGTCCGACCACACCTGGTCTCTGGGAGGTCGCCACTCTTGGCACCACACCCATGTCATCTGCATTCCACGCATGGTACTGGCATAAACATGATCCCATTTAGGACCAGATTCCAAAGTAAAACCCTTTGGCGTGATATCTCCTCCTACCAGAGTTTGTAAAATTGAGATTTTGCTAAAAATGGGACGATCCCATATTCTTCGTGGCTAGATCTAGGGAGACATTAAAAGGGGTGTTTGTCATCTTTGCCCTTATCCAAATCTATTTGGACAAGGCCAAAGAGGGGCATCTGTAAACACCCCGAAATCCCACGAATTTCTTAAAATCCATCTGGTTTTATACAAGCAGCCCCAAAGGGCCATTTTGAGTTTGGAAACCCAGGAGCCTTCCAAACAAACCCTGTATATATGTTTTAAACTTTATCTTTCAAAAACATATGATATAGCTTTTGAAAACCCTTTTAAAACATGTTTTGAAACCCCGAAGTGGCTTGGCCCGATCAAGACAGGACCAGGAGAGCCAAGAAGAGCCCGGAACCGGAGCACCTGTCGAGCCCGGCGCACCAACTCTTGCATCTGATTCACACCCCAGGATCTCGAACGTCCAAGACCCTGTTCTTATCAAAATAGCATTTGAAGTCATCTCCGGAAGGCAGAAACGGAGGCGGACGACTATGTTGGCGAAGACCCAACGCAGACGGAGTACTGATGCTGTCAGGCCCCGCACAAATCGTCCGTCTCGAACCCAGCTCGAAGGAGTCAGAGTTCAGTTTGGATTGGATCTGGACCATATATATCCAGATTCCAATCCAAACCCATATGTGGACTTGGATTTGGATTTGGATCCAGAGATCCAATCCAATATCCATATCCATGGCCCACATCACCTCTCATAAATGGAGGTGGGGCCCACTTGAAATTCACGTGGGATATTGGGCATGAGAGAGAGTGGGGGTGAAAAATATCAAGAGTGTTGTATTAAGCTTGACTTGTGTGTCAAGTTTGGGTTAATCATGTGGGTTAGCCTAATTGAGTGGGTTTAAGCTTGTAATTAGCTAAAACCTAACCTAGGGCTGCACCAACATGGGGTGATCAAGGTCTATGGGCCATGCTAAGGGAGCTCCTTCACCTAAACCTAGCCAAAAATGCCTAAACCTAGCCTAAACCCCTAATCCACCCCTAATCTGAACCTAATCACCTAACCCACTTCCCTAATCCCGGCCTAATCCCAACCTAATCACCTAACCCACTCCCCTAATCCTTCCCTAAACCTAGATTAATTTCCCTAATCCTAGCCTAAACCTAGCCTAAACCACCTAACCTAGCTCACTAAACCTCACCCTAAAACCCAACCACCTAACCTAGCCCTAAACCACCCTTAGCCCACGATTTTCCCAAACACCTAGTTTTAAAATATCTGGCCCAACCCCATCCAGCCCACCTTATCTACATACTACCCTACCTAAACCACCTAACCACTACCCACAACCCAGCCCTAACCGACCTACCCATCCCCTATTTAAACCCCCCTCATTGTGGGCTGGTTTTCCAAGTGGGAACCACTCTCCACCCCCAGCCGGGCCCTCTCCTTCTCCCATCTCTCACCCAGCCGTGGCCACTCCCCAGCAGCTCCAGCTCCTCCACCAGCCGCCACCTGCTCCGCCACCTTCCCTCTTCCGTCCACCACCACTGCCCCCCAGCCGGACGCCACCATATCTTCCCAACTCCACCAGCCGACAGCCACCTTTGCCGCCACTCCTTCCCATTCGGTAAGTCCCCCTAACTCCCTCAAAACCGCTCTCTACCACCTCTCCACTCTTAGCCACCCATCTTCCCCTTAGCTCCACCTCTTTGCCGCCACCATCTAAGCCTAGCCGAACCTAGGATAACCCAAGTGGCTGGCCACTGCTTAGCCACCATCTCCCATTCGGCCGATCCAACCTAGGTGTCCTATTTGGCCGTCCCACTAGCTCACCTTTTAGGGCCAGTTTCCCTAAGTACCTAACTTCCCTAGTGACCCTAAGACCCACTTAGTCAGCCACTCTAAACTCCCTACTTGGAGGCGCCGCCTACTTGCCACCGGCCCCCTTCGAGGTGTCCATCCCGCGCCCCATTTGCAGCCGGCCAGCACCCTTGGTCACACACCTTCGCGGAGCTCCCATTTGCAGCCCAAAAGCCAAGGCCACGCTCAAGCAAGACCTCTACGGACCAGCTACTCGTAAGTGTCTAAACTCGGTCTTTAGTCATACGCTTGCTTGAAATTCAATTTGATACGGGGTTGTAATAACGGAGCCTAGTCTCCCCCCGCTTGTAATAACGTGGCTTGGCACAACCACACACGTGCACTCTCTTAGTCGTGCACAACTTTGAACACACACGGGCCTAATCAGCCCCTAATATATAAGTGTACGTATATATTTCATTTCCGAAGGGTTTTGTTTAAGTTGGGTGCGTTGTCTTTCGATTAAAACACTCTCACACACATTGAGCTTTCGCTCTTATTTGAAAGACCCAAGTAAGGGCCGACCTATACTATTTGGGTTTCATTTCATGTCGTGTGAGTAAGTCTTTCAATTTAAACACTCTCACACACATTGAGCTTTCGCTCTTATTTGAAAGACCCAAGTAAGGGCCGACCTATACTATTTGGGTTTCATTTCTTGTCGTGTGAGTAGTCTTTCAATTCAAGCACTTTCACACACATTGAGCCTTCGCTCTTACTCCCAAGACCTTAGTAAAGGCCTTATTGCAGTTATATTTGGGTTTCATTTATGTCGTGTGTGTAGTACTTCAATTCAAGCACTCTCACACACATTGAGCCTTCGCTCTTACTCCCAAGACCTTAGTCAAGGCCATACTGCAATTTATATTTGGGTTTAATTTCATGTCGTGTGTGTAAGTCTTTCAATTCAAACACGCACCCACATTGAGCCTTCGCTCTTATTTGCAAGACCCGAGTAAGGGCTCATATACATAAGATATATACGTATCTCCCTTCGGTTATTTCCCTTCGGTTATTTCCCTTCGGTTATTTCCCTTCTGTTATTTCCCTTCAGCATTGTCTTTACATTTCGGGTTTTCCCTTTGGAGAAGCGTGAGTTTGCATTGCATCTACGCCATACCACGAGGTAGGACGCATATTGCATCGAAGCAACCCCCGCTCGAATTCGCCCATGTAGTGGAGTGTTCATAACACACAAACTAGGCGACCCAAAAAGGGATAAAAGAAAAGACTTAGGCACGTGCAAATCCACGTGATCTAAAACATGCAATCGCATCTTAAAGACCCGAAATAGACACCTCGAACCGTTTCGTAGACTTTCTCCCTAAAACTCGATTTTTGCAAAAGCGTACAGACTGACCCTTGCGCATCGGTGCAAGAAGGTCTGCGACGACAAGAGCTCACTTGCTCACAGTCGCCACGTTTAGAAGTCAGTGTTGATATATCTTCGCTAGCTTAAGTAAGCTAGCTGGCACGCCCTGTTTATATACATAGGCCTTAGACGCACGATAAGATCCACTCCAAGCCATGAAAGAGGCGAAGAGGCGGGGATTTTCACGCGTCTACAATACTCAGCTATGTTGTTGGAACATTCGAAATCTAAGCGGACCGCTATAGGAACCTCGCCCTTTTCAGGGGAGATTAGGATGATCCCGGCACCAGCCCCTCGTTGGTTTCGTGCCCCGTCGAAGTGCATCTTCCACACTTGGTTTTCGAAAGAATTTGCCAAAATGTGGTTTTGAAAATGGTTTTGCAATATGCCTTCATCAGGCATTTCGACAAGAGTGGGATATGCGTCCTCCAAGGGGAAGTCAGCCACGTAATCTGCTAGGGCTTGCCCCTTAACGGAGATCTGGTGATGGTATTTCAGATCATACTCCATTAGAAGGAGTTGCCATTTGCCCAATCTACCCGTGAGAATGGGTTTTTCGAATAAGTGCTTGATTGGATCAAGCTTGGACACTATCCAGATCTCATGATCTAGGAAGTAGTGTCTGAATTTCTGGCAGGCCCAGACTAGGGCCAAGCACGTCTTCTCCATGGCTTGATAATTTCGTTCATAAGCCAAGAGAGTTTTCGAAATATAGTAGATGGCATACTCCTTATGGGTGTCATCCTCATATTGAGCCAACAGGGCTCCTAAAGCGTTTACATGCACGGAGATGTATAATAAAAGCGGTTTTCCTTGTTTTGGAGGATTCAAAACGGGGGGATTTACCAAGTATGCCTTTAGTCTCTCGAAGGACTTTTGGCATTCGTCATCCCATAAGAATTTCGTACCCTTCCTCAACAGTTTGTTGAAGGGTTCGCATCTAGTTGCCAGATTCGATATGAATCGGCGCACAGATTGTAATCGACCCTGGAGGCTACGGACTTGGGTGAGATTGGAGGGTGGAGCCATGTCTATGATGGCTCGACACTTAGAGGGGTCGACTTCTATTCCCCTTTGGCTTACCATAAAGCCTAGAAGCTTTCCTGATTCTACCCCGAACACACATTTTTGAGGGTTTAGCTTTACTTTGTAAAGCCTAAGCCTTTCGAAAATCTTTTGTAAACATTCGATATGGGTGCATCGGGTTTTGGATTTGGCCAAGAGATCATCTACATACACTTCTACAAGCTCGTGAATTTGATCATGGAAGATCGTGTTCATGGCTCATTGGTATGTTGCGCCGGCATTTTTCAAACCAAAGGGCATGACTGTATAGCAGTACGTGCCCCATGGGGTTGTGAAGGCGTTCTTACCCTGATCTCGTGGACTTAGTTTGATTTGATTATAGCCTGAATAGCCATCCATAAATGAAAACATTTCATGATTTGCAGTACTATCGACTATCAAATCTATGTTTGGTAAAGGATAATTATCCTTTGGAGTGGCTTTATTCAGGTTTCTGAAATCGATGCATATTCGAATTTTCCCATTGGTTTTTCGAACTACAACGATATTTGACAACCAATCAGAATACGCAATGGGTTTTATAAATCCGGCTTTTAGCAGATCTTCTAAACCCTCTTTGACTTGCGTGTGTATATTCGGGTGTATTTTCCTAAGCTTCTGCTGTATTGGTTTTACACCTACATCTAAGGGAAGACGATGCTCGACTATGCTGGGATCTATGCCCGGCATGTCTTCATACGTCCATGCAAACACATCTAAATAGGTTCGTAGAAATGTAATGAATGCTAACTTTTCAGTTTCATGCAAGCATGCGCCTATTTTGATGGTTTTGGGATTGGAATCATCCCCTAGGTTTACCTCTACGAAATCTCCTCCTACTGATTGGGAAGGTCTTTCAAAATCGAGAATTCTATGAAATTCTGGGAGCTCAGAAGTGGGATCTTCCTCAAGGGGATCCACTTCTGGGCTTCGATCATTCTCGTGGGCTATAGACCCGAGGGAACTTGATGCGTGATTTTCAAAATAACCTGGTCTTGTACTTGGATTTTCAAGTGATTTCGAAATTTTTGGTCTGGCTATGCAGACGACGTTTCTTTCGAAATCCTTTTCTTTCGCCAAAGTCCTACCAGGAGCGGCTATGTACAAAATCTTTTTGGTATTTTCCAAATTTCCGATTTTTTTGGGTTTTTGTAAAACAAGAACTTTGGGAACTATACAAAGCACATTTTTTTCGAGTTTTTGTTTTTCCATTGTTTTTGGTTTTTCTTGTTTTTCGATTTTTTTTTATTTTAAGTTTTCAAATGTTTTTGGTATTTTTTTAGAAAAAGGGATCTTCCGTCATACCTACAAAGGGAAAACACTATGGGTTAGACTCAGAATAGGAGGTCTAAACCATAGGTCTCTTCTAAGACAGGCTCCGGGGCACCCTTGACCCAGGTGGTCACAGGGGGTGGCTCCGGCGGTATTTGGGGAGTATAGCCGATCCCATATCGGCTTGGATTGGCCCTAGGAAGGATGGGCTCTAGGAGACCCTGGTTTTGTGCCCCTAGACTTTTGTAGGGCGTGTAGCCCATGTTCAATAACATGTTCCACGACCTTTTGTTTTTTGAAAAGATGGGATACAAGTCGTGGTCCTGGAACATGCTATCGTCCATATTAGGCTCGTATGGCCTTTTGTCTAGGGGTTTTGGAAATAGGGGGCTTTTGGGTTTTCCTAGGAGGATTAGAGTCGGGAGGGGGCCTGCTTTGGGCGGCCCCTTCACACATACAACCTTCCTAGGGTTGTTCAACACGAGCCGAGGTGGCTCAACCATAATTTGCCCCAGGTTAGCCTCATGGGCCTGGGAGCTCGATAAACAAGGGGAGTTTATGATCCCCTGAAGCTGTGGGTGACTCTCACCTAGGATCACTACGACTTGGTCCCTAAAAGGGATCTTGACACACTTGTGGAAGGTGGATGGCACAGCGCACAAACTGTGTATCCAGGGTCTTCCCAGCAACAGGTTATAATGGGGGTGGATGTCCAAGACATGGAACACCCCCGTGTGTTCGATCCCTCCCGTTTCCATTGGGAGTTCGATGGATCCTAAAGGCGTAGACGCATTCCCATCGTATCCAGTGATAACGATGGGGCTTGGGTTCACTGAAGTCAAGGTGACTCCGATTTTGTACGCCACGTGAAGTGGAAGGATGTTGAGCCCTCCTCCACCATCGACTAGGCACCTGTCCAGAGAGTGGTTGTTTAGAACCACCTCGATATGCAGGGCCTGGTTATGGGTTTCGTAGGGTCTATCTACATCATCTTCCGAAAAGGTGATGGGCGATTTTGCTCCTAACAAAGCCACTTGGGCAGACAAGGATTCCGGACTTATGTTTGAATCAACCTTGGCCCTTTCTAGAATTTTCTCTAAGACAAGTCTATGCCTAGGCGAGGTTTTGATAAGCTCTAGGATAGACATGTGAATAGGAATCTTTGAAAGGTGGTTTTCGAAATCATAAGGATTTAGGATGATTTTGTCCTTATCTGCTTTCGGCAGACCACTAGGGATACATGCTTTTGAGGGGCCAGGCACACTGACCACCTTTTGAGCACCTTGAAGGTGCGGGGGTTGGTAGATCCTCCCGGATCTAGTGACTTCCCCCACGACCAGCCTAGGGTTTGCGCTAGACTTGGCTCTAAGGATGAGCTGAGGAGAACCTTGGATTTTCAAAACTGGTTTTGTCAGGGTTTCCCCTTTTGATGGTCCCCGGATGACGACTTGGGCGGGCCTCTTGTATAGTACAAGGATGGGCGCACAAGCAGGTCGACCAGGTTCGGGCTTTCGCGCTAGTTCCTTGGAAATGGTGAGGGTACATACCTCCTTTCCTTTCCCACTGCCACTGGCGTGTTTGGGAAAGGGTTCCTTGAAGATAGCTTGAGGTGGCTCAGGTTCCGCAGTGACCTGGAGCCGGCCCTCCGCTATCAAGTTCTCAATTTTATTTAGAAGAGAGAAGCACCGTTTGGTATCATGGCCTTTGAGCCGATGATACTTGCAAAATCGGTTTAAATACCCCCCTTTGGACGTGACTCCTTCGGGGATTTCAGGGAGTTCGATCATGCCCTGGGCAAGTAGGAGGTCTAGGACCTCCGACACAGGTTGCCCCAGCGGAGTGTACTCCCGTTTTTCAATTGGTTTTGAAAAATTGCGCTCTCTCTTATTTTCTATTTTTTCAAAATTTTTAGAAGTGCCCGCCATGCCTGGATCCACCCGGACATTGGCGATTTTATGGGGTTTTGCCCCTTTGTCCGTCGTGGGCAGCCCATATGCGATGGGCTTTTCCACACGTGTTTTGGGAACGACACTTCCTTTCCATAAGTGGTCGTATGTCCCTTTTCGCAAGTTGGTTTCGAAAAGGGAGGCCTTTTTGATCAACTTATGGAAAGTTGAAATCTCATGGAGCGAGAGAAGGGTTTTTAACTCGCTTTTGAAATTATCCAGGATGAGCATTACTGCGCATCCTTCGGATATAGGCTCTCGCACTTGGCCCAAAAGAGACCTCCATCTTATAATGAAGGCATGCACGTCTTCGTTCATGCCTTGCTTTGTATCCCTTAAGGTATTTAGGGTTGGCGTGACTTCCACGTTGTGTGCAAATCTTTGCATGAAGCAGTTCGCTAACTCTTCAAAAGTAGCGAACTGGCTTAAGTCATAGGAAGCCAGCCATTTGGCAGCTGTGCCCTTAAGGGATAGGGGGAACCAATACACCCATTTCATCGAGTCCTTTTTCTTCTTATGGGCTCGACGTGAGAAAAGCTGCAAGTGAGACCTAGGGTCTCCCATGCCATCATACCGATGGAAGTTCGGTATTTCATCGTCACTGTGTGTTTCGTAATCCATAGGAAGGAAATCAGACAGGGCGTAGCTTCTTTTCTCTTTATTTTGCCCTTTCAGCAGTTGCTGTAGGGCTTTACGGTCCTTTTGTGTGAAGGACTCGTGGTATTGGTTGCCTTCCATTACGGAGGCCTCTTTTTGCTTGCGAGGTTTTTCCATTTTCTTTTTAGGCCTTTGTTCACCGTTTGATGAACATGAATCGCCTACTTCAGCCTCTTGGCTGAGAGCGTCGATTTTGGCCTCAAATTCCCTTCTCAAGTCCTCGATTTCATCTAGTTTTATTTTGTTTTTGAAAATCCTCCTAGAGTGAGAACTTGATGCGCATGAGCCTTGGCTCGACACTTCACTTGGATTGGATTTTGACATGCTTTTCAAGCTTTTTCAAAATTTCCTAAGTAAAAGCAAAGAAAACAAGTTAAAACGACACCTTTATAAAATTTTCGCAAGATTTCTTCAAGTAAACTCAACTTTTTGAAAAGGCTCACGTCCCACCGGGCGTGCCAATTTCTGTAGACGCGCGAAAATCCCCGCCTCTTCGCCTCTTTCGTGGCTTGGAGTGGATCTTGTCGTGCGTCTAAGGCCTATGTATACAAACAGGGCGTGCTAGCTAGCTTACTTAAGCTAGCGAAGATATATTTAACACTGACTTCTAAACGTGGCGACTGTGAGCAAGTGAGCTCTTGTCGTCGCAGACCTTCTTGCACCGATGCGCAAGGGTCAGTCTGTACGCTTTTGCAAAAAATCGAGTTTTTGGGGAGAAAGTCTACGAAACGGTTCGAGGTGTCTATTTCGGGTCTTTAAGATGCGATTGCATGTTTTAGATCACGTGGATTTGCACGTGCCTAAGTCTTTTCTTTTATCCCTTTTTGGGTTGCCTAGTTTGTGTGTTATGAACACTCCACTATATGGGCGAATTCGAGCGGGGGTTGCTTCGATGCAATATGCGTCCTACCTCGTGGTATGGCGTAGATGCAATGCAAACTCACGCTACTCCAAAGGGAAAACCCGAAATGTAAAGACAATACTGAAGGGAAATAACAGAAGGGAAATAACCGAAGGGAAATAACCGAAGGGAAATAACCGAAGGGAAATAACCGAAGGGAAATAACCGAAGGGAGATACGTATATATCTTATGTATATGAGCCCTTACTCGGGTCTTGTAAATAAGAGCGAAGGCTCAATGTGGGTGCGTGCTTGAATCGAAAGACTTACACACACGACATGAAATTAAACCCAAATATAAATTGCAGTATGGCCTTGACTAAGGTCTTGGGAGTAAGAGCGAAGGCTCAATGTGTGTGAGAGTGCTTGAATTGAAGTACTACACACACGACATAAATGAAACCCAAATATAACTGCAATAAGGCCTTTACTAAGGTCTTGGGAGTAAGAGCGAAGGCTCAATGTGTGTGAAAGTGCTTGAATTTGAAAGACTTACTCACACGACATGAAATGAAACCCCAAATAGTATAGGTCGGCCCTTACTTGGGTCTTTCAAATAAGAGCGAAAGCTCAATGTGTGTGAGAGTGTTTGAATTGAAAGACTTACTCACACGACATGAAATGAAACCCAAATAGTATAGGTCGGCCCTTACTTGGGTCTTTCAAATAAGAGCGAAAGCTCAATGTGTGTGAGAGTGTTTGAATTGAAAGACTTACTCACACGACATGAAATGAAACCCAAATAGTATAGGTCGGCCCTTACTTGGGTCTTTCAAATAAGAGCGAAAGCTCAATGTGTGTGAGAGTGTTTGAATTGAAAGACTTACTCACACGACATGAAATGAAACCCAAATAGTATAGGTCGGCCCTTACTTGGGTCTTTCAAATAAGAGCGAAAGCTCAATGTGTGTGAGAGTGTTTTAATCGAAAGACAACGCACCCAACTTAAACAAAACCCTTCGGAAATGAAATATATATGTACACTTATATATTAGGGGCTGATTAGGCCCGTGTGTGTTCAAAATTGTGCACAACTAAGAGAGTGCACGTGTGTGGTTGTGCCAAGCCACGTTATTACAAGCGGGGGGAGACTATGCTCCGTTATTACAACCCCGTGTCAAATTGAATTTCAAGCAAGTGTACGACTAAAGACCGAGTTTAGACACTTACGAGTAGCTGGTCCGTAGAGGTCTTGCTTGAGCGTAGGCTTGGCCTTGGGCTGCAAGTGGGAGCTCCGCGAAGGTAGGTGATCAAGGGTGCTGGCCGGCTGCAAGTGGGGCGCGGGATAGACGCCTCGAAGGGGGCCGGTGGCAAGTAGGCGGCGCCTCCAAGTAGGGAGTTTAGAGTGGCTGAATAAGTGGGTCTTAGGGTCACTAGGGAAGTTAGGTACTTAGGGAAAACTGGACCTAAAAGGTGAGCTAGTGGGAAGGCCAAAGAGGACACCTAGGGGGGGGGAGTAGTGGCCGGCGGTTTGGGTTGTGCTAGGTTCGGCTAAGTTAAAATGGTGGTGGCGGGCTGCTAGGGTGACTAAGGCTGGAGTATGGGAAGGTGGCCAGTTAGGGGATGGGACTAGGTAATAGTGGGAATAGTGGGTTTAAGGTAGTGCCACGGGCAAGTCTTAGGAAATCTGATAGGGTGGCCGGGTATAGTTAATGTGAGTTAGGTAGGAAGCAAACGGTTGAGGCGGCTAAGGTTTGGCCGAGTGGGAGTGGTGGCGGTGAGGGGCTGTTGGGTGAGTAAGGTGATGGTGTGGTGGGTGGCTGGGAGTGGAGAGGTGGTAGAGAAGGGTTTAAGTAGGGTTAAAGAAGGCTTACCGGATGGGGAGAAGTGGCGAGTGGATGAAGAGGGAAGCCGAGTGTTGATGGGAGTTCGGCTGAGTGAGGTGGTGGTGTCCGGCTGGGGGGCAGTGATGGTGGACGGAAGAGGGAAGGTGGCGGAGCAGGTGGCGGCTGGTGGAGCAGGTGGAGTTGCTGGGGAGTGGTCACGGCTGGATGGAAGATGGGAGAAGGAGAGGGCCCGGCTGGATGGAAGGGTGGTTCCCACTTGGAAAACCCGCCCACAATGAGGGGGGTTTAAATAGGGGATGGGTAGGTCGGTTAGGGCTGGGTTGTGGGTAGTGGTTAGGTGGTTTAGGTAGGGTAGTATGTAGATAAGGTGGGCTGGATGGGGTTGGGCCAGATATTTTAAAACTAGGTGTTTTGATAAATCGTGGGCTAAGGGTGGTTTAGTGGTTTAGGGCTAGGTTAGGTGGTTGGGTTTTAGGGTGAGGTTTAGTGAGCTAGGTTAGGTGATTAGGCTAGGTTTAGGCTAGGATTAGGGGAATTAATCTAGGTTTAGGGAAGGATTAGGGGAGTGGGTTAGGTGATTAGGTTGGGATTAGGCCGGGATTAGGGAAGTGGGTTAGGTGGTTAGGTTCATATTAGGGGTGGATTAGGGGTTTAGGCTAGGTTTAGGCATTTTGGGTTAGGTTTAGGTGAAGGAGCTCCCTTAGCATGGCCCATAGACCTTGATCACCCCATGTTGGTGCAGCCCTAGGTTAGGTTTTAGCTAATTACAAGCTTAAACCCACTCAATTAGGCTAACCCACAAGATTAAACCCAAACTTGACACACAAGTCAAGCTTAATACAACACTCTTGATATTTTTCACCCCCACTCTCTCTCATGCCCAATATCCCACGTGAATTTCAAGTGGGCCCCACCTCCATTTATGAGAAGGTGATGTGGGCCATGGATATGGATATTGGATTGGATCTCTGGATCCAAATCCGAATCCAAGTCCACATATGGGTTTGGATTGGAATCTGGATATATATGGTCCAGATCCAATCCAAACTGAACTAAACTCTGACTCCTTCGAGCTGGGTTCGAAACGGACGATTCGTGCGGGGCCTGACAGCATCAGTACTCCGTCTGCGTTGGGTCTTCGCCAACATAGTCGTCCGCCTCCGTTTCTGCCTTCCGGAGATGACTTCAAATGCTATTTTGATAAGAACAGGGTCTTGGACGTTCGAGATCCTGGGGTGTGAATCAGATACAAGAGTTGCTGCGCCGGGCTCGACAGGTGCTCCGGTTCCGGGCTCTTCTTGGCTCTCCTGGTCCTGTCTTGATCGGGCCAAGCCACTTCGGGGTTTCAAAACATGTTTTAAAAGGGTTTTCAAAAGCTATATCATATGTTTTTGAAAGATAAAGTTTAAAACATATACACAGGGTTTGTTTGGAAGGCTCCTGGGTTTCCAAACTCAAAAATGGCCCTTTGGGGCTGCTTGTATAAAACCAGATTCGTTTAAGAAATTCGTGGGATTTCGGGGTGTTTACAGCTTCCACCCACTTGGAGAAATACTCCGTGGCTGCTAAAATAAAACGATGCCCATTCGAGGCCTTTGGAAATATGGGGCCTACAATGTCAAACGCCCACATGGTAAATGGCCAGGGGCTGACCACAGAATGCAATGCAGATGAAGGGATATGAATGGCGTGCCCATGCACTTGACATGGATGACACTTTCTAACATGATCGTGACAATCCTTTTTCAGGGTGGACCAAAAATAACCCCCTCTAAGTATTTTCATCGCCATCATGTTGGCATTAACATGACCTCCACATTCTCCGTCGTGGAACTCGTGCATCACTATCCTAGCCTCCTCTAGGTCGATACACCTAAGCAGAATGCCGGTAAAACTCTTTTTGTATAAGACCCCACCCAGAATGGTGTATCGGGTCGAAATCTTACGAATGAATGCCCTATCTTTGGATGTGGCATCCTCGGTGAATCCCCCATTTGCTAAAAATTGTTTTATGTCATAGAACCAGGGTTTTTCAATAGACTCTGGGTTGTTTTGGCAAATATCCAAGTCGTGTGTGGATGGCTGGGGTGCATGCCATATTTCCAAAGATCTGGTCCCTGAAATGGGATCGACCTTCAGGGCTGAACCCAAGGAAGAGAGGGCATCGGCGATGCCATTGTCCTCTCTTCCCACGTGTGTGAGCTTACACGACTGGAAGGATTGGACCAATCGAGTGGCCAACTCGTGATATGGAAGTAGTTTCTCATTACGTACTTGCCAAATTTTTAAAACCTGGTTTATGACAAGGAGCGAATCTCCAAAGACCTCGATGCATGATGCCCCTAGAGTTTTCGAAATCCTTAAGCCTTGTATGAGTGCTTCATACTCAGCTACGTTGTTGGAACATTCGAAATCTAAGCGGACTGCTATGGGAATCTCGCCCTTTTCAGGGGAGATTAGGATGATCCCGGCACCAGCCCCTCGTTGGTTTCGTGCCCCGTCGAAGTGCATCTTCCACACTTGGTTTCCGAAAGAATTTGCCAAAATGTGGTTTTGAAAATGGTTTTGCAATATGCCTTCGTCAGGCATTTCGACAAGAGTGGGATATGCGTCCTCCAAGGGGAAGTCAGCCACGTAATCTGCTAGGGCTTGCCCCTTAACGGAGATCTGGTGATGGTATTTCAGATCATACTCCATTAGAAGGAGTTGCCATTTGCCCAATCTACCCGTGAGAATGGGTTTTTCGAACAAGTGCTTGATTGGATCAAGCTTGGACACTATCCAGATCTCATGATCTAGGAAGTAGTGTCTGAATTTCTGGCAGGCCCAGACTAGGGCCAAGCATGTCTTCTCCATGGCTTGATAATTTCGTTCATAAGCCAAGAGAGTTTTCGAAATATAGTAGATGGCATACTCCTTATGGGTGTCATCCTCGTATTGAGCCAACAGGGCTCCTAAAGCGTTTACATGCACGGAGATGTATAATAAAAGCGGTTTTCCTTGTTTTGGAGGATTCAAAACGGGGGGATTAACCAAGTATGCCTTTAGTCTCTCGAAGGACTTTTGGCATTCGTCATCCCATAAGAATTTCGTACCCTTCCTCAACAGTTTGTTGAAGGGTTCGCATCTAGTTGCTAGATTCGATATGAATCGGCGTACAGATTGTAATCGACCTTGAAGGCTACGGACTTGGGTGAGATTGGAGGGTGGAGCCATGTCTATGATGGCTCGACACTTAGAGGGGTCGACTTCTATTCCCCTTTGGCTCACCATAAAGCCTAGAAGCTTTCCTGATTCTACCCCGAACACATATTTTTGAGGGTTTAGCTTTACTTTGTAAAGCCTAAGCCTTTCGAAAATTTTTTGTAAACATTCGATATGGGTGCATCGGGTTTTGGATTTTGCCAAGAGATCATCTACATACACTTCTACAAGCTCGTGAATTTGATCATGGAAGATCGTGTTCATGGCTCGTTGGTATGTTGCGCCGGCATTTTTCAAACCAAAGGGCATGACTGTATAGCAGTACGTGCCCCATGGGGTTGTGAAGGCGGTCTTACCCTGATCTCGTG
Organism: Brasenia schreberi; assembly: GCA_036023115.1. NCBI lineage: Eukaryota > Viridiplantae > Streptophyta > Magnoliopsida > Nymphaeales > Cabombaceae > Brasenia > Brasenia schreberi. Next base: position 6,477,945 of record JAYKKT010000081.1, read on the forward strand.
GGCTTAGTTTGATTTGATTATAGCCTGAATAACCAACCATGAATGAAAACATTTCATGATTTGCAGTACTATCGACTATCAAATCTATGTTTGGTAAAGGATAATTATCCTTTGGAGTGGCTTTATTCAGGTTTCTGAAATCGATGCATATTCGAATTTTCCCAATGGTTTTTCGAACTACAACGATATTTGACAACCAATCAGAATACGCAATGGGTTTGATAAATCCAGCTTTTAGCAGATCTTCTAAACCCTCTTTGACTTGCGTGTGTACATTCGGGTGTATTTTCCTAAGCTTCTGCTTTATTGGTTTTATACCTACATCTAAGGGAAGACGATGCTCGACTATGCTGGGATCTATGCCCGGCATGTCTCCATACGTCCATGCAAACACATCTAAATAGTTTTGTAGAAATGCAATGAATGCTAACTTTTCAGTATTATGCAAGCATGCGCCTATTTTGATGGTTTTGGGATTGGAATCATCCCCTAGGTTCACCTCTACGAAATCTCCTCCTACTGATTGGGAAGGTCTTTCAAAATCGAGAATTCTATGAAATTCTGGGAGCTCAGAAGTGGGATCTTCCTCAAGGGGATCCACTTCTGGGCTTTGATCATTCTCGTGGGCTATAGACCTGAGGGAACTTGATGCGTGATTTTCAAAATAACCTGGTTTTGTACTTGGATTTTCAAGTGATTTCGAAATTTTTGGTCTGGCTATGCAGACGATGTTTCTTTCGAAATCCTTTTCTTTCGCCAAAGTCCTACCAGGAGCGGCTATGTACAAAATCTTTTTGGTATTTTCCAAATTTTCGATTTTTTTGGGTTTTTGTAAAACAAGAACTTTGGGAACTATACAAAGCACACTTTTTTCGAGTTTTTGCTTTTCCATTGTTTTTGGTTTTTCTTGTTTTTCGATTTTTTTTATTTTAAGTTTTCAAATGTTTTTGGTATTTTTTAAAAAAAGGGATCTTCCGTCATACCTACAAAGGGAAAACACTATGGGTTAGGCTCGGAATAGGAGGTCTAAACCATAGGTCTCTTCTAAGACAGGCTCCGGGGCACCCTTGACCCAGGTGGTCACAGGGGGTGGCTCCGGTGGTATTTGGGGAGTATAGCCGATCCCATATCGGCTTGGGTTGGCCCTAGGAAGGATGGGCTCTAGGAGACCCTGGTTTTGTGCCCCTAGACTTTTGTAGGGCGTGTAGCCCATGTTTAATAACATGTTCCACGACCTTTTGTTTTTTGAAAAGATGGGATATAAGTCGTGGTCCTGGAACATGCTATCGTCCATATTAGGCTCGTATGGCCTTTTGTCCAGGGGTTTTGGAAATAGGGAACGCTTGGGTTTTCCTAGGAGGATTAGAGTCGGGAGGGGGCCTGCTTTGGGCGGCCCCTTCACACATACAACCTTCCTAGGGTTGTTCAACATGAGCCGAGGTGGCTCAACCATAATTTGCCCCAGGTTAGCCTCATGGGCCTGGGAGCTCGATAAACAAGGGGAGTTTATGATCCCCTGAAGCTGTGGGTGACTCTCACCTAGGATCACTACGACCTGGTCCCTAAAAGGGATCTTGACACACTTGTGGAAGGTGGATGGCACAGCGCACAAACTGTGTATCCAGGGTCTTCCCAGCAACAGGTTATAATGGGGGTGGATGTCCAAGACATGGAACACCCCCGTGTGTTCGATCCCTCCCGTTTCCATTGGGAGTTCGATGGATCCTAAAGGTCTAGACGCATTCCCATCGTATCCAGTGATAACGATGGGGCTTGGGTTCACTGAAGTCAAGGTGACTCCGATTTTGTACGCCACGTGAAGTGGAAGGATGTTGAGCCCTCCTCCACCATCGACTAGGCACCTGTCCAGAGAGTGGTTGTTTAGAACCACCTCGATATGCAGGGCCTGGTTATGGGTTTCATAGGGTCTATCTACATCATCTTCCGAAAAGGTGATGGGCGATTTTGCTCCTAATAAAGCCACTTGGGCAGACAAGGATTCCGGACTTATGTTCGAATCAACCTTGGCCCTTTCTAGAATTTTCTCTAAGACAAGTCTATGCCTAGGCGAGGTTTTGATAAGCTCTAGAATAGACATGTGAATAGGAATCTTTGAAAGGTGGTTTTCGAAATCATAAGGATTTAGGATGATTCTGTCCTTATCCGCTTTTGGCAGACCACTAGGGATACATGCTTTTGAGGTGCCAGGCACACTGACCACCTTTTGAGCACCTTGAAGGTGCGGGGGTTGGTAGATCCTCCCGGATCTAGTGACTTCCCCCACGACCAGCCTAGGGTTCGCGCTAAACTTGGCTCTAAGGATGAGCTGAGGAGAACCTTGGATTTTAACAACTGGCTTTGCCGGGGTTTCCACTTTTGGTGGTCCCCGAATGACGACTTGGCCGGGCCTCTTGTATAGTACAAGGATGGGCGCACCAGCAGGTCGACCAGGTTCTGGTTTTTGCGCTAGTTCCTTGGAAATGGTGAGGGTACATACCTCCTTTCCTTTCCCACTGCCACTGGCGTGTTTGGGAAAGGGTTCCTTGAAGATAGCTTGAGGTGGCTCAGGTTCCGCAGTGACCTGGAGCCGGCCCTCCGCTATCAAGTTCTCAATTTTATTTAGAAGAGAGAAGCAACGTTTGGTATCATGGCCTTTGAGCCGATGATACTTGCAAAATCGGTTTAAATACCCCCCTTTGGACGTGACTCCTTCGGGGATTTCAGGGAGTTCGATCATGCCTTGGGCAAGTAAGAGGTCTAGGACCTCCGACACAGGTTGCCCCAGCGGAGTGTACTCCCGTTTTTCAATTGGTTTTGAAAAATTGCGTTCTCTCTTATTTTCTATTTTTTCAAAATTTTTAGAAGTGCCCGCCTTGCCTGGATCCACCCGGACATTGGCGATTTTATGGGGCTTTGCCCCTTTGTCCGTTGTGGGCAGCCCATAGGCGATGGGCTTTTCCAAACGGGTTTTTGGAACGGCACTTCCTTTCCATAAGTGGTCATATGTCCCTTTTTGCAAGTTGGTTTCGAAAAGGGAGGCCTTTTTTATCAACTTATGGAAAGTTGAAATCTCATGGAGCGAGAGAAGGGTTTTTAACTCGCTTTTGAAATTATCCAGGATGAGCATTACTGCGCATCCTTCGGATATAGGCTCTCGCACTTGGCCCAAAAGAGACCTCCATCTTATAATGAAGGCATGCACGTCTTCGTTCATGCCTTGCTTTGTATCCCTTAAGGTATTCAGGGTTGGCGTGACTTCCACGTTGTGTGCAAATCTTTGCATGAAGCAGTTCGCTAACTCTTCAAAAGTAGCGAACTGGCTTAAGTCGTAGGAAGCCAGCCATTTGGCAGCTGTGCCTTTAAGGGATAGGGGGAACCAATACACCCATTTCATCGAGTCCTTTTTCTTCTTATGGGCTCGACGTGAGAAAAGCTGCAAGTGAGACCTAGGGTCTCCCATGCCATCATACCGATGGAAGTTCGGTATTTCATCGTCACTGTCTGTTTCGTAATCCATAGGAAGGAAATCAGACAGGGCGTAGCTTCTTTTCTCTTTATTTTGCCCTTTCAGCAGCTGCTGTAGGGCTTTACGGTCCTTTTGTGTGAAGGACTCGTGGTATTGGTTGCCTTCCATTACGGAGGCCTCTTTTTGCTTGCGAGGTTTTTCAAATTTCTTTTTAGGCCTTTGTTCACCGTTTGATGAACATGAATCGCCTACTTCAGCCTCTTGGCTGAGAGCATCGATTTTGGCCTCAAATTCCCTTCTCAAGTCCTCGATTTCATCTAGTTTTATTTTGTTTTTGAAAATCCTCCTAGAGTGAGAACTTGATGCGCATGAGCCTTGGCTCGACACTTCACTTGGATTGGATTTTGACATGCCTTTCAAGCTTTTTCAAAATTTCCTAAGTACAAGCAAAGAAAACAAGTTAAAACGACACCTTTTTACAAAATTTTCGCAAGACTTCTACAAGTAAACTCGATTTCTGAAAAGGCTCACGTCCCACCGGGCGTGCCAATCTCTGTAGACGCGCGAAAATCCCCGCCTCTTCGCCTCTTTCGTGGCTTGGAGTGGATCTTATCGTGCGTCTAAGGCCTATGTATACAAATAGGGCGTGCCAGCTAGCTTACTTAAGCTAGCGAAGATATATTTAACACTGACTTCTAAACGTGGCGACTGTGAGCAAGTGAGCTCTTGTCATCGCAGACCTTCTTGCACCGATGCGCAAGGGTCAGTCTGTACGCTTTTGCAAAAATCGAGTTTTTAGGGAGAAAGTCTACGAAACGGTTCGAGGTATCTATTTCGGGTCTTTAAGATGCGATTGCATGTTTTAGATCACGTGGATTTGCACGTGCCTAAGTCTTTTCTTTTATCCCTTTTTGGGTCGCCTAGTTTGTGTGTTATGAACACTCCACTACATGGGCGAATTCGAGCGGGGCTTGCTTCGATGCAATATGCGTCCTACCTCGTGGTATGGCGTAGATGCAATGCAAACTCACGCTACTCCAAAAGGAAAACCCGAAATGTAAAGACAATACTGAAGGGAAATAACAGAAGGGAAATAACCGAAGGGAAATAACCGAAGGGAGATATGTATATATCTTATGTATATGAGCCCTTACTCGGGTCTTGCAAATAAGAGCGAAGGCTCAATGTGGGTGCGTGCTTGAATTGAAAGACTTACACACACGACATGAAATTAAACCCAAATATAAATTGCAGTATGGCCTTGACTAAGGTCTTGGGAGTAAGAGCGAAGGCTCAATGTGTGTGAGAGTGCTTGAATTGAAGTACTACACACACGACATAAATGAAACCCAAATATAACTGCAATAAGGCCTTTACTAAGGTCTTGGGAGTAAGAGCGAAGGCTCAATGTGTGTGAAAGTGCTTGAATTGAAAGACTTACTCACACGACAAGAAATGAAACCCAAATAGTATAGGTCGGCCCTTACTTGGGTCTTTCAAATAAGAGCGAAAGCTCAATGTGTGTGAGAGTGCTTGAATTGAAAGACAACGCACCCAACTTAAACAAAACCCTTCGAAAATGAAAGTATATATACACTTATATATTAGGGGCTGATTAGGCCCGTGTGTGTTCAAAATTGTGCACGACTAAGAGAGTGCACGTGTGTGGTTGTGCCAAGCCACGTTATTACAAGCGGGGGGAGACTATGCTCCGTTATTACAACCCCGTATCAAATTGAATTTCAAGCAAGTGTACGACTAAAGACCAAGTTTAGACACTTACGAGTAGCTGGTCCGTAGAGGTCTTGCTTGAGCGTTGCCTTGGCTTTGGGCTGCAAACGGGAGCTCCGCGAAGGTAGGTGATCAAGGGTGCTGGCCGGCTGCAAGTGGGGCGCGGGATAGACGCCTAAAAGGGGGCCGGTGACAAGTAGATGGCACCTCAAGGTAAAGGGGTTTAAATGGCTGAATGAGTGGGTTCTTAGGGTCACTAGGGGAGTTGGGAGTTTAGGGAAACTGGACCTAAAAGGTGAGCTAGTGGGAAGGCCAAATAGGACACCTAGGGGGGGTTGGCCGAATGGGAGATGGTGGCTAAGTAGTGGCCAGCAGCTTGGGTTACACTAGGTTCGGCTAGGTTTAGGTGGTGGCGGCAAAGGGCCTGAGCTGAAGGGAGGATGGTCGGCTAAGAGTGGAGAGGTGGTAGAGAAGGGGGCTAGGTGAGGTGCAGGGTACTTACCGAATGGGGAGAAGCGGCGGATGAAGTGGGAGAGTGGCGGGCAGGTGGCTGTCGGCTGGTTCGGTTGGGGGAAGATGATGGCATCCGGCTGAGGGGTGGTGGTGGTGGATGGAAGAGGGAAGGTGGCGGAGCAGGTGGCGGCTGGTGGAGCAGCTGGAGCAGGCCAAGGTGGGGAGTTGTCCCGGCTGGGTGAGAGAAGGGAGAAGGAGAGGGCCCGGCTGGGTGAGGTAGAGTGGTTCCCACTTGGAAAACCCGCCCACAATGAGGGGGGTTTAAATAGGGGATGGGTAGGGGTTAGGGCTGGGCTGTGGGTAGTGGTTAGGTGGTTTAGGTAGGGTGGTATGTAGATAAGGTGGGCTGGATGGGGTTGGGCCAGATATTTTAAAACTAGGGGTTTGGGTAAATCGTGGGCTAAGGGTGGTTTAGGGGTTTAGGGCTAGGTTAGGTGGTTGGGTTTTAGGGTGAGGTTTAGTGAGCTAGGTTAGGTGGTTTAGGCTAGGATTAGGCTAGGATTAGGGAAATTAATCTAGGTTTAGGGAAGGATTAGGGGAGTGGGTTAGGTGATTAGGTTGGGATTAGGCTGGGATTAGGGAAGTGGGTTAGGTGATTAGGTTCAGATTAGGGGTGGATTAGGGGTTTAGGCTAGGTTTAGGCATTTTGGGTTAGGTTTAGGTGAAGGAGCTCCCTTAGCATGGCCCATAGACCTTGATCACCCCATGTTGGTGCAGCCCTAGGTTAGGTTTTAGCTAATTACAAGCTTAAACCCACTCAATTAGGCTAACCCACATGATTAACCCAAACTTGACACACAAGTCAAGCTTAATACAACACTCTTGATATTTTTCAACCCCACTCTCTCTCATGCCCAATATCCCACGTGAATTTCAAGTGGGCCCCACCTCCCTTTATGAGAAGGTGATGTGGGCCATGGATATGGATATTGGATTGGATCTCTGGATCTAAATCCAAATCCAAGTCCACATATGGGTTTGGATTGGAATCTGGATATATATGGTCCAGATCCAATCCAAACTGAACTCTGACTCCTTCGAGCTGGGTTCGAGACGGACGATTCGTGCGGGGCCTGACAGCATCAGTACTCCGTCTGCGTTGGGTCTTCGCCAACATAGTCGTCCGCCTCCGTTTCTGCCTTCCGGAGATGACTTCAAATGCTATTTTGATAAGAACAGGGTCTTGGATGTTCGAGATCCTGGGGTGTGAATCAGACACAAGAGTTGTTGCGCCGGGCTCGACAGGTGCTCCAGTTCCGGGCTCTTCTTGGCTCTCCTGGTCCTGTCTTGATCGAGCCAAGCCACTTCGGGGTTTCAAAACATGTCTAAAAAGGGTTTTCAAAAGCTATATCATATGTTTTTGAAAGATAAAGTTTTAAACATATATACAGGGTTGTTTGGAAGGCTCCTGGGTTTCCAAACTCAAAATGGCCCTTTGGGGCTGCTTGTATAAAACCAGATTCGTTTAAGAAATTTGTGGGATTTCGGGGTGTTTACAGCAACATACCAGAGAGCCATGACCACGATCTTCCATGATCAGATTCATGAGCTTGTAGAAGTGTATGTAGATAATCTCTTGGCAAAATCCAAAACCCGATGCACTCATATCGAATGTTTGCAAAAGATTTTCGAAAGGCTTAGGCTTTACAAAGTAAAGCTAAACCCTCAAAAATGTGTATTCGGAGTAGAGTCTGGAAAGCTTCTAGGCTTTATGGTGAGCCAAAGGGGTATAGAAGTCGACCCCTCTAAGTGTCGAGCCATCATAGACATGGCTCCACCCTCCAATCTCACACAAATTCGTAGCCCCCAAGGTCGATTACAGTCCATTCACCGGTTTATATCAAACTTGGCGACTAGATGCGAACCCTTCAACAAACTATTGAGGAAGGGCACTAAATTTTCATGGGATGAAGTCCTTCGAGAGACTAAAGGCATGCTTGGTTAATCCCCTCGTTTTGAAAACTCTAGGGGCATCATGCATCGAGGTCTTTGGAGATTCGCTCCTCGTTATAAACCAGGTTTTGAAAATTTGGCAAGTACGTAACGAAAAACTACTTCCATATCACGAGTTGGCCACTCGATTGGTTGAGTCATTCCAATCGTGTAAACTCACACACGTAGGAAGAGAGGATAATGGCATTGCCGATGCCCTCTCCTCCTTGGGTTCAGCCCTAAAGGTCGATCCCATTTCAAGTACTCGATCTTTAGAAATATGGCATGCGCTCAACCCATCCACACACGATTTGGATATTTGCCAAAATAACCTAGATTCTGTTGGAAAACCTTGGTTTTACGACATCAAATGTTTTCTAGAAAATGGGGGATTCGCCGAGGATGCCACATTCAAAGATAAGGCATTCATCCGTAAAATTTCGACCCGATACACCATTCTGGGTGGGGTTCTATATAAGAAAAGCTTTACCGGTGTCCTACTTAGATGTATCGATCTAGAGGAGGCTAGGACTGTGATGCATGAGTTCCACAATGGAGAATGTGGAGGTCATGTTAATGCTAACATGATGGCAATGAAAATACTTAGAGCGGGCTATTTTTGGTCCACCATAAAAAAGGATTGTCACGATCATGTTAGGAAGTGTCATCCATGTCAAGTGCATGGGCACGCCATTTATATCCCATCATCTGCATTACATTCCGTGGTCAGCCCCTGGCCATTTACCATGTGGGCGTTTGATATCGTAGGCCTGATCTTTCCAAAAGCCTTGAATGGGCATCGATTCATTTTGGCAGCCACTGAGTATTTCTCCAAGTGGGTGGAAGCCATTTCCCTGACCAACGTACAGGGGCAACATGTGGTGGCTTTCATTAGGAGGAATATCTTGGCTCGATTTGGAGTTCCAAGAGACCTTGTGTCCAATAATGGCACCCCATTCAAAACGAGCGAATGGTCAAGTTGTGCAACACTTATGGCATAACTCACCACTTCTCCTCGCCCTACTACCCTCAAGGCAACGGCCAAGCCGAAGCCACGAATAAGACTCTCATTAGCATAATTGAGAAGACTTTAGAGAAGGATAGGACGTGGCACGAGAAGCTGGATGAAGCCTTATGAGCTTATAGGACTTCCATCCGGACTCCCACAAATGCCACACCATTCGAATTGGTCTATGGCACAAACGCCATTCTTCCCATTCGTACACAATTACATTCATTCCATACATCCATTGCACTTGACCTCCCCCTAGAGACGCTTCAGCATGCTAGGATGGCCAAACTAGATTTACTAGATGAGAAGCAACTCCTTGCTATGGATCATGCTCGTGCATACCGGCAAAGGATAGCCTGACACTATGGCAAGCACATGAGACCTCGCCACTTTGAAGTGGGAGATCTGGTTTTGAAAATCATCCACTATCGTGGCCCACATCCCCTTGGAAAGCGGTGCCCCAAGTGGGATGGACCCTATGTTGTACGTACAACCACCAGGAACAACTCATACTGGTTAATCGATGTAGAAGGTAGGAATTTAGCAGATCCTATCAACATTCAATACTTAAAGAAGTATTATGTGTAGGATTTGGGTTAAATTCCAATTTTTGAAAACCCTTAGGGATAGCTGCTTTGAGACTTAGAAAGTAAGCTTCAAAGGCAAAACGTGTGACCCTGAGTGAGAGAATTCGCACTTGTGAAAAAGTGGAGTCTTCCAAATCAAGGTTACATTTCAAAATCCTTCTTCTTACAAAGAAAGGCCGAGTTCAATATAGCAAGATACTTGCAAGTAGTACATGCTATTTCTAAATAGGCTGATCTGGAATGGATCGAGTGTGACCTTGGGAAAAGTCCTCCCCCCTTCTCTTCTCCTTCCAAAAGGAAAACATGGCCCAAATAAAGGGAATTTTCCCATCAAAAGTCTCTTTCCAAAAGAAAGAAACCAGAATCAAAAGAAAAAAATTGATTCTCTTGTGAAAAAGAGGGATTAAAGAAAAAATACTCGCAAAGGGAGACCCTCTATGAAAAAAAGGAAAAAGAGGCCAAAAAGCTCAAAAAGAGCAATTTTCCGCCTTCGAGGCCTTAAACCACGGGACGCTTCAGAAGGGACCGTGGTATCTCTTCCCCATCCCTGGCTTATCCCAAGTAAAACATGGTTCATTTCAAGGAATCCTAAAGTAAAAATAGGATTTACTTACTTGAATTTCATTTTGTTTGAGAATTCGATGTTTCGAGTAAGACGTAGGAATTTGAAATACAACTTGTTTTCTTATAAAACCTCCGCTAGATTAGCTAGTGTCAAGACTCAAGCAAAGGCAAACACGAAGAGCTCGAGATCCTTAGGATTGAGACTCAAGACAGTTTTCCCTTTTGTAAATAGCTTTTGTAAATAGATTTTGAAAAATCGAACATCGAATAGCATAGGATCTGCTCACTTGGAGCAGCAGGCCTTGTAAGTCTCAAGAGTTCGACCATATCTAGTCTCTAGGAGGTCGCCACTCTTGGCACCCCACCCATGTCATGCACCTGCATACCCACGCATGGACATTTGCATAAACATGATCCCATTTAGGACCAGATTCCATACAAGATCCCTTTGGCGTGATATCTCCTCCTACCAGGGTTTTAAAAGTGAGATTTTGCTAAAGATTGGGATGATCCCATATTTTCGTGGATAGATCTACGGAGACATTGAAAGGGGTGTTTGTCGTCTTTGTCATTATCCAAATCAATTTGGATAATGCCAAAGAGGGGCATCTGTAAACACCCCAAAATCCCACGAATTTCTCAAATAACCTGGTTTTATAAAAGCAGCCCCAAAGGGCTATTTTGAGTCTAAAAACATAGGAGCCTTCCAGACAACCCTGTACATATGTTTAAACTATATATGTCTTAAAATATGTATAATACAGTTTTAAAACCTTTTAAAAGATGTTTTGAAACCCCACAAAGCGACTTGGCCTGATGAAAGCAGAACCAGAAGACCGAAAGAGAGACCGGAACCGGAGCACATGTCAAGCTCGGCACATCAACTCTCGTATTAGATTCATCCACAGAATCTAGAACATCCAAGCCCCTATTATCAAATGAACTGCTTGAAATCATCTCCGAAAGGTGAAAACAGGAGCGGACGACAATGTTGGCGAAGACCCAATGCAAGACAGAGTATTGATGCTGTCAGGCCTCGCACAAACCGTTCCTTTCGAACACACTCCGAAGGAGTCAGAATTCATATTTGGATCGGATTTGGACCATATATATCCAGATCCCACTCCAAACATATATGTGGATTTAGATTTGGATTTGGATCCAAAGATCCAATCTAATATCCACATCCAAGACCCACATCACCTTCTCATAAATGGAGGTCGGGCCCACAAGAAATTCATGTGGAATCTTGGGCATGAGAGAGAATGGGGAGGATAAGATTTGAGGGAAATGTGTTAAGCTTGACTTGTGTGTCAAGTTTTGGGTTAATCATATGGGTTAGCCTAATGAGTGTGGGTTTAAGCTTGTATGCACCTACACCTAACCTAGGGTTGCACCAACATGATGCAATTAAGTCCATGGGCCATGCAAAGGGATGCTCCTAACCTAATCCTAAGCTAAACCCCCTAATCCTAGCCATTTGCCCTAAACCCGACCTAATCCTAGCCTAATCACCTAACCCACTTCCCTAATCCTTCCCTAAACCTAGCCTAATTCCCCTAATCCCGACCTAATCCTAGCCTAAACACCTAACCCACCTCACTAAACCTCACCCTAAGCCCAACCCACCTAGCTAAGCCCTAAACCACTAAAACACCCCACCTAAAACCCTAGCACACCATATCCCTAAAACCACCTAAGATAAATATCTGGCCCACCTAAAAACCCAGCCCACCATATCCCCTAACCACTACCACCATAACCCTAAACCAGCCCCCCAATACTAGCCCCAACCGACCCCAATAAAACCCTATAAAAAAACCCCCTAGTGGGCGGGTTTTTCATGAATGCTTCTTTGGGCAGCCGAGCCCTTGCTCTTCCTCTCTCATCCCTTTCTCTCTTCTCTCACCTGCTCCACCTTGGAACCCAACCAGCTCCACTCCACGCCACCCGACTGCACCAACCTGCCACCTTCCATTCGGTTGCCTCCCTTTGACACCCACCACCTTCACCTTCCGGCTAGCTTCCCACTCCGGTTAGTACCCCATCATAACACCACCCTCTCTTCACTCCCCCTCCACTCTTAGCCACCACCACACCACCCTTCCTTAGCCTAACCTCCACTTCATCCCAGCCGGCCACCACCTGCCACCTTCCACCATTCGGCCCATCTACCCGACTGCACCACCCACCACCTTACCTCTCCCTTAGACAGCCCCTAACTAACACACCAGCCCTACCTTCCCTTAAGACCTGCCCCACTCCTTAGTGATAGCCCTAACTAGCTCCCTTTTACCTTCCTTAAGCACCCCCAAACCCAGCCAACCCATTACTCGGCTAGCGCCAAGGCACCACACACCCGCAGCACCTTTGTCGTTTGGCCAGCACCTCCCTTGCTGCGCCCTTTCGAGGAGCTCCCTCTTGCAGCCCAAGGGGACACTCAAGCCTAAGCGCAAGCAAGTCACACCCAGACCAGCTATACGTAAGTGCCTAACTTGGTCCTTGTTTATAGACTTGCTTAAGCTTAATTAAATTTGATACGGGGTTGTAATAATGGAGCATTGTCTCCCCCCGCTTGTAATAATGTGGTTTGGCACACCCACACACACGTGCACTTGAGCCTATCCCGCTCTTATCTGCACACGATTTTGACACACACATGGGCCTAATCAACCCTTAAGATATAGACTTACTTATAAAATTTAAGTTGCGTGGGTTTTTGCTTAAGTTGTGTGTGTTGTCTTTCAATTTTCACACTCACACACATTGAGCTTTCGCTCTTATTTTCAAGACCCGAGTAAGGGCCTTTTACAATTTCGTTTTGGGTGTTTTACTTCATGTCGTGTGCGTAGTATTTCAATTCTACACTCACACACATTGAGCTTTCGCTCTTACTCCCAAGACCTTAGTCAAGACCTATTGCAATTATATTTGGGTTTAATTTCATGTCATGTGCGTAGTATTTCAATTCTACACTCACACACATTGAGCTTTCGCTCTTACTCCCAAGACCTTAGTCAAGACCTATTGCAATTTATATTTGGGTTTCATTTAAGCCGTGTCAGTTGTCTTTCCATATACACACAACACCCATGCACACGTTGGCGACCTTCGGGCCCATATATATTATAAGTATTTCCCTTTTGGCTATGTCTTTAAGATTTGGGTTTTAAGGTTCAGCAGTATGCGTAGTCTTTATATATATACATGGCACACACTTGCACAATTGAGCCTTTCCGCTCTTAAGATATAGCCATATTTCCCTTTTGCAATTTCCCTTTTGCAATTTACATTCAAGTCATTTCCCTTCCGCATTGTCTTTCAATTCGGGTTTTTCCCTTTGGAGTTGCATGAGTTTGCATTGCATATACGCCATACCACGAGTTAGGACGCATATTGCATCAAAGCAAACCCCACACTCCTGCTCAAAGTCACCCCACTTAGGTCACGTGTTCATAACATACACCTAGTTGGCCCGAAAAGGGATAAAAAGAAAGACATAGGCACGTGCAAATCCACGTGAAATAAAACTTGAAAACTATACAAAAACAGCCCGAATTAAACACCTCAAACATTTTCCATAGGTTATCATGCTTAAAACTCGATTTTCTAAGCGTACAGACTGACCCTTGCACATCGATGCAAGAAGGTCTGCGACGAAAAGAGCTTCCTTGCTCACAGTCGCCACGTTAGGAGTCAGATTTCAAAATATCTCTTCACTAGCTTAAGCAAGCTAGCTGGCACACCCTTTTGCTTAAATAGGACTTAGACACACGAAAAGATTCGCTTCAGGCCTAAGAACCAGAAGCGGGGATTTTCTAGCATCTACAAAGGACAAGCCCTAGCTGATCATGTGGCCGAGTTCCCCCTTGAAGAGACATATCCAATACTTGATGAAATGCTCAATGAGGGCATCTTTACAAACGATTTTCAAAACCATGTTTTAACAAGTTGTTTTAATGAAAACCAAGTATGGAAAATACACTTTGATGGAGCAAGAAACCGACAAGGGGCAGGTGTTGGAGTCATCCTCATATCTCCTGAAAAGGGAGAGATCCCCATTGCCATTCGCCTAGATTTTGAATGTTCCAATAATATGGCCGAATATGAGGCACTCATACAAGGCTTGAAGATTTTGAAAAATCTAGGGGCATCATGCATCGAAGTCTTTGGAGATTCTTTACTTGTTGTAAAGCAAGTTTTGAAAATTTGACAAGTCAAAAATGAAAAGCTCATTCCATACCTTGAATTGGCCACCAAACTGGCCGATTCCTTTAAATCATGTACACTCACTCACATAGGTAGAGAGGACAACGCCATAGCGGATGCCCTCTCATCCTTAGGATCAGCTCTAAGGATCAATCCCACCTTGGGAACCCGATCCTTAGAGATATGGCACTCACCTACTCCATCCACCCATGATTTGGAGATTTGTCAAAATGACCAAAATTCCATTGAAAAACACCCAAAATTTTCTTATAAAATTTTTACCTTTTTAGGAAAGTGGCCATTTTTAGAAATTTTGGGGTTTTTGAAGGAAAAAGGCACTAAACGAGTTTGTTTTGGTACCAAAATTTTATGGAAGCTTTAAAATGATGAAAGAATGCTTTCCGTTCTGAAAGTTTTGAGTTTTGACAAAATTTGGAAAAATTGACGATTTTGCCCTTAGTACTGGAAAAACAGGATTTCATTTCCTTAAAAGATTTAATACGAAAAGTATGTTGAAAGCTTGCCTCTTCAAAAGAAAAAGACATTGAAAAGACAAGTTGACACCTAAAAAAGGTGGACGCCCAAAAAGGGAAAACGGACATCAAAAAGGGAAAGTGAGCTTCCTAGAAAGAAAAGTTCACATTTGGAAAGAAATCAATTTCTAGAGGGTAAGGTCGGTATTATCAAAAGAAAGGAAAGGTGGAAGCAAGAACGAAAGCCTCCAAAAATGAAGGTTTGGTATCGAACGCCTCTCGTAACGTGTCTACGTTATGTTTGGGTATCGAGGTAATTAGTATTGATATACATCCATTTGCATCGTCATTTGTTATTGGTATGCTATTGATATGTTATGATAAGAGCAATTTTAATATCCCAACACTCGTGGAAAGGATTGAATGAGCATGAAAGTTGATTTTCAAAAATGTAATATGGGCTTAATTCAAATATGTTCCTAATAGGTAAGTATGTAACATCATTTGCATTTACTGCTAGACTATCTTAGTAGTGTTCATCTGCATTTCAAAGCTTCAGTTCAGATGTTCCATGAATGAGGTTGGAACCATATCGGAGGGAAGGCTGTCTACTTGACAATGAGAGGGTGAGCCGTACGCTAAGTTAGTTGATAGAGGATATGCAGTAAGATTTGCCTTTGCTGCATCACTTTTTGAAAATCCCTCTGAAGCAATTTTTTGGTTACAATTGCCTTATTTTCTTTCCCTCCTCAAAAGGAAATTGATTGAGAAATCTACTCAGAAAACTGAATCGTTTATGTCCATTCAAGAGCATAGAGACACAACCATGTCTCATATAAGGACACCCTCATGGAAAGCATTATTGGGAAGCTGGTCAAAAATCAGAACAGTAAGACATCTGTAATGATAACAGCATTTTGATGAGGAGTGGTGACTCTAGTGTGGTGGTTCTCAACGTTTACTAAAAGGCATAAGATCAAAATCAAAAGCTAGCTCCTAAGCAGTGGTGAAGAGTGATTGATCGACGACGACTCTTCATGAGTATTGCACCTTTGTGCGCATCTCGACCCCACCTGAGGGATCCGATTTCTATGTAAATGCTTTGCGTGCAGTTGCTCTTTCATCAGCTGTGTCCATGTAATTGCATGAGCTTGCAATTAAGGTGGTTGCTGCAAACATAGTCAATAGGATCAGATAACGTTCAACAAGGATTATGCCTATCAAATGCAGATGACGTTCCAACCAATTCAGATAAGATTTTATCAACACAATCAAAACAGAACTCATCCAAATCCCAACCGTCAAGCTTATCCAAATCATAGCCAGAGCCTATAAAAAGACTCCCCCAGGTGTTGCAGAGGGCATCAATCAGCGATCATCAACCAGCGAGCATCAACAGAAAACGATCAACCAAGATACAACCACATTCAGTCCGAAAATACAGAGAAATAGAGAGAGAAAGAGAGAGAAAGGAGGGGAAGAAGAAGAAAAAAGGGAGGCCGGACTGGTTCCGACGTCCGATGATCATCCGACGAAGCTCTTCTACATTCCCTCTCACTCACACAGGTTTGAATCCATGCACAAATTTGTTTTAATTCATGAGAATCTGAAGAAGCATAGATTCTGGAAATTTGTATATGAATCAAGGCCTCGAGCTCATGTTCTTTATTTATATTGATACAAACACACATGATTCCTTCATGAACGAAATTAAAATCCATGTTTAGATGATTCCCATGCATCATTAGGACTGATACAGGTTGAATTTCATTTTAGAATCACGTTAGGAACTTTCTGAAATTTTCTGCAAACTTGGTTTCTGAAACTGTCCGTGCATATGCGTCTGATCACAGAATTTTTATAGACAAACGGATAAGCCAATTGCTTCGAAATTTTGCATGAATAATCTAGATATATCAGACGTTCTTAGATAAAATTTTGAGGAATTTTTATGAACTGTTGCCTAGCCAATTAGATCCGTGAAGTTTATACAAAATCCAGATTGCGTTTTACAGAAACAGAATGTTCAGTAACAGACCTCTGTTCAGTAACAGTAACAGAATGCTCAATGTGTGTGAGAGTGCTTGAATTGAAAGACTTACTCACACGACATAAATGAAACCCAAATAGTATAGGTCGGCCCTTACTTGGGTCTTTCAAATAAGAGCGAAAGCTCCATGTGTGTGAGAGTGCTTGAATTGAAAGACAACGCACCCAACTTAAGCAAAACCCTTCGAAAATGAAAATATATATATACTTATGTATTAGGGGCTGATTAGGCCCGTGTGTGTTCAAAATCGTGCACGACTAAGAGAGTGCACGTGTGTGGGTGTGCCAAGCCACGTTATTACAAGGGGGGGGAGACTATGCTCCGTTATTACAACCCCGTATCAAATTGAATCTCAAGCAAGTATACAACTAAAGACCGAGTTTAGGCACTTACGAGTAGCTGGTCCGTAGAGGCCTTGCTTGAGCATGGGCTTGGCCTTTGCCTTGGGCTGCAAACGGGAGCTCCGCGAGGGTGGATGACAAAGGGTGCTGGCCGGCTGCAAATGGGGCGCGGGGTAGGCGCCTCGAAGGTGGCCGGCTGCAAATGGGTGTCGCCTTGATGTGGGGGATTAAAGGGCTGGACCAAGTGAGTGTTTAGGGTCACTAGGAGAGTCGAGTGTTTAGGGAATGTGGACCTAAAGGGGAGTTTATGGGAAGGCCGAATGGGAGTCCTATAGGGTGGTCGGATGTAGATAGGATGGTTAGGTAATGGCCGGTAGTTTAGGTTGTGCTAGGTTCGGCTAAGTGAAAATGGTGGCAGCAAAGGGGTTGATGTGTAGATGAGATGATGATATGGTGGGTGGCTAGGAGTGGAGAGGGAGTAGAGAAGGATTTAGGTAGAGTTTGGGGAATGCTTACCGAATGGGGAGAGGCGGTGGAAGGAAAAGAGAAGCCGGGTGTAGATGGGATGGAGAGCAAGTGTGGCGTCCAGCTGGGAGATGGTGGTGGATGGAAGAGAGAAGGTGGCGGTGCAGGTGGTGCAGGTGGAGCAGCTGGGGAAGTGGAGGAAAGAGAGGGCCCGGCTGGGATTGGTGAGGGGTTCTAGCTAGCAAAACCCGCCCCCAAGGGGGGGGGTTTAAATAGGGATGGGTAGGTCGGTTAGGGCTGGGCTTGGGGTAGTGGTTAGGTGGTTTGGGTAGGGTGGTATGTAGATAAGGTGGGCTGGAAAGGGTTGGGCCAGATATTTTGAAAACTAGGGGTTTGGGTAGATTGTGGGCTAAGGGTGGTTTAGGGGTTTAGGGCTAGGTTAGGTGGTTGGGTTTTAGGGTGAGGTTTAGTGAGCTAGGTTAGGTGATTAGGCTAGGTTTAGGCTAGGATTAGGGAAATTAATCTAGGTTTAGGGAAGGATTAGGGAAGTGGGTTAGGTGATTAGGTTGGGATTAGGCCGGTATTAGGGAAGTGGGTTAGGTGATTAGGCTCAGATTAGGGGTGGATTAGGTTGGTAGGCTAGGATTAGGTGTTTTGGGTTAGGTTTAGGTGAGGGAGCTCCTTTTGCATGGCCCATAGACCTTAACCATCTCATGTTGGTGCAGCCCTAGGTTGGGTTTTGGCTAATTACAAGCTTAAACCCACTAAATTAGGCTAACCCACATGATTAACCCCAAACTTGACACACAAGTCAAGCTTAATTACAACCCTCTTGATATTTTCCATCCCCACTCTCTCTCATGCCCATGATCCCACGTGAATTTCAAGTGGGCCCCACCTCCATTTATGAGAAGGTGATGTGGGCCATGGATATGGATATTGGATTGGATCTCTGGATCCAAATCCAAATCCAAGTCCACATATGGGTTTGGATTGGGATCTGGATATATATGGTCCAGATCCAATCCAAACTGAACTCTGACTCCTTCGAGCTGGGTTCGAAACAGACGATTTGTGCGGGGCCTGACAGCATCAGTACTCCGTCTGCGTTGGGTCTTCGCCAACATGGTCGTCCGCCTCCGTTTCTGCCTTTCGGAGATGACTTCAAAGGATATTTTGATAAGAACAGGGTCTTGGACGTTCAAGATCCTGGGGGTGTGAATCAGATACAAGAGTTGCTGTGCCGGGCTTGACATGTGCTCCGGTTCCGGGCTCTTCTTAGCTCTCCTGGTCCTGTCTTGATCGGGCCAAGCCACTTCGGGGTTTCAAAACATGTTTTAAAAGGTTTTCAAAAGCCATATCATATGTTTTTGAAAGATAAAGTTTAAAACATATACACAGGGTTATCTGGAAGGCTCCTGGGTTTCCAGACTCAAAAATGGCCCTTTGGGGCTGCTTGTATAAAACCAGGTTGTTTTGAAGAAATTCGTGGGATTTCGGGGTGTTTACAAAGTTTAAAGCCCTTTTGGGAATGTTTCAAAATAAAGGTTTTAATTTAAGTTAAAAGCCCATGGATTTCAAAACAAATCAAACGAACAGGTGAGACCCGATTCAAATCAAGCTCGAGATCAAGTCAAAAAGCGAAGGGTGAGCCAAGCCTATCTAGCTAAAAGCGAGATTAAAGATTTAATTAAGTTCTCATTTCAAGGCGAGTTCAATTCCAAATGCAAAATAGAATCGAGACCCTGATGAAGCCATTAAGAATCAAGTGTCATATGAGACTAAAATCAAAGATCGAGCTTATCAAAGATGGAATCAATATCCACTTCAAATATGGGATCAACTTCATCAAGTGCAAGCTCAAGGAAGGGCCGAGTGGATCAAACCAAGCATAAAATAAGCAAGTCATAAGATCAAGCATTGGCCGGTTAAAAGAACTTGAGGGAACCTAGGCTAAGGCCGGGTTCACTTGGAGACCAGCCCACATGGGACTGGTCCATTCCATGCCACCACAAGAAGACCACCCAACCTTGAATTGGGGCTGGACCTAGGATCCAAACCCGCCCCAATAACCCATTCCCTTGGCCTATAAATAGGGCCAAGGGGGGGGTAGAAAGTGGGGCATGTTGGAGAAAGTGGAGCAAGGCTTGGGAGGTTGGACAAAGAGGAAGGTAGGGGCTGGTCTTGGGCTTAGCAAGGAGGTGTTGCACCAAGTTGGTCGTGGGCTGCAAGGGAGTGAAGTAAGAGAGGGAGAGTCGGGTAGTTCTAGGTAAGGGCTGCACATTAGGCTTGAGTGAGAGTGAGGCATTCAAGGAAGAAGGAAGCCAAATTCCATACTTGGAATTTTCAGTATCTTGGAGAAGCATCTCTAAACTTTGATTCTAAACCCTTCTTCTCCTTTAATTAAATTAAAAAGGGGTTGTATTAATGGAGCATAGCCTCCCCCCAAATTGTAATAGTGATTAGAGTGGCAACAACTTCATTTCGTGTGAGTTTAATTCAAGATGTAGAGTGACTGCAACTATATTTTGTGTGAGTTTAATTCGTGATGTAGATGTAGACACGGAAAATTCTCACTTCCGGTTCTTAGGCCTGAAGTGAACCTTTTCATGTATCTAAGTTGTTTTTATAACAAAAGGGCGTGCCAGCTAGCTTACTCAAGCTAGCGAAGTAAGTTTTAAAATCTGACTCTATCGGGGCAACTGTGAGCAAGTGAGCTCTTTTCGTCACAGACCTTCTTGCACCGATGCGCAAGGGTCAGTCTGTACGCTTGGCAAAGTCTTTTAAATCAAACCTCTTTGAAAAATACCCGAAGTGTTTGGGCTTTGTTTGTACGATTGCAAGTTTTATTTCACGTGAGATTTGAACGTGCCTATGTCTTTTTTTTTATGCTTTTTAAGGCCAACTAGGTGTGTGCGCAAGTTACCTAAGTTGGGTGATTTTTGCATGGGAGTGTGGGACTTGCTTTGATGTAATATGCGTCCTAACTTGTGGTATAGCGAATATGCAATGCAAACTCACACAACTCCAAAGGGAAAACTCGAATTGAAAGACAATGCTTAAGGGAAATGACTTAATGTAAATTGCAAAAGGGAAATTACAAAAGGGAAATATGGCTATATCTTAAGAGCAGAAAGGCTCAATTGTGCAAGTGTGTGTCGTGTATATATGGAAAGACTACTCACACAGCTGAACCTTAAAACCCAAATCTTAAAGATATAGCCGAAGGAAAATACTTAGAATATATATGGGCCCGAAGGTTGCCAACGTGTGTGTGGGTGTTGTGTGTATATGTAAAGACAACTCACACGACTTGTAATGTAAACCCAAATAGAATTACAGTATGGCCCTTACTAGGGTCTTGGGAGTAAGAGCGAAAGCTCAATGTGTGTGAGTGTGGAATTGAAAGACCACGCACACAACTTGAATTTAAAACACCCAAATGAAATTGCAATACGGCCCTTACTAGGGTCTTGGGAATAAGAGCGAAAGCTCAATGTGTGTGAGTGTGGAAATTGAAAGACCACGCACACAACTTGAATTTGAAACACCCAAATGAAATTGCAATACGACCCTTACTAGGGTCTTGGGAGTAAGAGCGAAAGCTCAATGTGTGTGAGTGTGGAAATTGAAAGACCACGCACACAACTTGAATTTGAAACACCCAAATGAAATTGCAATATGGCCCTTACTAGGGTCTTGGGAGTAAGAGCGAAAGCTCAATGTGTGTGAGTGTTGAATTGAAAGACAACACCCACGACTTAAGTTAAAACCCATGCAACTGAATATATATAAGTATAATTATATCTTAAGGACTGGTTAGGCTCGTGTGTGTGCCAAAATGGTGTGCAGCTAAGAGCAGAATGGCTCAAGGGCACGTGTGTGTTGGTGTGCCAAACCATATTATTACAACCGGGGGGAGACAACGCTCCATTATTACAACCCCGTATCAAATTTAATTGAATGTAAGCAAGTTCATATAAAGGACCGAGTTAGGCACTTATGTGTAGCTGGTCCGTGTTCAACTTGCTTGGCTTTGGCCTAGTGAGTCGCCTTGGACAGCTGAAGGAGAGCTCCTTGGATGTAGATTGACAGCAAGTAAGGCGCTAGTCGGGTGGAGACTTGATGACGGTCGGGTGATGGGCGCGGCTGGTAGGGATGTTGGTTGGGTGGTGGCAGGTTAAGGATGTTGGCTAGGTGGTGGATGACTAAGGGAGAAGGTTCAGCTAGGGGCTAGGGTGGTTAGTATTGAGGGAAGGTAGTGAGGTAGGGTGCAGTTGAGCCGGGTGTAAGGGAGAAGGTTGGGCTGTGGTGGTGGGTGATGGAGTGTGCAGTTGGGTAAGAAAGGGGTGAAAAGCTAGATGGGGCTGAGGTGGGGTACTAACCGTGGGTGGCAAGGGTGCTAATGGATGAAGGTGGTGGCCGGAGGTGGCAGCCGAAGATGGAAGGTGCTGGAAGTTGGTTGAAGCGAAGAGGTGGCAGCCGGGTGATGAAGTGGCGGTGGAAGTGGGGAAGATGGCAGCCGGTTGGTGGAGTGGCAGTGGAAGTGGCGCAGCTTGGAGGGAGTGAGAGGGGAATGGGTGGAACAGAGAGAGAGAGAGAGAGAGAGAGAGAGAGAGAGAGAGAAGGAAACTCGCAAGAGAGGGGTTTCTATAGGCCCAAGAGGGCTGGGTCAGTTGGCGTGGTTTTGGGTAGATATTTGTAATAAGGTAGGCTTGTGGGGTGGTTTGGGGTAGGTCGGTTAGGGTGGGCTGGTTAGTGGTTTAGGGTAGGTCGGTTAAGGGGGTTGGGACTTAGTGGTTAGGGGTTTAATTAGGTGTATTAAGGTGGGTTTAGGTTTAGTTAGTTAGGGTCTAGGAGGTCTAGTTAGGTAAGGTGAGCTAGGTGAGGTCGACTAGGTGAGGTTGGGGCAGTTTTGGGTGAGAGTGGCTAGGTTTGGGTCAGGTTTAGGGGAGAGTGGCTAGGTGAGGGGGGCTAGCTTAGGGCTAGGTTTTAGGAACCTCCCCTCGTCGCTGGTCCATGGACCTAGTTGCAGCCATATCCAAGTTGGTGTAGCCCCAGGTTAGGTGTAGGTGCATACAAGCTCAAACCCACACTCTAGGCTAAACCCACAAGGTTAACCCACCCTTGACCAAAAGTCAAGCCTACCAACTTTCTCACTCATACTTTATCACTTCTTTTCTCTCTCTACCCAAGCTTTTCACGTGAAATATCTGTGAGCCCCACCTCCATTTATGAGAAGGTGATGTGGGCCATGGATGTGGATATTGGATTTAGATCTGATCCAAGTCCAAATCCAAATCCAAATGCATGTTGGGTTTGGATCTGGATATATATGGTCCATATCCAACCCAAATATGATTTTCTGACTCCTTCATGGTGTTTTGAAACGGATGGTTTGTGCGGGGCCTGACTGCATCAGTACTACATCTTGCGTTGGGTCTTCGCCAACATTGTCGTCCGCTCTTCTTCTCACCTTCCGGAGTTCATTTTGAACAAATTGTTGATATCAGGGGCTTGGATGTCCGAGAATCTGGGGATGATTCTGATATGAGAGTTGATGTACCGGGCTTGAAATATGCTCTGTGTCTGGGCTTTCTTTTGCTTCTTCAGTCCTGCTTTCATCAGGCCAAGCTGCTTTTTAGGGTTTCAAAACACCTTTTTAAGGTTTTAAAACTATATGGATATATTTTTAAAACATATATATAGGTTTGGAATATGTACAGGGTTGTCTGGAAGGCTCCTAGGTTTCCAGACTCAAAATAGCCCTTTGGGGCTGCTTTTGCAAAACCAGGTATATTTGAGAAAATCATGGGATTTTAGGGTGTTTACAGATGCTCCTCTTTGGCATTATCCAAATTTATTTGGATAATGGCAAATACGACAACACACCTTTTGATGTCTCCCTAGATCTATCCACGAACATATGGGATCGTCCCAATTTTTAAGTAAAAATCTCTCTTTTAAACCTGGTAGGAGGAGATATCACGACAAAGGGATATCTATGGAATCTGGTCCTAAACGGGATCATGTTATGCAAGTGTTCATGCGTGGATGATATGCAAGACATGGATGAGATGCCAAGTAGGGTGACCTCCCATAGACCAGATGGCATGGTCGAACTCTTGAGACTTACGAAGGCCTGCTGCTCTAAGTGAGCGGGCCCTATGTTGCTCAATGTTCGATTTTTCAAAATCTATTTACAAAAGGGAAAATTGCTCTTAGCCTCAATCCAAAGGATCTCGAGCTCTTCTGTTTGCCTTTGCTTGAGTCTTGACACTCGCTAATCTAGCAGAGGTTTTATAAGAAAACAAGCTATATTTCAAAATTCCTACGTCTTACTCGAAACGTCGAATTCTCAAACAAAATGAAATTCAAGTAAGTAAATCCTATTTTTACTTTAGGATTCCTCGAAATGAACCATGTTTTACTTGGGATAAGCTAGGGATGGGAAAGAGATACCACGGTCCCGTTTGAAGTGTCCCGTGGTTTGAGGCATAGAAGGTGGAAAACTGCTCTTTTTGAGCCTTTTGACCTTTTCTTCCTTTTTTTCATAGAGGGTCTCCCTTTGGGAGTATTTTTTCTTTAATCCCTCTTTTCCATAAAAGAATCAAATTTTATTTTTGATTCATGTTTCTTTCTTTGGGAAAGAGATTTTGGCGGGGATTTCCCAAGAGATTTTGGTGGGGATTTCCCAAGAGATTTTGGCGGAGATTTCCCTTTGTTTTGAGAAGAGGGGAGGACTTATCCCAAGGTCATACTCGATCCATTCCAGATCAACCTATTTAGAAATAGCACGTACTACTTGCAAGTATCTTGCTATATTGAACTAGGCCTTTCTTTGTAAGAAGAAGGATTTTGAAATGTAACCACGTATTTGGAAAACTCCACTCTTCCACAAGTGCGAATTCTCTCGCTCAGGGTCACACAATTCACCTTTGAACCTTACTTTCAAAGTTTCAAAGCAGCTATCCCTAAGGATTTTCGAAAATGGGAATTTGACCCAAACCCTACACATAATACTTCTTTAAGTATTGAATATTGATAGGATCTCCTAAATTCCTACCTTCTACATCGATCAACCAATATGAGTTGTTCGTGGTGGTTGCACGCACAACATAGGGTCCATCCCACTTGGGGCGCCACTTTCCAAGTGGATCTGGGCCACGATAGTGGATGATTTTCCAAACCAGATCTCCCACTTCAAAGTGGTGAGGTCTCATGTGTTTGTCATAAGGTCGGGCTATCCTTTGCCATTATGCATGAGCATGATCCATAGCGAGGAGTCACCTTTCATCTAACAAATCTAGTTCGGCCATCCTAGCATGCTGAAGCATCTCTAGGGGGAGGTCGAGTGCAATGGATGTATGGAATGAATGCAATTGTGTATGAATGGGGGGAATGGCGTTTGTGCCATAGACCAACTAAAATGGCGTGGCATTCGTGGGAGTCCAGATGGAAGTCCTATAAGCCCATAAGGCTTCATCCAGCTTCTCGTGCCATGTCCTACCCTTCTCTAAAGTCTTCTCAATTATGCTAATGAGAGTCTTATTCGTGGCTTCGGCTTGGCCGTTGCCTTGAGGGTAGTAGGGCGAGGAGAAGTGGTGAGTTATGCCATAAGTGTTGCACAACTTGACCATCCGCTCGTTTTTGAATGGGGTGCCATTATCGGACACAAGGTCTCTTGGAACTCCAAATCGAGCCAAGATATTCCTCCTAATGAAAGCCACCACATGTTGCCCCTGTATGTTGGTCAGGGAGATGGCTTCGACCCACTTGGAGAAATACTCAGTGGCTGTTAAAATGAACCTATGCCCATTCGATGCCTTTGAAAATATGGGGCCCACAATATCAAACGCCCACATGGTAAATGGCTAGGGGCTGACCACGGAATGCAATGAAGATGAGGGGATATGAATGGCGTGCCCATGCACTTGACATGGATGACACTTCTTAACATGATTGTGGCAATCCTTCTTTAGGGTGGACCAAAAATAGCCCGCTCTTAGTATTTTCATTGCCATCATGTTGGCATTAACATGACCACCACATTCTCCATCATGGAATTCATGCATAACAGTCCTAGCCTCCTCTAAGTCGACACATCTTAGTAAGATGCCAGTAAAACTCTTTTTATACAAAATCCCACCCAAAATCGTGTATCGGGTAGAAATTTTCTAGATGAATGCCTTATCTTTGGATGTGGCATCCTCAGCGAATCCCCCATTTTCTAGAAAACATTTGATGTCATAGAACCAAGGTTTTTCAACAAAATTTGGATTATTTTGGCAAATATCCAAATTGTGTGTGGATGGAGTGGGCACATGCCATATCTCTAAGGATCGGGTTCCCAAAGTGGGATCGACCATTAGGGCTGAACCCAAGGAGGAGAGGGCGTCGACAATGACATTATCCTCTCTTCCTACGTGTGTGAGTCTACACGATTGGAATGACTCAACCAATCGAGTGGCCAACTCATGATATGGAAGAAGTTTTTCATTTCACACTTGCTAAATTTTCAAAACTTGGTTTATAACAAGGAGTGAATCTCTAAAGACCTCGATGCATGATGCCCCTAGAGTTTTCGAAATCCTTAAGCCTTGTATGAGTGCTTCATACTCAGCTATGTTGTTGGAACATTCGAAATCTAGGCGAATTGCTATGGGGATTTCACCCTTTTCAGGGGATATCAGGATGACCCGGCACCAGCCTCTCGTTGGTTTCGTGCCCCATCGAAGTGCATTTTCCACACTTGGTTTTCGAAAGAGTTTGCCAAAATATGGTTTTGAAATTGGTTTTGCAATATGCCTTTATCTTGCATTTCACTAAGTGTGGGATATGCGTCCTATAGGGGGAACTCAGCCACGTAGTTAGCTAGGGCTTGCCCCTTAATGGAGATCTAATGATAGTATTTCAAGTCATACCAGTGAGAATGGGTTTTTCAAACAAATGCTTGATTGGATCAAGCTTGGACACTATCCAGATCTCATGATCTAGGAAATAGTATCGAAATTTCTGGCAGGCCCAAACTAGGGCCAAGCACGTCTTCTCCATGGCTTGGTAATTCCTTTCGTAAGCCAAGAGAGTTTTCGAAATATAATAGATGGCATACTCCTTGTGGGTGTCATCCTCGTATTGAGCTAACAAAGCTCCCAAGGCATTCGTATGCACGGAAATGTAAAGCAAAAGAGGTTTTCCTTGCTTTGGAGGATTTAAAACAGGGGGATTAACTAGGTATGCCTTTAGTCTTTCAAATGACTTTTGGCAGTCGTCATCCCACGAAAATTTTGTGCCCTTTCTCAATAATTTGTTGAAGGGTTCGCATCTAATCGCCAGGTTTGAGATAAACCTGCGAATGGATTACAATCGACCCTGGAGGCTACGAATCTGTGTGAGATTGGAGGGTGCAGCCATGTCTATGATGGCTCGACACTTAGATGGGTCGACTTCTATACCCCTTTGGCTCACCATAAAGCCTAAGAGCTTTCCGGACTCTACTCCGAACACACATTTATGAGGGTTTAGCTTTACTTTGTAAAGTCTAAGCCTTTCGAAAATCTTTCGTAAGCATTCGATATGAGTGCATCGAGTTTTGGATTTCGCCAAGAGATCATCCACATATACCTCTATGAGCTCATGAATCTGATCATGGAAGATCGTGATCATGGATCTCTGGTATGTGGCGCCGGCATTTTTCAAACCAAAGGGCATGATTGTATAGGAGTACGTGCCCCATGCGATTGTGAAAGCGGTCTTACCCTGATCTCGTGGGCTTAGTTTGATTTGATTATACCCTGAATAGCCATCCATAAACGAAAACATTTCATGATTTGCAGTACTATCGACTATCAAATCTATGTTTGGTAAAGGATAGTTATCCTTTGGAGTGGCTTTATTCAGGTTTCTAAAATCGATGCATATTCGAATCTTCTCATTGGTTTTTCGAACCACAACGATATTGGATAACCAATCAGAATACGCAATGGGTTTTATAAATACGGCTTTTAACAGATCTTCTAAACCCTCTTTGACTTGTGTATGTACATTCGGATGTATTTTCCTAAGCTTTTGCTTTATGGGTTTCACATTCGCATCTAAGGGAAGACGATGTTCGACAATACTGGGGTCTATGCCCGGCATGTCTTCATACATCCATGCAAACACATCTAATTAGGTTTGTAGAAATGCAATGAATGCTGATCTTTCATGCTCATGCAAACATGCACCTACTTTAATGAGTTTGGGATTTGAATCACTCCCTAGGTTTACCTCTATGAAATCTCCTCCTACTGAATTGAAAGGTCTTTCAAAATCGAGAATTTTATGAAATTCTGGGAGCTCAAAAGTGGGATCTTCCTTAAGGGGATCTACTTCTAGGCTTCGATCATTCGCGTGGTTTATAGACCCAAGAGAATTTGATGCATGGATTTTCAAAAGACCTAGTTTTACACTTGGAATTTCTATTGATTTCGAAATTTTTGGTCTGGTTATACATACAACGTTTCTTTCGAAATTCTTTTCTTTTTCCAAAGCCCTACTAGGAGCAGCTATATACAAAATCTTTTTGGAGTTTTGTAATTTTTTGATTTTTTTGTGCTTTTTCAAAACGAGCACTTTGGGAACTATACAAACTACTCTTTTTTCGATTTTTTCATTTTCCAATGTTTTTGGTTTTTGCGAATTTTCCATTTTTTGGATTTCAAATTTTTTAAATCTTTTTGTATTTTTGATAAAGGAATCTTCCATCATACCTACAAAGGGAAAACACTACAGGTTAGACTCTGAATAAGAGGTCTAAATCATAGGTTTCTTCTAGGGTAGGCTCTAAGGCACCCTTGACCCAGGTGGTCACAAGGGGTGGCTCTAGTGGTATTTTGGGAGTATAATCGATCCCATATCGGCTTGGATTGGCCCTAGGTAGTATAGGTTCTAGGAGACCCTAATTTTGTGCCCCTAGACTCTTATAAGGCAAATAGCCCATGTTTAACAGCATGTTCCACGATTTTTTGTTTTTAGAGAATGTTTGGTATAAATCGTGGTCCTGGAACTTTTTGTCGTTTATGTTGTGTACATAGGGCTTTTTGTCCAGGGGTTTTGGAAATAAGGGGTTCTTGGGTTTTCCTAGAATGGTCAGAACTTTGAAGGGGCCGGCCTTGGGTGGCCCCTTCACATACACGACCTTCCTAGGGTTGTACAAAGTGAGCCTTGGTGGCTCGAGCATGATTTGTCCTAGTTTTACCTTGTGGGTCTGGGAGCTTGACAAGCAAGGGGAATTTATGACCCCTTGAAGTTGAGGGTGACTCTCTCCTAGGATCACTACGACTTTGTCCTTGAAAGGGATCTTGACATACCTGTGGAAGGTGGATGGTACAACGCACAAGCTGTGTATCCAGGGCCTTCCTAACAATAGGTTATAATGGGGGTGGATGTCCAGGACATGGAACACCCCCGTGTGTGCTATCCCTCCCGTTTCCATGGGGAGTTTGATAGATCCTAGCGGTCTAGACGCATTCCCATCGTATCTAGTGATGACGATGGGACTTTGATTCATGGATGTCAAGGTGACTCCGATTTGGTTCGCCACATGAAGTGGAAGGATGTTGAGCCCTCCTCCCCCATCGACAAGGCACCTATCCAGAGATTGGTTATTTAGAACCACCTCAATATGTAGGGCCTGGTTATGGGACTCGTAGGGTCTTTCTACATCGTCTTTCGAGAATACGATGGGCGTTTTTGCTCCTATGGAGGCCACTTGTTTGGACAAAGATTTTGGGGTAATGTTCGAACTAACCCTTGCTCTTTCTAGAATTTTCTCTAACACTAGTCTATGCCTAGGCGAAGTTTGTATTAGCTCTAGGATGGACATGTTGATAGGAATCTTTGAAAGATGGTTTTCGAAATCATATACCTTTAAAACGACATTTCCTTTGTCCGTTTTTGGCGGAACTCTAGGAATACATGCTTTTGAGGGGCCTGGCATACTGACCACCTTTTTAGCACTTTGCAGATGTGGGGGTTGGTAGATCCTCCCGGATCTTGTCACCTCCCCCACAATCAACCTAGGTTTCGCACTTAACATGGCTCTAATCGAGAGATTTGGAGCACCTTGAATGGTTAAAACTGGTTTAACCGGGGACGAAACTCTTGGTGGTCCCCGGATGACTACTTGGGCAGGTTTTTTATAAAGTATGAGAGTAGATGCACAAGTAGACAAACCAGACTCACATGCATGTGCTAGATTCTTTGAAATCGTTAGAGCACATACACTCTTTTCCCTTCTCACTGGTACTTGCATGCTTGGGGAAGGATTCTTTGAAGATAGTTTGGGCATGCTCATGTTCTTCAGCGACCTGGAGCCGGCCTTCTACTATCAAGTTCTCAATTTTATTTAGGAGGGAGAAACACCACCCCGTATCATTGCCTTTCAATTCTTTGAAAAACCCTCCCTTCAAAGTGACTCTCTCAGGAATCTTGGGGAGTTCAATCATACCCTAGGCAAGTAGGAGGTCTAGGACCTCCGATACAGGTTGCCCCAGCGGAGTATACTCCCGCCTTTCGAAGGGTTTTTGAAAACTCCTTTCTTTTTTATTTTCTAACTTTTCAAAATTTTTTGAAGCACTTGCTGGGCTTGGATCCACCCGGACATTGGTGATTTTGTGGGGTTTTGCCCCTTTGTCCACGGTGGGTAGCCCATAAGTGTTGGGCTTCTCCAAGTGAGTTTTCGAAATTGCATTTCCTTTCCATAAGTGATCATACACCCCTTTTTTCAAATTTGTTTCAAAAAGGGATGCTTTCTTTATTAACTTATGGAAAGTTGAGATTTCTTGAAGCGAGAGAAGGGTTTTCAACTCGTTTCTAAAATTATCTAGGATGAGCATGATTGCACATCCTTCAGATATTGGCTCTCGCACTTGACCTAGGAGAGACCTCCAACGAATGATGAACATATGTACGTCCTCGTTCACACCTTGTTTTGTATCCCTCAAGGTGTTTAAAGTCGGCGTGACTTCTACGTTATGCGAGAATCTCTACATAAAGCAGTTCGCTAACTCTTCAAAAGTTGCGAACTGGCTAAGATCGTAGGAAGCTAGCCATTTGGCAGTTGTGCCCTTGAGGGACAAAGGGAACCAATATACCCATTTCATCGAGTCCTTCTTTTTCTTATGGGCTCGACGAGAGAAAAGCTGCAAGTGAGACCTAGGGTCTCCCATGCCATCATACCAATGAAAGTTCGGTATCTCATCGTCACTATCTGTTTCATAGTCCACAGGCAAGAAATCAGACAGGGCGTAACTTCTTTTCTCTTTATTTTGCCCTCTCAGCAGCTGCTATAGGGCTTTACGGTCCTTGTGTGTGAAGGACTCGTGGTATTGGTTACCTTCCATTGCGGAAGTCTCTTTGTGTTTGCGAGGTTTTTCAAATTTTTTCTTGGCCTTCGGTTCGCCGTTTGACAAACATGAATCGCCTGCTTCAGCCGCTTGGCTAAGAGCAGCGATCTTGGCCTCGAAATCCCTTCTCAAGTCTTCAATCTCTTGTTTTTTCGAAAATTTCCTAGATTGAGAACTTGATGCGCATGAGCCGTGGCTAGATACCTCTTGGGAGCGTGGACTCGACATGCTTCAATATGCTTTTCAAAACAAATCCTAGATATGAAATGAAACAAACAAGGTTTAAAACACTTTCTTTGAAAAAATTTTCATCAGGTTTTCTACATAAACTGACTCTACACAAGGCCCAGGTCCCACCGGGCGTACCAAATCCTGTAGACACGGAAAATTCCCACTTCTGGTTCTTAGGCCTGAAGTGAACCTTTTCGTGTGTCTAAGTCGTATTTAACAAAAGGGCGTGCCAGCTAGCTTACTCAAGCTAGCGAAGTAAGTTTTAAAATCTGACTCTATCGGGGCGACTATAAGCAAGTGAGCTCTTTTCGCAGCAGACCTTCTTGCACCAATGCGCAAGGGTCAGTCTGTACGCTTGGCAAAGTCTTTTAAATCAAACCTCTTTAAAAAATACCCGAAGTGTTTGGGCTTTGTTTGTACGATTGCAAGTTTTATTTCACGTGGGATTTGCACGTGCCTATGTCTTTTTTTTTATGCTTTTTAAGGCCAACTAGGTGTGTGCACAAGTGACCTAAGTTAGGCGATTTTTGCACGGGAGTGTGGGGCTTGCTTTGATGCAATATGCGTCCTAACTCGTGGTATTGCGAATATGCAATGCAAACTCACACAACTCCAAAGGGAAAACCCGAATTGAAAGACAATGCTTAAGGGAAATGACTTAATGTAAATTGCAAAAGGGAAATATGGCTATATCTTAAGAGCGGAAAGGCTCAATTGTACAAGTGTGTGTCGTGTATATATGGAAAGACTACTCACACAACTGAACCTTAAAACCCAAATCTTAAAGACATAGCCGAAGGGAAATACTTAGAATATATATGGGCCCGAAGGTCGCCAACGTGTGCATGGGTGTTGTGTGTATATGTAAAGACAACTCACACGACTTGTAATGTAAACCCAAATAGAATTGTAGTATGGCCCTTACTAGGGTCTTGGGAGTAAGAGCGAAAGCTCAATGTGTGTGAGTGTGGAATTGAAAGACCACGCACACAACTTGAATTTAAAACACCCAAATGAAATTGCAATACGGCCCTTACTAGGGTCTTGGGAATAAGAGCGAAAGCTCAATGTGTGTGAGTGTGGAAATTGAAAGACCATTGTAGACGCGCGAAAATCCCCGCCTCTTTGCCTCTTTCGGGGGCTTGGAGTGGATCTTCTCGTGTGTCTAACGCCTATGTATACAAATAGGGCGTGCTAGCTAGCTTACTTAAGCTAGCGAAGATATCTTTTAACACTGACTTCTAAACGTGGCGACTGTGAGCAAGTAAGCTCTTGTCGTCGCAGACCTTCTTGCACCGATGCGCAAGGGTCAGTCTATACGCTTTTCAAAAAATCGAGTTTTGGGGAGAAAGTCTACGAAGCGATTCGAGGTGTCTATTTCGGGTCTTTAAGATGCGATTTGCATTTTTTTAGATCACGTGGATTTGCACGTGCCTAAGTCTTTTCTTTTATCCCTTTTCGGGCCACATAGTTTGTGTGTTATGAACACTCCACTACATGGGCGAATTCGAGCGGGGCTTGCTTTAATGCAAATATGCGTCCTACCTCGTGGTATGGCGTAGATGCAATGCAAACTCATGCTACTCCAAAGGGAAAACCCGAAATGTAAAGACAATACTGAAGGGAAATAACCGAAGGGAAATAACCGAAGGGAAATAACCGAAGGGAGATATGTATATAGCTTATGTATATGAGCCCTTACTCGGGTCTTGCAAATAAGAGCGAAGGCTCAATGTGGGTGCATGCTTGAATTGAAAGACTTACACACACGACATGAAATTAAACCCAAATATAAATTGCAGTATGGCCTTGACTAAGGTCTTGGGAGTAAGAGCGAAGGCTCAATGTGTGTGAGAGTGCTTGAATTGAAAGACTTACTCACACGACATGAAATGAAACCCAAATATAACTGCAATAAGGCCTTTACTAAGGTCTTGGGAGTAAGAGCGAAGGCTCAATGTGTGTGAGAGTGCTTGAATTGAAAGACTTACTCACACGACATGAAATGAAACCCAAATAGTATAGGTCGGCCCTTACTTGGGTCTTTCAAATAAGAGCGAAAGCTCAATGTGTGTGAGAGTGCTTGAATTGAAAGACTTACTCACACGACATGAAATGAAACCCAAATAGTATAGGTCGGCCCTTACTTGGGTCTTTCAAATAAGAGCGAAAGCTCAATGTGTGTGAGAGTGCTTGAATTGAAAGACTTACTCACACGACATGAAATGAAACCCAAATAGTATAGGTCGGCCCTTACTTGGGTCTTTCAAATAAGAGCGAAAGCTCAATGTGTGTGAGAGTGCTTGAATTGAAAGACAACGCACCCAACTTAAACAAAAACCCTTCGAAAATGAAAGTATCTGTACACTTATATATTAGGGGTTGATTAGGCCCGTGTGTGTTCAAAATCGTGCACGACTAAGAGAGTGCACGTGTGTGGTTGTGCCAAGCCACGTTATTACAAGCGGGGGGAGACTATGCTCCGTTATTACAACCCCGTATCAAATTGAATCTCAAGCAAGTATACAACTAAGGACTGAGTTTAGGCACTTACGAGTAGCTGGTCCGTAGAGGCCTTGCTTGAGCGTGGACTTGACCTTGGGCTGCAAACGGGAGCTCCGCGAAGGTAGGTGATCAAAGGTGCTCGCCGGCTGCAAGTGGGGCGCGGGATAGGCGCCTCAAAGGTGGCCGGTGGCAAGTAGATGTCGCCTCAAAGTAGGGGGTTTAAAGGGGCTGAATCAGTGGGTTCCTAGGGTCACTAGGGGAGTTGAGAGTTTAGAGAAGCTGGACCTAAAAGGTGAGCTGGTGGGAAGGCCGAATAGGACACCTAGGGGAAGGCCGAATGGGAAATGATGGCTAGGTAGTGGCCGGCCGTTTGGGTTATGCTAGGTTCGGCTAGGTTAAAGTGGTGGTGGCAAAGAGGCTGAGATGAAGATAGGATGGGTGGCTAAGAGTGGAGAGGTGGAAGAGAGGGGCTTTGATGGAGTTTGGGGTACTTACCAAATGGGGATAGGTGGCGGATGATGTGGGAAGCAGGCGGGCAGGTGGGCTGTTGGCTGGTTCGGTTGGGTGGAGGTGGTGGCGTCCGGCTGAGGGATGGTGGTGGTGGATGGAAGAGGAAAGGTGGCGGTGCAGGTGGAGCTGATGGAGCAGTTGGGGAGTGGAGCAGGCGGGCAGTGGAGCAAGCGGGCAGGTTGGAGAGTGGAGTCGGCTGGGCTGTGGTGAGGGCTCCCACGTAGGAGGGGGGTTTAAATAGGGGATGGGTAGGTCGGTTAGGGCTGGGCTGAGGGTAGTGGTTAGGTGGTTTAGGTAGGGTGGTATGTAGATAAGGTGGGCTGGAAAGGGTTGGGCCAGATATTTTAAAACTAGGGGTTTGGGTAAATCGTGGGCTAAGGGTGGTTTTAGGGGTTTAGGGCTAGGTTAGGTGGTTGGGTTTTAGGGTGAGGTTTAGTGAGCTAGGTTAGGTGATTAGGCTAGGTTTAGGCTAGGATTAGGGAAATTAATCTAGGTTTAGGGAAGGATTAGGGAAGTGGGTTAGGTGATTAGGTTGGGATTAGGCCGGGATTAGGGAAGTGGGTTAGGTGATTAGGTTCAGATTAGGGGTGGATTAGGGGTTTAGGCTAGGATTAGGCGTTTTGGGTTAGGTTTAGGTGAGGGAGCTCCCTTAGCATGGCCCATAGACCTTGATCACCCCCTGTTGGTGCAGCCCTAGGTTAGGTTTTAGCTAATTACAAGCTTAAACCCACTCAATTAGGCTAACCCACATGATTAACCCAAACTTGACACACAAGTCAAGCTTAATACAACACTCTTGATATTTTTCAACCCCACTCTCTCTCATGCCCAATATCCCACGTGAAACTCAAGTGGGCCCCACCTCCATTTATGAGAAGGTGATGTGGGCCATGGATATGGATATTGGATTGGATCTCTGGATCCAAATCCAAATCCAAGTCCACATATGGGTTTGGATTGGGATCTGGATATATATGGTCCAGATCCACTCCAAACTGAACTCTGACTCCTTCGAGCTGGGTTCGAAACGGACGATTCGTGCGGGGCCTGACAGCATCAGTACTCCGTCTGCGTTGGGTCTTCGCCAACATGGTCGTCCGCCTCCGTTTCTGCCTTCCGGAGATGAGTTCAAATGATATTTTGGTAAGAACAGGGTCTTGGATGTTCGAGATCCTGGGGTGTGAATCAGATACAAGAGTTGTTGTGCCGGGCTCGACAGGTGCTCCGGTTCCGGGCTCTTCTTGGCTCTCCTGGTCCTGTCTTGATCGGGCCAAGCCACTTCGGGGTTTCAAAACATGTTTTAAAAGGGTTTTTAAAAGCCATATCGTATGTTTTTGAAAGATATAGTTTAAAACCTATGTACAGGGTTGTCTGGAAGGCTCCTGGGTTTCCAGACTCAAAATAGCCCTTTGGGGCTGCTTTTACAAAACCAGATGAATTTGAGAAATTCGTGGGACTTCGAGGTGTTTACAGATGCCCCTCTTTGGCCTTGTCCAAATAGATTTGGATAAGGGCAAAGATGACAAACACCCCTTTTAATGTCTCCCTAGATCTAGCCACGAAGAATATGGGATCGTCCCATTTTTAGCAAAATCTCAATTTACAAACTCTGGTAGGAGGGGATATCACGCCAAAGGGTTTACTTATGGAATCTGGTCCTAATGGGATCATGTTTATGCAAGTACCATGCATGGAATGCAAATGACATGGGTGTGGTGCCAAGAGTGGCGACCTCCCAAAGACCAGATGTGGTCGAACTCTCGAGACTTACAAGGCCTATTGCTTAAGTGAGCAAATCCTATGCTGTTCGATGTTCGGTTTTCAAAACTTATTTACAAAAATTATTTACAAAAGGGACAACTGTCGTGAGCCTCGATCCTAAGGATCTCGAGCTCTTCGTGCTTGCCCTTGTTTGAGTCTTAACACTCGCTTATCTAGCGGAGGTTTTATAAGAAAACAAGCTTCATTTCAAATTCCTACGCCTTACTCGAAACGTCGAATTCTCAAACAAGATGAAATTCAAGTAAGTAAATCCTATTTTTACTTTAGGATTCCTCGAAATGAACCATGCTTTAGCTTGGGATAAGCCAGGGATGGGAAAGAGATACCACGATCCTTTCTGAAGCGTCCCGTGGTTTAAGGCATAGAAGGCGAAAAACTGCTCTTTTTGAGCTTTTTGGAAACTTTTTCCTTTTTTTCATAGAGGGTCTCCCTTTGGGAGTATTTTTTCTTTAATCCCTCTTTTTCACAAGAGATTCGATTTTTCTTTGGAAATCTGGTTTCTTTCCTTTGGAAAGATACTTCGAAGTGGGAAATTCCCTTTTGTTTTGGGCCTTTGTTTTCCTTTTGGAAATAGAAGAGAAGAGGGGCGGACTTATCCCAAGCCTACACTCGATCCATTCCAGATCAGCCTATTTAGAAATAGCACGTACTACTTGCAAGTATCTTGCTATGTTGAACTAGGCCTTTATTTGTAAGAAGAAGGATTTTGAAATGTAACCACGATTTTGAAAACTCCACTCTTTCACAAGTGCGAATTCTCTCACTTAGGGTCACACGAGTTTGCCTTTGCACCTTATTCACATGTCTCAGGGCAGCTATCCCTTAAAATTTTCGAAAACTGGAATTTAATCCAGATCCTACACATGATACTTCTTTAAGTATTGAATATTGATAGGATCTGTTAAATTCCTACCTTCTACATCGATCAACCAATACGAATTGTTCGTAGTGGTTGCTCGTACAACATAGGGTCCATCCTAGTTGGGGCGCCACTTGCCTAGGGGGTGTGGGCCACGATGGTGGATGGTTTTCAAGACCAGATCTCCCACTTCAAAGTGGCGAGGACTCATGTGTTTGCTATAATGTCGGGCTATCCTTTGCCGGTATGCACGAGCATGATCCATGGCAAGGAGTCGCCTCTCATCTAGCAAATCTAGTTCGGCCATCCTAGCATGCTGAAGCGTCTCTAGGGGGAGGTCGAGTGCTATAGATGTATGAAATGAATGTAGTTGGGTATGAATGGGAAGAATGGCGTTTGTGCCATAGACCAATTCGAATGGTGTGGCATTCGTGGGAGTCCGGATGGAAGTCCTATAAGCCCATAAGGCTTCATCCAGCTTCTCGTGCCACGTCCTACCCTTCTCTAAGGTTTTCTCAATGATACCAATGAGAGTCTTGTTTGTAGCTTCGGCTTGGCCGTTGCCTCGAGGGTAGTAGGGCGAGGAGAAGTGGTGAGTTATGCCATACGTGTTGCACAACTTAACCATCCGCTCATTCTTGAATGGGGTACCATTATCAGACACAAGGTCTCGTGGAACCCCAAATCGAGCCAAAATATTCCTCCGGACGAAAGCCACCACATGTTGCCCCATTACATTTGTTAGGGAAATGGCTTTCACCCACTTGGAGAAATACTCCGTGGCTGCTAGAATAAAACGATGCCCATTCGAGGCCTTTGGAAATATTGGGCCTACAATGTCAAACGCCCACATGGTAAATGGCCAGGGGCTGACCACGGAATGCAATGCAGATGAAGGGATATGAATGGCGTGCCCATGCACTTGACATGGATGACACTTCCTTACATGATCGTGACAATCCTTTTTCAGGGTGGACCAAAAATAGCCCCCTCTAAGTATTTTCATCGCCATCATGTTGGCATTAACATGACCTCCACATTCTCCATCGTGGAACTCGTGCATCACTATCCTAGCCTCCTCTAGGTCGATACACCTAAGCAGAATGCCGGTAAAACTCTTTTTGTATAAGACCCCACCCATAATGGTGTATCGGGTCGAAATCTTACGAATGAATGCCTTATCTTTGGACGTGGCATCCTCGGTGAATCCCCCATTTTCTAAAAATTGTTTTATGTCATAGAACCAGGGTTTTTCAATAGACTCTGGGTTGTTTTGGCAAATATCCAGGTCGTGTGTGGATGGATGGGGTGCATGCCATATTTCCAAAGATCTGGTCCCTGAAATGGGATCGACCTTCAGGGCTGAACCCAAGGAGGAGAGGGCATCGGCGATGCCATTGTCCTCTCTTCCTACGTGTGTGAGCTTACACGACTGGAAGGTTTGGACCAATCGAGTGGCCAACTCGTGATATGGAAGTAATTTCTCATTACGTACTTGCCAAATTTTTAAAACCTGGTTTATGACAAGGAGCGAATCTCCAAAGACCTCGATGCATGATGCCCCTAGAGTTTTCGAAATCCTTAAGCCTTGTATGAGTGCTTCATACTCAGCTACGTTGTTGGAACATTCGAAATCTAAGCGGACTGCTATGGGAATCTCGCCCTTTTCAGGGGAGATTAGGATGATCCCGGCACCAGCCCCTCGTTGGTTTCGTGCCCCGTCGAAGTGCATCTTCCACACTTGGTTTTTGAAAGAATTTGCCAAAATGTGGTTTTGAAAATGGTTTTGCAATATGCCTTCATCAGGCATTTCGACAAGAGTGGGATATGCGTCCTCTAAGGGGAATTCAGCCACGTAATCTGCTAGGGCTTGCCCCTTAATAGAGATCTGGTGATGGTATTTCAGATCATACTCCATTAGAAGGAGTTGCCATTTGCCCAATCTACCCGTGAGAATGGGTTTTTCGAACAAGTGCTTGATTGGATCAAGCTTGGACACTATCCAGATCTCATGATCTAGGAAATAGTGTCTGAATTTTTGGCAGGCCCAGACTAGGGTTAAGCACGTCTTCTCCATGGCTTGATAATTTCGTTCATAAGCCAAGAGAGTTTTCGAAATATAGTAGATGGCATACTCCTTATGGGTGTCATCCTCGTATTGAGCCAACAGGGCTCCTAAAGCGTTTGCATGCATGGAGATGTATAATAAAAGCGGTTTTTCTTGTTTTGGAGGAATCAAAACAGGGGGATTAACCAAGTATGCCTTCAGTCTCTCGAAGGACTTTTGGCATTCGTCATCCCATAAGAATTTCGTACCCTTCCTCAACAGTTTGTTGAAGGGTTCGCATCTAGTTACCAGATTCGATATGAATCGGCGCACAGATTGTAATCGACCCTGGAGGCTACGGACTTGGGTGAGATTGGAGGGTGGAGCCATGTCTATGATGGCTCGACACTTAAAGGGGTCGACTTCTATTCCCCTTTGGCTCACCATAAATCCTAGAAGCTTCCCTGATTCTACCCCGAACACACATTTTTGAGGGTTTAGCTTTACTTTGTAAAGCCTAAGCCTTTCGAAAATCTTTTGTAAACATTCGATATGGGTGCATCGGGTTTTGGATTTCGCCAAGAGATCATCTACATACACTTCTACAAGCTCATGAATTTGATCATGGAAGATCGTGTTCATGGCTCGTTGGTATGTTGCGCCGGCATTTTTCAAACCAAAGGGCATGACTGTATAGCAGTATGTGCCCCATGGGGTTGTGAAGGCGGTCTTACCCTGATCTCGTGGACTTAGTTTGATTTGATTATAGCCTGAATAGCCATCCATGAATGAAAACATTTCATGATTTGCAGTACTATCGACTATCAAATCTATGTTTGGTAAAGGATAATTATCCTTTGGAGTGGCTTTATTCAGGTTTCTGAAATCGATGCATATTCGAATTTTCCCATTGGTTTTTCGAACTACAACGATATTTGACAACCAATCAGAATACGCAATGGGTTTTATAAATCCGGCTTTTAGCAGATCTTCTAAACCCTCTTTGACTTGCGTGTGTACATTCGGGTGTATTTTCCTAAGCTTCTGCTTTATGGGTTTTACACCTGTATCTAAGGGAAGACGATGCTCGACTATGCTGGGATCTATGCCCGGCATGTCTTCATACGTCCATGCAAACACATCTAAATAGGTTCGTAGAAATGCAATGAATGCTAACTTTTCAGTTTCATGCAAGCATGCGCCTATTTTGATGGTTTTGGGATTGGAATCATCCCCTAGGTTCACCTCTACGAAATCTCCTCCTACTGATTGGGAAGGTCTTTCAAAATCGAGAATTCTATGAAATTCTGGGAGCTCAGAAGTGGGATCTTCCTCAAGGGGATCCACTTCTGGGTTTTGATTATTCTCGTGGGATATAGACCCGAGGGAACTTGACGCGTGGTTTTCAAAATAACCTGGTTTTGTACTTGGATTTTCAAGTGATTTCGAAATTTTTGGTCTGGCTATGCAGACGACGCTTCTTTCGAAATCCTTTTCTTTTGCCAAAGTCTTACCAGGAGTAACTATGTACAAAATCTTTTTGCTATTTTCCAAATTTTTGATTTTTTTGGGTTTTTGTAAAACAAGAACTTTGGGAACTATACAAAGCACTCTTTTTTCGAGTTTTTGTTTTTCCATTGTTTTTGGTTTTCTTGTTTTTTTGATTTTTTTTTTTATTTTAAGTTTTCAAATGTTTTTGGTATTTTTAGAAAAAGGGATCTTCCGTCATACCTACAAAGAGAAAACACTACGGGTTAGACTCGGAATAGGAGGTCTAAATCGTAGGTCTCTTCTAAGACAGGCTCCGGGGCACCCTTGACCTAGGTGGTCACAGGGGGTGGCTCCGGCGGTATTTGGGGAGTATAGCCGATCCCATATCGGCTTGGGTTGGCCCTAGGAAGGATGGGCTCTAGGAGACCCTGGTTTTGTGCCCCTAGACTTTTGTAGGGCGTGTAGCCCATGTTCAACAACATGTTCCACGATCTTTTGTTTTTTGAAAAGATGGGATATAAGTCGTGGTCCTGGAACATGCTATCGTCCATATTAGGCTCGTATGGCCTTTTGTCCAGGGGTTTTGGAAATAGGGAACGTTTGGGTTTTCCTAGGAGGATTAGAGTCGGGAGGGGGCCTGCTTTGGGCGGCCCCTTCACATATACAACCTTCCTAGGGTTGTTCAACACGAGCCGAGGTGGCTCAACCATAATTTGCCCCAGGTTAGCCTCATGGGCCTGGGAGCTTGATAAACAAGGGGAGTTTATGATCCCCTGAAGCTGTGGGTGATTCTCACCTAGGATCACTACGACCTGGTCCCTAAAAGGGATCTTGACACACTTGTGGAAGGTGGATGGCACAGCGCACAAGCTGTGTATCCAGGGCCTTCCCAGCAACAGGTTATAATGGGGGTGGATGTCCAAGACATGGAACACCCCCGTGTGCTCGATCCCTCCCGTTTCCATTGGGAGTTCGATGGATCCTAAAGGCCTAGACGCATTCCCATCGTATCCAGTGATAACGATGGGACTTGGGTTCACTGAAGTCAAAGTGACTCCGATTTTGTACGCCACGTGAAGTGGAAGGATGTTGAGCCCTCCTCCACCATCGACTAGGCACCTGTCCAGAGAGTGGTTGTTTAGAACCACCTCGATATGCAGGGCCTGGTTATGGGTTTCGTGGGGTCTATCTACATCATCTTCCGAAAAGGTGATGGGCGATTTTGCTCCTAATAAAGCCACTTGGGCAGACAAGGATTCCAGACTTATGTTCGAATCAACCTTGGCCCTTTCTAGAATTTTCTCTAATACAAGTCTATGCCTAGGCGAGGTTTTGATAAGCTCTAGGATAGACATGTGAATAGGAATCTTTGAAAGGTGGTTTTCGAAATCATAAGGATTTAGGATGATTTTGTCCTTATCTGCTTTTGGCAGACCACTAGGGATACATGCTTTTGAGGGGCCAGGCACACTGACCACCTTTTGAGCACCTTGAAGGTGCGGGGGTTGGTAGATCCTCCCGGATCTAGTGACTTCCCCCACGACCAGCCTAGGGTTCACGCTAAACTTGGCTCTAAGGATGAGCTGAGGAGAACCTTGGATTTTCAAAACTGGTTTTGCCGGGGTTTCCACTTTTGATGGTCCCCGAATGACGACTTGGGCAGGCCTCTTGTATAGTACAAGGATGGGCGCACAAGCAGGTCGACTAGGTTCTGGCTTTTGCGCTAGTTCCTTGGAAATGGTGAGGGTACATACCTCCTTTCCTTTCCCACTGCCACTAGCGTGTTTGGGAAAGGGTTCCTTGAAGATAGCTTGAGGTGGCTCAGGTTCCGCAGTGACCTGGAGCCGGCCTTCTCCTATCAAGTTCTCAATTTTATTTAAAAGAGAGAAGCAGCGTTTGGTATCATGGTCTTTGAGCCGATGATACTTGCAAAATCGGTTTAAATACCCCCCTTTGGACGTGACTCCTTCGGGGATTTCAGGGAGTTTGATCATGCCCTGGGCAAGTAAGAGGTCTAGGACCTCCGACACAGGTTGCCCCAGCGGAGTGTACTCCCGTTTTTCAATTGGTTTTGAAAAATTGCGTTCTCTCTTATTTTCTATTTTTTCAAAATTTTTGGAAGTGCCTGCCATGCCCGGATCCACCCGGACATTGGCGATTTTATGGGGCTTTGCCCCTTTGTCCGTCGTGGGCAGCCCATATGCGATGGGCTTTTCCAAACGGGTTTTTGGAACGGCACTTCCTTTCCATAAGTGGTCGTATGTCCCTTTTCGCAAGTTGGTTTCGAAAAGGGAGGCCTTTTTGATCAACTTATGGAAAGTTGAAATCTCATGGAGCGAGAGAAGGGTTTTTAACTCGCTTTTAAAATTATCCAGGATGAGCATTACTGCGCATCCTTCGGATATGGGCTCTCGCACTTGGCCCAAAAGAGACCTCCATCTTATAATGAAGGCATGCACGTCCTCGTTCATGCCTTGCTTTGTATCCCTTAAGGTATTCAGGGTTGGCGTGACTTCCACGTTGTGTGCAAATCTTTGCATGAAGCAGTTCGCTAACTCTTCAAAAGTAGCAAACTGGCTTAAGTCGTAGGAAGCCAGCCATTTGGCAGCTGTGCCTTTAAGGGATAGAGGGAACCAATACACCCATTTCATCGAGTCCTTTTTCTTCTTATGGGCTCGACGCGAGAAAAGCTGCAAGTGAGACCTAGGGTCTCCCATGCCATCATACCAATGGAAGTTCGGTATTTCATCGTCACTGTCTGTTTCGTAATCCATAGGAAGGAAATCAGACAGGGTGTAGCTTCTTTTCTCTTTATTCTGCCCTTTCAGCAACTGCTGTAGGGCTTTATGGTCCTTTTGTGTGAAGGACTCGTGGTATTGGTTGCCTTACATTACGGAGGCCTCTTTTTGCTTGCGAGGTTTTTTAGATTTCTTTTTAGGCCTTTGTTCACCGTTCGATGAACATGAATCGCCTACTTCAGCCTCTTGGCTGAGAGCATCGATTTTGGCCTCAAACTCCCTTCTCAAGTCCTCGATTTCATCTAGTTTTATTTTGTTTTTGAA
Source organism: Brasenia schreberi (assembly GCA_036023115.1). NCBI lineage: Eukaryota > Viridiplantae > Streptophyta > Magnoliopsida > Nymphaeales > Cabombaceae > Brasenia > Brasenia schreberi. The sequence continues at coordinate 6,521,163 of JAYKKT010000081.1, forward strand.
AATCCTCCTAGAGTGAGAACTTGATGCGCATGAGCCTTGGCTCGACACTTCACTTGGATTGGATTTTGACATGCTTTTCAAGCTTTTTCAAAATTTCCTAAGTACAAGCAAAGAAAACAAGTTAAAACGACACCTTTTTACAAAATTTTCGCAAGACTTCTACAAGTAAACTCGATTTCTGAAAAGGCTCACGTCCCACCGGGCGTGCCAATCTCTGTAGACGCGCGAAAATCCCCGCCTCTTTGCCTCTTTCGGGGGCTTAGAGTGGATCTTCTCGTGTGTCTAAGGCCTATGTATACAAATAGGGCGTGCCAGCTAGCTTACTTAAGCTAGCGAAGATATCTTTTAACACTGACTTCTAAATGTGGCGACTGTGAGCAAGTAAGCTCTTGTCGTCGCAGACCTTCTTGCACCGATGCGCAAGGGTCAGTCTATACGCTTTTCAAAAAATCGAGTTTTGGGGAGAAAGTCTACGAAGCGATTCGAGGTGTCTATTTCGGGTCTTTAAGATGCGATTTGCATTTTTTTAGATCACGTGGATTTGCACGTGCCTAAGTCTTTTCTTTTATCCCTTTTCGGGCTACCTAGTTTGTGTGTTATGAACACTCCACTACATGGGCGAATTCGAGCGGGGCTTGCTTTGATGCAAATATGCGTCCTACCTCGTGGTATGGCGTAGATGCAATGCAAACTCATGCTACTCCAAAGGGAAAACCCGAAATGTAAAGACAATACTGAAGGGAAATAACCGAAGGGAAATAACCGAAGGGAAATAACCGAAGGGAGATATGTATATAGCTTATGTATATGAGCCCTTACTCGGGTCTTGCAAATAAGAGCGAAGGCTCAATGTGGGTGTGTGCTTGAATTGAAAGACTTACACACACGACATGAAATTAAACCCAAATATAAATTGCAGTATGGCCTTGACTAAGGTCTTGGGAGTAAGAGCGAAGGCTCAATGTGTGTGAGAGTGCTTGAATTGAAAGACTTACTCACACGACATGAAATGAAACCCAAATATAACTGCAATAAGGCCTTTACTAAGGTCTTGGGAGTAAGAGCGAAGGCTCAATGTGTGTGAGAGTGCTTGAATTGAAAGACTTACTCACACGACATGAAATGAAACCCAAATAGTATAGGTCGGCCCTTACTTGGGTCTTTCAAATAAGAGCGAAAGCTCAATGTGTGTGAGAGTGCTTGAATTGAAAGACTTACTCACACGACATGAAATGAAACCCAAATAGTATAGGTCGGCCCTTACTTGGGTCTTTCAAATAAGAGCGAAAGCTCAATGTGTGTGAGAGTGCTTGAGTTGAAAGACTTACTCACACGACATGAAATGAAACCCAAATAGTATAGGTCGGCCCTTACTTGGGTCTTTCAAATAAGAGCGAAAGCTCAATGTGTGTGAGAGTGCTTGAATTGAAAGACAACGCACCCAACTTAAACAAAAACCCTTCGAAAATGAAAGTATCTGTACACTTATATATTAGGGGCTGATTAGGCCCGTGTGTGTTCAAAATCATGCACGACTAAGAGAGTGCACGTGTGTGGTTGTGCCAAGCCACGTTATTACAAGCGGGGGGAGACTATGCTCCGTTATTACAACCCCGTATCAAATTGAATCTCAAGCAAGTATACAACTAAGGACCGAGTTTAGGCACTTACGAGTAGCTGGTTCGTAGAGGCCTTGCTTGAGCGTGGACTTGACCTTGGGCTACAAACGGGAGCTCCGCGAAGGTAGGTGATCAAAGGTGCTGGCCGGCTGCAAGCGGGGCGCGGGATAGGCGCCTCAAAGGTGGCCGGTGGCAAGTAGATGTCGCCTCAAAGTAGGGGGTTTAAAGGGGCTGAATCAGTGGGTTCCTAAGGTCACTAGGGGAGTTGAGAGTTTAGGGAAGCTGGACCTAAAAGGTGAGCTGGTGGGAAGGCCGAATAGGACACCTAGGGGAAGGCCGAATGGGAAATGATGGCTAGGTAGTGGCCGGCCGTTTGGGTTATGCTAGGTTCGGCTAGGTTAAAGTGGTGGTGGCAAAGAGGCTGAGATGAAGATAGGATGGGTGGCTAAGAGTGGAGAGGTGGAAGAGAGGGGCTTTGATGGAGTTTGGGGTACTTACCAAATGGGGATAGGTGGCGGATGATGTGGGAAGCAGGCGGGCAGGCGGGCAGGTGGGCTGTTGGCTGGTTCGGTTGGGTGGAGGTGGTGGCGTCCGGTTGAGGGATGGTGGTGATGGAGGGAAGAGGGAAGGTGGCGGTGCAGGTGATGGCTGGTGGAGCAGGTGGTGGCTGGTGGGGAGTGGTCCCGGCTGGGTGAGAGATGGGAGAAGGAGAGGGCCCGGCTGGGTGGAACACCCGCCCCCAAGGAGGGGGGTTTAAATAGGGGATGGGTAGGTCGGTTAGGGCTGGGCTGAGGGTAGTGGTTAGGTGGTTTAGGTAGGGTGGTATGTAGATAAGGTGGGCTGGAAAGGGTTGGGCCAGATATTTTAAAACTAGGGGTTTGGGTAAATCGTGGGCTAAGGGTGGTTTTAGGGGTTTAGGGCTAGGTTAGGTGGTTGGGTTTTAGGGTGAGGTTTAGTGAGCTAGGTTAGGTGATTAGGCTAGGTTTAGGCTAGGATTAGGGAAATTAATCTAGGTTTAGGGAAGGATTAGGGAAGTGGGTTAGGTGATTAGGTTGGGATTAGGCCAGGATTAGGGAAGTGGGTTAGGTGATTAGGTTCAGATTAGGGGTGGATTAGGGGTTTAGGCTAGGATTAGGCGTTTTGGGTTAGGTTTAGGTGAGGGAGCTCCCTTAGCATGGCCCATAGACCTTGATCACCCCATGTTGGTGCAGCCCTAGGTTAGGTTTTAGCTAATTACAAGCTTAAACCCACTCAATTAGGCTAACCCACATGATTAACCCAAACTTGACACACAAGTCAAGCTTAATACAACACTCTTGATATTTTTCAACCCCACTCTCTCTCATGCCCAATATCCCACGTGAAACTCAAGTGGGCCCCACCTCCATTTATGAGAAGGTGATGTGGGCCATGGATATGGATATTGGATTGGATCTCTGGATCCAAATCCAAATCCAAGTCCACATATGGGTTTGGATTGGGATCTGGATATATATGGTCCAGATCCACTCCAAACTGAACTCTGACTCCTTCGAGCTGGGTTCGAAACGGACGATTCGTGCGGGGCCTGACAGCATCAGTACTCCGTCTGCGTTGGGTCTTCGCCAACATGGTCGTCCGCCTCCGTTTCTGCCTTCCAGAGATGACTTCAAATGATATTTTGGTAAGAACAGGGTCTTGGACATTCGAGATCCTGGGGTGTGAATCAGATACAAGAGTTGCTGTGCCGGGCTCGACAGGTGCTCCGGTTCCGGGCTCTTCTTGGCTCTCCTGGTCCTGTCTTCATCGGGCCAAGCCACTTCGGGGTTTCAAAACATGTTTTAAAAGGGTTTTTAAAAGCCATATCGTATGTTTTTGAAAGATATAGTTTAAAACCTATGTACAGGGTTGTCTGGAAGGCTTCTGGGTTTCCAGACTCAAAATAGCCCTTTGGGGCTGCTTTTACAAAACCAGATGAATTTGAGAAATTCGTGGGATTTCGGGGTGTTTACAACCACGCACACAACTTGAATTTGAAACACCCAAATGAAATTGCAATACGGCACCTACTAGGGTCTTGGGAGTAAGAGCAAAAGCTCAATGTGTGTGAATGTGGAAATTGAAAGACCATGCACACAACTTGAATTTGAAACACCCAAATGAAATTGCAATATGGCCCTTACTAGGGTCTTGGGAGTAAGAGCGAAAGCTCAATGTGTGTGTGTAGAATTAAAAGACAACACCCACGACTTAAGTTAAAACCCATGCAGCTGAATATATATAAGTATAATTATATCTTAAGGGTAGGTTAGGCCTGTGTGTGTGCCAAAATGGTGTGCAGCTAAGAGCGGAATGGCTCAAGTGCACGTGTGTGTTGGTGTGCCAAACCACATTATTACAATCGGGGGGAGACAACGCTCCATTATTATAACCCCGTATCAAATTTAATTGAATATAAGCAAGTTCATATAAAGGACCGAGTTAGGTACTTACGTGTAGCTGGTCCTTGTTCAACTTGCTTGGCTTTGGCCTAGTGAGTCGCCTTGGACAGCCGAAGGGGAGCTCCTTGGATGTAGATTGGCGGCAGGTAAGGCGCTAGTCGGGTGGAGACTTGATGACGGCCGGGTGATGGGTGCGGCAGGTAGGGATGTTGGTTGGGTGGTGGCAGGTTAAGGATGTTGGCTAGGTGGTGGATGACTAAGGGAGAAGGTTCAGCTAGGGGCTAGGGTGGTTAGTATTGAGGGAAGGTAGTGAGGTAGGGTGCAGTTGGGTCGGGTGTAAGGGAGAAGGTTGGGCTGTGGTGGCGGGTGATGGAGTGTGCAGCTGGGTAAGAAAGGGGTGAAAGGCTAGATGGGGCTGAGGTGGGGTACTAACCATGGGTGGTAGGGGTGCTAATGGATGAAGGTGGTGGCCGGAGGTGGCAGCCGAAGGTGGAAGGTGCTGGAAGTTGGTTGAAGCGAAGAGGTGGCAGACGGGTGATGAAGTGGCGGTGGAAGTGGGGAAGATGGTAGCCAGTTGGTAAAGTGGCAGTGGAAGTGGCGCAGCTTGGAGATAGTGAGAGGGGAATGGGTGGAAGAGAGAGAGAGAGAGAGAGAGAGAGAGAGAGAGAGAGAGAGAAAAACCCGCAAGAGAGGGGTTTTTATAGGCCCAAGAGGGCTGGGTCGGTTGGGGTGGTTTTGGGTAGATATTTGTAATAAGGTAGGCTTGTGGGGTGGTTTGGGGTAGGTCGGTTAGGGTGGGCTGGTTAGTGGTTTAGGGTAGGTCGGTTAGGGGGGCTGGGACTTAGTGGTTAGGGGTTTAATTAGGTGTATTAAGGTGAGTTTAGGTTTAGTTAGTTAGGGTCTAGGCGGTCTAGTTAGGTAAGGTGAGCTAGGTGAGGTTGACTAGGTGAGGTTGGGGCGGTTTTGGGTGAGAGTGGCTAGGTTTGGGTCAGGTTTAGGGGAGAGTGGCTAGGTGAGGTGGGCTAGCTTAGGGTTAGGTTTTAGGAACCTCCCCTTGTCGTCGGTCCATGGATCCAGTTGCAGCCATATCCAAGTTGGTGTAGCCCCAGGTTAGGTGTAGGTGCATATAAGCTCAAACCCACACTCTAGGCTAAACCCACAAGGTTAACCCACCCTTGACCAAAAGTCAAGCCTACCAACTTTCTCACTCATACTTTATAACCCCTTTTCTCTCTCTACGCAAGCTTTTCACATGAAATATCTGTGGGCCCCACCTCCATTTATGAGAAGGTGATGTGGGCCATGGATGTGGATATTAGATTTAGATCTTTGGATCCAAATCCAAATCCAAATCTAAATCCAAATGCATGTTGGGCTTGGATATGGATATATATGGTCCAGATCTGACCCAAATCTGAATTTCTGACTCCTTCATGGTGTTTCGAAACGGACGGTTTGTGCGGGGCCTGATTGCATCAATACTCCGTCTTGCGTTGGGTCTTCGCCAACATTATCGTCCGCTCTTCTTCTCACCTTCCGGAGTTCATTTTGAACAAATTGTTGATATCAGGGGCTTGGATGTTCGAGAATCTGGGGATGATTCTGATACGAGAGTTGATGTGCCGGGCTTGAAATATGCTCCGGGTCCGGGCTTTCTTTTGCTTCTTCGGTCCTGCTTTAATCAGGCCAAGCTGTTTTTTGGTGTTTCAAAACACCTTTTTAAGGTTTTAAAACTATGTGTATATATTTTTAAAACATATATACAAGTTTGGAATATGTACGGGGTTGTGTGGAAGGCTCCTGGGTTTCCAGACTCAAAATAGCCCTTTGGGGCTGCTTTTGCAAAACCAGGTATATTTGAGAAAATCGTGGGATTTTGGGGTGTTTATAGTAGAGTGGCTGCAACTTCATTTCATGTGAGTTTAATTCGGATGTAGAGTGACTGCAACTTCATTTCGTGTGAGAGTTTAATTCAAGATGTAGAGTGGCTACAACTTCATTTCGTGTGAGTTTAATTTGGGATGTAGAGTGACTGCAACTTCATTTCGTGTGAGTTTAATGCGAGATGTAGAGTGGCTGCAACTTTATTTCGTGAGAGTTTAATTCGGGATGTAGAGTGGTTGCAACTTTATTTTGTATGAGTTTAATTCGGATATAGAGTGGCTGAAACTTCATTTCGCGTGAGTTTTAATTCGTGATGTAGAGTGGGTGCCATTTAAATTCATGTGAGTTTGCATCATTACATTAACAAAAGCAGAAACAGGATTTCAACATCTCTGCATATGTTCCTTTCTGTAATTTTAATTTCTTGATGCTTTCTCCGATTAGACTAAAGCTTGACACACATATTCCACACACATTAAGCCACTCTAAATAAAATTTGAAAGATTTTTAGGGCCATCGAACCCCATGATAAAACTGGGAAAAGACTAAAGCACTTTCTGAATACTTGTTGCACAATCGGATTTCCTAAAATATAGGTTGGGTAAAAGTCTCATATCTCTATCCATAGGAATCTAATTTATGTGATTTTTGGTGCATTAGAAGGATGACATCTATATCTTTCCAACAACACCAAAATCATTAAATTCAGAATTCAGATCAAAGAGATACAGGTTCATCTTTGGACCTCCATATTTCTAGGACAGAGTAATTCCGGTTTAGTGAGTTAGGTTTGTTCAAACATTTAATTTTGATTCAATATATCTTCAAATTGAGATCTGTAAAAGACATAGGGTTTTCCAACTACCAGCTTCGTCTGGTAAAATTTTGAGAATTTTTAGATACCTGTAGTACATCTAGATCGACTTTAGAAACATACCTTGAAAACAAAAAACTCTGTTTTCAGTATGTGTTCATTTCAAAACATTGAATCAAAAGTGCACAAACCAAATTCTTTCAAAGCACTGTTTGTTCATGTGATTTGAAGTAAAACCTGTTTCAAATTGAAGTTTTCTAAGCGCTTAAACCGACCTTTGAGCATCAGTTTAAGAAGGTTTAAGCGAAAAGAGTCTGTTTGCCTACAATCGCCAAAAGTCAGAAAATTGTTTGTCTTTACTAGTTTGTGTAAACTAGCTGGCACGCTCGCACAAGCGTAGATACGAAAAAGTTCACTTCGAGTTCTCTATAGCTTAGGAGTGAAAAATTTCATGTCTACAGAGCTACCAAACATGATATCTAGAATATGAAAGGAATCTCACCTGCTTGGGCTCTTTGACTACCAAATTACAGATAGCGAATTTGATCCTGGGGGAGGGGGGATGTATACATGTGTGATGCATCAATTGACTGAAGTTGAGCTACTAAATGGTTGGCATCTTTGTTTGGATATTTCATGTGCTGTGACTGAAGGAAGTTGAGTTACTTCATCTAGGCCGGTCTTTAGGTCAAGGACCACATGATTCTCTCACATCTAGGGATGGCAATTTCTACCTGCCTCAACCATAATATATATATATTAGTCAGAATAGATTATACATTTCATAAAATAACTTTTTTTTAAATTATTTTTTATTGGTTGAAGTGGGCTGGGCGGGTTGTACTTGAGTGGGTGCAAGGATTAAGATACAACAGAGAGTCTAATAAGAGCTCTCTAGTGTGGAGCAGGTAAAGGTAGAGTAAAAACCTGCCCCATGGCCATCCCTACTCACATTTAAGCATGAAAACATGCAATTTTTTGGTTTCATCATCTACTAACACATTCTACTTCTCTCCTTTTACTTTTGTAAATTATGAGGTGATAAATGCAATAAGTTACCATCTCTCCCACTCTTCAAAAAAGGTAAGAGGTTCTTATAACTAGTATGACCAGTGAATTGTACATTTCTTTTGCACACCAAAAGTCATTTGTAAAACAAATTATGGTGTTTCAATTATATCACAAACATTCTTTTCAAAACCAATTTCTTTTTCGCTCTTGGCTTTTCCACAATATCCTTTCAAAAATAGGAGGGAGGGGAGGAAAATGCAACTAATTTCTACTTTCAAACCCTAGAATTAGGGTTGAAGATTGATGCCACTATCTGATTCATGAATCTCCTCTCCTTACCTCAAACCTTTTACCGATTCCTTTTGTTTTGTATCTTTTACTCAATTCATCCCTAACAAGACACACAAGCATAAAAGAACACCAAATCCATTGACCTCTATAGACAAAAAGTAGATTGGGAACTGATCTAAGTCAAACTAAATCAAACTCAAACTCATGGATGATTGATAAATGATGACCATTCAACAAACTAAACCAAAAGCAAGACTTCTTCCATACTAGTAAAGGAAATATAGGTACAATGAGAAAGACTAACCAATATTTCACACTTAATAATAATAATAATAAGAAGAACAATAATAACAATAAGAAGATTAATATAATCACAAGTGTGCACTCATAACATTAGCTTATTTGGAGGGCTCTCAATGCATGTGATGATGCTTGTGAGTTCCACTTATGGAGCCTGCATGTTCAACTTCATCCTCCCATTGTGAAAAAGCAAAACATGGCCAAGAAAAGATGACTAGAGTTCCTTTTCTCTATAACTCAAAATAGAACATTTTTAAGGGGTCATGAGAACCTATAAAACTCAAAGGGGATTACTAAAGGCATACCTTAAATTACTAAGCACAGATCTCCCTCTTCATTTTTGCTCCAGACACAAACACCTCTCTTTTCGTCATGCTCTCCATGCTAACCTCATGCACACACACCTCTCGTGCATGTCGTTCCTCTCTCCCTGCCCCACCTCCTCCTCCTCTTTCTTCCCTATCACCAAAGTTGCTACCACCATCATGTTGCTAGAGGCTACCACCTGTTGTTCCCTCCCTCCATGTCATTTCATGCTGGAGAGAGCCATTAACATAGGTTAGCAAACTCCTACTATGAAAACCAAAGAGACATGCTTGAGGGCACGTCTCTTAAAGGCAAGGTTGACCCAAGGAACATCTCTTTTTCTAATAAAACATGGTCAAAGTCTGGGTTGCAATTCTACAAAGGAGATGCTCCCATGCATCTCTTCTACAAAAGAGATTTCTTCGGAGGCATGTTTCTTCCTAGGAGTCTCTTTTTTGGAACTAGGTCTCATGTTATTGTCTTCTCATTTTATTCCAAAATAACACACAAAGCATGATTGAAAGGTTAAAATATTACTGTATTGTAGAAGTGGCACAATAATATCGGTAAACACCATTTTTTTATTTTAATAATTTTTTTTCATCTTTTAGAAGTATTGCTTTTTTGATAGTTTTGGGTCTTTTAAGGGTTTTCCAATAAAGACACCTTAAATGAACTCATTTTTGTATCAAAATTTTATAGCAACCTCAAAATGATGGTATATTGCATTCCTCTCGAAAAGAATCCAATTTGGACAAAAGTTCACAAAAATAACTATTTTGCCCTCAAGATCAAATTGGGAGGATTCTACCAATTGTAGGGTAACCTACTTTCGCTCCATGAGTCATTCTGAGACTGATACTCAAGGGTTAAAGTGGTTTGATTCCTTACACTCATTAAAGTGATTAAAGTGGTTCGATACCGTACACCCGTTTAAGTGGTTAAAGTAGTTTGATATCCTACACTCATTTAAGTGGTTAAATGGTCAAGGTGGTTAAAGACTGACTCACGGAGCAAAAGTAGGTCACCCTTGCAAACAAAAACTAGGAATGAAACCCAATATTTTCTAAAAAAATGATATTTAAAGATTTCACTAAATTTGATGTTTTCAAATATAAAAATGTTTCTTTTTATAAAATGTTTGAAATCATACTTGCCATACATGAAACTCGGATCGGAAGGAGGCAAATTCCCCGAAAAGAGGAGATTGTTGGGCAAGGTAATCTGTCATTTTTAGTTTTAGGTATTAGAAAGGAAGGTCGGTGTTCAGGAAGGAAAGTCGACATCATCCACGAAAAAGGAAAGTGATGCTCGATTTGGAAAGTTGTGATGTCTAATTTGGCATGCTGTGATATTCGATTTGGCAAGCCATCAAGAGAAAACTTACCAATTTCGGCATAAATGAATTATATGACTTGTCATAGGTGGCCTTGGTATGCAATTTGGCAGCCTTGGTATGCAGTTTGGTAAGTTACAAAGCCTTACCAATTTCAACATGAAAGAATCAAGGCAACCTTGGTACAATTTGGCAACCTTGATACATAATTTGGTCACTTACCGATTCTAGCCAACAAGCTTGAGTCGACTTCAGCATGAACAACAACCTCAATGGATTAACTTACCATTCCACATTGCCATAGGAGAGCAGCTTACCATGTTAAAGCTCAGTTGAGCCCAGCAAAGTGGGTGCAACCACTTTGACTTGATATGGTAGGTCAGCCAACAAGGTGAACCAGCCGAATTCCAACCTTCCCAAGCTTAGCCACATACCATAGCAGGTGTTGGACAACTTTAGCAAGTAAAGATAGCTATTGGAGCTTGGTTTGGAAAGTGTCACGTTGGAATTGTCAAATTCGAGGATGATCAAAAGGCAACACCTTTCTTCAACGTGGAGGGAAGAACGTCAGCCACTTACCTTTCCTGGCCAGCCGATTTTTGTAAGTCCTCCAGACAACAGCTTGACCGAATCCATCAAAAGCACCTTACCTTTTGTAGACGTGAATTTTTGTTTCAAAACATATGTAGAGATTTGAAAAGAGATTCCCGAACTACGTCATGTGTGTGAGCATGCCTGTTATTTTGCTCAAACTAGCAAAGATTGATTTCTGATTTCTGTGTAGCGATTGTGGACAAGTGAACTTTTATCGACGTATGTCTTCTTGAACCAATGTCAGCTTACACGCTTTTAAAATTATTCGAGATCTGGTAAGTTTTTAAAAACAAGATTCCAACTTCAAAAGCTTGATAAAATCATGATTTTGAAAACAGAAACTGGTTCTGTTTTCAGAGGCTTGTTTCTGATTTTTTTGAAATATTTATGAGTTTCCAAAAATTCACGGAGGACAGGCTTTCATGCAGAGATTCAGAAAATATTTTTATTTTTATTTTACATACTATATATTCATGTAATTAAATTTGGAAACATACCTCACTCAGACATTTAGGACAGACTTGTGCCAGAAAATCAGAGGTTTAAGAAAACTATTGTAGTTTTGTGCTCTGACCTCCGATTTCTATGAAATTGGTCTTGTTGGAAAGTTATGGATTTCAGCTTTCCAATGAGACTATTTACAATAAATTTGGTTCATGTGTACAAAGATATTCAGGAATAACCCAACCTATGTCACAGAAACTTCTGGTTTCCCAGAATCTTTCTTGATTTTTACAAAACATTTGCCGATTTTATTAATGATGTTTAACAAGCCCAAAATTCTTAAAATTTTTATCAGAAGTGCATATTTATGTCTAAATTGGACGTGCAAAATTTTGATATATTTGGATTAAGGAATAATCAAAGAAAAATCTTTTACCGAACATGTATAGAGTGCAGAAAAACAGATTTTATATTTTCATAATTGTGCTTGCGTTTTAATCCGAATTAAAATTGAATCTACAGCCATAAAATAACAAACTAAATCCTAATTATCATGTGAATATATGGATATTAAGAGGTGCATGATCTTAAGTTGTGTTATGGAGTTGAAAGAATCAATATCAAAGTATATAACGAAGACCGCATGAAAGAAAGATGGGGCAGCCTGTGAATTTGAATCAATACATCTTCATGGAGACTTAAGCTCCTTAATTACAAACCCATAATATTTACTGAAAAAGGATATGATTGAAACAAGAAAAAACCTATGATAGAAGGTGGAGGACGGTCTGCAACTGGTGGTTGGTGGCACCTTCTTCTTCCTCTCTTCCTCCTTCTCTTTCTCTCTCTCTTTCTCTCCCTCTCTTTCTTTCTCTCTTTCTCTCCCTCTTGCTGAATGGTTTTCTGAACTCGGATTGATGAGATGAGATACTTTGCAGGCCCCCTCAAGGACCATTTTATAGGCAATACATTGCCTTTTTGCTGCAGCTTTTGTAAGGCAAGTTGCCTTGTTGAAAAATCTGCAGGAATTAGGTAGGAGAATGCTGCATATGAACCTTCCAAACCGGGCCAAGGCATGCTGCACTCACTTACCAAAATCACCCAACATGTAATATGGCAAGTTGCCAAGCTTGGTTAAAGTCGGCCAGGACTTGGAAGGCTTGCTGAATTTGGCCGGGGCTGGGGTGACGCTGTCCATTTAGAGAACTCTGAGCTTGGGAAGGTTGTTGAGTTCAACCAAGGCTGACCCTCCATCATTGCTGGCCTTTCTTCCAATTCTGCTGAAATCGGCTAAGGTTGTATTTCCTTTGTTGCTGCCCACTTGCTGCTGTCATCGCTGAAAGAGCTAATGTCTAACGAAGATAAGTCAGAATCAGATTCGGTATCTGAATTATCCGAGTCAGATTCGCTTTCATCTGAACTATCAGAATCAGATGAGTAATATCTGAATTATCCGAGCAAGAAAGAACCTTCTACGCTTTCCTTTTCCCTCATAATTGTCATCTTTAGAAGAGGAATCTTTTGCAACCTTTGACTTTTTAGATTTCTTCTTATCCTTCTCTGCTGCAACAACACTCTGGTCCTTATTTCCTTGGTATTCACCACAGTTGATGATTTTCACCGGTGCAGTTGGTCTCCCTTGTTCTGTGGCAACATGTTCAATTTTCTTCAAGACATCCATGCCTTGCACAAGCTTTCCGAACACAACATGCTTCCCATCCAGGTGATGCGCAGCCTCGAAGGTGACAAAAAATTGAGATCCATTTGTGTTCGGACCAGTGTTGGACATGGACAAGAATCCAGGTCCATCATGGTAGAGCTTGAAGTTCTCATCAGGAAACTTTCCACCATAAATACTTTCTCCACCAGTTCCATCACGCTTCGAGAAATCGCCACCCTGAGCCATAAATCCATTAATAATGCGATGAAAAATTGATCCTTTATAGTGCAAGGCCTTTCCAGTGGAAGCCCCAACGCCCCTTTCACCAGTACAAAGTGCTCGGAAGTTTTCTACTGTCTTCGGAACAATTTCCGCAAAGAGCTCGAATACCATTCTCTGCAGGTTCCCCACCAATTGATACATCAAGAAATACAAGAGGGTTCTTTTTCTTGGCCATGTCTATCGTTCTGCTTGATGCACGTGACTCAAAAGTCAAAACTGTACTAGTTTCAGATGTCGATATGACGGCGGACGTAGATCGAGCTAGAAATGCTCCTGCTCTTCTTTGGACTTGGTGTCAGACTCCTTGATTTGCTTGAGTTGTCATCAGAATTAGAGTGCCTGTTAACAACTTTGTCAGACTTAACCTCTGCTGTGTCACTCGCAGCATTACCATTCTCTCTCGAAAATTTTCCCTCCTCTTGTAAAACAGTGTCTTGTTTAACCTTTAATTCATCTTTCTTATCATGGTTAATCTCTGTCTCTCTGTCAGGCACAGGAGATGAGCTTCCCTTCCATGAACATGAGGACAATCTGCTGCCTGTACTAAAATGAATTTTAATGAATTTTCCAAATCGGCTAGAGTTGTCATTTTTTTGATGTTTTAGCATTTCCAAAGGTTTCCGAAATGGCACTACGAATGGTACGTATCTTTGCTTAATCTTGCAGGGAATGGCCAGCCAAATGAATATGGTAAATTGTCATTGCTTGTGGTTGAAGCCACACGTGTCTGCTTCCTTCCATATTGAAATGAATCGATCTTGGTAACCCACGATAAAATCGCTGAGCCTTTAGTAACTTGGTGATCGGGCTAGGTATGGAAAGTCACCTTGTTCCTTCTATATTGAAGTTGGCACGACTTGGTGACTTACCAAATTGAGCATCACAACTTACCAAACCATGCATCGCTTTCCTTTCTTTTGGATGATAACGACTTTCCCTTCTTGAACATCGGCCTTCCTTCTGAATGCTGGCTTTTCTTCCTTAAACGTCGACTTTATTTTTTGGACATCGGCTTTCCGTCTTTTACGCCAACCTTCCTTTTTTGACACCAACCTTCTTTTCTGGACACCGAGTTTCCTTCTTGAACATTGACTTTCCTTTCTAATACATGAAACTAAAAATGATAGGTTACTTTGTCCAACAATGCCGAAATTGGTAGGTGCTCGATTGTTGCCTTTTTTGTTCATGCCATATCCTCCTTCCTAGGAGTTTGCCTCCTTACGGTCCGAGTTTTATATATGGCAGGTTTCAAACACTTTATATAAAAAGAATATTTTTATATTTGAAATCATCAAATTTAATGAAAGCTTCAAATATTATTTTGGAAAAGCACTGGGTTTCATTCCCAGTTTTTGTTTGCAAGGGCGGCCTACTTTTGCTCTGTTAGTGAGTCTATAACCACCTTGACCATTTAACCCTTTTCATGGGTATAGGGTATCGAACCACTTTAACCACTTCATCGGGTGTAGGCTATTGAATCACTTTAACCCTAGGTATCAAGTCTTGGAATGAGACCCTTCTCAACCGAGCGAATTTCTAAGGTCTGGTTTGAATTTAACTTGTTTATGAATTTCAAGGGTTTTGGAATTTTATAAATATATAAATTTATAAACATTTTTGGGTTTGATTCTTAATATTCTCATTTTCACTTGTTTATATAAAAAGAATTGATTGAAATCATCCTTTCTTTAAAGGCAATCATTTAAAAAGGCAAAATCCTGCAATTTGGTCCTGAGGGCAAAATAGTTATTTTTATAAAATTTTGTTCAAATTCGATTTTTTTAAAGGGATGCAATATATCATCATTCTAAGGTTGCTAGAAAATTTTGATACAAAATGAGTTCATTTAGTGTATTTTTTTATTTGAAAATCTAAAGCTACCAAAAATAGCCAATTTTCTGAAAGATGAAAAATGTTTATAAAACAAATTTGGATGTTTACACCTTTCCAAGCAGTCATCCGAATTGAGTTTAGTAAGTAGCCAACATCTTACCAAGGTTGCAGCCTACCTCAACAAGGAAAGTCTTTTCCAACTCCAACCGAATTCTACAACCATGGCCGAACCTAGCTATTGTCCCAACTTAAGCCAATGTTAGCCCCTTATCTTTCAAGCAGCATGGATCAAATTTAACAAGAAACCAACATGGACCAAATTCAACAAGAAACCAACATGGACTGAATTCAGCAATGACAACAGTTTTGGCCCGAAATGGTAGGCCATATGGAGCATCTACTTACCTTTCATATGCCAACAGATTTTGGCAAGTGAGTGCAACAAATGTGGCTCGATTTAGTAGGCCATATGCTGCAATCTTTGATCCAAATCCAACAATTTTCAATAAGGCAACTTGCCTTACAAAAAGCTAAAGCAAAAAGGCAACGTATTGCCTATAAAATGGCCCTTGAGAGGGGCTGCAAAGGATCATCCAATCATTTGGAAATCATCAAGCATCTCATCTCATCTCATCCCATCCAGCAATCAATCCATCGAGTTCCATCCCCTTCCCATGATTCAAGAGAGGGAGAGAAAGAGAGTGAGAGAGAGAGAGAGAGGAAGAGACAAAGAAGAAGGTGTGCCACTGTAAACATGAAAATTTTCACTCCCAAGCTAGAAAACTCGAAGTGAACCTTTTCGTGCCTACGCTTGCGTGAGCGTGCCAGCTAGCTTACTCAAACTAGCGAAGGTTTTTGAAATGATTTTCTGACTTTTGGTGATTGTAGGCAAGCAGACTCTTTTCGCTTTAAACCTTCTTCAACGATGCTCAAGGGTCGGTTTAAGTGCTTAGAAACTTCGATTTTCAAACAAGTTTTTACTTCAATTTAACTGAACGATCAATGTTTTTTGAAAGAATTCGATTCGTGCACTTTTGCCAATTTTATTACGGGGTTGGGCGGCCCTAAGATTTTTGCAAGTTTTATTTTAGGCCTGATGTGTGTGTGGAATGTGTGGCCTAGTTTCAACGTGATTTGAGTGAGTGTTCGAGCGATTTTGCCGCAACGAGCGGATGCAGAGATGCTATAAATCTTGTTTTGGGTTTTTGACAATGATGATGCGAACTCACCCAAATTGAAATTGCACCCACTCTATATCCGAAGTAAAACTCACGCGAATCTGAAAGTACAACCACTCTACTTTCACGAAAGTAAAACTCACACGAATTGAAAGCCACTCTATGTTTACGAAAGTAAAACTCACGCGAATTGAAAGTGCAGCCACTCTACGTTTACGAAAGTAAAACTCACGCGAATTGAAAGTGCAACCACTCTACTTTCACGAAAGTAAAACTCACGCGAATTGAAAGTACAACCACTCTACTTTCATGAAAGTAAAACTCAGGCGAATTGAAAGTGCATTTACTCTACGTTCGCGAAAGTAAAACTCATGCTAATTGAAATACGTACACTTGCTTAAGAAAAGAAGGGGTTTGAAGTATAGAATATTTATAACGTATATTGAGGCAGAGAGCACAAAGGCTCAAGTGCACGTGAGTGTGAAGAGCGAAAAGGCTCAAGTGCTCGTGGGTGCGATCGTGTTCATCCACCAGTTAAGAGCGAAAAGGCTCAAGTGCTCGTGGGTGTGATCGTGTTCATCTACCAGTTAAGAGCGAAACGGCTCAAGTGCTCGTGGGTGCGATCATGTTCATCCATCAGTTAACAGCGAAAAGGCTCAAGTGCTCGTGGGTGCGATCGTGTTCATGCACCAATATTACAACATGGGGGGAGACTTCGCTCCATTAATACAACCCCTTTTTGAATTGAATTTAATGGAGAAAATGACTTAAAAATATAGTTTAAAGCACTTACAAATTTCCCCATTCGCTTTTTGCTCTTTTGATGCAGCCCCTTCGCTTCACTTGGTCGAGTTCCACACGTCTTCAAGCTGGTTCGGTCCAAGCCTTGGTGCAGTTCGGTCCCTTGGTTCAAGCCTAGTTGGGTCCTCCACTTGGTCAAGCCTTAGGTCAGCTGGGTGTTGGGTGCGGCGCCCCTTGGTGCAACCGAGTGCTGGGTGCAGCGTTCCTTGGTGTGCAGTGCCCCCTTGGTGCCAAGCAACGCCCCCCTTGTGCCGAGCAGTGCCTCTAGGTGCAGAGCAGCGCCCCCTGGTGCGGCACCCCCCCCTTCCACAAGCTCTCCACGTGAGCTCTTGAGATGCTCCACTCCTTCTCTCTCCTCCTTTCTAAAACTCCCAAGAGATTTCACGTAAACCCCTTGGCCCTATTACCCTATTTATAGGCCAAGGGTGGATCTTTTGGATCGGGTTTGGATCTTTGGATCCAACCTGATCCAATTTTCAATGGGACATGGATATGGATTCTTTGGTTCAGATCAAATCCAATTTTTTTGTCTTCTTGTGGGGTTTGGATTTGGATCTTTTGGTCCAGATCCAATCCAAAAATTTTCTTTTGAGTCCTTCTTTGGTGCATGAAATGGACGGTTTTTTAGTGGGCTCCGGTTCCTCAGTGACTTGATTTTAGACTGGGTTTTTCCCAATCCCTTTAACCGGCCAATGCTTGCTTTTAGGACTTTTCTTTTGAGGCTTGATTTGATCCGTTTAGCCCCGTCTTGAGCTTGTTTTTTATGAGGTCGGTCCCAAATTTTCAATCAGACTTTGATTTTTGTTTTGACAGGCCCGGTTCTTGATTTTTGATGGCTTTATTAGTGTCTTGGTTCCATTTTGCCTTTTTGAAGCTGAACTTGCTTCGATATGAGCACAGGGATCTTCAATCTGGCTTTCCTTTGGACAGGCTTGGGCCTTCCTTCATTTCTCGATTTGATCTCGAGCTAGTTTTTTGGAATTTAGGAGTTTTGAAAAACATGACCATTTTTAGGGTGTTTACAGCCGCCACCAACCACCGGCCGATTCTTCCACCACAGGTCCTCTCTTTCCTTATTTTTTTATTACTATATTTTCTTTTATTAAGATTAATGGGGTTGTAATTAAGGAGCTCATGTCTCCATTATGATGTATTAATTAAGGATCATATGTTACCCCGTTGCTTTTCATTCATCAATTATATGTCATGAGTTTGATTTTCGATTTTTTCTACTCTAACGTATATTATAAGATCATATACCTCTTAATCCCCTCTATGCTAGGATATAATTATAATTTTATTTATTTTAAATTACTGTAGATTAATTTTTAATTCGGATGAAAGCACCCATATATCCTGAAAAATTGAAAACCTATTTTTTGCACTCTACACACGTCTGATAAATGAATTGTATTTTATTATCTCTTACTCTGAATACTCTGCAATTTAGCACTCCAATCTACATACACGTATGCACTTTCAATAAAAATTTCAAGAATTTTAGGCTTGTGCAACATCATAAATAAAATCAGAGAAAATCAAATAAAATTATATTAGATTATGTAAATCCAGAAGTTCCTGCAATAAATGTTACGTTATTATCCCATATCTTTGTACATAATTGTAAACACCCCGAAATCCCACGAATTCCTTAAACAAACCTGGTTTTGTAAAAGCAGCCCCAAAGGGCCATTTTGAGTCTGGAAACCCAGGAGCCTTCCAGACGACCCTGTACATATGTTTTAAACTTTATCTTTCAAAAACATATAATATGGCTTTTGAAAACCCTTTTAAAACACGTTTTGAAAACCCTTTTAAAACACGTTTTGAAACCCCGAAGCGGCTTGGCCCGATCAAGACAGGACCAGGAGAGCCAAGAAGAGCCCGGAACCGGAGCACCTGTCGAGCCCGGCACAGCAACTCTTGTATCAGATTCACACCCCAGGATCTCGAACGTCCAAGACCCTGTTCTTACCAAAATACCATTTGAAGTCATCTTCGGAAGGCAGAAACGGAGGCGGACGACCATGTTGGCGAAGACCCAACGCAGACGGAGTACTGATGCTGTCAGGCCCCGCACGAATCGTCCGTTTCGAACCCAGCTCGAAGGAGTCAGAGTTCAGTTTGGATTGGATCTGGACCATATATATCCAAATTCCAATCCAAACCCATATGTGGACTTGGATTTGGATTTGGATCCAAAGATCCAATCCAATATCCATATCCATGGCCCACAGCACCTTCTCATAAATGGAGGTGGGGCCCACTTGAAATTCACGTGGGATATTGGGCATGAGAGAGAGTGGGGGTGAAAAATATCAAGAGTGTTGTATTAAGCTTGACTTGTGTGTCAAGTTTGGGTTTAATCATGTGGGTTAGCCTAATTGAGTGGGTTTAAGCTTGTAATTAGCTAAAACCTAACCTAGGGCTGCACCAACATGGGGTGATCAAGGTCTATGGGCCATGCTAAGGGAGCTCCTCCATCTAAACCTAGCCCAAAATGCCTAAACCTAGCCTAAACCCCTAATCCACCCCTAATCTGAACCTAATCACCTAACCCACTTCCCTAATCCTGGCCTAACCCCAACCTAATCACCTAACCCACTTCCCTAATCCTTCCCTAAACCTAGATTAATTTCCCTAATCCTAGCCTAAACCTAGCCTAATCACCTAACCTAGCTCACTAAACCTCACCCTAAAACCCAACCACCTAACCTAGCCCTAAACCCCTAAACCACCCTTAGCCCACGATTTACCCAAACCCCTAGTTTTAAAATATCTGGCCCAACCCTTTCCAGCCCACCTTATCTACATACCACCCTACCTAAACCACCTAACCACTACCCTCATCCCAGCCCTAATCGACCTACCCTTCCCCTATTTAAACCCCCTTCCTTGGGGGCGGGTTTTCTAAGTGGGAGCCCTCACCTCAGCCCAGCCGACTCCACCCTCCAACCTGTCCGCCTGCTCCACTCCCCAACTGCTCCACCTACTCCATCAGCTCCACCTGCACCGCCACCTTCCCTCTTCCATCCACCACCACCATCCCTCAGCCGGACGCCACCACCTCCACCCAACCGAACCTGCCAACAGCCCAGCCGACTCAACTCTCCAACCTGCCCGCCTGCTTCCCACTTCATCCGCCACCTCTCCCCATTCGGTAAGTACCCTGCACCTTACCTAGCCCCCTTCTCTACTACCTCTCCACTCCTAGCCACCCATCCTATCTTCATCTCAGCCCCTTTGCCACCACCACTTTAACCTAGCCGAACCTAGTATAACCCAAACGGCCGGCCACTACCTAGCCATCATTTCCCATTCGGCCTTCCCACCAGCTCACCTTTTAGGTCCAGTTTCCCTAAACTCTCAACTCCCCTAGTGACCCTAAGAACCCACTCATTCAGCCCCTTTAAACCCCCTACTTTGAGGCGACATCTACTTGCCACCGGCCACCTTCGAGGCGCCTATCCCGCGCCCCACTTGCAGCCGGCCAGCACCTTTGATCACCTACCTTCGCGGAGCTCCCGTTTGCAGCCCAAGGCCAAGCCCACGCTCAAGCAAGACCTCTACGGACCAGCTACTCGTAAGTGTCTAAACTCGGTCCTTAGTTGTATACTTGCTTGAGATTCAATTTGATACGGGGTTGTAATAACGGAGCATAGTCTCCCTCCGCTTGTAATAACGTGGCTTGGCACAACCACACACGTGCACTCTCTTAGTCGTGCACGATTTTTAGCACACACGGGCCTAATCAGCCCCTAATATATAAGTGTACATATATACTTTCATTTTCGAAGGGTTTTGTTTAAGTTGGGTGCGTTGTCTTTCAATTCAAACACTCACACACATTGAGCTTTCGCTCTTAGTTGAAAGACCCAAGTAAGGGCCGACCTATACTACTTGGGTTTCATTTCATGTCGTGTGAGTAAGTCTTTCAATTCAAGCACTCTCACACACATTGAGCTTTCGCTCTTATTTGAAAGACCCAAGTAAGGGCCGACCTATACTATTTGGGTTTCATTTCATGTCGTGTAAGTAAGTCTTTCAATTCAAGCACTCTCACACACATTGAGCTTTCGCTCTTATTTGAAAGACCCAAGTAAGGGCCGACCTATACTATTTGGGTTTCATTTCATGTCGTGTGAGTAAGTCTTTCAATTCAAGCACTTTCACACACATTGAGCCTTCGCTCTTACTCCCAAGACCTTAGTAAAGGCCTTATTGCAGTTATATTTGGGTTTTATTTATGTCGTGTGGGTAGTCTTTCAATTCAAGCACTCTCACACACATTGAGCCTTCGCTCTTACTCCCAAGACCTTAGTCAAGGCTATACTGCAATTTATATTTGGGTTTAAATTCATGTCGTGTGTGTAAGTCTTTCAATTCAAGCACGCACCCACATTGAGCCTTCGCTCTTATTTGCAAGACCCGAGTAAGGGCTCATATACATAATCTATATACATATTTCCCTTCGGTTATTTCCCTTCAGTATTGTCTTTACATTTCGGGTTTTCCCTTTGGAGTAGCGTGAGTTTGCATTGCATCTATGCTATACCACGAGGTAGGAGGCATATTGCATCAAAGCAAGCCCCGCTCGAATTCGCCCATGTAGTGGAGTGTTCATAACACACAAACTAGGTGGCCCGAAAAGGGATAAAAGAAAAGACTTAGGCACGTGCAAATCCACGTGATCTAAAATATGCAAATCGCATCTTAAAGACCCGAAATAGACACCTCGAATCGCTTCGTAGACTTTCTCCCCAAAAAACTCGATTTTTGCAAAGCGTACAGACTGACCCTTGCGCATCGGTGCAAGAAGGTCTGCGACGACAAGAGCTTACTTGCTCACAGTCGCCACGTTTAGAAGTCAGTGTTCAAAATATCTTCGCTAGCTTAAGTAAGCTAGCTGGCACGCCCTATTTGTATACATAG
This sequence comes from Brasenia schreberi, assembly GCA_036023115.1. Lineage (NCBI taxonomy): Eukaryota > Viridiplantae > Streptophyta > Magnoliopsida > Nymphaeales > Cabombaceae > Brasenia > Brasenia schreberi. The sequence continues at coordinate 6,542,868 of JAYKKT010000081.1, forward strand.
GCCTTAGACACACGAGAAGATCCACTCCAAGCCCCCGAAAGAGGCAAAGAGGCGGGGATTTTCACGCGTCTACAATAATGAACTGTTTTGATTGAAAATAGTCTCATTGGAAAGCTGAAATCTGTAGCTTTCCAATAAAACTAACTTCATAGAAATCTAAGATCTGAGCATAAAGATACTGTCATTTTCCTAACCCTCTAATTTTCTCGCACAGATCTGTCCTGAATATCTAAGTGGGATATGTTTTTGGATGTAATTGTATAAATTTACAGCATTTAAAATAAAAATAAAAATAGTTTCTGAATCAACATATCAAACTCTATTTTTTGTAAAATTGTCAGAATGTTTGGAGATTCAGAAGTTGTTCAAAAAAAATCAGAATAAGTCTCTAAAAACATAATCTGTTTTTGTTTTCAAGACTTGGAATGTTTTCAAGTTAAGAAGTAAAATCATGATTTTTATCAAGTTTTTGGAATTGAAGTTTTGTTTTGAAAACTTACTGGATCTCAAACGATTTTCAAAGCATCTAGACTAACTATTGAGTATCGGTTCAAGAAGGCCTATGTCGAAAAGAATTCACTTACCTACAATTGTTACACGAAGTCAGAATTCAACTTTTCTAGCTTGAGCAAACTAGTTGGCATGCTCGCGCACACGACGTAGTTTGTAAATTTAATTTCAAGTCTCTACATAGACTTCGAAATAAAAATTCATATCTACAATATCTTATAGAGGATGACTACAAAAATGACATAGAAAAAATAAAGAGCTTCACTTACATCATATAATCTTAGTCCAATGCAAAGAGACCATGATGTCAACGTTGGTCATTTACAACTTTAGGATGAATCTAGTCCTTTAGAGTATCATCTGATGATAAAATAGGTCCCTTAAAGTATCATAATGATGATGCAGATGTTGACACTGATGTTGCTAAGAGTGACCATGATGAACTTCTTGATATTCTAGAGTTTCTCCCTCGTTTTGTGGGTCATATCACTTATAAAATATGTTAAGATAAGATAATGATAAACTTTATTTGAATTATTTTTTATAAATAAATATAATACTATAGAGGGTGATTTCAAATAACTATTCAAACATACATATGACTAGTTTGTTAAAAGTGGTGACAACCTACACATGATATAATATTTCAAGAGGATGGGCCAATAGAAGAGGCACTAGTGTCAAACTAGGCAATTAGATTGATATTGTAGAACAAAGTGGGTCATGTGAGGCAAGGAGTTCTGTGATATGATGTAAAGATCATAGCTTGGTGAGTACTTTTATCAAGCATTGATAACAAAACACTAATAGATTTCATATGTAATTGGGTAAGTTGATTATCACTCTTCATGATGTGCATGCAATTACTGGTTTTTTGATGAACAAAGAGCTTTCCTCCTTGAGGTTGGATATGACGGCTTGAAGTAAAGAAGATGTGTTAGTTAATTGCTTGGAGATAAGTGTTGATAAGGTGATACAAGAGATTAAGTTTGCAGCCTTTAAGTTTAAGGTACTCCAAACCTGTTTTGTTCTTATTATATCAAATGGGGTGCACCATATATCAAGCAAATTAAGAGATAGAGAGTCAATTACAATCGAGGTTTATGATATTTGGTGTTGATAGGTATGCCTAGGATGCAACCACATTAGCTTATCTATACAAGTAACTGAGAAAAGGTTTCTTAGTGAGACATAACAACTTAGCACTCATATGAATCTCTAGCTATATTTATCCAAATATAATTCCAGTAGATGGTGTTGCTACTTCGAACTCCTACAATGAATCTGTGATCAGTGGAGAGGTTTCCTTACCATAGGTTCTCACATAATCCATGAGCGAAAGATGAATAAAAAGAGTGCTAGTCCATGACAATTTTTATTTGATAAAAAAGTAAGGAGAGTTTTTACAAATTTTCACGCGCTCAACCACAGTTGGACCCAGTCGTTCACATTAGTCAACCCAACTAAACTTCCTCCAAAGTGTCTACGTTCTAGAGTTGCCATGTCTTTACATTTGGTATGCCTTTTCTAGTTTTTCTTCATTGGATATGTATCTCATCTGTTGTTATTTTCTTATAGGATCTTATTGTTGAATCCGACGATGAAGATAATGAGGACTGCATTCCTCTTGGCCTTGACCTTGACTTTGACCAGTTAGTTTTTTTTGAGGTGGATATTCATAAAGCCATTTGGCTAGAGAAAGTGCCTTCTTCTAGAGTCTCAAGCCCAACAATGTAAGGTTTTGTGGACATGCCAGAGATTGACTTATTTAATAATGACATCCCCTCTCAAGGTCCTTGATCTTGCTATTTGGTAGAGCACCCATGACCTCATGGGGATTCCATAAGAAATCATGTCATTTGACCTTTAGGGCCAAGTGTCTTCAGGTGAAACTCATGCGTCCTCAACAGCGGCGCTTGGGATAGGTTTTTCGCTAGTGTTGATGGGACATTAGAGTTTTGCCCCAACCTACCTATTGAGAAATTGGCTTCCACTGGAGTGGGATCTACCAATGAAGATATCTTATTTTGGGATGAAAACCACCTCGTGTACTCTTGTACATTACGAGGTTAGAAACAAATTCCTTTCTCCGCATTTGAGACTCAATTGAGCACCTTATTAGTTTGCTACCACAAATGGTAATTTCTTTCATGTTTGAGGTGACACAATAAAGTGTTTTTTGTGCAAACAACTATAATATTGTAGTAGTTACTTCGGTCAATGACGGTGTCATTATCGTGGGTAAAAACAAACCCTGGACTCTTTCCCTTGGGGCTACTACTCTGGTCAAATTTGTTGAAAACATGCTTAATAAGGATCCTAAAGAGGAGATGAGTCTTCACTCAACTCTTTTCTCTGCACTTGAAAGTATGGCTTGTGATCCTAGTTTGCCCTCTTTGCCTCGATAGGTTTGTTGGAACGTGCTGAAGATTATGAGTCAAAAGTATATAAAAGATATCCACTTAAAAATATATTATCTTACAAAATGATGGTTCGAGGTGGAGGCATATCATGGTAAGCTAAAACTTTTGGCCACTAATCTACGTGAAAGGAGTGACCTATATCGAAGGACTCATGAGCCAATGGAGGCTCCTGGATGTAACTTCGTTAGTGCATCCTGAGAAGTTGCCAAGATGAAGGCTTAGGTCATGACTCTTAATGAGTGATAGAAGGTCCCTTTCTTGTAAAATATTTTACCATTATCAGAATATGTGATCATCAAATCTTACTACTGACAATATGAAACAAGCCAAATAGTAAGAGAATGCCAATGAGTGATATTTTCAATCAATCTCCCTACTTGTGGCTATTCATCTACCCATTTTTATGGCAAACTAACTCTAAAAGGTAGAAAATACTCATAAACCATGCCTATAGTACAATATAATAAACAATGGACCAAACATTGAGGAAAGTACCTCTCATCCATTGTCTGGTTGGTAGAAGAAGTCAATGCCCCAACCTTGTTGAGTAAGTCCTGAGAGTAGAGAAATCTTCACCACTCTACTAATGATATATTCTCGGTAACAAATAGTTTCTTTGATACATGTTGAGTCACGAGTTTGCCATGACCTATAGGAAAAAGATTAGAGTTGTTGGAAAATTCCAAGTGAACTAACCTACCAAGATAAATGATAATATGCTGGTTTGCGACCGATGGACGAACTGGAGGGGACGAGCAACTCTCCTTGACTCTCAATAAAAATCCACCCAAAAAGAATCCTCACTACCTAAGTTAGGTGAGCTGGTCTAGATTGTTAACAATGCTTAGTCAAGGGAAATACAACACATCCAACAATACAAAAAACCACCATAGGAAAGTATTGGGTACCATACCATTTTCGAGACGGGAGATAAATGTGTGTTTTCCTTGGAAGAGAGTACTAAAAAAGAGAGAGCATAAATCTAAAGAGTGGCCAGAGAATAATTCTTCAATGATAACAAGATATTCCTTGGCGATCACTACACTACTCGGGCAAATAACAAATTTACACATCCCAAACAAAAGAAAATTAGAATGCTTGTTTGATGTGACCTCCCTTTTTGGCGAGCATTAGCTTCAAAGAACCCTTTATAAGATAAGTTCTTTGAATAAAATGAGAACTTAAAGCTAAGAGAACCTAATGTATGGAGTTAAAGGTTATTATAAGGAAGACTCGCGATGGCATACATGTCCAAAAGTATAGGGCCTATCATGAACCAAGAACCAATAAGCCAAAAAAGAAGACTAAGGTATATAGAGAAGACAAGTCAGGAGTAGTCGATAAGGTGATAAATTTCTCATTGATGTCAATTTTCAGCTGATCCTCACTATATTGAGCCATCATACATATTCCCCAAAAGATTTTGGTCAAGTACAAAGCTCTTTTGGAAAGCGGTCACATCGATATGATTTGTGTGGATGGAAAAAATTTTTGGCTGAATGACTTCATCTATGACTCTCAAACCTTTACTAGTGGAGACGGTTGAATAGAGAAAGAAGTGGTTGAAATCAACCGTTGAATATGACACATGATAACCCATAGTTGGGATCCGCGACAAGGCTAACTCTAAGAGAACTGCATGTTTCCTTGTGTCTTGAGTATTCAAAGCCATGGAGATAGTTAAAGGAAGGGTGGGGATAAAGATCAAGACAGAAAGATAGGATATATTGGCATGTGATCGAGGCTGGTACAATGGGCCTCCATATGTTTATAGATTTCAACACATATATTAAATGCCTCTTTCACCCGATCTCCTAATTTTGGAAGAAAAGCATTACCACACAAGTTAGGCAATAATTGCAAGCAATGGATTCTTGCTTCTATGGTGGACCTACCGAGAGGAAGTCTCCTGTAAAGCTGGTGGTTCATAGATGTTAGGATACCTTGAAGCACAACTTAGAGGGAATCCTCAAATCTAGAGAGTGTATTGGGGCTAACAGGTTGATGATGATAAAATCTCGAGGCTTGACCAATAGGCATTCTACGTAAAGGAGAAAGTTCACCACTAGTTGCCTTAAAGTAATGGCCAAACTTTGAGCCCTCTTCATTGAAAGGAAAGAAACTAAAGACTCGCAACCAAGGAACATTAACGAGACTGCTAGTGATGCATGTATAGGATTTAAGATTATTATTGGTAGGTAAATAAATACCATAATCGGCATGCCTTGGCCAATAGTCCTATGATAAAATCATACCTCTATAGTGGCAAGGCTATCAAGGAGTAAAATTAAGGGTCTCTCTCAGAATGGGGAAAGGAGTTAGGGGGTTAGAAATGAAAGTCTTGTTTGTTGGTCACTAATAATGATCACTTAAAAAGTCTAGTAGTTAAACCTTGTCAAAGGTTCAACAATTATCATATTGAACCTTGAAGATTGAGATGCTCTAGAGAATAAAAATCAAAGGAAAAAGTCTTGATTCACCATAGAAATAGGGTCGACACTATAGATAGGTAAACTGATGATCGCGTAAACATCTAAAATTGTGGAAGATGTCATCCTAAAAGAAAATTGGAAGTGATTATATCGAGAGACCAAAACGCAAAAAAAGAGTACAAAAGTTAGCTATTGAAGTGGATAGCGAAAAAAGATAATATGATGAGGTTCTAAATACCCCATTTCGCCCAAAGTTAATGCTTTTCTTCCTCAACACAATCTAACTAGTTGACATATAGTTGGTTAATTGATAGCCAAGAATGGATTTAGAACATGAGGACATTACAAACTCATCACTAGACAACAATAGAGATTTGAGATGGAACTCAGTGATGTTCTTAAGTGATGCAACAATAAGAGGAAGAACAATACCAAAATTAGAAGATATAGTTTCTATGGATGCAAAGAAGAGGAGAATTTCTTTTACCAAGAAGTCTACAAGTAGGTAGAAGGTGAAAGAAAAGAAACTCAATACTTATAAAGACTCAAATGATACTCCAAAGGGAAGAGAATCTCGAAGGTTGCACGAACACAAATCTTTCAAAAAGGTTTTTATTTTGTGTTGGGCATTGAGAGGAGTACGACTTACATCCTGAATTGCAATTCCACACATAAATCACATGGGACATGTTGCAAAAAATCAAGAGGTATGTGGCAAGCTTTCAAAGGTTAGGTAAAAAATGGGAGGCATCATGTTAGGCCCACTATGTAAATGAGCCTTAAGGCATGATGTAACGGTAGTGATAGTTAGCAAGCTAACCTAACATTATAGAGTAAAGGCAGTATCAATGGTGGAGTGGAAAGATTTTGGAAATCATGCATATAAAGAGCAGGTTTAACGGTTGTCGCTTCGATGGAGATCTACAAATAGCAGTTATAATATTCAAGCAAAAGATCCAATCAATTCCATTACAATTCTGTATGTTCCTAAAGTAACACTTTCTTGTTTTTGTTCTAGGAGTAGATTTAACTTACGTTGGTGGCATCCCTTCAAAGATAATAATGTTATGCCTTTCTTGTCATTTTTCTTAAACCTTACATTTATCTCTTATGACAACCAAAATATGTTCAATTTGAATTTCAAAAACCTACTTCTATAGCTTGAAGCTTTATGTATAATCTCCTTTGAAAAACTAGAGCTAGAGTTCTCTGACAAACTCTACATCACATCTTATTCCAATAAGTTTCTATAGGTACTATTTCATATGTAGTTTTATTGACATCAATTATTATAGTTCTTAACATCTCTTACATACTAAAGTAATCGATGTCAAGTCTAAAATAGTATGTTACTTTCAATCGTAAGTAAATAGTCAATTTCATTACTGTAGACACGAAAAATCCCCACTTCTGGTTCTTAGGCCCGAAGTGAACCTTTTCGTGTGTCTAAGTCGTATTTAACAAAAGGGGTGTGCCAGCTAGCTTGCTTAAGCTAGCGAAGAAAGTTTTTGAAATCTGACTCTATCGGGGCGACTGTGAGCAAGTGAGCTCTTTTCGCCACAGACCTTCTTGCACCGATGTGCAAGGGTCAGTCTGTACGCTTGGCAAAGTCTTTAAAATCTAAACCTCTTTGAAAAATACCCTAAGTGTTTGGGCTTTGTGTGTACGATTGCAAGTTTTATTACACGTGGGATTTGCACGTGCCTATTTCTTTCTTTTTATGCTTTTTAGGGCCAACTAGGTGTGTGCACAAGTGACCTAAGTTGGGCGATTTTTGCACAGGACTGTGGGGTTTGCTTTGATGTAATATGCGTCCTAACTCGTAGTATGGCGTATATGCAATGCAAACTCATACAACTCCAAAGGGAAAACCCAAATTGAAAGACAATGCGGAAGGGAAATGACTTAATGTAAATTGCCAAAGGGAAATATGGCTATATCTTAAGAGCAAAAAGGCTCAATTGTGCGAGTGTGTGTCGTGTATATATGGAAAGACTACGCACACAGCTGAACCTTAAAACCCAAATCTTAAAGACATAGCCGAAGAGAAATACTTATAATATATATGGGCCCGAAGGTCGCCAACGTGTGCGTGGGTGTTGTGTGTATATTGTAAACACCCCGAAATCCCACGAATTTCTCAAATTCATCTGGTTTTGTAAAAGCAGCCCCAAAGGGCCATTTTTGAGTCTGGAAACCCAGGAGCCTTCCAGACAACCCTGTATATATGTTTTAAACTTTATCTTTCAAAAACATATGATATGGCTTTTAAAACCTTTTAAAAAAACATGTTTTGAAACCCCGAAGCGGCTTGGCCCGATCAAGACAGGACCAGGAGAGCTAAGAAGAGCCCGGAACCGAAGCACATGTCGAGCCCGGCACAGCAACTCTTGTATCTGATTCACACCCCCAGGATCTCGAACGTCCAAGACCCTGTTCTTGTCAAAATAGCATTTGAAGTCATCTCCGGAAGGCAGAAACGGAGGCGGACGACTATGTTGGCGAAGACCCAACGCAGACGGAGTACTGATGCTGTCAGGCCCCGCACGAATCGTCCGTTTCGAACCCAGCTCGAAGGAGTCAGAGTTCAGTTTGGATTGGATCTGGACCATATATATCCAGATCCCAATCCAAACCCATATATGGACTTGGATTTGGATTTGGATCCAGAGATCCAATCCAATATCCATATCCATGGCCCACATCACCTTCTCATAAATGGAGGTGGGGCCCACTTGAAATTCACGTGGGATATTGGGCATGAGAGAGAGTGGGGATGGAAAATATCAAGAGTGTTGTATTAAGCTTGACTTGTGTGTCAAGTTTGGGTTTAATCATGTGGGTTAGCCTAATTGAGTGGGTTTAAGCTTGTAATTAGCTAAGACCTAACCTAGGGCTGCACCAACATGAGGTGGCTAAGGTCTATGGGCCATGCTAAGGGAGCTCCTTCACCTAAACCTAACCCAAAACGCCTAATCCTAGCCTAAACCCCTAATCCACCCCTAATCTGAACCTAATCACCTAACCCACTTCCCTAATCCCGGCCTAATCCCAACCTAATCACCTAACCCACTTCCCTAATCCTTCCCTAAACCTAGATTAATTTCCCTAATCCTAGCCTAAACCTAGCCTAATCACCTAACCTAGCTCACTAAACCTCACCCTAAAACCCAACCACCTAACCTAGCCCTAAACCCCTAAACCACCCCAGCCCACAATCTACCCAAACCCCTAGTTTCCAAAATATCTGGCCCAACCCTTTCCAGCCCACCTTATCTACATACCACCCTACCTAAACCACCTAACCACTACCCCAAGCCCAGCCCTAACCGACCTACCCATCCCCTATTTAAACCCCCCCCCTTGGGGGCAGGTTTTGCAAGCTGGAACCCTCACCTCACCCAGCCGGGCCCTCTCCTTCTCCCATTCCCTCACCTAGCCGGGACCACTCTCCATCACCTGCCCGCCTGCTCCACCAGCACTACCTGCACCGCCACCTTCCCTCTTCCACTCTCCATCACCTCACCCAGCCGGACGCCGCCACCTTTATCCAACCGAACCAGCCGAGCTCCCATCCACACCCGGCTTCTCTCTTCCATCTGCCACTTCTCCCCATCCGCCCCTTTAACCCCTCACATCGAGGCGACATCCACTTGCAATCGGCCACCTTTGAGGCGCCTATCCCGCGCCCCACTTGCAGCCGGCCAGTACCTTTGGTCACCTATCCTCGCGGAGCTCCCGTTCGCAGCCCAAGGCGAAGGCCAAGCCCACGTTCAAGCAAGACCTCTACGGACCAGCTACTCGTAAGTGTCTAAACTCGGTCTTTAGTTGTATACTTGCTTGAGATTCAATTTGATACGGGGTTGTAATAACGGAGCATAGTCTCCCCCCGCTTGTAATAACGTGGCTTGGCACAACCACACACGTGCACTCTCTTAGTCGTGCACGATTTTGAACACACACGGGCCTAATCAGCCCCTAATACATAAGTGTATATATATACTTTCATTTTCGAAGGGTTTTGTTTAAGTTGGGTGTGTTGTCTTTCAATTCAAGCACTCACACACATTGAGCTTTCGCTCTTATTTGAAAGACCCAAGTAAGGGCCGACCTATACTATTTGGGTTTCATTTCATGTCGTGTGAGTAAGTCTTTCAATTCAAGCACACTCACACACATTGAGCTTTCGCTCTTATTTGAAAGACCCAAGTAAGGGCCGACCTATACTATTTGGGTTTCATTTCATGTCGTGTGAGTAAGTCTTTCAATTCAAGCACTTTCACACACATTGAGCCTTCGCTCTTACTCCCAAGACCTTAGTAAAGGCCTTATTGCAGTTATATTTGGGTTTCATTTATGTCGTGTGTGTAGTACTTCAATTCAAGCACTTTCACACACATTGAGCCTTCCCTCTTACTCCCCAAGACCTTAGTCAAGGCCATACTGCAACTTATATTTGGGTTTAATTTCATGTCGTGTGTGTAAGTCTTTCAATTCAAGCACGCACCCACATTGAGCCTTCGCTCTTATTTGCAAGACCCGAGTAAGGGCTCATATACATAATCTATATACATATCTCCCTTCGGTTATTTCCCTTCGGTTATTTCCCTTCAGTTATTTTCCTCCAGTCATTTCCCTTCAGTATTGTCTTTACATTTCGGGTTTTCCCTTTGGAGTAGCGTGAGTTTGCATTGCATCTACGCCATACCACGAGGTAGGACGCATATTGCATTGAAGCAAGCCCCGCTCGAATTCGCCCATGTAGTGGAGTGTTCATAACACACAAACTAGGTGGCCCGAAAAGGGATAAAACAAAAGACTTAGGCACGTGCAAATCCACGTGATCTAAAACATGCAATCGCATCTTAAAGACCCGAAATTGACACCTCGAACCGCTTCGTAGATTTTCTCTCCAAAAACTCGATTTTTGCAAAGCGTACAGACTGACCCTTGCGCATCGGTGCGAGAAGGTCTGCGACGACAAGAGCTTACTTGCTCACAGTCACCACGTTTAGAAGTCAATGTTAAAAATATCTTCGCTAGCTTAGGTAAGCTAGCTGGCATGCCCTGTTTGCATACATAGGCTTTAGACACACGAGAAGATCCGCTCCAAGCCCTGAAAAAGGTGAAGAGGCGGGGATTTTCGCGCGTCTACAGAGATTGGCACGCCCGGTGGGACGTGAGCCTTTCAAAAATCGAGTTTTAAAGTCTTGCGAAAATTTTGTAAAAAGGTGCCGTTTTAACTTGTTTTTCTTTGCTTGTACTTAGGACATTTTTGAAAAAGCTTGAAAAGCATGTCAAAATCCAATCCAAGTGAAGTGTCGAGCCACGGCTCATGCGCATCAAGTTCTCACTCTAGGAGGATTTTCAAAAACAAAATAAAACTAGATGAAATCGAGGACTTGAGAAGGGAGTTTGAGGCCAAAATCGATGCTCTCAGCCAAGAGGCTGAAGTAGGCGATTCATGTTCATCAAACGGTGAACAAAGGCCTAAAAAGAAATCTAAAAAACCTCTCAAGCAAAAAGAGGCCTCCGTAATGGAAGGCAACCAATACCACGAGTCCTTCACACAAAAGGACCGTAAAGCCCTACAGCAGTTGCTTAAAGGGCAGAATAAAGAGAAAAGAAGCTACGCCCTGTCTGATTTCCTTCCTATGGACTACGAAACAGACAGTGACGATGAAATACCGAACTTCCATTGGTATGATGGCATGGGGGACCCTAGGTCTCACTTGCAGCTTTTCTCGCGTCGAGCCCATAAGAAGAAAAAGGACTCGATGAAATGGGTGTATTGGTTCCCTTTATCCCTTAAAGGCACAGCTGCCAAATGGCTGGCTTCCTACGACTTAAGCCAGTTCGCTACTTTTGAAGAGTTAGCGAACTGCTTCATGCAAAGATTTGCACACAACGTAGAAGTCACGCCAACCCTGAATACCTTAAGGGATACAAAGCAAGGCATGAACGAAGACGTACATGCCTTCATTATAAGATGGAGGTCGCTTTTGGGCCAAGTGCGAGAGCCCATATCTGAAGGATGCACAGTAATGCTCATCCTGGATAATTTCAAAAGTGAGTTAAAAACCCTTCTCTCGCTCCATGAGATTTCAACTTTCCATAAGTTGATCAAAAAGGCCTCCCTTTTCGAAACCAACTTGCGAAAAGGGACATACGATCACCTATGGAAAGGAAGTGCCATTCCAAAAACCCGTTTGGAAAAGCCCATCGCATATGGGCTGCCCACGACGGACAAAGGGGCAAAGCCCCATAAAATCACCAATGTCCGGGTGGATCCATGCATGGCGGGCACTTCTAAAAATTTTGAAAAATTAGAAAATAAGAGAGAACGCAATTTTCAAAAACTGGTTGAAAAACGGGAGTATACTCCACTGGGGCAAACTGTGTCGGAGGTCCTAGACCTCTTACTCGCCCAGGGCATGATCGAACTCCCTGAAATCCCCGAAGGAGTCACTTCCAAGGGGGGGTATTTAAACCGATTTTGTAAGTATCATCGGCTCAAAGGCCACGATACCAAACGCTGCTTCTCTCTTTTAAATAAAATTGAGAACTTGATAGCAGAAGGCCGGCTCTAGGTCACTGCGGAACCTGAGCCACCTCAAGCTATCTTCAAGGAACCCTTTCCCAAACACGCCAGTGGCAGTGGGAAAGGAAAGGAGGTATGTACCCTCACTATTTCCAAGGAACTAGCGCAAAAGCCAGAACCTGGTCGACCTACTTGTGCGCCCATCCTTGTACTATACAAGAGGCCCGCCCAAGTCGTCATTCGGGGACCACCAAAAGTGGAAACCCCGGTAAAACCAGTTTTGAAAATCCAAGGTTCTCCTCAGCTCATCCTTAGAGCCAAGTTTAGCGCGAACCCTAGGCTGGTCGTGGGGGAAGTCACTAGATCCGGGAGGATCTATCAACCCCCGCACCTTCAAGGTGCTCAAAAGGTGGTCAATGTGCCTGGCCCCTCAAAAGCATGTATCCCTAGTGGTCTGCCAAGAGTAGATAAGGACAAAGTCATCCTACATCCTTATGATTTCGAAAACCACCTTTCAAAGATTCCTATTCACATGTCTATCCTAGAGCTTATCAAAACCTCGCCTAGGCATAGACTTGTCTTAGAGAAAATTCTAGAAAGGGCCAAGGTTGATTCGAACATAAGTCCGGAATCCTTGTCTGCCCAAGTGGCTTTATTAGGAGCAAAATCGCCCATCACTTTCTCGGAAGATGATGTAGATAGACCCTACGAAACCCATAACCAAGCCCTGCATATCGAGGTGGTTCTAAACAACCACTCTCTGGACAGGTGCCTAGTCGATGGTGGAGGAGGGCTCAACATCCTTCCACTTCACGTGGCGTGCAAAATCGGAGTCACCTTGACTTCAGTGAACCCAAGCCCCATCGTTATCACTGGATACGATGGGAATGCATCTAGACCTTTAGGATCCATCGAACTCCCAATGGAAACGGGAGGGATCGAACACACGGGGGTGTTCCATGTCTTGGACATCCACCCCCATTATAACCTGTTGTTGGGAAGGCCCTGGATACACAGTTTGTGCGCTGTGCCATCCACCTTCCACAGGTGTGTCAAGATCCCTTTTAGGGACCAGGTCGTAGTGATACTAGGTGAGAGTCACCCACAGCTTCAAGGGATCATAAACTCCCCTTGTTTATCAAGCTCCCAGGCCCATGAGACTAACCTGGGGCATATTATGGTTGAGCCACCTTGGCTCGTGTTGAACAACCCTAGGAAGGTTGTATATGTGAAGGGGTTGCCCAAAGCAGGCCCCCTCCCGACTCTAATCCTCCTAGGAAAACCCAAGCGTTCCCTATTTCCAAAACCCCTGGACAAGAGGCCGTACGAGCCTAATATGGACGATAGCATGTTCCAGGACCACGACTTATATCCCATCTTTTCAAAAAACAAAAGGTCATGGAACATGTTATTGAACATGGGCTACACGCCCTACAAGAGTCTAGGGGCACAAAACCAGGGTCTCCTAGAGCCCATCCTGCCTAGGGCCAACCCAAGCCGATATGGGATCGGCTATACTCCCTGAATACCGCCGGAGCCACCCCCTGTGACCACCTGGGTCAAGGGTGCCCCGGAGCCTGTCTTAGAAGAGACCTATGGTTTAGACCTCCTATTCCAAGTCTAACCCGTAGTGTTTTCCCTTTGTAGGTATGACGGAATATCCCTTTTTCTAAAAGTACCAAAAACATTTGAAAAACTTAAAATCAAAAAAATCGAAAAACAAGAAAAACCAAAAACAATGGAAAAACAAAAACTCGAAAAAAGAGTGCTTTGTATAGTTCCCAAAGTTCTTGTTTTACAAAAACCCAAAAAAATGGAAAATTTGGAAAATACCAAAAAGATTTTATACATAGCTGCTCCTGGTAAGACTTTGGCAAAAGAAAAGGATTTCGAAAGAAGTGTCGTCTACATAGCCAGACCAAAAATTTCGAAATCACTTGAGAATCCAAGTACAAAACCAGGTCATTTTGAAAACCACGCATCAAGTTCCCTCGGGTCTATCGCCCACGAGAATGATCAAAGCCCAGAAGTGAATCCCCTTGAGGAAGATCCCACTTCTGAGCTCCCAGAATTTCATAGAATTCTCGATTTTGAAAGACCTTCCCAATCAGTAGGAGGAGATTTCATAGAGGTGAACCTAGGGGATGATTCCAATCCAAAAACCATCAAAATAGGCGCATGCTTGCATGAAACTGAAAAGTTAGCATTCATTGCATTTCTACGAACCTATTTAGATGTGTTTGCATGGACGTATGAAGACATGCCGGGCATAGATCCCAGCATAGTCGAGCATCGTCTTCCCTTAGATGCAGGTGTAAAACCCATAAAGCAGAAGCTTAGGAAAATACACCCGAATGTACACACGCAAGTCAAAGAGGGTTTAGAAGATCTGCTAAAAGCCGGATTTATAAAACCCATTGCGTATTCTGATTGGTTATCAAATATCGTTGTGGTTCGAAAAACCAATGGGAAAATTCGAATATGCATCGATTTCAGAAACCTGAATAAAGCCACTCCAAAGGATAATTATCCTTTACCAAACATAGATTTGATAGTCGATAGTACTGCAAATCATGAAATGTTTTCATTCATGGATGGCTATTCAGGCTATAATCAAATCAAACTAAGTCCACGAGATGAGGGTAAGACCGCCTTCACAACCCCATGGGGCACGTACTGCTATACAGTCATGCCCTTTGGTTTGAAAAATGCCGGCGCAACATACCAACGAGCCATGAACACGATCTTCCATGATCAAATTCATGAGCTTGTAGAAGTGTATGTAGATGATCTCTTGGCGAAATCCAAAACCCGATGCACCCATATCGAATGTTTACAAAAGATTTTCGAAAGGCTTAGGCTTTACAAAGTAAAGCTAAACCCTCAAAAATGTGTGTTCGGGGTAGAATCAGGGAAGCTTCTAGGCTTTATGGTGAGCCAAAGGGGAATAGAAGTCGACCCCTCTAAGTGTCGAGCCATCATAGACATGGCTCCACCCTCCAATCTCACCCAAATCCGTAGCCTCCAGGGTCGATTACAATCCGTGCGCCGATTCATATCGAATCTGGCAACTAGATGCGAACCCTTCAACAAACTGTTGAGCAAGGGTACGAAATTCTTATGGGATGACGAATGCCAAAAGTCCTTCGAGAGACTGAAGGCATACTTGGTTAATCCCCCCGTTTTGAATCCTCCAAAACAAGGAAAACCGCTTTTATTATACATCTCCGTGCATGTAAATGCTTTAGGAGCCCTGTTGGCTCAATACGAGGATGACACCCATAAGGAGTATGCCATCTACTACATTTCGAAAACTCTCTTGGCTTATGAACGAAATTATCAAGCCATGGAGAAGACATGCTTGGCCCTAGTCTGGGCCTGCCAAAAGTTCAGACACTATTTCCTAGATCATGAGATCTGGATAGTGTCCAAGCTTGATCCAATCAAGCACTTGCTCGAAAAACCCATTCTCACGGGTAGATTGGGCAAGTGGCAACTCCTTCTAATGGAGTATGATCTGAAATACCATCACCAGATCTCCATTAAGGGGCAAGCCCTAGCAGATTACGTGGCTGAATTCCCCTTAGAGGACGCATATCCCACTCTTGTCGAAATGCCTGATGAAGGCATATTGCAAAACCATTTTCAAAACCACATTTTGGCAAATTCTTTCAAAAACGACTTGGAAATATGGCATGCACCCCATCCATCCACACACGACTTGGATATTTGCCAAAACAACCCAGAGTCTATTGAAAAACCCTGGTTCTATGACATAAAACAATTTTTAGAAAATGGGGGATTTGCCGAGAATGCCACATCCAAAGATATGGCATTCATTCGTAAGATTTCGACCCGATACACCATTCTGGGTGGGGTCTTATACAAAAAGAGTTTTACCGGCATTCTGCTTAGGTGTATCGACCTAGAGGAGGCTAGGATAGTAATGCATGAGTTCCATGATGGAGAATGTGGAGGTCATGTTAATGCCAACATGATGGCAATGAAAATACTTAGAGGGGGCTATTTCTGGTCCACCCTGAAAAAGGATTGTCACGATCATGTTAGGAAGTGTCATCCGTGTCAAGTGCATGGGCACGCCATTCATATCCCTTCATCTGCATTGCATTCCGTGGTCAGCCCCTGGCCATTTACCATGTGGGCGTTTGACATCGTAGGCCCAATATTTCCCAAGGCCTCGAATGGGCATCGATTTATTTTAGCAGCCACGGAGTATTTCTCCAAGTGGGTGGAAGCCATTTCCCTAACAAATGTAATGGGGCAACATGTGGTGGCTTTCATCCGGAGGAATATCTTGGCTCGATTTGGGGTTCCACGAGACCTTGTGACTGATAATGGTACCCCATTCAAGAATGAGTGGATGGTCAAGTTGTGCAACACGTATGGCATAACTCACCACTTCTCCTCGCCCTACTACCCTCAAGGCAACGGCCAAGCCGAAGCCACAAACAAGACTCTCATTAGTATTATTGAGAAAACCTTAGAGAAGGGTAGGACGTGGCACGAGAAGCTGGATGAAGCCTTATGGGCTTATAGGACTTCCATCCTGACTCCCACGAACGCCACACCATTCGAGTTGGTCTATGGCACAAACGCCATTCTTCCCATTCATACTCAACTGCATTCATTTCATACATCCATAGCACTCGACCTCCCCCTAGAGACGCTTCAGCATGCTAGGATGGCCTGTAGACGCGCGAAAATCCCTGCCACTTCGCCTCTTTCGGGGCTTGGAGTGGATCTTATCGTGTGTCTAAGGCCTATGTATACAAATAGGGCGTGCCAGCTAGCTTACTTAAGCTAGCGAAGATATTTTTATCCCTGACTTCTAAACGTGGCGACTGTGAGCAAGTAAGCTCTTGTCGTCGCAGACCTTCTTGCACCGATGCGCAAGGGTCAGTCTGTACGCTTTTGCAAAAATCGAGTTTTGGAGAGAAAGTCTACGAAGCGGTTCGAGGTGTCTATTTCGGGTCTTTAAGATGCGATTGCATGTTTTAGATCACGTGGATTTGCACGTGCCTAAGTCTTTTCTTTTATCCCTTTTCGGGCCACCTAGTTTGTGTGTTATGAACACTCCACTACATGGGCGAATTCGAGCGGGGCTTGCTTCGATGCAATATGCGTCCTACCTCGTGGTATGGCGTAGATGCAATGCAAACTCACGCTACTCCAAAGGGAAAACCCGAAATGTAAAGACAATACTGAAGGGAAATAACAGAAGGGAAATAACCGAAGGGAAATAACCGAAGGGAAATAACCGAAGGGAGATATGTATATATCTTATGTATATGAGCCCTTACTCGGGTCTTGCAAATAAGAGCGAAGGCTCAATGTGGGTGCGTGCTTGAATTGAAATACTTACACACACGACATGAAATTAAACCCAAATATAAATTGCAGTATGGCCTTGACTAAGGTCTTGGGAGTAAGAGCGAAGGCTCAATGTGTGTGAGAGTGCTTGAATTGAAAGACTACCCACACGACATAAATGAAACCCAAATATAACTGCAATAAGGCCTTTACTAAGGTCTTGGGAGTAAGAGCGAAGGCTCAATGTGTGTGAAAGTGCTTGAATTGAAAGACTTACTCACACGACAAGAAATGAAACCCAAATAGTATAGGTCGGCCCTTACTTGGGTCTTTCAAATAAGAGCGAAAGCTCAATGTGTGTGAGAGTGCTTGAATTGAAAGACTTACTCACACGACAAGAAATGAAACCCAAATAGTATAGGTCGGCCCTTACTTGGGTCTTTCAAATAAGAGCGAAAGCTCAATGTGTGTGAGAGTGCTTGAATTGAAAGACTTACTCACACGACAAGAAATGAAACCCAAATAGTATAGGTCGGCCCTTACTTGGGTCTTTCAAATAAGAGCGAAAGCTCAATGTGTGTGAGAGTGCTTGAATTGAAAGACAACGCACCCAACTTAAACAAAACCCTTCGAGAATGAAAATATATATGTACACTTATATATTAGGGGCTGATTAGGCCCGTGTGTGTTCAAAATCGTGCACGACTAAGAGAGTGCACGTGTGTGGTTGTGCCAAGCCACGTTATTACAAGCGGGGGGAGACTATGCTCCGTTATTACAACCCCGTATCAAATTGAATCTCAAGCAAGTGTACGACTAAAGACCGAGTTTAGACACTTACGAGTAGCTGGTCCGTAGAGGTCTTGCTTGAGCGTGGACTTGGCCTTGGGCTGCAAGTGGGAGCTCCGCGAAGGTAGGTGATCAAGGGTGCTGGCCGGCTGCAAGTGGGGCGCGGGATAGGCGCCTCGAAGGTGGCCGGTGGCAAGTAGATGTCACTTCAAAGTAGGGGGTTTAAAGGGGCTGAATGAGCGGGTTCTTAGGGTCACTATGGGAGTTGAGAGTTTAGGGAAGCTGGACCTAGAAGGTGAGCTAGTGGGAAGGCCGAATAGGAGATGATGGCTAGGTGGTGGCCAGCAACTTGGGTTATGCTAGGTTCGGCTAGGTCTAGGTGGTGGCGGCAAAAGGGCTGAGATGAAGGTAGGATGGGTGGCTAAGAATGGAGAGGTGGTAGAGAGGGGCTTTGAGGGAGTTTGGGGTACTTACCGAATGGGGAGAGGTGGCGGATGAAGTGGGAAGGTGGCGGGCAGGTGGCTGTCGGCTGGTTCGGTTGGTTGGAGGTGATGGCGTCGATGGCGTCCGGCTGAGGGGTGGTGGTAGTGGATGGAAGAGGAAAGGTGGCGGAGCAGGTGGCGGCTGGTGGAGCAGGCAGAGGTGGGGAGTGGTCCCGGCTGGGTGAGAGAAGGGAGAAGGAGAGGGCCCGGCTGGGTGAGAGGGTGGTTCCCACTTGGAAAACCCGCCCACAAGGAGGGGGCTTAAATAGGGGATGGGTAGGTCGGTTAGGGCTGGGCTGTGGGTAGTGGTTAGGTGGTTTAGGTAGGGTGGTATGTAGATAAGGTGGGCTGGAAGGGGTTGGGCCAGATATTTTAAAACTAGGGGTTTGGGTAAATCGTGGGCTAAGGGTGGTTTAGGGGTTTAGGGCTAGGTTAGGTGGTTGGGTTTTAGGGTGAGGTTTAGAGAGCTAGGTTAGGTGATTAGGCTAGGTTTAGGCTAGGATTAGGGAAACTAATCTAGGTTTAGGGAAGGATTAGGGAAGTGGGTTAGGTGATTAGGTTGGGATTAGGACGGGATTAGGGAAGTGGGTTAGGTGATTAGGTTCAGATTAGGGGTGGATTAGGGGTTTAGGCTAGGTTTAGGCATTTTTGGCTAGGTTTAGGTGAAGGAGCTCCCTTAGCATGGCCCATAGACCTTGATCACCCCATGTTGGTGCAGCCCTAGGTTAGGTTTTAGCTAATTACAAGCTTAAACCCACTCAATTAGGCTAACCCACATGATTAACCCAAACTTGACACACAAGTCAAGCTTAATACAACACTCTTGATATTTTTCAACCCCACTCTCTCTCATGTCCAATATCCCACGTGAATTTCAAGTGGGCCCCACCTCCATTTATGAGAAGGTGATGTGGGCCATGGATATGGATATTGGATTGGATCTCTGGATCCAAATCCAAATCCAAGTCCACATATGGGTTTGGATTGGAATCTGGATATATATGGTCCAGATCCAATCCAAACTGAACTCTAACTCCTTCGAGCTGGGTTCGAAACGGACGATTCGTGCGGGGCCTGACAGCATCAGTACTCCGTCTGCGTTGGGTCTTCGCCAACATGGTCGTCCGCCTCCGTTTCTGCCCTCCGGAGATGACTTCAAATGATATTTTGGTAAGAACAGGGTCTTGGACGTTCGAGATCCTGGGGTGTGAATCAGATACAAGAGTTGCTGTGCCGGGCTCGACAGGTGCTTCGGTTCCGGGCTCTTCTTGGCTCTCCTGGTCCTGTCTTGATCGGGCCAAGCCACTTCGGGGTTTCAAAACATGTTTTAAAAGGGTTTTCAAAAGCCATATCGTATGTTTTTGAAAGATATAGTTTAAAACATATGTACAGGGTTGTTTGGAAGGATCCTGGGTTTCCAAACTCAAAATGGCCCTTTGGGGGCTGCTTGTATAAAACCAGATTTGTTTAAGAAATTCGTGAGATTTCGGGGTGTTTACAGATGCCCCTCTTTGGCCTTATCCAAATAGATTTGGATAAGGGCAAAGATGACAAACACCCCTTTTAATGTCTCCCTAGATCTGTCCATGAAGAATATGGGATCGTCCCATTTTTAGCGAAATCTCAATTTACAAACTCTGGTAGGAGGAGATATCACGCCAAAGGGTTCACTTATGGAATCTGGTCCTAAATGGGATCATGTTCATGCAAGTACCATGCGTGGAATGCAAATGACATGGGTGTGGTGCCAAGAGTGGCGACCTCCCAGAGACCAGATGTGGTCGAACCCTAGAGACTTACAAGGCCTACTGCTCCAAGTGAGCAAAAATCCTATGTTGTTCGATGTTCGGTTTTCAAAACTTATTTACAAAAGCTATTTACAAAAGGGACAACTGTCTTGAGCCTCGATCCTAAGGATCTCGAGCTCTTCGTGCTTGCCCTTGTTTGAGTCTTAACACTCGCTTATCTAGCGGAGGTTTTATAAGAAAACAAGCTTCATTTCAAATTCCTACGCCTTACTCGAAACGTCGAATTCTCAAACAAGATGAAATTCAAGTAAGTAAATCCTATTTTTACTTTAGGATTCCTCGAAATGAACCATGCTTTAGCTTGGGGTAAGCCAGGGATGGGAAAGAGATACCACGGTCCCTTCTGAAGCGTCCCGTGGTTTAAGGCATAGAAGGCGGAAAACTGCTCTTTTTGAGCTTTTTTGGCCTCTTTTTCCTTTTTTTCATAGAGGGTCTCCCTTTGGGAGTATTTTTTCTTTAATCCCTCTTTTTCATAAGAGAATCGATTTTTCTTTTTGAAGTCTGGTTTCTTTCTTTTGGAAAGAGATTTTAAATGGGAAATTCCCTTTTGATTTGGGCCTTTGTTTTCCTTTTGGAAGGAGAAGAGAAGAGGGGAGGACTTATCCCAAGCCTACACTCGATCCATTCCAGATCAGCCTATTTAGAAATAGCACGTACTACTTGCAAGTATCTTGTTATGTTGAACTAGGCCCTTCTTTGTAAGATGAAGGATTTTGAAATGCAACCACGACTTTGAAAACTCCACTCTTTCACAAGTGCGAATTCTCTTACTTAGGGTCACACGAGTTGCTTTTGCACCTTATTCACACGTCTCAGGGCAGCTATCCCTTTAAAATTTTCGAAAACTGGAATTTAATCTAGATCCTACACATGATACTTCTTTAAGTATTGAATATTGATAGGATCTGCTAAATTCCTACCTTCTACATCGATCAACCAATACGAATTATTCGTAGTGGTTGCTCGTACAACATAGGGTCCATCCCAGTTGGGGCGCCACTTGCCTAGGGGGTGTGGGCCACGATGGTGGATGGTTTTCAAGACCAGATCTCCCACTTCAAAGTGGCGAGGTCTCATGTGTTTGCTATAATGTCGGGCTATCCTTTGCCGATATGCACGAGCATGATCCATGGCAAGGAGTCGCCTCTCATCTAGCAAATCTAGCTCGGCCATCCTAGCATGCTGAAGCGTCTCTAGGGGGAGGTCGAGTGCAATGGATGTATGGAATGAATGCAGTTGGGTATGAATGGGAAGAATGGCGTTTGTGCCATAGACCAATTCGAATGGTGTGGCATTCGTGGGAGTCCGGATGGAAGTCCTATAAGCCCATAAGGCTTCATCCAGCTTCTTGTGCCACATCCTACCCTTCTCTAAGGTTTTCTCAATGATACCAATGAGAGTCTTGTTTGTGGCTTCGGCTTGGCCGTTGCCTTGAGGGTAGTAGGGCGAGGAGAAGTGGTGAGTTATGCCATACGTGTTGCACAACTTGACCATCCGCTCATTCTTGAATGGGGTACCATTATCAGACACAAGGTCTCGTGGAACCCCAAATCGAGCCAAGATATTCCTCCGGATGAAAGCCACCACATGTTGCCCCATTACATTCGTTAGGGAAATGGCTTCCACCCACTTGGAGAAATACTCCGTGGCTGCTAAAATGAAACGATGCCCATTCGAGGCCTTTGGAAATATTGGGCCTACTATGTCAAACGCCCACATGGTAAATGGCCAGGGGCTGACCACGGAATGCAATGCCGATGAAGGGATATGAATGGCGTGCCCATGCACTTGACATGGATGACACTTCCTAACATGATCGTGACAATCCTTTTTCAGGGTGGACCAAAAATAACCCCCTCTAAGTATTTTCATCGCCATCATGTTGGCATTAACATGACCTCCACATTCTCCGTCGTGGAACTCGTGCATCACTATCCTAGCCTCCTCTAGGTCGATACACCTAAGCAGAATGCCGGTAAAACTCTTTTTGTATAAGACCCCACCCAGAATGGTGTATCGGGTCGAAATCTCACGAATGAATGCCTTATCTTTGGATGTGGCATCCTCGGTGAATCCCCCATTTTCTAAAAATTGTTTTATGTCATAGAACCAGGGTTTTTCCACAGACTCTGGGTTATTTTGGCAAATATCCAAGTCGTGTGTGGATGGATGGGGAGCATGCCATATTTCCAAAGATCTGGTCCCTGAAATGGGATCGACCTTCAGGGCTGAACCCAAGGAGGAGAGGGCATCGGCAATGCCATTGTCCTCTCTTCCTACGTGTGTGAGCTTACACGATTGGAAGGATTGGACCAATCGAGTGGCCAACTCGTGATATGGAAGTAGTTTCTCATTACGTACTTGCCAAATTTTTAAAACCTGGTTTATGACAAGTAGCGAATCTCCAAAGACCTCGATGCATGATGCCCCTAGAGTTTTCGAAATCCTTAAGCCTTGTATGAGTGCTTCATACTCAGCTATGTTGTTGGAACATTCGAAATCTAAGCGGACTGCTATGGGAATCTCGCCCTTTTCAGGGGAGATTAGGATGATCCCAGCACCAGCCCCTCGTTGGTTTCGTGCCCCGTCGAAGTGCATCTTCCATACTTGGTTTTCGAAAGAATTTGCCAAAATGTGGTTTTGAAAATGGTTTTGCAATATGCCTTCATCAGGCATTTCGACAAGAGTGGGATATGCGTCCTCCAGGGGGAAGTCAGCCACGTAATCTGCTAGGGCTTGCCCCTTAATGGAGATCTGGTGATGGTATTTCAAATCATACTCCATTAGAAGGAGTTGCCATTTGCCCAATCTACCTGTGAGAATGGGTTTTTCGAACAAGTGCTTGATTGGATCAAGCTTGGACACTATCCAGATCTCATGATCTAGGAAATAGTGTCTGAATTTCTAGCAGGCCCAGACTAGGGCCAAGCACGTCTTCTCCATGGCTTGATAATTTCGTTCATAAGCCAAGAGAGTTTTCGAAATATAGTAGATGGCATACTCCTTGTGGGTGTCATCCTCGTATTGAGCCAACAGGGCTCCTAAAGCGTTTACATGCATGGAGATGTATAATAAAAGCGGTTTTCCTTGTTTTGGAGGATTCAAAACGGGGGGATTAACCAAGTATGCCTTCAGTCTCTCGAAGGACTGTTGGCATTCGTCATCCCATAAGAATTTCGTACCCTTCCTCAACAGTTTGTTGAAGGGTTCGCATCTAGTGGCCAGATTCGATATGAATCGGCGCACAGATTGTAATCGACCCTGGAGGCTATGGACTTGGGTGAGATTGGAGGGTGGAGCCATGTCTATGATGGCTCGACACTTAGAGGGGTCGACTTCTATTCCCCTTTGGCTTATCATAAAGCCTAGAAGCTTTCCTGATTCTACCCCGAACACACATTTTTGAGGGTTTTACTTTGTAAAGCCTAAGCCTTTCGAAAATCTTTTGTAAACATTCGATATGGGTGCATCGGGTTTTGGATTTTGCCAAGAGATCATCTACAAACACTTCTACAAGCTCGTGAATTTGATCATGGAAGATCGTGTTCATGGCTCGTTGGTATGTTGCGCCGGCATTTTTCAAACCAAAGGGCATGACTGTATAGCAGTACGTGCCCCATGGGGTTGTGAAGGCGGTCTTA
This sequence comes from Brasenia schreberi, assembly GCA_036023115.1. Lineage (NCBI taxonomy): Eukaryota > Viridiplantae > Streptophyta > Magnoliopsida > Nymphaeales > Cabombaceae > Brasenia > Brasenia schreberi. The sequence goes on from JAYKKT010000081.1 coordinate 6,566,825, forward strand.
CCCTGATCTCGTGGGTTTAGTTTGATTTGATTATAGCCTGAATAGCCATCCATAAATGAAAACATTTCATGATTTGCAGTACTATCGACTATCAAATCTATGTTTGGTAAAGGATAATTATCCTTTGGAGTGGCTTTATTCAGGTTTCTGAAATCGATGCATATTCGAATTTTCCCATTGGTTTTTCGAACCACAACGATATTTGACAACCAATCAGAATACGCAATGGGTTTTATAAATCCGGCTTTTAGCAGATCTTCTAAACCCTCTTTGACTTGCGTGTGTACATTCGGGTGTATTTTCCTAAGCTTCTGCTTTATGGGTTTTACACCTGCATCTAAGGGAAGACGATGCTCGACTATGCTGGGATCTATGCCCGGCATGTCTTCATACGTCCATGCAAACACATCTAAATAGGTTCGTAGAAATGCAATGAATGCTAACTTTTCAGTTTCATGCAAGCATGCGCCTATTCTGATGGTTTTGGGATTGGAACCATCCCCTAGGTTCACCTCTATGAAATCTCCTCCTACTGATTGGGAAGGTCTTTCAAAATCGAGAATCCTATGAAATTCTGGGAGCTCAGAAGTGGGATCTTCCTCAAGGGGATCCACTTCTGGGCTTTGATCATTCTCGTGGGATATAGACCCGAGGGAACTTGATGCGTGGTTTTCAAAATAACCTGGTTTTGTACTTGGATTTTCAAGTGACTTCGAAATTTTTGGTCTGGCTATGCAGACGACACTTCTTTCGAAATCCTTTTCTTCTGCCAAAGGCCTACCAGGAGCAGCTATGTACAAAATCTTTTTGGTATTTTCCAAATTTTCGATTTTTTTGGGTTTTTGTAAAACAAGAACTTTGGGAACTATACAAAGCACACTTTTTTCGAGTTTTTGTTTTTCCATTGTTTTTGGTTTTTCTTGTTTTTTGATTTTTTTTTATTTTAAGTTTTTCAAATGTTTTTGGTATTTTTTTAGAAAAAGGGATCTTCCGTCATACCTACAAAGGGAAAACACTACGGGTTAGGCTCGGAATAGGAGGTCTAAACCATAGGTCTCTTCTAAGACAGGCTCCGGGGCACCCTTGACCCAGGTGGTCACAGGGGGTGGCTCCGGCGGTATTCGGGGAGTATAGCCGATCCCATATCGGCTTGGGTTGGCCCTAGGAAGGATGGGCTCTAAGAGACCCTGGTTTTGTGCCCCTAGACTTTTGTAGAGCGTGTAGCCCATGTTCAATAACATGTTCCACGACCTTTTGTTTTTTGAAAAGATGGGATATAGGTCGTGGTCCTGGAACATGCTATCGTCCATATTAGGCTCGTATGGCCTCTTGTCCAGGGGTTTTGGAAATAGGGAACATTTGGGTTTTCCTAGGAGGATTAGAGTCGGGAGGGGGCCTGCTTTGGGCGGCCCCTTCACACATACAACCTTCCTAGGGTTGTTCAACACGAGCCGAGGTGGCTCAACCATAATTTGCCCCAGGTTAGCCTCGTGGGCCTGGGAGCTCGATAAACAAGGGGAGTTTATGATCCCCTGAAGCTGTGGGTGACTCTCACCTAGGATCACTACGACTTGGTCCCTAAAAGGGATCTTGACACACCTGTGGAAGGTGGATGGCACAGCGCACAAACTGTGTATCCAGGGTCTTCCCAGCAACAGGTTATAATGGGGGTGGATGTCAAAGACGTGGAACACCCCCGTGTGTTCGATACCTCCCGTTTCCATTTGGAGTTCGATGGATCCTAAAGGCCTAGACGCATTCCCATCGTATCCAGTGATAACGATGGGGCTTGGGTTCACTGAAGTCAAGGTGACTCCGATTTTGTACGCCACGTGAAGTGGAAGGATGTTGAGCCCTCCTCCACCATCGACTAGGCACCTGTCCAGAGAGTGGTTGTTTAGAACCACCTCGATATGCAGGGCCTGGTTATGGGTTTCGTAGGGTCTATCTACATCATCTTCCGAAAAGGTGATGGGCGATTTTGCTCCTAATAAAGCCACTTGGGCAGACAAGGATTCCGGACTTATGTTCGAATCAACCTTGGCCCTTTCTAGAATTTTCTCTAAGACAAGTCTATGCCTAGGCGAGGTTTTGATAAGCTCTAGGATAGGCATGTGAATAGGAATCTTTGAAAGGTGGTTTTCGAAATCATAAGGATTTAGGATGATTTTGTCCTTATCTGCTTTTGGCAGACCGCTAGGGATACATGCTTTTGAGGGGCCAGGCACACTGACCACCTTTTGAGCACCTTGAAGGTGCGGGGGTTGGTAGATCCTCCCGGATCTATTGACTTCCTGTAAACACCCCGAAATCCCACGAATTTCTTAAACAAATCTGGTTTTATACAAGCAGCCCCAAAGGGCCATTTTTGAGTTTGGAAACCCAGGAGCCTTCCAAACAAACCCTGTGTATATGTTTTAAACTTTATCTTTCAAAAACATATGATATAGCTTTTGAAAACCCTTTTAAAACATGTTTTGAAACCCCAAAGTGGCTTGGCCCGATCAAGACAGGACCAGGAGAGCCAAGAAGAGCCCGGAACCGGAACACACGTCAAGCCCGGTGCAGCAACTCTTGTATCTGATTCACACCCCAGGATCTCGAACGTCCAAGACCCTGTTCTTACCAAAATAGCATTTGAAGTCATCTCCGGAAGGCAGAAACGGAGGCGGACGACCATGTTGGCGAAGACCCAACGCAGACGGAGTACTGATGCTGTCAGGCCCCGCACGAATCGTCCGTTTCGAACCCAGCTCGAAGGAGTCAGAGTTCAGTTTGGATTGGATCTGGACCATATATATCCAGATTCCAATCCAAACCCATATGTGGACTTGGATTTGGATTTGGATCCAGAGATCCAATCCAATATCCATATCCATGGCCCACATCACCTTCTCATAAATGGAGGTGGGGCCCACTTGAGTTTCACGTGGGATATTGGGCATGAGAGAGAGTGGGGTTGAAAAATATCAAGAGTGTTGTATTAAGCTTGACTTGTGTGTCAAGTTTGGGTTTAATCTTGTGGGTTAGCCTAATTGAGTGGGTTTAAGCTTGTAATTAGCTAAAACCTAACCTAGGGCTGCACCAACATGGGGTGATCAAGGTCTATGAGCCATGCTAAGGGAGCTCCTTCACCTAAACCTAGCCAAAAATGCCTAAACCTAGCCTAAACCCCTAATCCACCCCTAATCTGAACCTAATCACCTAACCCACTTCCCTAATCCCGGCCTAATCCCAACCTAATCACCTAACCCACTCCCCTAATCCTTCCCTAAACCTAGATTAATTTCCCTAATCCTAGCCTAAACCTAGCCTAAACCACCTAACCTAGCTCACTAAACCTCACCCTAAAACCCAACCACCTAACCTAGCCCTAAACCCCTAAACCACCCTTAGCCCACGATTTATCAAAACACCTAGTTTTAAAATATCTGGCCCAATCCCATCCAGCCCACCTTATCTACATACTACCCTACCTAAACCACCTAACCACTACCCACAACCCAGCCCTAACCGACCTACCCATCCCCTATTTAAACCCCCCTCATTGTGGGCGGGTTTTTCCAAGTGGGAACCACTCTACCACCCAGCCGGGCCCTCTCCTTCTCCCATCTTCCATCCAGCCGTGACCACTCCCCAGCAACTCCACCTGCTCCACCAGCCGCCACCTGCTCCACCAGCCGCCACCTTCCCTCTTCCGTCCACCACCACTGCCCCCCCAGCCGGACACCACCACCTCACTCAGCCGAACTCCCATCAACACTCGGCTTCCCTCTTCATCCACTCGCCACTCCTCCCCATTCGGTAAGTCCCCCTAACTCCCTCAAAGCCACTCTCTACCACCTCTCCACTCTTAGCCACCCACCTTCCCTTCAGCTAAGCCCCTTTGCCGCCACCATCTAAGCCTAGCCGAACCTAGGATAACCCAAGTGGCTGGCCACTACTTAGCCACCATCTCCCATTCGGCCGACCCCCCTAGGTGTCCTATTTGGTCTTCCCACTAGCTCACCTTTTAGGTCCAGTTTCCCTAAGTACCTAACTTCCCTAGTGACCCTAAGACCCACTTAGTCAGCCACTCTAAACTCCCTACTTGGAGGCGCCACCTACTTGCTACCGGCCCCCTTCGAGGCGTATATCCCGCGCCCCACTTGCAGCCGGCCAGCACCCTTGATCACCTACCTTCGCGGAGCTCCCACTTGCAGCCCAAAGCGAAGGCCACGCTCAAGCAAGACCTCTACGGACCAGCTACTCGTAAGTGTCTAAACTCGGTCTTTAGTCATACACTTGCTTGAAATTCAATTTGATACGGGGTTGTAATAACGGAGCATAGTCTCCCCCCGCTTGTAATAACGTGGCTTGGCACAACCACACACGTGCACTCTCTTAGTCGTGCACAATTTTGAACACACACGGGCCTAATCAGCCCCTAATATATAAGTGTACGTATATATTTCATTTCCGAAGGGTTTTGTTTAAGTTGGGTGCGTTGTCTTTCAATTCGAACACTCTCACACACATTGAGCTTTCGCTCTTATTTGAAAGACCCAAGTAAGGGCCGACCTATACTATTTGGGTTTCATTTCATGTCGTGTGAGTAAGTCTTTCAATTCAAACACTCTCACACACATTGAGCTTTCGCTCTTATTTGAAAGACCCAAGTAAGGGCCGACCTATACTATTTGGGTTTCATTTCTTGTCGTGTGAGTCAGTCTTTCAATTCAAGCACTTTCACACACATTGAGCCTTCGCTCTTACTCCCAAGACCTTAGTAAAGGCCTTATTGCAGTTATATTTGGGTTTCATTTATGTCGTGTGTGTAGTACTTCAATTCAAGCACTCTCACACACATTGAGCCTTCGCTCTTACTCCCAAGACCTTAGTCAAGGCCATACTGCAATTTATATTTGGGTTTAATTTCATGTCGTGTGAGTAAGTCTTTCAATTCGAGCACGCACCCACATTGAGCCTTCGCTCTTATTTGCAAGACCCGAGTAAGGGCTCATATACATAAGATATATACATATTTCCCTTCGGTTATTTCCCTTCGGTTATTTCCCTTCGGTTATTTCCCTTCTGTTATTTCCCTTCAGTATTGTCTTTACATTTCGGGTTTTCCCTTTGGAGTAGCGTGAGTTGCATTGCATCTACGCCATACCACGAGGTAGGACGCATATTGCATCGAAGCAACCCCCGCTCGAATTCGCCCATGTAGTGGAGTGTTCATAACACACAAACTAGGTGACCCAAAAAGGGATAAAAGAAAAGACTTAGGCACGTGCAAATCCACGTGATCTAAAACATGCAATCGCATCTTAAAGACCCGAAATAGACACCTCGAACCGTTTCGTAGACTTTCTCCCCAAAACTCGATTTTTGCAAAAGCGTACAGACTGACCCTTGCGCATCGGTGCAAGAAGGTCTGCGACGACAAGAGCTCACTTGCTCACAGTCGCCACGTTTAGAAGTCAGTATTAAATCTTCGCTAGCTTAAGTAAGCTAGCTGGCACGCCCTGTTTGTATACATAGGCCTTAGACGCACGATAAGATCCACTCGAAGCCACGAAAGAGGCGAAGAGGCGGGGATTTTCGCGCGTCTACAGAGATTGGCACGCCCGGTGGGACGTGAGCCTTTTCAAAAATCGAGTTTACTTGTAGAAGTCTTGCGAAAATTTTATAAAGGTGTCGTTTTAACTTGTTTTCTTTGCTTTTACTTAGGAAATTTTGAAAAAGCTTGAAAAGCATGTCAAAATCCAATCCAAGTGAAGTGTCGAGCCAAGGCTCATGCGCATCAAGTTCTCACTCTAGGAGGATTTTCAAAAACAAAATAAAACTAGATGAAATCGAGGACTTGAGAAGGGAATTTGAGGCCAAAATCGATGCTCTCAGCCAAGAGGCTGAAGTAGGCGATTCATGTTTATCAAACGGTGAACAAAGGCCTAAAAAGAAAATTGAAAAACCTCGCAAGCAAAAAGAGGCCTCCGTAATGGAAGGCAACCAATACCACGAGTCCTTCACACAAAAGGACCGTAAAGCCCTACAGCAGCTGCTGAAAGGGCAAAATAAAGAGAAAAGAAGCTACGCCCTGTCTGATTTCCTTCCTATGGATTACGAAACAGACAGTGACGATGAAATACCAAACTTCCATCGGTATGATGGCATGGGAGACCCTAGGTCTCACTTACAGCTTTTCTCACGTCGAGCCCATAAGAAGAAAAAGGACTCGATGAAATGGGTGTATTGGTTCCCTCTATCCCTTAAAGGCACAGCTGCCAAATGGCTGGCTTCCTACGACTTAAGCCAGTTCGCTACTTTTGAAGAGTTAGCGAACTGCTTCATGCAAAGATTTGCACACAACGTGGAAGTCACGCCAACCCTGAATACCTTAAGGGATACAAAGCAAGGCATGAACGAAGACGTGCATGCCTTCATTATAAGATGGAGGTCTCTTTTAGGCCAAGTGCGAGAGCCTATATCCGAAGGATGCGCAGTAATGCTCATCCTGGATAATTTCAAAAGCGAGTTAAAAACCCTTCTCTCGCTCCATGAGATTTCAACTTTCCATAAGTTGATCAAAAAGGCCTCCCTTTTCGAAACCAACTTGCGAAAAGGGACATACGACCACTTATGGAAAGGAAGTGCCGTTCCCAAAACACGTGTGGAAAAGCCCATCGCATATGGGCTGCCCACGACGGACAAAGGGGCAAAGCCCCATAAAATCGCCAATGTCCGGGTGGATCCAGGCATGGCGGGCACTTCTAAAAATTTTGAAAAAATAGAAAATAAGAGAGAACGCAATTTTTCAAAACCAATTGAAAAACGGGAGTACACTCCGCTGGGGCAACCTGTGTCGGAGGTCCTAGACCTCCTACTTGCCCAGGGCATGATCGAACTCCCTGAAATCCCCGAAGGAGTCACGTCCAAAGGGGGGTATTTAAACCGATTTTGCAAGTATCATCGGCTCAAAGGCCATGATTCCAAACGGTGCTTCTCTCTTCTAAATAAAATTGAGAACTTGATAGCGGAGGGCCGGCTCCAGGTCACTGCGGAACCTGAGCCACCTCAAGCTATCTTCAAGGAACCCTTTCCCAAACATGCCAGTGGCAGTGGGAAAGGAAAGGAGGTATGTACCCTCACCATTTCCAAGGAACTAGCGCGAAAGCCCGAACCTGGTCGACCTGCTTGTGCGCCCATCCTTGTATTACACAAGAGGCCCGCCCAAGTCGTCATTCGGGGACCACCAAAAGTGGAAACCCCGACAAGACCAGTTTTGAAAATCCAAGGTTCTCCTCAGCTCATCCTTAGAGCCAAGTTTAGCGCGAACCCTAGGCTGGTCGTGGGGGAAGTCACTAGATCCGGGAGGATCTACCAACCCCCGCACCTTCAAGGTGCTCAAAAGGTGGTCAGTGTGCCTGGCCCCTCAAAAGCATGTATCCCTAGTGGTCTGCCAAAAATAGATAAGGACAAAATCATCCTAAATCCTTATGATTTCGAAAACCACCTTTCAAAGATTCCTATTCACATGTCTATCCTAGAGCTTATCAAAACCTCGCCTAGGCATAGACTTGTCTTAGAGAAAATTTTAGAAAGGGCCAAGGTTGATTCGAACATAAGTCCGGAATCCTTGTCTGCCCAAGTGGCTTTATTAGGAGCAAAATCGCCCATCACCTTTTCGGAAGATGATGTAGATAGACCCTACGAAACCCATAACCAGGCCCTGCATATCGAGGTGGTTCTAAACAACCACTCTCTGGACAGGTGCCTAGTCGATGGTGGAGGAGGGCTCAACATCCTTCCACTTCACGTGGCGTACAAAATCGGAGTCACCTTGACTTCAGTGAACCCAAGCCCCATCATTATCACTGGATACGATGAGAATGCGTCTAGGCCTTTAGGATCCATCGAACTCCCAATGGAAACGGGAGGGATCGAACACACGGGGGTGTTCCATGTCTTGGACATCCACCCCCATTATAACCTGTTGCTGGGAAGACCCTGGATACACAGTTTGTGCGCTGTGCCATCCACCTTCCACAAGTGTGTCAAGATCCCTTTTAGGGACCAAGTCGTAGTGATCCTAGGTGAGAGTCACCCACAGCTTCAGGGGATCATAAACTCCCCTTGTTTATCGAGCTCCCAGGCCCATGAGGCTAACCTGGGGCAAATTATGGTTGAGCCACCTCGGCTCGTGTTGAACAACCCTAGGAAGGTTGTATGTGTGAAGGGGTCGTCCAAAGCAGGCCCCCTCCCGACTCTAATCCTCCTAGGAAGACCCAAACGTTCCCTATTTCCAAAACCCCTGAACAAAAGGCCATACGAGCCCAATATGGACGATAGCATGTTCCAGGACCACGACTTATATCCCATCTTTTCAAGAAACAAAAGGTCGTGGAACATGTTATTGAACATGGGCTACACGCCCTACAAGAGTCTAGGGGCACAAAACTAGGGTCTCCTAGAGCCCATCCTTCCTAGGGCCAATCCAAGCCGATATGGGATCGGCTATACTCCCCAAATACCGCCGGAGCCACCCCCTGTGACCACCTGGGTCAAGGGTGCCCCGGAGCCTGTCTTAGAAGAGACCTATGGTTTAGACCTCCTATTCCGAGTCTAACCCATAGTGTTTTCCCTTTGTAGGTATGACGGAAGATCCCTGTTTCTAAAAATACCAAAAACATTTGAAAACTTAAAATCGAAAAAAATCGAAAAACAAGAAAAACCAAAAACAATGGAAAAACAAAAACTCGAAAAAAGTGTACTTTGTATAGTTCCCAAAGTTCTTGTTTTACAAAAACCTAAAAAAATCGAAAATTTGGAAAATACCAAAAAGATTTTGTACATAGCCGCTCCTGGTAGGACTTTGGCGAAAGAAAAGGATTTCGAAAGAAACGTCGTATGCATAACCAGACCAAAAATTTCGAAATCACTTGAAAATCCAAGTACAAAACCAGGTTATTTTGAAAACCACGCATCAAGTTCCCTCGGGTCTAAAGCCCACGAGAATGATCAAAGCCCAGAAGTGGATCCCCTTGAGGAAGATCCCACTTCTGAGCTCCCAGAATTTCATAGAATTCTCGATTTTGAAAGACCTTCCCAATCAGTAGGAAGAGATTTCGTAGAGGTGAACCTAGGGGATGATTCCAATCCCAAAACCATCAAAATAGGCGCATGCTTGCATAAAACTGAAAAGTTAGCATTCATTGCATTTCTACGGACCTATTTAGATGTGTTTGCATGGACGTATGAAGACATGCCGGGCATAGATCCCAGCATAGTCGAGCATCGTCTTCCCTTAGATGTAGGTGTAAAACCAATAAAGCAGAAGCTTAGGAAAATACACCCGAATGTACACACGCAAGTCAAAGAGGGTTTAGAAGATCTGCTAAAAGCCGGATTTATAAAACCCATTGCGTATTCTGATTGGTTGTCAAATATCGTTGTAGTTCGAAAAACCAATGGGAAAATTCGAATATGCATCGATTTCAGAAACTTGAATAAAGCCACTCCAAAGGATAATTATCCTTTACCAAACATAGATTTGATAGTCGATAGTACTGCAAATCATGAAATGTTTTCATTTATGGATGGCTATTCAGGCTATAATCAAATCAAACTAAGCCCACGAGATCAGGGTAAGACCGCCTTCACAACCCCATGGGGCACGTACTGCTATACAGTCATGCCCTTTGGTTTGAAAAATGCCGGCGCAACATACCAACGAGCCATGAACACGATCTTCCATGATCAAATTCACGAGCTTGTAGAAGTGTATGTAGATGATCTCTTGGCAAAATCCAAAACCCGATGCACCCATATCGAATGTTTACAAAAGATTTTCGAAAGGCTTAGGCTTTACAAAGTAAAGCTAAACCCTCAGAAATGTGTGTTCGGGGTAGAATCAGGAAAGCTTCTAGGCTTTATGGTGAGCCAAAGGGGAATAGAAGTCGACCCCTCTAAGTGTCGAGCCATCATAGACATGGCTCCACCCTCCAATCTCACCCAAGTCCGTAGCCTCCAGGGTCGATTACAATCTGTGCGCCGATTCATATCAAATCTGGCGACTAGATGCGAACCCTTCAACAAACTGTTGAGGAAGGGCACGAAATTCTTATGGGATGACGAATGCCAAAAGTCCTTCGAGAGACTGAAGGCATACTTGGTTAATCCCCCCGTTTTGAATCCTCCAAAGCAAGGAAAACCGCTTTTATTATACATCTCCGTGCATGTAAACGCTTTAGGAGCCCTGTTGGCTCAATACGAGGATGACACCCATAAAGAGTATGCCATCTACTATATTTCGAAAACTCTCTTGGCATATGAACGAAATTATCAAGCCATGGAGAAGACATGCTTGGCCCTAGTCTGGGCCTGCCAGAAATTCAGACACTACTTCCTAGATCATGAGATCTGGATAGTGTCCAAGCTTGATCCAATCAAGCACTTGTTCGAAAAACCCATTCTCACGGGTAGATTGGGCAAATGGCAACTCCTTCTAATGGAGTATGATCTAAAATACCATCACCAAATCTCCGTTAAGGGGCAAGCCCTAGCAGATTACGTGGCTGACTTCCCCTTGGAGGACGCATATCCCACTCTTTTCGAAATGCCTGATGAAAGCATATTGCAAAACCATTTTCAAAACCACATTTTGGCAAATTCTTTCGAAAACCAAGTGTGGAAGATGCACTTCGACGGGGCACGAAACCAACGAGGGGCTGGTGCCGGGATCATCCTAATCTCCCCTGAAAAGGGCGAGATTCCCATAGCGGTCCGCTTAGATTTCGAATGTTCCAACAACGTAGCTGAGTATGAAGCACTCATACAAGGCTTGAGGATTTCGAAAACTCTAGGGGCATCATGCATCGAGGTCTTTGGAGATTCGCTCCTTGTCATAAACCAGGTTTTAAAAATTTGGCAAGTACGTAATGAGAAACTACTTCCATATCACGAGTTGGCCACTCGATTGGTCCAATCCTTCTAGTCGTGTAAACTCACACACGTGGGAAGAGAGGACAATGGCATCGCCGATGCCCTCTCTTCCTTGGGTTCAGCCCTGAAGGTCGATCCCATTTCAGGGACCAGATCTTTGGAAATATGGCATGCGCCCCATCCATCCACACACGACTTGGATATTTGCCAAAACAACCCAGAGTCTATTGAAAAACCCTGGTTCTATGACATAAAACAATTTTTAGAAAATGGGGGATTCACCGAGGATGCCACATCCAAAGATAGGGCATTCATTCGTAAGATTTCGACCCGATACACCATTCTGGGTGGGGTCTTATACAAAAAGAGTTTTACCGGCATTCTGCTTAGGTGTATCGACCTAGAGGAGGCTAGGATAGTGATGCACGAGTTCCACGACAGAGAATGTGGAGGTCATGTTAATGCCAACATGATGGCAATGAAAATACTTAGAGGGGGTTATTTTTGGTCCACCCTGAAAAGGGATTGTCACGATCATGTTAGAAAGTGTCATCCATGTCAAGTGCATGGGCACGCCATTCATATCCCTTCATCTGCATTGCATTCCGTGGTCAGCCCCTGTCCATTTACCATGTGGGCGTTTGACATTGTAGGCCCCATATTTCCAAAGGCCTCGAATGGGCATCGTTTTATTTTAGCAGCCACGGAGTATTTCTCCAAGTGGGTGGAAGCCATTTCCCTAACGAATGTAATGGGGCAACATGTGGTGGCTTTCATCCGGAGGAATATCTTGGCTCGATTTGGGGTTCCACGAGACCTTGTATCTGATAATGGTACCCCATTCAAGAACGAGCGGATTGTTAAGTTGTGCAACACGTATGGCATAACTCACCACTTCTCCTCGCCCTACTACCCTCAAGGCAACGGCCAAGCCGAAGCCACAAACAAGACTCTCATTGGTATCATTGAGAAGACCTTAGAGAAGGGTAGGAGGTGGCATGAGAAGCTGGATGAAGCCTTATGGGCTTATAGGACTTCCATCCGGGCTCCCACGAATGCCACACCATTCGAATTGGTCTATGGCACAAACGCCATTCTTCCCATTCATACCCAACTGCATTCATTCCATACATCCATTGCACTCGACCTCCCCCTAGAGACGCTCCAGCATGCTAGGATGGCCGAACTAGATTTGCTAGATGAGAGGCGACTCCTTGCCATGGATCATGCTCGTGCATACCGGCAAAGGATAGCCCGACATTATAGCAAACACATGAGACCTCGCCACTTCGAAGTGGGAGATCTGGTCTTGAAAACCATCCACCATCGTGGCCCACACCCCCTAGGCAAGTGGCGCCCCAACTAGGATGGACCCTATGTTGTACGAGCAACCACTACGAACAATTCGTATTGGTTGATCGATGTAGAAGGTAGGAATTTAGCAGATCCTATCAATATTCAATACTTAAAGAAATATCATGTGTAGGATCTAGATTAAATTCCAGTTTTCGAAAATTTTTAGGGATAGCTGCCCTGAGACGTGTGAATAAGGTGCAAAGGCAAACTCGTGTGAACCCAAGTGAGAGAATTCGCACTTGTGAAAGAGTGGAGTTTTCAAAATCGTGGTTACATTTCAAAATCCTTCTTCTTACAAAGAAAGGCCTAGTTCAACATAGCAAGATACTTGCAAGTAGTACGTGCTATTTCTAAATAGGCTGATCTGGAATGGATCGAGTGTAGGCTTGGGATAAGTCCTCCCCTCTTCTCTTCTCCTTCCAAAAGGAAAACAAAGGCCCAAACCAAAAGGGAATTTCCCATTTAAAGTCTCTTTCCAAAAGAAAAAAACCAGACTTTAAAAAGAAAAATCGATTCTCTTATGAAAAAGAGGGATTAAAGAAAAAATACTCCCAAAGGGAGACCCTCTATGGAAAAAAGGAAAAAGAGGCCAAAAAGCTCAAAAAGAGCAGTTTTCCGCCTTCTATGCCTCAAACCACGGGACGCTTCAGAAGGGACCGTGGTATCTCTTTCCCATCCCAGGCTTATCCCAAGCTAAAGCATGGTTCATTTCAAGGAATCCTAAAGTAAAAATAGGATTTACTTACTTGAATTTCATCTTGTTTGAGAATTCGACGTTTCGAGTAAGACGTAGGAATTTGAAATGAAGCTTGTTTTCTTATAAAACCTCCGCTAGATAAGCGAGTGTTATGACTCAAACAAGGGCAAGCACGAAGAGCTCGAGATCCTTAGGATCGAGGCTCAAGACAGTTGTCCCTTTTGTAAATAGCTTTTGTAAATAAGTTTTAAAAACCGAACATCGAACAGCATAGGGTTTTTGCTCACTTGGAGCAGTAGGCCTTGTAAGTCTCTAGAGTTCGACCACACCTGGTCTCTGGGAGGTCGCCACTCTTGGCACCACACCCATGTCATCTGCATTCCACGCATGGTACTTGCATGAACATGATCCCATTTAGGACCAGATTCCATAAGTGAACCCTTTGGCATGATATCTCCTCCTACCAGAGTTTGTAAAATTGAGATTTTTGCTAAAATGGGACGATCCCATATTCTTCGTGGCTAGATCTAGGGAGACATTAAAAGGGGTGTTTGTCATCTTTGCCCTTATCCAAATCTATTTGGACAAGGCCAAAGAGGGGCATCTGTAAACACCCCGAAATCCCACGAATTTCTTAAACAAATCTGGTTTTATACAAGCAGCCCCAAAGGGCCATTTTTGAGTTTGGAAACCTAGGAGCCTTCCAAACAAACCCTGTGTATATGTTTTAAACTTTATCTTTCAAAAACATATGATATAGCTTTTGAAAACCCTTTTAAAACATGTTTTGAAACCCCAAAGTGGCTTGGCCCGATCAAGACAGGACCAGGAGAGCCAAGAAGAGCCCAGAACCGGAACACACGTCAAGCCCGGTGCAGCAACTCTTGTATCTGATTCACACCCCAGGATCTCGAACGTCCAAGACCCTGTTCTTACCAAAATAGCATTTGAAGTCATCTCCGGAAGGCAGAAACGGAGGCGGACGACCATGTTGGCGAAGACCCAACGCAGACGGAGTACTGATGCTGTCAGGCCCCGCACGAATCGTCCGTTTCGAACCCAGCTCGAAGGAGTCAGAGTTCAGTTTGGATTGGATCTGGACCATATATATCCAGATTCCAATCCAAACCCATATGTGGACTTGGATTTGGATTTGGATCCAGAGATCCAATCCAATATCCATATCCATGGCCCACATCACCTTCTCATAAATGGAGGTGGGGCCCACTTGAGTTTCACGTGGGATATTGGGCATGAGAGAGAGTGGGGTTGAAAAATATCAAGAGTGTTGTATTAAGCTTGACTTGTGTGTCAAGTTTGGGTTTAATCTTGTGGGTTAGCCTAATTGAGTGGGTTTAAGCTTGTAATTAGCTAAAACCTAACCTAGGGCTGCACCAACATGGGGTGATCAAGGTCTATGAGCCATGCTAAGGGAGCTCCTTCACCTAAACCTAGCCAAAAATGCCTAAACCTAGCCTAAACCCCTAATCCACCCCTAATCTGAACCTAATCACCTAACCCACTTCCCTAATCCCGGCCTAATCCCAACCTAATCACCTAACCCACTCCCCTAATCCTTCCCTAAACCTAGATTAATTTCCCTAATCCTAGCCTAAACCTAGCCTAAACCACCTAACCTAGCTCACTAAACCTCACCCTAAAACCCAACCACCTAACCTAGCCCTAAACCCCTAAACCACCCTTAGCCCACGATTTATCAAAACACCTAGTTTTAAAATATCTGGCCCAATCCCATCCAGCCCACCTTATCTACATACTACCCTACCTAAACCACCTAACCACTACCCACAACCCAGCCCTAACCGACCTACCCATCCCCTATTTAAACCCCCCTCATTGTGGGCGGGTTTTTCCAAGTGGGAACCACTCTACCACCCAGCCGGGCCCTCTCCTTCTCCCATCTTCCATCCAGCCGTGACCACTCCCCAGCAACTCCACCTGCTCCACCAGCCGCCACCTGCTCCACCAGCCGCCACCTTCCCTCTTCCGTCCACCATCACTGCCCCCCCAGCCGGACACCACCACCTCACTCAGCCGAACTCCCATCAACACTCGGCTTCCCTCTTCATCCACTCGCCACTCCTCCCCATTCGGTAAGTCCCCCTAACTCCCTCAAAGCCACTCTCTACCACCTCTCCACTCTTAGCCACCCACCTTCCCTTCAGCTCAGCCCCTTTGCCGCCACCATCTAAGCCTAGCCGAACCTAGGATAACCCAAGTGGCTGGCCACTACTTAGCCACCATCTCCCATTCGGCCGACCCCCCTAGGTGTCCTATTTGGCCTTCCCACTAGCTCACCTTTTAGGTCCAGTTTCCCTAAGTACCTAACTTCCCTAGTGACCCTAAGACCCACTTAGTCAGCCACTCTAAACTCCCTACTTGGAGGCGCCACCTACTTGCTACCGGCCAGCACCCTTGATCACCTACCTTCGCGGAGCTCCCACTTGCAGCCCAAAGCCAAGGCCACGCTCAAGCAAGACCTCTACGGACCAGCTACTCGTAAGTGTCTAAACTCGGTCTTTAGTCATACACTTGCTTGAAATTCAATTTGATACGGGGTTGTAATAACGGAGCATAGTCTCCCCCCGCTTGTAATAACGTGGCTTGGCACAACCACACACGTGCACTCTCTTAGTCGTGCACAATTTTGAACACACACGGGCCTAATCAGCCCCTAATATATAAGTGTACGTATATATTTCATTTCCGAAGGGTTTTGTTTAAGTTGGGTGCGTTGTCTTTCAATTCGAACACTCTCACACACATTGAGCTTTCGCTCTTATTTGAAAGACCCAAGTAAGGGCCGACCTATACTATTTGGGTTTCATTTCATGTCGTGTGAGTAAGTCTTTCAATTCAAACACTCTCACACACATTGAGCTTTCGCTCTTATTTGAAAGACCCAAGTAAGGGCCGACCTATACTATTTGGGTTTCATTTCTTGTCGTGTGAGTCAGTCTTTCAATTCAAGCACTTTCACACACATTGAGCCTTCGCTCTTACTCCCAAGACCTTAGTAAAGGCCTTATTGCAGTTATATTTGGGTTTCATTTATGTCGTGTGTGTAGTACTTCAATTCAAGCACTCTCACACACATTGAGCCTTCGCTCTTACTCCCAAGACCTTAGTCAAGGCCATACTGCAATTTATATTTGGGTTTAATTTCATGTCGTGTGAGTAAGTCTTTCAATTCGAGCACGCACCCACATTGAGCCTTCGCTCTTATTTGCAAGACCCGAGTAAGGGCTCATATACATAAGATATATACATATTTCCCTTCGGTTATTTCCCTTCGGTTATTTCCCTTCGGTTATTTCCCTTCGTTTATTTCCCTTCGGTTATTTCCCTTCTGTTATTTCCCTTCAGTATTGTCTTTACATTTCGGGTTTTCCCTTTGGAGTAGCGTGAGTTGCATTGCATCTACGCCATACCACGAGGTAGGACGCATATTGCATCGAAGCAACCCCCGCTCGAATTCGCCCATGTAGTGGAGTGTTCATAACACACAAACTAGGCGACCCAAAAAGGGATAAAAGAAAAGACTTAGGCACGTGCAAATCCACGTGATCTAAAACATGCAATCGCATCTTAAAGACCCGAAATAGACACCTCGAACCGTTTCGTAGACTTTCTCCCCAAAACTCGATTTTTGCAAAAGCGTACAGACTGACCCTTGCGCATCGGTTGAAGAAGGTCTGCGACGACAAGAGCTCACTTGCTCACAGTCGCCACGTTTAGAAGTCAGTATTAAATCTTCGCTAGCTTAAGTAAGCTAGCTGGCACGCCCTGTTTGTATACATAGGCCTTAGACGCACGATAAGATCCACTCGAAGCCATGAAAGAGGCGAAGAGGCGGGGATTTTCGCGCGTCTACACTTCCCCCACGACCAGCCTAGGGTTTGCGCTAGACTTGGCTCTAAGGATGAGCTGAGGAGAACCTTGGATTTTAAAAACTGGCTTTGCCGGGGTTTCCACTTTTGGTGGTCCCCGAATGACGACTTGGGCGGGCCTCTTGTATAATACAAGGATGGGCGCACAAGCAGGTCGACCAGGTTCGGGCTTTTGCGCTAGTTCCTTGGAAATGGTGAGGGTACATACCTCCTTTCCTTTCCCACTGCCACTGGCGTGTTTGGGAAAGGGTTCCTTGAAGATAGCTTGAGGTGGCTCAGGTTCCGCAGTGACCTGGAGCCGGCCTTCTGCTATCAAGTTCTCAATTTTATTTAAAAGAGAGAAGCATCGTTTGGTATCATGGCCTTTGAGCCGATGATACTTGCAAAATCGGTTTAAATACCCCCCTTTGGACGTGACTCCTTCGGGGATTTCAGGGAGTTCGATCATGCCCTGGGCAAGTAAGAGGTCTAGGACCTCCGACACGGGTTGCCCCAGTGGAGTGTACTCCCGTTTTTCAATTGGTTTTGAAAAATTACGTTCTCTCTTATTTTCTATTTTTTCAAAATTTTTAGAAGTGCCTGTCACGCCTGGATCCACCCGGACATTGGCGATTTTGTGGGGCTTTGCCCCTTTGTCCGTCGTGGGCAGCCCATATGCGATGGGCTTTTCCAAACGGGTTTTTGGAACGACACTTCCTTTTCATAAGTGGTCGTATGTCCCTTTTCGCAAGTTGGTTTCGAAAAGGGAGGCCTTTTTGATCAACTTATGGAAAGTTGAAATCTCATGGAGCGAGAGAAGGGTTTTTAACTCGCTTTTGAAATTATCCAGGATGAGCATTACTGCGCATCCTTCGGATATGGGCTCTCGCACTTGGCCTAAAAGAGACCTCCATCTTATAATGAAGGCATGCACGTCCTCGTTCATGCCTTGCTTTGTATCCCTTAAGGTATTCAGGGTTGGCGTGACTTCCACGTTGTGCGCAAATCTTTGCATAAAGCAGTTCGCTAACTCTTCAAAAGTAGCGAACTGGCTTAAGTCGTAGGAAGCCAGCCATTTGGCAGCTGTGCCTTTAAGGGATAGAGGGAACCAATACACCCATTTCATCGAGTCCTTTTTCTTCTTATGGGCTCGACGTGAGAAAAGCTGCAAGTGAGACCTAGGGTCTCCCATGCCATCATACCGATGGAAGTTCGGTATTTCATCGTCACTGTCTGTTTCGTAATCCATAGGAAGGAAATCAGACAGGGCGTAGCTTCTTTTCTCTTTATTTTGCCCTTTCAGCAGCTGCTGTAGGGCTTTACGGTCCTTTTGTGTGAAGGACTCGTGGTATTGGTTGCCTTCCATTACGGAGGCCTCTTTTTGCTTGCGAGGTTTTTCAGATTTCTTTTTAGGCCTTTGTTCACCGTTTGATGAACATGAATCGCCTACTTCAGCCTCTTGGCTGAGAGCATCGATTTTGGCCTCAAACTCCCTTCTTAAGTCCTCGATTTCATCTAGTTTTATTTTGTTTTTGAAAATCCTCCTAGAGTGAGAACTTGATGCGCATGAGCCTTGGCTCGACACTTCACTTGGATTGGATTTTGACATGCTTTTCAAGCTTTTTCAAAATTTCCTAAGTACAAGCAAAGAAAACAAGTTAAAACGACACCTTTTTACAAAATTTTCGCAAGACTTCTACAAGTAAACTCGATTTTTGAAAAGGCTCACGTCCCACCGGGCGTGCCAATCTCTGTAGACGCGCGAAAATCCCCGCCTCTTCGCCTCTTTCGGGGCTTGGAGTGGATCTTATCGTGTGTCTAAGGCCTATGTATACAAATAGGGCGTGCCAGCTAGCTTACTTAAGCTAGCGAAGATATTTTTATCACTGACTTCTAAACGTGGCGACTGTGAGCAAGTAAGCTCTTGTCGTCGCAGACCTTCTTGCACCGATGCGCAAGGGTCAGTCTGTACGCTTTTGCAAAAATCGAGTTTTGTAGAGAAAGTCTACGAAGCGGTTCGAGGTGTCTATTTCGGGTCTTTAAGATGCGATTGCATGTTTTAGATCACGTGGATTTGCACGTGCCTAAGTCTTTTCTTTTATCCCTTTTCGGGCCACCTAGTTTGTGTGTTATGAACACTCCACTATATGGGCGAATTCGAGCGGGGCTTGCTTCGATGCAATATGCGTCCTACCTCGTGGTATGGCGTAGATGCAATGCAAACTCACGCTACTCCAAAGGGAAAACCCGAAATGTAAAGACAATACTGAAGGGAAATAACCGAAGGGAAATAACCGAAGGGAGATATGTATATATCTTATGTATATGAGCCCTTACTCGGGTCTTGCAAATAAGAGCGAAGGCTCAATGTGGGTGCGTGCTTGAATTGAAATACTTTCACACACAACATGAAATTAAACCCAAATATAAATTGCAGTATGGCCTTGACTAAGGTCTTGGGAGTAAGAGCGAAGGCTCAATGTGTGTGAGAGTGCTTGAATTAAAAGACTACCCACACGACATAAATGAAACCCAAATATAACTGCAATAAGGCCTTTACTAAGGTCTTGGGAGTAAGAGCGAAGGCTCAATGTGTGTGAAAGTGCTTGAATTGAAAGACTTACTCACACGACAAGAAATGAAACCCAAATAGTATAGGTCGACCCTTACTTGGGTCTTTCAAATAAGAGCGAAAGCTCAATGTGTGTGAGAGTGCTTGAATTGAAAGACTTACTCACACGACAAGAAATGAAACCCAAATAGTATAGGTCGGCCCTTACTTGGGTCTTTCAAATAAGAGCGAAAGCTCAATGTGTGTGAGAGTGCTTGAATTGAAAGACTTACTCACACGACAAGAAATGAAACCCAAATAGTATAGGTCGGCCCTTACTTGGGTCTTTCAAATAAGAGCGAAAGCTCAATGTGTGTGAGAGTGCTTGAATTGAAAGACTTACTCACACGACAAGAAATGAAACCCAAATAGTATAGGTCGGCCCTTACTTGGGTCTTTCAAATAAGAGCGAAAGCTCAATGTGTGTGAGAGTGCTTGAATTGAAAGACAACGCACCCAACTTAAACAAAACCCTTCGAGAATGAAAATATATATGTACACTTATATATTAGGGGCTGATTAGGCCCGTGTGTGTTCAAAATCGTGCACGACTAAGAGAGTGCACGTGTGTGGTTGTGCCAAGCCACGTTATTACAAGCGGGGGGAGACTATGCTCCGTTATTACAACCCCGTATCAAATTGAATCTCAAGCAAGTGTACGACTAAAGACCGAGTTTAGACACTTACGAGTAGCTGGTCCGTAGAGGTCTTGCTTGAGCGTGGACTTGGCCTTGGGCTGCAAGTGGGAGCTCCGCGAAGGTAGGTGATCAAGGGTGCTGGCCGGCTGCAAGTGGGGCGCGGGATAGGCGCCTCGAAGGTGGCCGGTGGCAAGTAGATGTCACTTCAAAGTAGGGGGTTTAAAGGGGCTGAATGAGCGGGTTCTTAGGGTCACTATGGGAGTTGAGAGTTTAGGGAAGCTGGACCTAGAAGGTGAGCTAGTGGGAAGGCCGAATAGGAGATGATGGCTAGGTGGTGGCCAGCAACTTGGGTTATGCTAGGTTCGGCTAGGTCTAGGTGGTGGCGGCAAAAGGGCTGAGATGAAGGTAGGATGGGTGGCTAAGAATGGAGAGGTGGTAGAGAGGGGATTTGAGGGAGTTTGGGGTACTTACCGAATGGGGAGAGGTGGCGGATGAAGTGGGAAGGTGGCGGGCAGGTGGCTGTCGGCTGGTTCGGTTGGTTGGAGGTGATGGCGTCCGGCTGAGGGGTGGTGGTAGTGGATCGAAGAGGAAAGGTGGCGGAGCAGGTGGCGGAGCAGGTGGCGGCTGGTGGAGCAGGCAGAGGTGGGGAGTGGTCCCGGCTGGGTGAGAGAAGGGAGAAGGAGAGGGCCCGGCTGGGTGAGAGGGTGGTTCCCACTTGGAAAACCCGCCCACAAGGAGGGGGCTTAAATAGGGGATGGGTAGGTCGGTTAGGGCTGGGCTGTGGGTAGTGGTTAGGTGGTTTAGGTAGGGTGGTATGTAGATAAGGTGGGCTGGAAGGGGTTGGGCCAGATATTTTAAAACTAGGGGTTTGGGTAAATCGTGGGCTAAGGGTGGTTTAGGGGTTTAGGGCTAGGTTAGGTGGTTGGGTTTTAGGGTGAGGTTTAGAGAGCTAGGTTAGGTGATTAGGCTAGGTTTAGGCTAGGATTAGGGAAACTAATCTAGGTTTAGGGAAGGATTAGGGAAGTGGGTTAGGTGATTAGGTTGGGATTAGGACGGGATTAGGGAAGTGGGTTAGGTGATTAGGTTCAGATTAGGGGTGGATTAGGGGTTTAGGCTAGGTTTAGGCATTTTTGGCTAGGTTTAGGTGAAGGAGCTCCCTTAGCATGGCCCATAGACCTTGATCACCCCATGTTGGTGCAGCCCTAGGTTAGGTTTTAGCTAATTACAAGCTTAAACCCACTCAATTAGGCTAACCCACATGATTAACCCAAACTTGACACACAAGTCAAGCTTAATACAACACTCTTGATATTTTTCAACCCCACTCTCTCTCATGTCCAATATCCCACGTGAATTTCAAGTGGGCCCCACCTCCATTTATGAGAAGGTGATGTGGGCCATGGATATGGATATTGGATTGGATCTCTGGATCCAAATCCAAATCCAAGTCCACATATGGGTTTGGATTGGAATCTGGATATATATGGTCCAGATCCAATCCAAACTGAACTCTAACTCCTTCGAGCTGGGTTCGAAACGGACGATTCGTGCGGGGCCTGACAGCATCAGTACTCCGTCTGCGTTGGGTCTTCGCCAACATGGTCGTCCGCCTCCGTTTCTGCCCTCCGGAGATGACTTCAAATGATATTTTGGTAAGAACAGGGTCTTGGACGTTCGAGATCCTGGGGTGTGAATCAGATACAAGAGTTGCTGCGCCGGGCTCGACAGGTGCTCCGGTTCCGGGCTCTTCTTGGCTCTCCTGGTCCTGTCTTGATCGGGCCAAGCCACTTCGGGGTTTCAAAACAAGTTTTAAAAGGGTTTTCAAAAGCCATATCGTATGTTTTTGAAAGATATAGTTTAAAACATATGTATAGGGTTGTTTGGAAGGCTCCTGGGTTTCCAAACTCAAAATGGCCCTTTGGGGGCTGCTTGTATAAAACCAGATTTGTTTAAGAAATTCGTGGGATTTCGGGGTGTTTACATGGCCGAACTAGATTTGCTAGATGAGAGGCGACTCCTTGCCATGGATCATGCTTGTGCATACCGGCAAAGGATAGCCCGACATTATGGCAAACACATAAGACCTCGCCACTTTGAAGTGGGAGATCTGGTCTTAAAAACCATCCACCATCGTGGCCCACACCCCCTAGGCAAGTGGCGCCCCAACTGGGATGGACCCTATGTTGTACGAGCAACCACTACGAACAATTCGTATTGGTTGATCGATGTAGAAGGTAGGAATTTAGCGGATCCTATCAATATTCAATACTTAAAGAAGTATCATGTGTAGGATCTGGATTAAATTCCAGTTTTTGAAAATTTTATAGGGATAGCTGCCCTGAGACATGTGAATAAGGTGCAAAGGCGAACTCGTGTGACCCTAAGTAAGAGAATTCGCACTTGTGAAAGAGTGGAGTTTTCAAAATCGGGGTTGCATTTCAAAATCCTTCATCTTACAAAGAAAGGCCTAGTTCAACATAGCAAGATACTTGCAAGTGGTACGTGCTATTTCTAAATAGGCTGATCTGGAATGGATCGAGTGTAGGCTTGGGATAAGTCCTCCCCTCTTCTCTTCTTCTTCCAAAAGGGAAACAAAGGCCCCAAACAAAAGGGAATTGCCCATTCAAAGTCTCTTTCCAAAAGAAAGAAACCAGAATCAAAAAGAAAATCGATTCTCGTGTGAAAAAGAGGGATTAAAGAAAAAATACTCCCAAAGGGAGACCCTCTATGAAAAAAAGGAAAAAGAGGCCAAAAAGCTCAAAAAGAGCAGTTTTCCGCCTTCTATGCCTTAAACCACGGGACGCTTCAGAAGGGACCGTGGTATCTCTTTCCCATCCCCTGGCTTATCCCAAGCTAAAGCATGGTTCATTTCGAGGAATCCTAAAGTAAAAATAGGATTTACTTACTTGAATTTCATCTTGTTTGAGAATTCGACGTTTCGAGTAAGGCGTAGGAAGTCGAAATGAAGCTTGTTTTCTTATAAAACCTCTGCTAGATAAGCGAGTGTTAAGACTCAAACAAGGGCAAGCACGAAGAGCTCGAGATCCTTAGGATCGAGGCTCAAGACAGTTGTCCCTTTTGTAAATAGCTTTTGTAAATAAAGTTTTGAAAACCGAACATCGAACAGCATAGGATTTGCTCACTTAGAGCAATAGACCTTGTAAGTCTCTAGAGTTCGACCACATCTGGTCTCGGGGGGGTCACCACCTTTTGGCACCACACCCATGTCATTTGCATTCCACGCATGGTACTTGCATGAACATGATCCCATTTTAGGACCAGATTCCATAGTACAACCCTTTGGCGTGATATCTCCTCCTACCAGAGTTTGTAAATTGAGATTTTTGCTAAAAATGGGGACGATCCCATGTTCTTCGTGGATAGATCTAGGGAGACATTGAAAGGGGTGTTTGTCATCTTTGCCCTTATCCAAATCGATTTGGACAAGGCCAAAGAGGGGCATCTGTAAACACCCCGAAATCCCACGAATTTCTCAAATTCATCTGGTTTTGTAAAAGCAGCCCCAAAGGGCCATTTTTGAGTCTGGAAACCCAAGAGCCTTCCAGACAACCCTGTATATATGTTTTAAACTTTATCTTTCAAAAACATATGATATGGCTTTTAAAACCTTTTAAAAAAACATGTTTTGAAACCCCGAAGCGGCTTGGCCCGATCAAGACAGGACCAGGAGAGCTAAGAAGAGCCCAGAACCGGAGCACATGTCGAGCCCGGCACAACAACTCTTGTATCTGATTCACACCCCCAGGATCTCGAACGTCCAAGACCCTGTTCTTATCAAAATAGCATTTGAAGTTATCTCCGGAAGGTAGAAACGGAGGCGGACGACTATGTTGGCGAAGACCCAACGCAGACGGAGTACTGATGCTGTCAGGCCCCGCACGAATCGTCCGTTTCGAACCCAGCTCGAAGGAGTCAGAGTTCAGTTTGGATTGGATCTGGACCATATATATCCAGATCCCAATCCAAACCCATATATGGACTTGGATTTGGATTTGGATCCAGAGATCCAATCCAATATCCATATCCATGGCCCACATCACCTTCTCATAAATGGAGGTGGGGCCCACTTGAAATTCATGTGGGATATTGGACATGAGAGAGAGTGGGGTTGAAAAATATCAAGAGTGTTGTATTAAGCTTGACTTGTGTGTCAAGTTTGGGTTAATCATGTGGGTTAGCCTAATTGAGTGGGTTTAAGCTTGTAATTAGCTATGACCTAACCTAGGGCTGCACCAACATGAGGTGGCTAAGGTCTATGGGCCATGCTAAGGGAGCTCCTTCACCTAAACCTAACCCAAAATGCCTAATCCTAGCCTAAACCCCTAATCCACCCCTAATCTGAACCTAATCACCTAACCCACTTCCCTAATCCCGGCCTAATCCCAACCTAATCACCTAACCCACTTCCCTAATCCTTTCCTAAACCTAGATTAATTTCCCTAATCCTAGCCTAAACCTAGCCTAATCACCTAACCTAGCTCACTAAACCTCACCCTAAAACCCAACCACCTAACCTAGCCCTAAACCCCTAAACCACCCCTAGCCCACAATCTACCCAAACCCCTAGTTTCCAAAATATCTGACCCAACCCTTTCCAGCCCACCTTATCTACATACCACCCTACCTAAACCACCTAACCACTACCCCAAGCCCAGCCCTAACCGACCTACCCATCCCCTATTTAAACCCCCCCCCTTGGGGGCGGGTTTTGCAAGCTGGAACCCTCACCTCACCCAGTCGGGCCCTCTCCTTCTCCCATTCCCTCACCTAGCCGGGACCACTCTCCATCACCTGCCCGCCTGCTCCACCAGCACTACCTGCACCGCCACCTTCCCTCTTCCACTCTCCATCACCTCACCCAGCCGGACGCCGCCACCTTCATCCAATCGAACCAGCCGAGCTCCCATCCACACCCGGCTTCTCTCTTCCATCTACCACTTCTCCCCATCCGCCCCTTTAACCCCTCACATCGAGGCGACATCCACTTGCAATCGACCACCTTTGAGGCGCCTATCCCGCGCCCCACTTGCAGCCGGCCAGTACCTTTGGTCACCTATCCTCGCGGAGCTCCCGTTCGCAGCCCAAGGCGAAGGCCAAGCCCACGTTCAAGCAAGACCTCTACGGACCAGCTACTCGTAAGTGTCTAAACTCGGTCTTTAGTTGTATACTTGCTTGAGATTCAATTTGATACGGGGTTGTAATAACGGAGCATAGTCTCCCCCCGCTTGTAATAACGTGGCTTGGCACAACCACACATGTGCACTCTCTTAGTCGTCCACGATTTTGAACACACACGGGCCTAATCAGCCCCTAATACATAAGTGTATATATATACTTTCATTTTCGAAGGGTTTTGTTTAAGTTGGGTGCGTTGTCTTTCAATTCAAGCACTCACACACATTGAGCTTTCGCTCTTATTTGAAAGACCCAAGTAAGGGCCGACCTATACTATTTGGGTTTCATTTCATGTCGTGTGAGTAAGTCTTTCAATTCAAGCACACTCACACACATTGAGCTTTCGCTCTTATTTGAAAGACCCAAGTAAGGGCCGACCTATACTATTTGGGTTTCATTTCATGTCGTGTGAGTAAGTCTTTCAATTCAAGCACTTTCACACACATTGAGCCTTCGCTCTTACTCCCAAGACCTTAGTAAAGGCCTTATTGCAATTATATTTGGGTTTCATTTATGTCGTGTGTGTAGTACTTCAATTCAAGCACTTTCACACACATTGAGCCTTCGCTCTTACTCCCCAAGACCTTAGTCAAGGCCATACTGCAACTTATATTTGGGTTTAATTTCATGTCGTGTGTGTAAGTCTTTCAATTCAAGCACGCACCCACATTGAGCCTTCGCTCTTATTTGCAAGACCCGAGTAAGGGCTCATATACATAATCTATATACATATCTCCCTTCGGTTATTTCCCTTCGGTTATTTCCCTCCAGTCATTTCCCTTCAGTATTGTCTTTACATTTCGGGTTTTCCCTTTGGAGTAGCGTGAGTTTGCATTGCATCTACGCCATACCACGAGGTAGGACGCATATTGCATTGAAGCAAGCCCCGCTCGAATTCGCCCATGTAGTGGAGTGTTCATAACACACAAACTAGGTGGCCCGAAAAGGGATAAAAGAAAAGACTTAGGCACGTGCAAATCCACGTGATCTAAAACATGCAATCGCATCTTAAAGACCCGAAATTGACACCTCGAACCGCTTCGTAGATTTTCTCTCCAAAAACTCGATTTTTGCAAAGCGTACAGACTGACCCTTGCGCATCGGTGCGAGAAGGTCTGCGACGACAAGAGCTTACTTGATCACAGTCGCCACGTTTAGAAGTCAGTGTTAAAAATATCTTCGCTAGCTTAGGTAAGCTAGCTGGCACGCCCTGTTTGCATACATAGGCCTTAGACACACGAGAAGATCTGCTCCAAGCCCTGAAAAAGGTGAAGAGGCGGGGATTTTCGCGCGTCTACATATATGTAAAGACAACTCACACGACTTGTAATGTAAACCCAAATATAATTGCAATATGGCCTTGACTAAGGTCTTGGGAGTAAGAGCGAAAGCTCAATGTGTGTGTGTATAGAATTGAAATGCTACACACACAACTTGAATTTAAACACCCAAAACGAAATTGCAATAGGGCCTTTAACTAAGGTCTTGGAAGTAAGAGCGAAAGCTCAATGTGTGTGAGTGTGGAAATTGAAAGACCACGCACACAACTTGAATTAAAACGCCCAAGGGAAATTGCAATACGGCCCCTACTAGGGTCTTGGGAATAAGAGCGAAAGCTCAATGTGTGTGAGCGTGGAAATTGAAAGACCATGCACACAACTTAAATTAAAACCCACACAACTTAAAACATACAATGGGAAGATTCGAATATGCATCGATTTCAGAAACCTGAATAAAGCCACTCCAAAGGATAATTATCCTTTACCAAACATAGATTTGATAGTCGATAGTACTGCAAATCACAAAATGTTTTCGTTTATAGATGGCTATTCAGGGTATAATCAAATCAAATTAAGTCCACGAGATCAGGGTAAGACCGCGTTCACAACCCCATGGGGCACGTACTGCTATACAGTCATGCCCTTTGGTTTGAAAAATACTGGCGCAACATACCAGAGAGCCATGACCACAATCTTCCATGATCAGATTCTTGAGCTCGTAGAGGTATATGTGGATGATCTCTTGGCAAAATCCAAAACTCGATGCACTCATATCGAATGCTTACAAAAGATTTTCGAAAGGCTTAGACTTTACAAAGTAAAGCTAAACCCTCGAAAATGTGTATTCAGAGTAGAGTCTGGAAAGCTCTTAGGCTTTATGGTGAGCCAAAGGGGTATAGAAGTCGACCCCTCTAAGTGTCGAGCCATCATAGACATGACTCCACCCTCCAATCTCACACAGATTCGTAGCCTCCAAGGTCTATAACCCACGAGAATGATCGAAGCCCAGAAGTGGATCCCCTTGAGGAAGATCCCACTTCTGAGCTCCCAGAATTTCATAAAATTCTCGATTTTGAAAGACCTTCCAATTCAGTAGGAGGAGATTTCATAGAGGTGAACCTAGGGAGTGATTCCAATCCCAGACTCATTAAAGTAGGTGCATATTTGCATGAGCATGAAAGATCAGCATTCATTGTATTTCTACGAACCTACTTAGGATATTGGATAACCAATCAGAATACGCAATGGGTTTTATAAATCCGGCTTTTAATAGATCTTCTAAACCCTCTTTGACTTGTGCGTGTACATTCGGATGTATTTTCGTAAGCTTTTGCTTTATGGGTTTCACATCCACATCTAAGGGAAGACAATACTGGGGTCTATGCCCGGCATGTCTTCATACGTCCATGCAAACACATCTAAGTAGATTTGTAGAAATGCAATGAATGTTGATCTTTCATGCTCATGCAAACATGTGCCTACCTTAATGAGTTTGGGCTTGGAATCACTCCCTAGGTTTACCTCTATGAAATCTCCTCCTACTGAATTTGAAGGCTTTTCAAAATTGAGAATTTTATGAAATTCTGGGAGCTCAGAAGTGGGATCTTCCTCAAGGAGATCCACTTCGGGGCTTCGATCATTCTCGTGGTTTATAGATCTTAGGGAATTTGATGCATGGATTTTCAAAAGACCTGGTTTTACACTTGGAATTTCTATTGATTTCAAAATTTTTGGTCTGGTTATACAGACAATATTTCTTTCAAAATCCTTTCCTTTTTTCAAATCCCTACCAAGAGCAGCTATGTATAAAATCTTTTTGGAATTTTGTAAATTTTCAATTTTTTTGTGCTTTTGCAAAACGAGTATTTTGGGAACTATACAAACTACTCTTTTTTCGAGTTTTTCATTTTCTAATGTTTTTGGCTTTTGTAATTTTTCCATTTTTTGGATTTCGAATTTTTCAAATGATTTTGTATTTTTGATAAAGGGATCTTCCATCATACCTACAAAGGGAAAACACTACAGGTTAGACTCTAAATAAGAGGTCTAAATCGTAGGTTTCTTCTAGGGTAGGCTCCAAGGCACCCTTGACCCAGGTGGTCACAAGGTGTGGCTCTGGTGGTATTCTGGGAGTATAGCTTATCCCATATCGGCTTGGATTGGCCCTAGGTAGTATGGGTTCTAGAAGACCCTGATTTTATGCCCCTAGACTCTTATAAGGCAAATAACCCATGTTTAACAGCATGTTTCACGATTTTTTGTTTTTGGAGAAATTTTGATACAAATCATGGTCCTGAAACTTGCTGTCGTCTATGTTGTGTACACAGGGATTTTTGTCCAGGGGTTTTGGAAATAAGGGGTTCTTGGGTTTTCCTAGAATGATCAGAACTTTGAGGGGGCTAGCCTTGGGTGGACCCTTCACGTACACGACCTTCCTAGGGTTTTTCAATACGAGCCTTGGTGGCTCGAGCATGCTTTGCCCCAGTTTTACCTCGTGGGTCTGGGAGCTTAACAAGCAAGGGGAATTTATGACCTCATAAAGCTGAGGATGACTCTCACCTAGGATCACTACGACTTTGTCCCTAAAAGGGATTTTGACATACCTGTGGAAGGTAGATGGCATAGCGCACAAGTTGTGTATCCAAGGCCTTTCCAACAATAGGTTATAATGGGGGTGGATGTCCAGGACATGGAACACCCCCATGTGTGCTATCCCTCCCGTTTCCATGAGGAGTTCAATAGATCCTAGTGGTCTAGATGCATTCCCATCGTATCCAGTGATGACGATGGGACTTGGATGAACGGATGTCAAGGTTACTCCGATTTGGTTTGTCACATGAAGTGGAAGGATGTTGAGCCCTCCTCCCCAATTGACAAGGCACCTATCCAGAGAGTGGTTATTCAGAACCACCTTGATATGTAGGGCCTGGTTATGGGACTCGTAGGGTCTTTCTACATCGTCTTCCGAGAATACGATGGGCGTTTTTGCTCCTATGGAGGCCACTTGTTTGGACAAAGATTCTGGGGTAATGTTCGAACTAACCTTTGCTCTTTCGATTTTCTCAAACTCTAGTCTTTGCCTAGGCGAAGTTTGTATTAGCTCTAGGATGGACATATTGATCAGAATCTTTGAAAGATGGTTTTCGAAGTCATACCTTTAAAACGACATTTTCTTTGTCCGTTTTCGGTGGAACTCTAGGAATACATGCTTTTGAGGGGCTAGGCACACTGACAACCTTTTTAGCACTTTGTAGATGTGGGGGTTGGTAGATCCTCCCGGATCTTGTCACCACCCCCACGATCAACCTAGGCTTCGCACTAAACATGGATCTAATCGAGAGATTTGGAGCACCTTGAATGGTTAACACTGGTTTAACCAGGGACGGAACTCTTGGTGGTCCCCGGATGACTACTTGGGCGGGTTTTTTATAAAGTATGAGAGTAGATGCACAAGCAGATGAAACAGACTCACATGGATGCGCTAGATTCTTTGAAATCGTGAGAGCACATACCTCTTTTTCCTTTCCACTGGTACTTGCGTGTTTGGGGAAGGGTTCTTTGAAGATAGCTTGGGCAGGCTCAGGTTCTTCAGCGACCTAGAGCCGGCCTTCTGCTATCAAGTTCTCAATTTTATTAAGGAGGGAGAAACACCGCCTTGTATCATGGCCTTTGAGCCGATGATACTTGCAGAATTTGTTTAAAAACCCTCCCTTCGAAGTGACTCCCTCGGGAATCTCAGGGAGTTCAATCATGCCTTGGGCAAGTAGGAAGTCTAGGACCTCCGATACAGGTTGCCCCAACGGAGTATACTCCCTTCTTTCGAAGGGTTTTTGAAAACTCCTCTCCTTTTTATTTTCTGGTTTTTCAAAACTTCTTGAAGCACTTGTCGTGCTTGGATCCACCCGGACATTGGTGATTTTATGGGGTTTTGCCCCTTTGTCCGCAATGGGTGGCCCATAAGTGTTGGGCTTCTCCAAGCGAGTTTTCAAAATTGGATTTCCTTTCCATAAGTGATCATACACCCCCTTTTTCAAATTTGTTTCAAAAAGGGATGCTTTCTTTATTAACTTATGGAAAGTCAAGATTTTGTGAAGCGAGAGAAGGGTTTTCAACTTGTTTCTAAAATTATCCAGGATGAGCATTACTACACACCCTTCGGATATCGGCTCTCGCACTTGACCTAGATCTTAAGGGCTGATTAGGCCCGTATGTGTGTCAAAATCGTGTGCAGCTAAGAGTGAAATGGCTCAAGTGCATGTGTGTGTGGGTGTGCCAAACCACGTTATTACAAGCGGGGGGAGACAACGCTCCATTATTACAACCCCGTATCAAATTTAATCAAATGTAAGCAAGTTCATAACAAGGACCGAGTTAGGCACTTACGTGTAGCTGGTCCGGGTGTAACTTGCTTGGCTTTGGCCTGTGTGAGTCGCCTTGGACAGCCGAAGGGGAGCTCCTTGGATGCGTGTGGGCGGCAAGTAGGGTCTTGGCCGAATAGAGCCTTGATGATGGCCGGGTGGTGGGCGCAGCAAGTAGAGATGTTAGGTGGGGTTGTGGTAGGTTAGGGTGCTAACTAGGTGGTGGCATGTTAAGGGTGAAGGCTTAGCTAGGGGCTGGGAGTTGGATGGCTAAGGGAAGGTGGGGAGGTAGGGTGTGAAGTGGCCGGGTGTAAGGGTGAAGGCTTAGCTAGGGGCTGGGAGTTGGATGGCTAAGGGAAGGTGGGGAGGTAGGGTGTGAAGTGGCCGGGTGTAAGGGAGAAGGCTGTGGTGGCGGGTGATGGAGCGTATGGCTGGGTAAGAAGGGGAGAGGAAGATAGGTTAGATGGGGCTGAGATGGGGTACTAACCGTGGGTGGTGGCCGGAGGTGGTGGAAGGAGGTGGCAGCCGAGTAGGATGTGCAGCCGGGTGAGGGAGTGGGAAGACGGCAGTCGGGTGGAGTGCGCAAGTGGCAGCCAGGTGGAGTGGCGGTGGAGGTGGCACGGCTGGGGGGTGTTGGAGTGAAGTGGGGTGGAAGAGAGGGTAGGTGAGAGAGGAGAGAGAGGGCTTCATTTCACGCAAAAAGGAAGGGGTTTTATAGGCAAGGGGGTTGGGGTTGGTTGGGAGTGGTATGGGGTAGATATTTAGGATATGGTGAGCTGTGGTGGGGTGGTTTGGGTAGGTCAGCTAGGTGGGTGGTATGGTGGTTTAGGGTAGGTCGGTTAGGGTGGCTGGGAATTAAGGGTTAGGGTCTAATTAGGTGGATTAAGGTGGGAATAGGTTTAGTCTAGCTAGGGTCTAGGTGGTCTAGTTAGGTGGGGTGAGCTAGGTGAGGTCGGCTAGGTATGGTTGGGGTGGTTTTGGGTGAGGGTGGCTAGGATTGGATCAGGTTTAGGGGGGAGTGGCTAGGTGAGGTGGGTTAGCTTAGGGCTAGGTGAGGTGGGTTAGCTTAGGGCTAGGTTTTAGAAGCATCCCCTTGGCCTCGATCCATAGACCAAGTTGCAGTCAGGTTCATGTTGGTGCAGCCCCAAGTTAGGTGTAGGTGCATACAAGCTTAAACCCACACCCTTAGGCTAAACCCACATGGTTAACCCACCCTTGAGTCAAGCCCACCAACTTTCTCACTCATACTTTATCAACCCATTCTCTCTCTACCCAAGCTTTTCACGTGAATTCTCTGTGGGCCCCACCTCCATTTATGAGAAGGTGATGTGGGCCATGGATGTGGATATTAGATTGGATCTTTGGATTCATTTGGGTCTGGATCTGGATATATATGGTCCAGATCTGATTTTCTGACTCCTTCATGGCATTTTGAAACGGACGGTTTGTGCGGGGCCTGACAGCATCAATACTCCATCTTGCGTTGGGTCTTCGCCAACATTGTCGTCCGCTCTTCTTCTCACCTTCCGGAGGTCATTTTAAACAAATTGTTTATATCGTGGGCTTGGATGTCCGAGAATTTGAGGAAGATTCTGATACGAGAGTTGATGTGCCGGGCTTGAAATATGCTCCGGATTCAAGCTCTCTTTCGCGGTCCTGCTTTCATCAAGCCAAGTTGCTTTTCGGGGTTTCAAAATTGTATGTATATATATTTAAAACATATATGATTTAAACATATGTACAGGGTTGCTTGGAAGGCTCCTAGGTTTCCAGACTCAAAATAGCCCTTTAGGGCTGCTTTTGTAAAACCAGGTAATTTGAGAAAATCATGGGATTTTTGGGTGTTTACAGATGCCCCTCTTTGGCATTATCCAAATTTTATTTGGATAATGGCAAAGACGACAACATCCCTTTCGATGTCTCCCTAAATCTATCCACGAAAATATGGGATCATCCCAATTTTTAAGCAAAATCTCTCTTTTAAACTTGATAGGAGGAGATATTACGCAAAAGGAAACTTCTATGGAATCTGGTCCTAAACGGGATCATGTTATGCTAGTGTCAATGCGTGGATATGCACATGCATGTCATGGATGAGATACCAAGAATGGTGACCTCCTAGAGACCAGATGGCATGGTCGAACTCTTGAGACTTACGAAGGCCTACTGCTCCAAGTGAGTAGACCCTATGTTGCTCGATGTTCGATTTTTCAAAATCTATTTACAAAAGGAAAAACTGCTTTTGAGCCTCAATCCTAAGGATCTCGATTTCTTCGTGTTTGCCTTTGCTTGAGTCTTGACACTCGCTAATCTAGCGGAGGTTTTATAAGAAAACAAGCTACATTTCAAGATTCCTATATCTTACTCGAAACGTCGAATTCTCAAACAAAATGAAATTCAAGTAAGTAAATCCTAATTTTACTTTAGGATTCCTCGAAATGAACCAGGTTTTACTTGGGATAAGCCAGGGATGGAGAAGAGATACCATGGTCCCTTCTGAAGTGTCCCGTGGTTTGAGGCATAGAAGGCGGAAAACTGCTCTTTTTGAGCTTTTTGGCCTTTTTTATTTTTTTTCATAGAGGGTCTCCCTTTGGGAGTATTTTTTCTTTAATCCCTCTTTCCTATAAGAGAATCGAATTTTTCTTTCTGATTCTGGTTTCTTTCTTTGGGAAAGAGACTTTTGGTGGGGAATTCCCTTTGTTTTGGCCATGTTTTCCTTTTGGAAGGAGAAGAGAAGAGGGAAGACTTATCCCAAGGTCACACTCAATCCATTCCAGATCAGCCTATTTAGAAATAGCACGTACTACTTGCAAGTATCTTGCTATATTGAACTAGGACTTTCTTTGTAAGAAGAAGGATTTTGAAATGTAACCATGCATTTCGAAAACTCCACTCTTTCACAAGTGCGAATTCTTTTGCTCAGGTTTACACGATTTGCCTTTGAACCTTACTTTAGAAGTTTCAAAGCAGTTATCCCTAAGGATTTTCGAAAATGGGAATTTAACCCAAATCCTACACATAATACTTCTTTAGGTATTGAATATTGAAAGGATCTACTAAATTCCTACCTTCTACATCGATCAACCAATATGAGTTGTTCGTGGTGGTTGCATGTACAACATAGGGTCCATCCCACTTGGGGCGCCACTTTCCAAGTGGATGTGGGCCACGATAGTGGATGATTTTCAAAACCAGATCTCCCACATCAAAGTGGCGAGGTCTCATATGTTTGTCATAATGTCGGGCTATCCTTTGCCGGTATGCATGAGCATGATCCATAGCAAGGAGTCACCTCTCATCTAGCAAATCTAGTTCGGCCATCCTAGCATGCTGAAGCATCTCTAGGGGGAGGTCGAGTGCAATGGATGTATGGAATGAATGCAATTGTGTATGAATGGGAAGAATGGTGTTTGTGCCATAGACCAATTCGAATGGCATGGCATTCGTGGGAGTCTGGATGGAAGTCCTATAAGCCCATAAGGCTTCATCCAGCTTCTCATGCCACGTCCTATCCTTCTCTAAAGTCTTCTCAATTATACTAATGAGAGTCTTATTCGTAGCTTCGGCTTGGTCGTTGCCTTGAGGGTAGTAGGCGAGGAGAAGTGGTGAGTTATGCTATACGTGTTGCACAACTTAACCATCCGCTCATTTTTGAATGGGGTGCCATTATCGGACACGAGGTCTCTTGGAACCCCAAATCGAGCCAAGATATTCCTCCTAATGAAAGCCACCACATGTTGCCCCTGTACGTTGGTCATGGAGATGGCTTCCACCCACTTGCAGAAATACTCAATGGCTTCTAAAATGAATCTATGCTCATTCGATGCCTTTGGAAAGATCGGGCCTACGATATCAAACGCCCACATGGTAAATGGCCAGGGGCTGACCACGGAATGCAATGAAGATGAGGGGATATGAATGGCGTGCCCATGCACTTGACATGGATGACACTTCCTAACATGATTGTGGCAATCCTTTTTCAGGGTGGACCAAAAATAGCCCACTCTAAGTATTTTCATTGCCATCATGTTGGCATTAACATTACCTCCACATTCTCCATCGTGGAACTCATGCATAACAGTCCTAGCCTCCTCTAGATCGACACATCTTAGTAGGATGCTGGTAAAACTTTTTTTGTATAAAACCCCACCCAGAATGGTGTATCGGGTAGAAATTTTTCGGATAAATGCCTTATCTTTGGATGTGGCATCCTCGGTGAATCCCCCATTTTCTAAAAAACATTTGATGTCATAAAACCAAGGTTTTTCAACAGAATCTAAGATTATTTTGGCAAATATCCAAATCGTGTGTGGATGGGGTGGGCGCATGCCATATTTCTAAAGATCGGGTTCTCAAAGTGGGATCGACCTTTAGGGCTGAACCCAAGGAGGAGAGGGCGTCGACAATGCCATTATCCTCTCTTCCTACGTGTGTGAGTCTACACGATTGGAATGACTCAACCAATCGAGTGGCCAACTCGTGATATGGAAGAAGTTTTTCATTTCGCACTTGCTAAATTTTCAAAACTTGGTTTATAACAAGGAATGAATCTCCAAAGACCTCGATGCATGATGCCCCTATAGTTTTCGAAATCCTTAAGCCTTGTATGAGTGCTTCATACTCAGTTATGTTGTTGGAACATTCGAAATCTAGGCGAATTGCTATGGGGATCTCACCCTTTTCAGGGGATATGAGGATGACCCCGGCACTAGCCCCTCGTTTGTTTCGTGCCCCATCGAAGTGCATATTCCACACTTAGTTTTCGAAAGAGTTTGCCAAAATGTGGTTTTGAAAATGGTTTTGCAATATGCCTTCATCAGGCATTTCACTAAATGTGGGATATGCGTCCTCTAGGGCAAACTCAGCCATGTAGTCAGCTAGGGCTTGCCCCTTAATGGAGATCTGATGATGGTATTTCAGGTCATACTCCATTAGAAGGAGTTGCCATTTGCCCAATCTACTAGTGAGAATGAGTTTTTCGAACAAATGCTTGATTGGATCAAGCTTGGACACTATCCAGATCTCATGATCCAGGAAATAGTGTCTAAATTTCTGGCAGGCCCAAACCAAGGCCAAGCACGTCTTCTCCATGGCCTTGTAATTCCTTTCGTAAGACAAGAGAGTTTCTAAAATATAATAGATGGCATACTCCTTGTGGGTGTCATCCTCGTATTGAGCGAACAAAGCTCCCAAGGCATTCGCATGCACAGAAATGTAAAGCAAAAGAGGTTTTCCTTGCTTTGGAGGATTTAAAATAAGGGGATTAACTAGGTATGCCTTTAGTCTTTCAAATGACTTTTGGCAGTCGTCATCCCATGAAAATTTCATGCTTTTCCTCAACAATTTGTTGAAGGGTTCCCATCTAGTCGCCAGGTTTGAGATGAACCTGCGAATGGATTGCAATCGACCTTGGAGGCTACGAATCTGTGTGAGATTGGAGGGTGGAGCCATGTCTAAGATGGCTCGACACTTAGATGGGTCGACTTCTATACCCCTTTGGCTCACCATAAAGCCTAAGAGCTTCCCGGACTCTACCTTGAATACACACTTATGAGGGTTTAGCTTTACTTTGTAAAGTCTAAGCCTTTTGAAAATCTTTTGTAAACATTCGATGTGAGTGCATCGAGTTTTGGATTTTGCCAAGAGATCATCCACATATACCTCTACGAGCTCATGAATTTGATCATGGAAGATCATGGTCATGGCTCTCTAGTATTTTGCGCTGGCATTTTTCAAACCAAAGGGCATGACTGTATAGCAGTACGTGCCCCATGGGGTTGTGAACGCGATCTTACCCTGATCTCGTGGACTTAATTTGATTTGATTATATCTTGAATAGCCATCCATAAACGAAAACATTTTGTGATTCACAGTACTATCGACTATCAAATCTATATTTGATAAAGGATAATTATCCTTTGGAGTGGCTTTATTCAGGTTTCTGAAATCGATGCATATTCGAATCTTCTCATTGGTTTTTCGAACCACAACGATATTGGATAATCAATCAGAATACGCAATGGGTTTTATAAATCCGGCTTTTAACAGATCTTCTAAACCCTCTTTGACTTGTGCGTGTACATTCAGATGTATTTTCCTAAGCTTTTGCTTTATGGGTTTCACATCTGCATCTAAGGGAAGACGATGTTCGACAATACTGGGGTCTAT
Source organism: Brasenia schreberi (assembly GCA_036023115.1). Classification (NCBI taxonomy): domain Eukaryota; kingdom Viridiplantae; phylum Streptophyta; class Magnoliopsida; order Nymphaeales; family Cabombaceae; genus Brasenia; species Brasenia schreberi. The sequence goes on from JAYKKT010000081.1 coordinate 6,603,945, forward strand.
GCCCGGCATGTCTTCATATGTCCATGCAAACACATCTAAGTAGGTTTGTAGAAATGTAATGAATGCTGATCTTTCATGCTCATGCAAACATGCGCCTACTTTAATGAGTTTGGGATTTGAATCATCCCTAGGTTTACCTCTATGAAATCTCCTCCTACTGAATTGGAAGGTCTTTCAAAATCGAGAATTTTATGAAATTCTGGGAGCTCAGAAGTGGGATCTTCCTCAAGGGGATCTACTTTTAGGCTTCGATCATTCTCGTGGTTTATAGACCTGAGGGAATTTGATGCATGGATTTTCAAAAGACCTGGTTTTACACTTGGAATTTCTATTGATTTCGAAATTTTTGGTCTGGTTATACATACAACGTTTTTTTCGAAATTCTTTCCTTTTTCCAAAGCCCTACCAGGAGCAGTTATATACAAAATCTTTTTGGAGTTTTGTAATTTTTTGATTTTTTTGTGCTTTTGCAAAACGAGCACTTTGGGAACTATACAAACTACTCTTTTTTCGATTTTTTCATTTTCCAATGTTTTTGGTTTTTGCGAATTTTCCATTTTTTTGGATTTTGAGTTTTTCAAATATTTTTGTATTTTTGATAAAGGGATCTTCCATCATACCTACAAAGGAAAAACACTACAGGTTAGACTCTGAATAGGAGGTCTAAATCGTAGGTTTCTTCTAGGGTAGGCTCTAGGGCACCCTTGACCTAGGTTGTCACAGGGGGTGGCTCTGGTGGTATTTTGGGAGTATAGCCGATCCCATATCGGCTTGGATTGACCCTAGGAAGTATGGGTTCTAGGAGACCCTGATTTTGTGCCCCTAGATTCTTATAAGGCAAATAGCCCATGTTTAACAGCATGTTCCACGATTTTTTGTTTTTCGAGAAATTTGGATACAAATTGTGGTCCTGAAACTTGTTGTCGTCCATGTTGTGCACATAGGGCTTTTTGTTCAGGGGTTTTGAAAATAAGGGATTCTTGGGTTTTCCTAGAATGGTCAAAACCTTGAGAGGGTCTGCCTTGGACGGCCCCTTCAAATACACGACCTTCTTAGGGTTATACAAAGTGAGCCTTTGTAGCTCGAGCATGGTTTGCCCCAGTTTTACCTCATGGGTCTGGGAGCTTCACAAGCAGGAGAAATTTATGACCCCCTGAAGTTGAGGATGACTCTCACCTAGGATCACTACGACTTTGTCCCTGAAAGGGATCTTGACACACCTGTGGAAGGTGGATGGCACAGCGCACAAGCTGTGTATCCAAGGCCTTCCCAACAACAGGTTATAATGGGAGTGGATGTCCAGGACATGGAGCACCCCCGTGTGTGCTATCCCTCTCGTTTTCATGGGCAGTTCGATAGATCCTAGTGGTCTAGACGCATTCCCATCGTATCCAGTGATAACGATGGGACTTGGATGAACGAATATCAAGGTGACTCTGATTTGATTCGCCGCATGAAGTGGAAGGATGTTGAGCCCTCCTCCCCCATCGACAAGGCACCTATCGAGAGAGTGGTTATTCAGAACCACCTCGATATGTAGGGTCTGGTTATGGGACTCGTAGGGTCTATCTACATCATCTTTCGAGAATACGATGGGCATTTTCGCTCCTATGGAGGCCACTTGTTTGGACAAAGATTCAGGGGTAATGTTCGAACTAACTCTTACTCTTTCTAGAAATTTCTCTAACACTAGTCTATGCCTAGGCGAAGTTTGTATTAGCTCTATGATGGACATATTGATAGAAATCTTTGAAAGATGGTTTTCAAAATCATAGACCTTTAAAACGACATTTCCTTTGTCTGTTTTCAACGGAACTCTAGGAATACATGCTTTTGAGGGGCCAGGTACACTGACCACCTTTTTAGCACTTTGCAGATGTGGGGGTTGGTAGATCCTCCCGGATCTTGTTACCTCCCCCACGATCAACCTAGATTTCGCACTAATCATGACTCTAATCGAGAGATTTGGAGCACCTTGAATGGTAAAAACTGGTTTAACTAGGGACGGAACTCTTGGTGGTCTCCGGATGACTACTTAGGGGGGTTTCTTATAAAGTATGAGAGTAGACGCACAAGTAGATGAACCAGACTCACATGCATGCGCTAGATTCTTTGAAATCGTGAGAGCACATACCTCTTTTCCCTTCCCACTGGTACTTGCGTGCTTGGGGAAGGGTTCTTTGAAGATAGCTTGGGCAGGCTCAGGTTCTTCAGCGACTTGGAGCTGGCCTTCTGCTATCAAGTTCTCAATTTTATTTAGGAGGGAGAAACACCACCTTGTATCATGGCCTTTGAGCCGATGATACTTGCAGAATTTGTTAAAAAAACCTCCCTTCGAAGTGACTCCCTCGGGAATCTCGGGGAGTTTGATCATGCCTTGGGCAAGTAGGAAGTCTAGGACCTCCGATACAGGTTGCCCCAGCGGAGTGTACTCCCATCTTTCGAAGGGTTTTTGAAAACTCCTCTCCTTTTTATTTTCTAACTTTTCAAAGCTTTTTGAAGCACTTGCCGGGCTTGGATCCACCCGGACGTTGGCAATTTTGTGGGGTTTTGCCCCTTTGTCCGCGATGGGTAGCCCATAAGTGATTGGCTTCTCCAAGCGAGTTTTCGAAATTGGATTTCCTTTCCATAAGTGATCATACACCCCCTTTTTCAAATTTGTTTCAAAAAGGGATGCTTTCTTTATTAACTTATGAAAAGTCGAGATTTCGTGAAGCGAGAGAAGGGTTTTCAGCTCGTTTCTAAAATTATCTAGGATGAGCTTGACTGTACATCCTTCGGATATGGGTTCTCGCACTTGACCTAGGAGAGTCCTCCAACGAACGATGAATGTATGTACGTCCTCGTTCACACATTGTTTTGTATCCCTCAAGGTGTTTAAAGTTGGCATGACTTCTACGTTATGCGAGAATCTCTGCATAAAGCAGTTCGCTAACTCTTCAAAAGTTATGAACTGGCTAAGATCGTAGGAAGCCAGCCATTTGGCAGTTGTGCCCTTGAGGGACAAAGGGAACCAATACACCCACTTCATCGAGTCCTTTTTCTTATGGGCTTGACGAGAAAAAAGCTGCAAGTGAGACCTAGGGTCTCCCATGCTATCATACCGATGGAAGTTCGGTATTTCATCGTCACTGTCTGTTTCATAGTCCACAGGCAAGAAATTAGATAGGGCGTAACTTCTTTTTTCTTTGTTTTGCCCTCTCAGCAACTGCTGTAGGGCTTTACGGTTTTTGTGTGTGAAGCACTCGTGGTATTGGTTACCTTTCATCGTGGAAGTCTCTTTATGTTTACGAGGTTTTTCAAATTTCTTTTTGGCCTTTGGTTCGCCATTTAACGAACATGAATCGCCTGCTTCAGCCTCTTGGCTAAGAGCGGCGATTTTGACCTCGAAGTCCCTTCTCAAGTCTTCAATCTCTTGTTTTTTCGAAAACTTTCTAGATTGAGAACTGGATGTGCATGAGCCATGGCTAGATACCTCTTGGGAGCCTAGACTCGACATGCTTCAATATGCTTTTCAAAACAAATCCTAAGTATAGAAATGCAATAAACAAAGTTAAAATACTTTAGAAAAAAAATTTCATGAGGTTTTTTTACATGAAATGACTCTGCACAAGGCCCAAGTCCTACCAGGAGTGCCAAACCTGTAGACACGAAAAATCCCCACTTCTGGTTCTTAGGCCCGAAGTGAACCTTTTCGTGTGTCTAAGTCGTATTTAACAAAAGGGGCGTGCTAGCTAGCTTGCTTAAGCTAGCGAAGAAAGTTTTTGAAATCTGACTCTATCGGGGCGACTGTGAACAAGTGAGCTCTTTTCGTCGCAGACCTTCTTGTACCGATGCGCAAGGGTCAGTCTATACGCTTGGCAAAGTCTTTAAAATCTAAACCTCTTTGAAAAATACCCTAAGTGTTTGGGCTTTGTGTGTACGATTGCAAGTTTTATTACACGTGGGATTTGCATGTGCCTATGTCTTTCTTTTTATGCTTTTTAGGGCCAACTAGGTATGTGCACAAGTGACCTAAGTTGGGCGATTTTTGCACGGGAGTATGGGGTTTGCTTTGATGCAATATGCGTCCTAACTCGTAGTATGGCGTATATGCAATGCAAACTCACACAACTCCAAAGGAAAAATCCGAATTGAAAGACAATGCGGAAGGGAAATGACTTAATGTAAATTGCAAAAGAGAAATTACAAAAGGCAAATATGGCTATATCTTAAGAGCGGAAAGGCTCAATTGTGCGAGTGTGTGTCGTGTATATATGGAAAGACTACGCACACAGCTGAACCTTAAAACCTAAATCTTAAAGACATAGCCGAAGGGAAATACTTATAATATATATGGACCCGAAGGTCGCCAACGTGTGCGTGGGTGTTGTGTGTATATGTAAAGACAACTCTCACGACTTGTAATGTAAACCCAAATATAATTGCAATATGGCCTTGACTAAGGTCTTGGGAGTAAGAGTGAAAGCTCAATGTGTATGTGTAGAATTGAAATGCTACACACACAACTTGAATTTAAACACCCAAAACGAAATTGCAATAGGACCTTTACTAAGGTCTTGGGAGTAAGAGCGAAAGCTCAATGTGTGTGAGTGTGGAAATTAAAAGACCACGCACACAACTTGAATTAAAACGCCCAAGGGAAATTGCAATACGGCCCTTACTAGGGTCTTGGGAATAAGAGCGAAAGCTCAATGTGTGTGAGTGTGGAAATTGAAAGACCACGCACACAACTTAAATTAAAACCCACGCAACTTAAAACATATAGGTATAACTATATCTTAAGGGCTGATTAGGCCCGTGTGTGTGTCAAAATCGTGTGCAGCTAAGAGCGAAATGGCTCAAGTGCACGTGTGTGTGGGTGTGCCAAACCACGTTATTACAAGCGGGGGGAGACAATGCTCCATTATTACAACCCGTTATCAAATTTAATCAAATGTAAGCAAGTTCATAACAAGGACCGAGTTAGGCACTTACGTGTAGTTGGTCCGGGTGTAACTTGTTTGGCTTTGGCCTATGTGAGTCGCCTTGGACAGCCGAAGGGGAGCTCCTTAGATGCGTGTGGGCGGCAAGTAGGGTCTTGGTTGAATAGAGCCTTGATGATGGTCGGGTGGTGGGCGCAACAAGTAAAGATGTTAGGTGGGGTTGTGGTAGGTTAGGGTGCTAGCTAGGTGGTGGCAAGTTAAGGGTGAAGGCTTAGCTAGGGGCTGGGAGTTGGATGGCTAAGGGAAGGTGGGGAGGTAGGGTGTGAAGTGGTCGGGTGTAAGGGAGAAGGCTGTGGTGGCTGGTGATGGAGCGTATGGCTGGGTAAGAAGGGGAGAGGAAGATATGTTAGATGGGGCTAAGATGGGGTACTAACCGTGGGTGGTGGCTGGAGGTGGTGGAAGGAGGTGGCAGCCGAGTAGGATGTGCAGCCGGGTGAGGGAGTGGGAAGATAGTAGTCGGGTGGAGTGCGCAGGTGGCAGTCGGGTGGAAGTGCAGCCGGGTGGAGTGGCGGTGGAGGTGGCACGGCTGGGGGGTGATGGAGTGAAGTGGGGTGGAAGAGAGGGCAGGTGAGAGAGGAGAGAGAGGGATCCATTTCACGCAAAAGGAAGGGGTTAAGGGGGTTGGGGTTGGTTGGGAGTGGTATGGGGTAGATATTTAGGATATGGTGGGTTGTGGTGGGGTGGTTTGGGTAGGTCGACTAGGTGGGTGGTATGGTGGTTTAGGGTAGGTCGGTTAGGGTGGTTGGGAATTAAGGGTTAGGGTCTAATTAGGTGGATTAAGGTGGGATTAGGTTTAGTCTAGCTAGGGTCTAGGTGGTCTAGTTAGGTGGGGTGAGCTAGGTGAGGTCGACTAGGTATGGTTGGGGTAGTTTTGAGTGAGGGTGGCTAGGATTGGATCAGGTTTAGGGAGGAGTGGCTAGGTGAGGTGGGTTAGCTTAGAGCTAGGTTTTAGAAGCATCCCCTTGGCCTCGATCCATGGACCTAGTTGCAGCCAGGTTCATGTTGGTGCAACCCCAGGTTAGGTGTAGGTTCATACAAGCTTAAACCCACACTCTTAGTTTAAACCCACATGGTTAGCCCACCAACTTTCTCACTCATACTTTATCAACCCATTCTCTCTCTACCCAAGCTTTTCACGTGAATTCTCTGTGGGCCCCACCTCTATTTATGAGAAGGTGATGTGGGCCATAGATTTGGATATGGGATTGGATCTTTGGATCCAAATCCAAATCCAAATCCAAATGTATGTTTGGGTCTGGATCTGGATATATATGGTTTAGATCCGGTCCAAATCTGATTTTCTGACTCCTTCATGGCGTTTCAAAACGGACGGTTTGTGCGGGGCCTGACAGCATCAGTACTCCGTCTTGCGTTGGGTCTTCGCCAACATTGTCATCCGCTCTTCTTCTCACCTTCCGGAAATCATTTTGAACAATTTTGTTGATATGAGGGGCTTGGATGTCCGAGAATTTGGGGAGAATTCTGATACGAGAGTTGATGTGCCGGGCTTGAAATATGCTCCGGGTTCGGGCTCTCTTTCGCTTCTTCAATCCTGCTTTCATCAGGCCAAGTTGCTTTTCGGGGTTTCAAAACACCTTTTTAAGGTTTTAAAACTATATGTATATATTTTTAAAACATATATGATTTAAACATATGTACAAGGTTGTTTGGAAGGCTCCTAGGTTTTTCAGACTCAAAATAGCCTTTTGGAGTTGCTTTTGCAAAACCAGGTAATTTGAGAAAATTATGGGATTTTGGGGTGTTTACAATTACCTTTATAACCAATAAATATATTTGAATTAATCATAATATGATTTGACATCCATAAAAAAAACTTTAGAGAGGAAAAAAATGGCAAAGTAGGAAATGTGGGTCATATCGTAAGATGGGTCAATTTGACCAGCACGAGGCACGAGAAATAGAAAAAAAAGGAAAAAACAATGAGAAAAGGGACAACAAGCACAGCACAAGAAGGATGACAAGGAGGCTACCGAAAAAGAGAGGGGAATATAAGGGTAAAATGGAGAAGTCGAGGTGTACGGTTAGTAACTTGAGTGTCCGAATAGTAAATATGAACTCAAGGTGTGGAACTGTTGCCGATAGATAAGCATCTAGTCGCTGATCGTAAACGTAAAGAAATGCTGAAGGGAGAAATGTTTCATTAGAGCGGAGACGAATCGATCGATATCCGACAAGCGAAATGCTCGGATACAAGGCAATCGTCGAGTAGCTGGAATGAATCCGGAAGCTTCCATCCACGAGTGGGTCTTTCGATACGATGCGGTGCTCCTCTCATAATGACACATCACGACAGGTCAAATAAGAAGCCTCTCGTCTAAGAATTGGGGAGCAGGGACGCGAAGCATCGCTCATGATCGATAGCTCTTTTTCTTCTAACCGGGACTAGAAGAATAAAAAACGTCTTCGTCATCACCCAGTTCTAGAAGTCTGCTTCCCCTAGCGAGAGAGAGAGAGAGAGAGAGAGAGAGTAACCGTTCACCTTTCTTCCGAGTCGTAGCTTCTTAGTCATGCTTTCATCTTCAATCGAGGAGAGAATGGAAACAGCACCTCAGAGGTACTCCTTCTCTCTCTCTGGTGTTTGGTGTTGGTTTTGTGTTTTGTTTCGTGGATTGGGACCTGCATTGGCGTTGGGAAGGGTTTATGGTTTCTTGGTGATGGTTTTTATCTGATTGTCTTTTCTTTCCTTCTTTGTGTTGTTGTTCGCTCTTGGGAGAAGGCGGGAGTTGCTGTATTTTGACGGATTGGTATTTGGCTTGTGAGTGTCTTAAAAGATGGTTTGCATCTCCTTGATGAAATTCCATATGATTTTTTGCGTTTTCTGTTCTTTTCTCTATGATTGCTTGGATTCTCTCCCTCTATGATTTCTTGGATTCTACCTCCCCCCCTCTCTCTCTCTCTCAACAACAAGTACAGGCCCCATTGTGAACGGCTAGCTGGCAGTATGTGCCGTCTTACGCTGTTTTCTCCCTTCCTCTGGAGACTTTTTATCAACTTCTCCTTTCGGATAATCTGTATCTCACATTTGTTAGTAGAGCGAGTTTATAAATTTACGATCGGGGTTGTGGTCTGTAGGGTGTTCTATCTGTACTCTTTGTTTTAGTTTCGGTTTCCATTTCCCAAATTGTATGATCATGACCTTGATGTTAAAAGGATGATGCTAAGGGGCGTCCGCCTGCTTCTTTTCTTGTCCTTAACCTGGGACTCTCTCTGGTTGGTCCGAGGAAGTGTTCATGAGTTTCTGTTGATGATAGGACGGTTGTTAATGTGTTTCTTTATAGCCTCGTTTCTCTACGGAAGACGTGAAGCCTTTCTGGGTTAAACGCATCTCAAGTCTATTATCACGACTACTACAGTGGGTTCTCTAATCACATTTAATTTTGTGTACCTATACCAACACTTTTTCCATGCTAGGCGGTCGCTTGGAGGGTGCAGAGAGATGAACTTCTCTGGGATATACTATTTGTTCACACGAACCAAGTTCGAATGAGATTTACGAGCTTGAAAAGATTGAACATCTGCGTACCTTCCACTGAAAAAGTTCAGACTCCACATTCTGCAGTTACACCATCTGCTCTTTGTTCAGTATAACCCATCTCTGTTCATAATATATCATAGTTTGGTTTGCGTGCTGTAAGAAACTACCAGAACTTGCTCTGTACCAGCATTTGTAACCTTAGCTTCCAGTTACTGTTGCAATCCAGTCCATGTCTAAAGAAAACTGGGTTCAATTGAAGATCTGATATGGCATATGTGGGTGTCTGTACGACTACTTGGCCTGAAATCCTGTGTATATGTTCCTTTATGGATGTGGGTCCTTCTCATGCATGTTTATGTGCGTATACGTGTGTGTGTGTGAGAGAGAGAAATTTTACAACGTCACAACCAAATGCTGTGGAAATTGTACCTTACCGCAATGGCTTTCCTTCTCTAGTAGACTTATGCCTGAGATTGTGGTTTGACAGTGTTGAGTTTATGTTTCAATTCTGTACGTTGCATTTCCAATTCTCTTTACTTCTGTTTCATGGTGTTGAACGGGTATCGCTGGGCTCCACGATACGCCCATTTTTTTTTTTGAAAAAAAAATTCAAAAAAAAAAAATTCAATTTTTTTTTTTTTAAGTTTCTGCTTTCTGGCCACTCTTCACTTCTCTCTTCTCCCCTCTTCACAAACACCGAATGTGTGAATCTGCTCGAATAACATGATCTTGCTTTCTATGGTATTGAGTCTATTGACTTTGACTATGGAGCACTATCCTATATGCTCGATATTGGTTCTGATTTGGAATCCAACATCTTGAACCTGGTTCGTGGCAAACCTTGTTGAGTATTTACTAAGTAGGGTTGCACCAATCTGAGCACGGGAAGTGACTCGAGCATATTCACGGATTCGGGTCGCGGCATGCCCATAAGGTGTCGCGTTGACCAACTTTGGTTTCTTCAATTAGAAATCAAGCTTTGGAGTAGGACTGATAATTAAAAAAAAAACAATCATGTTAAATATCACTATGTTCATTATATAGTTATGAGAAAGAAAATATCATCTCGTATATGGTAACTCATGATATATTGGTAGGTACAAATATGGATTTAAAATATATTTAAAAGATAATTGTTGTGTGGTAAAAAACCTGATAAAAAACATAACGTTTTTTATATCTTTAGCAAACAGCCAAGGTGTCGGAGTTCCCCTCTTTTGCCGCTTCCCGATTAACCAAAAAAAAATTGAATTTTTTTTTTTTGAATTTTTTTTTTCTTAAATTTTTTTTTGGGGCGTACGATACGGGCGATACGCTTTGTATCGTACGATACGGGTCCATATCGCAAGATACGGTGCGATACGCCCGCACCTGCGATACGAGCCCCCGTATCGTATCGTGGCAGTGCGATACGGACAACACTGGTTGATAGTTGAGACATAATTGATGCTAGTCTGTTTTTCTCTCTCCATCCAACTAATAGCTTGCACCCTCCATCTAGCTAATAACTTCTCTAATCTTCTTGACATCTTTTGAGGCCTCAGCTTATCTGTTTTTCTATGGGTAGGAAAAGGACAATGAGGAATCGGCGCCGTCGTGGTGAATCTGTGGCTGAGATTCTCGCAAGTTGGAGGGAGAAGAACAACCAAGAGTCTTTTAAAGATTGCAAAAAGATTAGGAAAGCTCCGGCCAAAGGGTCAAAGAAAGGTTGTATGACTGGCAAAGGAGGGCCTGAAAATGTCACGTGCATCTACAGAGGTGTAAGGCAGCGGACCTGGGGAAAATGGGTTGCAGAGATCAGGGAGCCAGACCGAGGGAGTCGACTATGGCTTGGAACATTTCCCACTGCTGCAGATGCGGCTCGTGCATATGATGAGGCTGCGTTGGCAATGTATGGCTCTTGTGCTCGCCTTAACCTTCCCGGATCAAGCAGCTCTATGGATTTGTCACTTTCATCTCAAACAAGGGAGGAGAGGACGAGTTTCTACTGGGGAGATGGCAGTACATCTTGTGGTTCTTCCTCGAGCAAAGATCAGCTCTGCAACATGCTCGGCTCCTTGTTTCGTTCATCTATGACAAATGGTGCTTGCAGCGATCATGTGCAATCACCAGGCATGCCCGGCTGCAGCACTAGCATAGCCGTTGGTGAAAGGGTTAAGATTGAAGAGAATAGGGTGACAGTAGCAGCACTGGCAAAGAGCAGTGGCAGTGATCCTGTGAAATTACCAGGCATGCCTTGCTGCAGCACTAGCAGAGCCATTGATGAAAGGGTTAAGATTGAAGAGAATGGGGTGACAGTAGCAGACACGACCAATGGTCAGCAGGAGACCCTGACAGCTATTGTCAAACCAGAACTTGCTGATGAACACACGATGGTGCAGCCTACTTTGCAAGATTTACCCCTGTGTGATGCAATGTTCGATTTGGAGCAGTTGTTGGGTTTGATGGATGAAGAGCACAACGAGAACAAGTTTAGTTGGGACTTAGGTAATAATACCACATCTCTAGCCGACCTTGCTGGCATGGACGGCGACCATGAAAGGAAACACCTGGAATTCTCGAGCCTAGATGCATTGTCATTCCAGATGCAGAACCCAGGTGCCAAGTTGCTGGGCAGCCTGAAACATATGGTGCAAGCTGATGATCGCGTCCTGGATTTTGGGAAACTTGATCTTTTCATGCTGGAGCAGGACCTTGGACTTCCAAATATGGAAGGTTCCGAGTATGAGCTTGATGAAGGGGGGCTGCTGCAGGACTTCAGTTTTGGTTAGTTCATAGAAGCGGAGCTAGAGTCCCCTCCGAATCTGTCGGAGCTGTATGATCAGCAAAGCGGGCCTAACGATGCATAGATGGCAGCAGCTCCGGCACATTGTAGGTAGAAGCCTTTAGGCATACAGTGTTGAATGCTTTACTTTGTTCCGAGGAAGTCTGATGGTCTTAGGGAATGGTCCGAGGGTGATGAAACAAAATTTGAGGCAAGTTTCGTAATGGTGATGTCTGTGCAGGAGTAGGTTGTGCAAGTCTTGTTTTCTGTTTCTCTGTCCCCACATTGCGAGCTTTCGTATATTCAGGGTTTAGAAGGGTGGCGAACTACCCTCTTTGTGTTCAGTCTTCTCTTTTTTCTGTACTGTACATGATATATACACAGAGATTGTGTTGATTATTCTCTTCTTAGTGGTGGATGATTGTACATGACAACTTACACGGTACACGCGTATATACATATATTTAATCTTGTGAGGAAGGGGTTTACATAGGGTTGTACCAGTGTACTCCACATGGGATATTGCTGATGGTTCCTGAAGGTGGTCTAACAACGATCATAAACATGTCTAACAAAAAGTGTATGTAGATGTAATATGAGGCTTCTCAATTATTGAGAGATTCTTATTTATAATAAACATGATATCTATATATAGCAGTATGATGATAAAGTCGTTATCTAAGAATCTCTGCACAAATATGCAATGATCGTCCAAAATCTTCATAGTTGACCTCAAATATTTCATAGCAAAAGACTTTCCTAATCGCTTTCTAATATTAGCAATGTTTGAGAGATTCTTATCTATAATAACCATGACATCTACATATAATACTGGGATGATAAAGTCATTATACATCGACCTAAAGAGGTGCCACTGCCTTAGAGCTTATTTAACACTATACAGGCTCTTCTTCAATTGATATATATACTCTTCTTTACCTTTTACTGTAAATTTCTTTGGTTATTTAATTTTTATTACAAATCTTTTTGGTTATTTCATATATAGATGTTCTAAAGCCGCATTCACATCCATTTGCTCTACTTCTAGATCTAGGCTTACATCTCAAGCTAAAACAATGTGATATTTTAACTAAAGAAAAAAATAACTCATCAAATTTAATACATTTCTTCTACTTGATCTTGCTTAACTTTAAAATGTATCTATACTAAAGAATTTTCTTACCTTCAAGCAAGGCCAACTCATAATTATTAGTTTCATGAAGAGATTTCAATCTCTTCTTCCATAACCTCAACCTATTATCTTTATCATCATATTACGTGGCTTCTTCATAGCATTTGGGTTCTCAACTATCAATGAGTAAAATGTACTCATTAAGATAATACCTTTTACACGTTTGTGTAGCTCTATATCTTTTAACACCTGATTGGTTCTATCAGCAGTTGACACTTTTGTACATGTATCTATAAACACCCAAAATTTTGTGATAACTTCAAAATGAGGGGTACTTCAAGGTCCACCAAAAACATTTGAACTTTGAGAAAATCTAAAAAATAATTATTTTATTATCAGGGCTACATTAGCGAAATTTTACTGTTTCAAGCATGATTTCTTCAAAGAAGGGGTTGTAAAAGTCAAAATGAGGCTTTTGATATCAAAATAAGATTCTATGCAAAACCTTTGTAAAATGAGTGTTTTAATCCTATAAAAAAATATGAATTAAAAAGATAAAAAATATAACAAGTAAGCTTAAAACATGGAGGAGAAAAGGAGTAGGACCTCAGAAGATTCAAGTTCGGTGATGGTTCAAACTCAAGCGAAAAGTGTTTTCAAAGCAGCTCAAATGAGCACGTGAAACCCGATCCAAAATCTAGCTCAAGATCAGGTCAAAAAGTGAAGAAGAGGCCCAACTTATCCGGATAAAAGCAAGATGGAGGATCGAACCCGGTGTCCATTTCAAAAGTAAAATTCAGCTCCAAAAATGCAAAATGAAACCAAAACCCTGATGAAACCCTCAAAAATCAAGAACCAGGCCTATCAAAACGAAAATCAAAGTCCGTTGAAAAATCTGAGATCAACCTCATAAAAAACAAACCCGATACGGGATCAGACAGATCAAAAACCAAACAGTAAAAGGTCCTGAAAGTAAGAAATTGGCCCGTCAAAGGACTGGGAAAAATCCAACCTAAAATCGGGTCACCGAGGAACTGGAGCCAGCTCGAAAACAGTCCGTTTCATGTACCAAAAAAGGACTCAAAAGAAAAAGTTTGGATTGGATTTTGACCAAAAGATCTATATCCAAGTCCTACTAAAGATTGGATCCGATTGGATCTTAGGATACAAACCCAATCCATAGAACCACCCTTGGCCAATAAATAGGGCCAAGGGGGTTCACGTGAAGTCTCTTGGAAAAGTTGGAGCTTTGGGAAAGGAGGAGAGAGAGGGAGTGAAAGTCAACAAAGGTGGGTTTGTGGGCTTGATCTAGAGGAGGACTTGGTCAACAAAGGTGGCTCACATGGAGTTCAAGTCAAAGAAGGACCAAGGAAGACCAAGGACCGGTTGCACCTGTCCGAACCCACCTTAGAGCTGACTGCACCTGACCAAACCGCACCTTGGAGGAACCGAGCTGACCTTGTGCTTGGCCGAACCACACCAACATGACCTAGGGCTGCCTTGAAAACAAAATCAGCTGCAACAAAGTGGACGGCTAGGGTGGTTGCACCTTGGACCTTGTTGGTTGAACCAAGCCCAAACCATGGGCTAGCTCTTGACCAAACTGCACAAGGATAGCTGCAACAAAGTGGACTGCTAGGGTGGTTGCACCTTGGACCTTGTGGGCTGAACTAAGCCCAAACTGTGGGCTAGCTCTTTAGGGAACTACACAAGGGCGGCTACAACAAAGTGGACGGCTAGGGTGGCTGCACCTTGGACCTTGTGGGCTGAACCAAGCCCAAACCGTGGGCTAGCTCTTGACTGGCTACACCTTGGAGCTGACTTGACCTATCCGAACCACACAAAGGGGAGGGGTTGACTTGACCTGGCCGAACCACACCAAAGTGGGCTTGAGCGAACCAAGCAAACCGAACCACGAGCTCGATTTAAGGGAAAATTGTAAGTCTTTAAAACTTTGATTTTAAACCGCTTTCTCCCTTAAATTCAATTCGGAACGGGGTTGTATTAATGGAGTGAAGGCTCCCCCCATGTTGTAATATTCGTGCATGAACACGATCGCACCCACGAGCACTTGAGCCTTTTCGCTCTTAATTGGTAGATGAACACGATCGCACCCACGAGCACTTGAGCCTTTTCGCTCTTAACTGGTGGATGAACACGATCACACCCATGAGCACTTGAGCCTTTTCGTTCTTTACACTCACATGCACTTGAGCCTTTTCGCTCTCTGCCTCAATATACATTATAAACAGTCTATACTTTGAACCCCCTCTATTCTTAAGCAAGTATACATATTTCATTTAGCGTGAGTTTTACTTTCGTGAAAGTAGAGTGAACGCACTTAAATTCGCGTGAGTTTATTTTCGTGAAAGTAGAGTGAAAGCACTTAAATTCGCGTGAGTTTACTTTCGTGATCGTAGAGTGGCTGCACTTAAATTCGCGTGAGTTTACTTTCGTGAAAGTAGAGTAAAAGCACTTAAATTCGCGTGAGTTTACTTTCGTGATCGTAGAGTAGCTGCACTTAAATTCACGTGAGTTTTACTTTCGTGAAAGTAAAGTGAATGTACTTTAAATTCGTGTGAGTTTTACTTCGGAAGTAGAGTGGGTGCAATTTCAATTCGAGTGAGTTCGCATCATCATTCTCAAAAACCCAAAACAAAATTTGTAGCATCTCTGCATCATCTCATTGCGGTAAATCGCTCGAACACTCGCTCCAACCACGCTAAAACTAGGCCACACATTCCACACACACATCAGGCCTAAACAAATAAAAATTACAAGAAGCTTAGCGTCGTCCAACCCTTGTAATAAAATTGGCAAAAAGTACACAAACCGAAGGCATTCAAAACACTTGTCATTCGAAGTAAATACTTGTTTGAAAAATCAAAGTTTCTAAGCGCTTAAACCGACCCTTGAGCATCGGTTAAAGAAGGTTTAAAGCGAAAAGAGTTCACTTGCCTACAATCGCCAAAAGTCAGAAAAACTTTTAAAAACCTTCGCTAGTTTGAGTAAGCTAGCTGGCACGCTCGCGCAAGTGTAGGCACGAAAAGGTTCACTTTGAGTTTTCATAATGAAAGCCACCATATGTTGCCCCTGTACGTTGGTCAGGGAGATGGCTTCCACCCACTTGGAGAAATACTCAGTGGCTGCTAAAATAAATCTATGCTCATTCGATGCCTTTGGAAAGATCGGGCCTACGATATCAAACGCCCACATGGTAAATGGCCAGGGGCTGACCATGGAATGCAATGAAGATGAGGGATATGAATGGCGTGCCCATGCACTTGACATGGATGACACTTCCTAACATGATCGTGGCAATCCTTTTTCAGGGTGGACCAAAAATAGCCCGCTCTAAGTATTTTCATTGTCATCATGTTGGCATTAACATGACCTCCACATTCTCCATCGTGGAACTCATGCATAACAGTCC
Source organism: Brasenia schreberi (assembly GCA_036023115.1). NCBI lineage: Eukaryota > Viridiplantae > Streptophyta > Magnoliopsida > Nymphaeales > Cabombaceae > Brasenia > Brasenia schreberi. The sequence continues at coordinate 6,619,755 of JAYKKT010000081.1, forward strand.
TAGCCTCCTCTAGTTCGACACATCTTAGTAGGATGCCGGTAAAACTTTTTTTGTATAAAACCTCGCCTAGAATGGTGTATCGGGTAGAAATTTTTTGGATAAATGCCTTATCTTTGGATGTGGCATCCTCGGCGAATCTCCCATTTTCTAGAAAACATTTGATGTCATAAAACCAAGGTTTTTCAACAGAATCTGGATTATTTTGGTAAATATCCAAATCGTGTGTGGATGGGGTGGGCGCATGCCATATTTCTAAAGATCGGGTTCCCAAAGTGGGATCGACCTTTAGGGCTGAACCCAAGGAGGAGAGGGCGTTAGCAATGCCATTATCCTCTCTTCCTACGTGTGTGAGTCTACACGATTGGAATGACTCAACCAATCGAGTGGCCAACTCGTGATATGGAAGAAGTTTTTCATTTCGCACTTGCCAAATTTTCAAAACTTGGTTTATAACAAGGAATGAATCTCCAAAGACCTCGATACATGATGCCCCTAGAGTTTTCGAAATCCTTAAGCCTTGTATGAGTGCTTCATACTCAGCTATGTTGTTGGAACATTCGAAATCTAGGCGAATTACTATGGGGATCTCATCCTTTTCAGGGGATATGTGGATGACCCCGGCACCAGCCCCTCGTTTGTTTCGTGCCCCATCGAAGTGCATATTCCACACTTGGTTTTCGAAAGAGTTTGCCAAAATGTGGTTTTGAAAATGGTTTTGCAATATGCCTTCATCAAGCATTTCACTAGATGTGGGATATGCGTCCTCTAGGGCAAACTCAACCATGTAGTCAGCTAGGGCTTACCCCTTAATGGAGATCTAATGATGGTATTTCAGGTCATACTCCATTAGAAGGAGTTGCCATTTGCCCAATCTACCAGTGAGAATGAGTTTTTCGAACAAATGCTTGATTGGATCAAGCTTGGACACTATCCAGATCTCATGATCTAGGAAATAGTGTCTAAATTTCTGGCAGGCCCAAACTAAGGCCAAGCACGTCTTCTCCATGGCCTTGTAATTCCTTTCGTAAGCCAAGAGAGTTTTCAAAATATAATAGATGGCATACTCCTTGTGGGTGTCATCCTCGTATTGAGCCAACAAAGCTCCCAAGGCATTCGCATGCATGGAAATGTAAAGCAAAAGAGGTTTTCCTTGCTTTGGAGGATTTAAAATAAGGGGATTAACTAGGTATGCCTTTAGTCTTTCAAATGACTTTTGGCAGTCGTCATCCCATGAAAATTTCATGCTTTTCCTTAACAATTTGTTGAAGGGTTCGCATCTAGTTGCCAGGTTTGAGATGAACCTGCGAATGGATTGCAATCGACCTTGGAGGCTACGAATCTGTTTGAGATTGGAGGGTGGAGCCATGTCTATGATGGCTCGACACTTAGATGGGTCAACTTCTATACCCCTTTAGCTCACCATAAAGCCTAAGAGCTTTCCGGACTCTACTCGGAACACACATTTCTGAGGGTTTAGCTTTACTTTGTAAAGTCTAAGCCTTTCGAAAATCTTTTGTAAGCATTCAATATGAGTGCATCGAGTTTTGGATTTCGCCAAGAGATCATCCACATATACCTCTACGAGCTCATGAATCTGATCATGGAAGATCGTGGTCGTGGCTCTCTGGTATGTGGCGCCGGCATTTTTCAAACCAAAGGGCATGACTGTATAGCAGTACGTGCCCCATGGGGTTGTGAAAGCGGTCTTACCCTGATCTCGTGGACTTAGTTTGATTTGATTATACCCTGAATAGCCATCCATAAACGAAAACATTTCGTGATTCGCAGTACTATCGACTATCAAATCTATGTTTGGTAAAGGATAATTATCCTTTGGAGTGGCTTTGTTCAGGTTTCTAAAATCGATGCATATTCGAATCTTCCCATTGGTTTTTCGAACAACAACAATATTGGATAACCAATCAGAATATGCAATGGGTTTTATAAATCCGGCTTTTAATAGATCTTCTAAACCCTCTTTGACTTGTGCGTGTACATTCAGATGTATTTTTCTAAGCTTTTGCTTTATGGGTTTCACATCTGCATCTAAGGGAAGACGATGTTCGACAATACTAGGGTCTATGCCCAGCATGTCTTCATACGTCCATGCAAACACATCTAGGTAGGTGTGTAGAAATGCAATAAATGCTTATCTTTCATGCTCATGCAAACATGCACCTACCTTAATGAGTTTGGGCTTGGAATCACTCCCTAGGTTTACCTCTATGAAATCTCCTCCTATTGAATTTGAAGGTTTGTCAAAATCGAGAATTTTATGAAATTCTAGGAGCTTAGAAGTGGGATCTTCCTCAAGGGGATCCACTTCGCGGCTTCGATCATTCTTGTGGTTTATAGATCCTAGGGAATTTGATGCATGGATTTTCAAAAGACCTGGTTTTACACTTGAAATTTCTATTGATTTCAAAATTTTTGATTTGGTTGTACATATAACGTTTCTTTCGAAATATTTTCCCTTTTCCAAAGCCTTACCAAGAGCAGCTATCTATAAAATCTTTTTGGAGTTTTGTAATTTTTCTATTTTTTTGTTCTTTTGTAAAACAAGTATTTTGGGAACTATACAAACTACTCTTTTTTCGAGTTTTTGATTTTCCAATGTTTTTGGCTTTTGTAATTTTTCTATTTTTTCTATTTTGAATTTTTCAAATGTTTTTGTATTTTTGATAAAGGAATCTTCCATCATACCTACAAAGGGAAAACACTACAAGTTAGACTCGGAATAAGAGGTCTAAATCGTAGGTTTCTTCTAGGGTAGGCTCTAAGGCACCCTTGACCCAGGTGGTCACAGGGGTGGCTCTGGTGGTATTTTGGGAGTATAACTGATCCCATATCGGCTTGGATTGGTCCTAGGAAGTATGGGTTCTAGGAGACCTAGATTTTGTGCCCCTAGACTCTTATAAGGCAAATAGCCCATGTTTAACAGTGTGTTTCACGATTTTTTGTTTTTAGAGAAATTTTGATTCAAATCGTGGTCCTGGAACTTGTTGTCGTCTATGTTGTGTACATAGGGCTTTTTGTCAGGGGTTTTGGAAATAAGAGGTTCTTGGGTCTTCCTAGAATGGTCAGAACTTTGAGGGGGCCAGCCTTGGGTGACCCCTTCAAATACACGACCTTCCTAGGGTTGTACAAAGTCAGCCTTGGTGGCTCGAGCATGGTTTGCCCCAGTTTTACCTTGTGGGTCTGGGAGCTTAACAAGCAAGGGGAATTTATGACCCCTTGAAGCTGAGGATGACTCTCACCTAGGATTACTATGACTTTGTCTCTGAAAGGGATCTTGACACACCTGTACAAGGTGGATGGCACAGCGTACAAGCTGTGTATGCAGGGCCTTTCCAACAACAGGTTTGTAGACACGGAAAATCCTCGTCTCCGGGTTCTTAGGCCTGAAGCGAATCTTTTCGTGCTTACGTCGCTTTTAAAAAGGGCGTGCCAACTAGCTTTCTCAAGCTAGCGAAGTAATTTTTGAAAATATCTGACTTTTGGGGCGACTGTGGACAAGTGGGTTCTTTTCGTCGCAGACTTTCTTGCACCGGCGCGCAAGGGTCAGTCTGTACGCTTTAGAAAAACTCGATTTTACACAAACACGACTCTTTTTGAAAACTTGAAAGTGTTTTATCGATTGGTTTTGTCAAATTTGCAACTTTTATACATGGGATCTATGCGCTCCTATATCTCTTGGGTTTTTAGCCGATTTTGGCGTGTAGTCGTGTGCATCTAGTGCTCGATTTAAGGCAAGTACTACACGATTTTGACCAGTCTGGTTCGATGCAAGTATGCTCCCTATCTCGAGTGTGGCGGATATGCGATGCAAACTCACACAACTTGAAGGAAAAACCCGGAATTTAAAGACATAGCAGAAGGAAAATAGCAGAAAGGGAAATATGGCTATATCTTAGATGCGGAAGGGAAAATATATATAGCTATATCTTAAGAGCGAGAAGGCTCAATGTGAGTGAGTGCTTTGAGTGTATAAATTGAAAGGGCAACTCACACGACTTGAACCTTAAAAACCCAGCTGAAAGGGGAAATACGTATATATATGTAAGAGCGGAAAGGCTCAATGTGAGTGAGTGCTTTGAATGTATAAAATGAAAGACAACTCACACGACTTGAACCTTAAAACCCAACTGAATATATATAAATAGAACTATATCTTATGGGCTGTTGAGGCTCGTTTTGTGTGCAAAAGGTGTGCAGATAAGAGCGGAAAGGCTCGAGTGTACATGTGTGATTCGTGTTTCAAACCATAATATTACATCCCGGGGGGAGACTACACTCCATTATTACAACCCCGTATCAAATTGAATTGAATTTGAAACAACGTAAAGAACCAGATTCGAGCACTTACTCGTCGTTTGCTTGGGCTTCCTTTTTCAGCGAAACCTGACCTTGGATATAGCCGTTGGATGGACTTTCCTCTGCGAGATGACCAGCTGCGTAGAAGGTTGATCCTAGATCGTGACCTGGGCTAGATTGACAAGCTAATGCACTATGGGTTGCGGGCTTAGATATGATAGATCTAGGGTGAAAAACTAACGGATCTGAGTTAGGTCTAGGTGGTTTGTTTTGGTCGAAGGTTAGCTCAAGGCTCTAAGGGGAAAACCTGACCAGCTAGTGGTCGAGTTAGGGGATATCTAAGGAAGTGGTTCGGGCGAGATGCGAAGGGATACTCGTCTCACAATGGGTCGAGATTGGTTTAGGGATAGTGAGTGATCTTAGGGGAAATCCTAAGGTAAGCTCTAGGGCAATGCTTGGCCAAAGGGTGGCCGAGCTTGGGCTGGTGTTGGGTGTTTGATCTCACGTGAGATCCTAAGGGAGTGGCTCGGCCAAAGGGTAGCCGAGCTGGGTAGGTGTAGGTTAGTTCTTTTGGTTAGGATCTAACTTAGGTAATGGATTTAGTTTAGGGAAAAACCTAAAATGAACTCAGCTAGCATGGGCCGAACTAGATAGGTGAAAATGGTTTCGTCCAAAGGAAGGAACCGAGTGTTTTAGACACTCGGTTTTGGCTAGGTCTCTAGGAGTAGTTTTGGTTTAGGAAATAGTTTAGGTGGTTTAGTGCTAGATGGTTTGGCTGGGAGGGATCTAAGGTGAGCTTGGCCAGCTAATGGCCGAGCTGGGTATGGTTCTAGATTAGAGTAGTCTTAGGTAGAACTAGGATCGTTCCTTTAGTGAAGTTCGGCCAGCATCTTGGCTGGACTTTTTTACATTTTATGTTCTAGAGATTAGGTGGTTTTGAGAGGTACGAAAAGAGGGGGTTTTGGGCAGGATTTTAGGGGCTTACCTTGACAACCTATCAGCCCATTTGATCTCGTTTCCAACGCAGCCAATCTCCATTGAAGAAAGCCCATCCAATGCCGCCAGGTTTCTCTTCATTTCCAGCAACATACAAGGCGTGAAATGCTTCAACTTGCACTTGAGTGCAACCCACAAGATCCACCCACGATTTTACAAAATAAGAGGGGAAGGCCAGCCCCTTTTGTTGACCTTCCTCTCTCTCTCTCTCTCTCTTCTCCCCCCCCCAAACTATCAACGTGAAGTGCTGGAAATTCGTCGCCTTCAAAGCCAGCCCACTCACGTCCTTTTATAGGCCCCTTGTGTGGATATGGATCCTTTGTTGGTTTCTAAAATCCGGATCCAATCCAATCCAAGTTTCGTTTGGATATGGATCTTGGATCTGGATCTGGATTTTTGGATCCAGATTTGATCCAAATTTTTCTCTTCTTCAGTCCTTTCTGGCGTTTCAAGCCGGATGCTTCGTGCGGGTCTTGAGTTCATCAAGATTCCGTCTTACGTTGGGTTTTTCCCATTTTCATCGTCCGAGCTTCTTTTCGTCTTTCTGGACTCTTTTTCGACTGTTTCTTCTTGCTTGACTTGGATTTTCCGTGATTTCAGAGATGCTTTTGGCTTGGCCTTTGATGCTTCAGGCTTGAAATGCGTTTGTGGCCTGGGCTTCTTTTTCGTCCTCGAAATTCACTTTTCATTGGGCTAGGCTTGACCTTTGAGCTTTTTGAATCTTTTGCGACTGTTTTGAGCCAGGCTTCATCTGTTCGTCTGGTCTCTTGTAAAAAATAGGACTTTCGTCCACTTTTGAGATTTTTTATGTTTCGAACAGGGTTGGAAAATAGAGTTTTGAAGGGTTTGAGTTCCTGAGTTTTTTGAAATCTCCAAACTTGGCTTTTTTGAGCTGATTTTCGAACCAGGCATTTGGTTTTGGAAAATATTTGGATTTTGGGGTGTTTACAGATGCCCCTCTTTGGCATTATCCAAATTAATTTGGATAATGGCGAAGAAGATAACACCCCTATTTGTTTTCTCCCGGATTTGATCTTGAGAATATGGGATTGTCCTAGTATTTGAGAAAAACATTTTCTTTTAAGCCTGATAGGAGGAGATTTTTCGCCAAAAGGGGACTTTCTATGGGTCTAGTCCTAAATGAAGATCATGCATGAGGTGCTTTATGCGTGGATATGCAAAGTGTGTGACATGGCTGAAGTGCCAGAAAGGGGCGACCTCCTAGAGACCAGTTTATATGGTCGAACTTTTGAGACTTTTATGAAGACCTGCTGCTCCAAGTGAGCGGGCCTTACGTATGCTCGATGTTCGAGTTTTTGGAAAATTCGTTTTTAGAAGGAAAAAACCTTTTTGAATCGTTGATCCTAAGGACCTTCAGCTCCTCGTGTTTGCCTTTACTTGAGCCTCGACATTTGCTAAACTAGCAGAGGTTTTACGAGAAAACAAGCTATATTTTTAAAATTCCTACTCCTTACTTAAAACGTCGAATTCTCAAACAAGATGAAATTCAAGTTAAGTAAACCTATTTTTACTTTAGGATTCCCTAAAATGAACCCTGTTTCGCTTGGGATAAGTCGTAGGGATGGGAAAGAAGTACCACGGTCCCTTCTGATGTGTCCCGTGGTTTGAGGCAGAGAAGGCGGAAAACTGCTCTTTTGAGCTTTTTGGCCTTTTTCTTTCTTTTTTCATAGAGGGTCTCCCTTTGGGAGTATTTTTTCTTTAATCCCTCTTTTCCATGGAAGAATCAATTTTTTTCTTTTGATTCAGGTTTCTTTCTTTGGAAAGAGATTTTGGCGGGAATTTTCCTTTATTTTGGCCAAGTTTTCCTTTTGGAAGGAGAAGAGAAGAGGGGAAGACTTATCCCAAGGTCATACTCGATCCATTCCAGATCAGCCTATTTAGAAATAGCACGTACTACTTGTAAATATCTTGCTATATTGAACTAGGCCTTTCTTTGTAAAAAGAAGGATTTTGAAATGTAACCACATATTTGAAAAGCTCTACCTTTTTCACAAAATGTCGATTCTCTCATCCAGGTTTACACAACTCACCTTGAGTCCTTGATTTCGAAGTTTCAAAATAGATTTTCCCAAAAATATTTTTTTTGCAGAATGGGAATTTAACTCAGACCCTATACGTGATACTTTTTCAAATACTGAATATTTATGAGATCTGCTAAATTCCTTCCCTCGATATCGGTTAACCAATAAGAATTGTTTGTGGTGGTTCCACGCACGACGTAAGGGCCATCCCACTTGGGCCGCCACTTTCCAAGTGGATGTGGGCCACGATGGTGGATGATTTTCAAAACGAGCTCTCCCACTTCAAAGTGGCGAGGTTTCATATGTTTCTCATAATGTCGGGTGATCCTTTGCCGGTATGCGTGAGCATGGTCCATAGCAAGGAGTCGCCTCTCATCTAATAGATCTAGTTCGGCCATCCTAGCATGCTGAAGCGTCTCTAGGGGGAGGTTGAGTGCAACGGATGTATGAAATGAATGCAGACGTGTATGGATGGGGAGAATGGCGTTTGTGCCATAAACCAACTCAAAAGGCGTGGCATTTGTGGGAGTGCGGATGGAAGTCCTATAAGCCCATAAGGCTTCATCCAACTTCTCGTGCCATGTTCTACCCTTCTCTAAGGTTTTCTCAACAATGCTGATGAGAGTCTTGTTGGTGGCTTCGGCTTGGCCGTTGCCTTGAGGGTAGTAAGGCGATGAGAAGTGATGATTTATGCCATACTTGTTGCACAGCTTGACCATCCGCTCATTTTTAAATGGGGTGCCATTATCGGACACAAGATCTCTTGGAACTCCAAATCGAGCCAAGATGTTTTTCCTAATGAAGGCCACCACATGTTGTCCCTGGACATTTGTCAGGGAGGCGGCTTCGACCCACTTGGAAAAATACTCAGTGGCTGCTAAAATGAACCTGTGTCCGTTTGAGGCCTTTGGAAAAATTGGTCCTATGATATCAAACGCCCACATGGTGAATGGCCAGGGGCTGACCACGGAATGCAGTGATGATGAGGGGATATGAATGGCGTGACCATGCACTTGACACGGGTGACACTTCCTAACATGATCGTGGCAATCCTTTCTCAGGGTAGACCAAAAATAACCTGCTCTAAGTATTTTCATTGCCATCATGTTGGCATTGACATGACCTCCACATTCTCCATCGTGGAATTCGTGCATAACAATCCTAGCCTCCTCTAGGTCGACGCATCTTAGTAAGATGTCCGTAAAACTCTTTTTGTACAGAACCCCTCCCAAAATCGTGTATCGGGTGGAAATTTTTCGGATGAATGCCTTATCTTTAGACGTGGCATCCTCAGTGAATCCCCCATTTTCTAGAAAATTCTTTATGTCATAAAACCAAGGTTTTTCATCAGAATTAGGGTTATTTTGGTAAATTTGCAAATCGTGTATGGAAGGAGTGGGTGAGTGCCATATTTCAAGGGGTCTGGTTCCCAAAGTGGGATCGACCCTTAGGGCTGAACCCAAGGATGAGAGGGCATCAGCGACGCCATTATCCTCTCTTCCTACATGTGTGAGAGTGCACGATTGGAACGACTCAACCAGTCGAGTGGCCAATTCGTGGTATGGAAGCAGTTTTTCATTTCGAACTTGCCAAATTTTTAAAACTTGGTTTATGACCAGGAGTGAATCTCCAAAGACCTCGATGCATGATGCCCCTAGAGTTTTCGAAACTTTTAAACCTTGTATGAGTGCTTCATACTCGGCTATATTGTTGGAACATTCGAAATCTAGGCGAATTGCTATGGGGATCTCTCCCTTTTCAGGGGATACGAGGATGATCCCGGCACCGGCCCCTCGTTGGTTTCGTGCCCCGTCGAAGTGCATCTTCCACACTTGTTTTTCGAAAGAGTTTGCTAGAATGTGGTTTTGAAAATGGTTTTGCAATATGCCTTCATCAGGCATTTCATTGAGTGTGGGATACGCATCCTCTAGGGGGAAGTCAGCCACGTAGTCTGCTAGGGCTTGCCCCTTAATGGAGACCTGGTGATGGTATTTTAAATCATACTCCATTAGAAGGAGTTGCCATTTGCCCAATCTACCCGTGAGAATGGGTTTTTCGAATAAGTGCTTGATTGGGTCAAGCTTGGACACTATCCAGATCTCATGATCTAGGAAATAGTGTCGAAATTTCTGGCAGGCCCAAACTAGGGCCAAGCACGTCTTTTCCATGGGCTGATAATTCCTTTCGTAAGCCAGGAGAGTTTTCGAAAGATAGTATATGGCACCTTCCTTGTGAGTGTCATCCTCGTATTGAGCTAACAGAGCTCCCAAGGCATTCGCATGCACAGAAATGTAAAGTAGAAGAGGTTTTCCTAGTTTTGGAGGGTTTAAAACAGGGGGATTAACTAAGTACGCTTTTAATCTTTCAAATGATTTTTGGCACTCATCATCCCATAAAAATTTCGTACCCTTCCTCACCAATTTGTTGAAGGGTTCGCATCTAGTTGCCAGGTTTGAGATAAACCTGCGAATGGACTGTAGGCGACCCTGGAGGCTACGAATCTGCGTGAGATTGGAGGGTGGAGTCATGTCTATGATGGCTCTACACTTAGAGGGGTCGACTTCTATGCCCCTTTGGCTTACCATAAATCCTAAAAGCTTACCGGATTCTACACCGAATACGCACTTTTGAGGGTTTAGCTTTATGTTGTAAAGTCTAAGCCTTTCAAAAATCTTTTGTAAGCATTCGAGATGAGTGCGTCGAGTTTTTGACTTAGCCAGGAGATCATCTACATATACCTCTATGAGCTCATGAATTTGATCGTGAAAGATCGATGTCATAGCTCTTTGGTACGTGGCGCCAGTATTTTTCAAGCCAAAGGGCAAAGGCGGTTTTAGCCTGATCTCGTGGGCTTAGTTTGATTTGGTTATATCCTGAATAGCCATCCATGAATGAAAACATTTCATGATTTGCAGTACTATCGACTATCAAATCAATGTTTGGTAAAGGGAAGTTATCTTTTGGGGTGGCTTTATTCAAGTTTCTGAAATCGATGCATATTCAAATTTTCCCACTGGTTTTTCGAACAACAACTATATTGGATAACCAATCAGAATACGCAATGGGTTTTATAAATCCGGCTTTTAACAGATCTTCTAAACCCTCTTTGACTTGTGAATGCACATTCGGATGTATCTTCCTAAGCTTTTGTTTTACGGGTTTTGTATCTGAATCTAAGGGAAGACGATGCTCTACAACATTCGGGTCTATACCCGGCATGTCTTCATATGTCCATGCAAACACATCAACGTAGGTTTTCAAAAATGCAATGAATGATGCTTTTTCGTGCTCATGCAGACATGTGCCTACCTTAATGATTTTCGGCTTTAAATCATTCCCTAAGTTTATCTCTATAAAATCTCCTCCTACTGATTTCGAAGGTTTTTCAAAATCAAGAATTTTATGAAATTCAGGGAGCTCAGAAGCAGGGTCTTCCTCGAGGGAATCCGATTCTGGGCCTTGATCATTCTCAAGACTTCTAAATCCTAGGGAATTTGGACTTGACGCACAGTTTCCGCAAACACTTGGTTTTTGTTTTGGATTTTCTGCAGGTTTTGAAGATTTTGGTCCTCTTATGAAGAGGACTTTCTTTTCGAAATTCTTTTCTTCTTCAAAACCTTTATCAGGAGCTGCTAAATACAGGATTTTGTTTTTGGTATTTTGTAAATTTTCGATTTTTTTGGATTTTTGTAAGGAAAGAACTTTAGGAACTATACAAACAACTCTTTTTTCAAGTTTTTGATCTTTTTCAAATGTTTTTGGTTTTTGGGATTTTTCAATTTTTTGAATTTCGAGTTTTTCAAATGTTTTTGGATTTTTGATTGAGGGATCTTCCATCATACCTACAAAGGAAAAACGGCACTAGTTAGACTCCGAACAAGAGATCTAAATTGTAGGTTTCTGCTTGGGTAGGCTCCAGGGCACCCTTGACCCAGGTGGTCACAGGGGGTGGTTCTGGCGGTATTCTGGGAGTATAGCCGATCCCGTGTCGGCTTTGGTTGGCTTTTGGCAAGATGGGTTCTACGAGACCCTGATTTTGTGCCCCTAGACTTTTGTATGGCATATACCCCATGTTCAATAACATGTTCCATGATTTTTTGTTTTTGGAAAAGTTTTCATATAATTCGTGATCCTGGAACTTGCTATCGTCCATGTTATGCACATAAGGTTTTCTGTCCAGGGGTTTTGGAAATAGTGGATGCTTGGGTTTTCCTGGGATGGTTAGTGTTTTGAGTGGGCCAGCCTTGGGCGGCCCCTGGATGTGTACGACCTTCCTAGGTACCTGAAGGGTGAGCTTTGGTGGTTCGACCACGGTTTGCCCTAAGTTGGCCTCGTAGGACTGGGAACTTGAAAAGCATGGGGAATTTTGAATCCCCTGAAGCTGCGGATGACTCTCACTTAGGATCACAATGACTTGGTTTTCAAAAGGGATTTTAACACACTTATGGAAGGTGGACGGCACAGCATGCAGGCTGTGTATCCAAGGCCTTCCCAGCAATAGGTTGTAGTGGGGGTGGATGTCCAAAACATGGAATACCCCTACGTGAGCTATCCCTCCCGTTTCCATGGGAAGTTCAACGGATCCTAAAGGTCTGGATGCATTTCTATCGTATCCAGTGATTACGATGGTGCTTGGGTTTATGGAAGTTAAGGTGACTCCAATCTGATGTACTATGTGAAGTGGAAGGATGTTGAGCCCTCCTCCCTCGTCAACTAGGCACCTATCTAGAGAGTGGTGATTTAATACCACCTCGATGTGTAGGGCCTGATTATGGGTTTCATAGGGTCTTTCGAGATCCTCTTCCGAAAACATGATAGGTGTTTTTGTACCTATGGATGCCACTTGATTGGACAAGGATTCTGGGGTTATGTCCGAACTAACCTTTGCTCTTTCTAGAATTTTCTCTAACACGAGTCTATGCCTAGGCGAGGTTTGTATCAGCTCTAGGATGGACATGTTAATGGGAATCTTTGAAAGATGGTTTTCGAAATCATACAAGTTTAAAACGACTTTTCCTTTGTCTGTTTTGGGCAGAACTCCAGGAATACATGCTTTTGAAGGGCCAGGCACATTGACCACTTTTTTAGCATTTTGTAGATGTGGGGGTTGATAGATCCTCCCGGATCTTGTCACTTCCCCCACGATCAACCTAGGGTTTGTGCTTAAGATGGCTCTAATTGACTGTTTTGGAGCACCTCGAATTTTCAAAACTGGTTTAATCGGAGACGGAACTCTTGGTGGTCCCCGAATCACTACTTGGGCGGATTTTCTATGAAGGATGAGGGTAGATGCACAAGAAAAGCCAGACTTATATGTATGCGCTAAACTCTTCGAAATCGTGAGAGCACATACCTCTTTACCCTTCCCACTGGTACTTGCATGATTAGGGAAGGGTTCTTTGAAAATAGCTTGGGCAGGCTCCGGTTCCTCAGTGACCTGGAGCCGGCCCTCTGCTATCAAGTTCTCGATTTGGTTTAGGAGGGAAAAACACTGCTTTGTATCATGGCCTTTGAGTCGATGATACTTACAAAATCGATTCAAAAACCTCCCTTTGGAAGTGGTTCCCTCGGGGATTTCAGGGAGTTCGATCATGCCTTGGGCGAGTAGGAGGTCTAGGACCTCCGACACAGGTTGCCCCAGCGGAGTATACTCCCTTTTTTCAAATGGTTTTTGTATTTTTTTGTCTTTTCTGTTTTCAAAATTTTCGAAATTCTTTGAAGTGCTCGCCAGCCTTGGATCTACCCGGACATTGGCGATCTTGTGGGGCTTTTCCCCTTTGTCTATGGTGGGTAGCCCGTAATTGCCAGGCTTTTCCAAGCGAGTCTTTGGATTTACGCTCCCTTTCCACAGGTGGTCGTAAACCCCTTTTTTCAAATTCGTCTCAAAAAGAGATGCTTTTTTAATCAGTTTGTGGAAAGTAGAGATTTCATGTAAAGAAAGAAGAGTTTTCAATTCAGTTTTGAAATTGTCCAGGATGAGCATTACTGCGCATCCTTCGGATATGGGTTCTCGTACTTGTCCAAGGAGAGACCTCCATCGAACGATAAATGTATGCACATCTTCGTTCATACCTTGCTTCGTATCCCTCAAAGTGTTCAATGTAGGCGTGACTTCTACGTTGTGTGAAAATCTTTGCATGAGGCAGTTCGCTAACTCTTCAAAAGTTGCGAACTGGCTCAAATCGTAGGAAGCCAGCCATTTAGAAGCTATGCCTTTGAGGGATAAGGGGAACCAATATACCCATTTCATCGAGTCCTTCTTTTTCTTGTGGGCTCGACGAGAGAAAAGCTGTAGGTGAGACCTAGGGTCTCCCGTGCCATCATACCGATGGAAATTCGGTATTTCGTCGTCACTGTCTGTTTCGTAATCTAAAGGGAGAAAATCAGACAGGACGTACGTTGTTTTCTCTCTATTTTGCCCTTTCAGCAACTGCTGTAGGGCTTTTCGATCCTTGTGAGTGAAGGAATCGAAGTATTGGTGGCCTTCTATCTCCGAGGTCTCCTTGTTTTTACGAGTTTTTCCAAACTTCTTTTTGGCCTTTATCGGTTCGCCATGTGACGAACACGAATCAGCTGCTTCAGCCTCTTGGCTGAGTGCAGCGACCTTGGCCTCGTATTCTCTTTTTAACTCTTCCTCCTTTTGTTTTCGATTTTTCAAAGATCTTCTAGAATGAGAACTTGAAGAGCATGAGAACCGGCTAGACACTTCATTGGAGTCTGAACTCGACATGACTCCGACGCTTTTAAATCCAACTATGAAATGCAAGAAGACAAAGAGTTAAAACACCTTGAAAACAAACGATTTTTTTAGAGATTGGTTTGTTTTGTATCGATTTTTCCCAAAGACCCACGTCCCACCGGGCGTGCCAAATCTGTAGACACGGAAAATCCTCGTCTCCGGGTTCTTAGGCCTGAAGCGAATCTTTTCGTGCTTATGTCGCTTTTAAAAAGGGCGTGCCAGCTAGCTTTCTCAAGCTAGCGAAGTAATTTTTGAAAATATCTAACTTTTGGGGCGACTGTGGACAAGTGGGTTCTTTTCGTCACAGACTTTCTTGCACCGGCGGGCAAGGGTCAGTCTGTACGCTTTAGAAAAACTCGATTTTACACAAACATGACTCTTTTTGAAAACTTGAAAGTGTTTTATCGATTGGTTTTGTCAAATTTGCAACTTTTATACATGAGATCTATGCGCTCCTATATCTCTCGGGTTTTTAGCCGATTTTGGCGTGTAGTTGTGTGCATCTAGTGCTCGATTTAAGGCAAGTACTACACGATTTTGACCAGTCTGGTTCGATGCAAGTATGCTCCCTATCTCGAGTGTGGCGGATATGCGATGCAAACTCACACAACTTGAAGGGAAAGGCTCAATGTGAGTGAGTGCTTTGAATGTATAAAATGAAAGACAACTCACACGACTTGAACCTTAAAACCCAACTGAATATATATAAATAGAACTATATCTTATGGGCTGTTGAGGCCCGTTTTGTGTGCAAAAGGTGTGCAGATAAGAGCGGAAAGGCTCGAGTGTACGTGTGTGATTTGTGTTTCAAACCATAATATTACATCCCGGGGGGAGACTACGCTCCATTATTACAACCCCGTATCAAATTGAATTGAATTTGAAACAACGTCAAGAACCAGATTCGAGCACTTACTCGTCGTTTGCTTGGGCTTCCTTTTTCAGCAAAACCTGACCTTGGATATAGCCGTTGGATGGACTTTCGTCTACGAGATGACCAGCTACGTAGAAGGTTGATCCTAGATCGTGACCTGGGCTAGATTGACAAGCTAATGCACTATGGGTTTCGGGCTTAGATATGATAGATCTAGGGTGAAAAACTAATGGATTTGAGTTAGGTCTAGGTGGTTTGTTTTGGTCGAAGGTTAGCTCAAGGCTCTAAGGGGAAAACCTGACCTGCTAGTGGTCGAGTTAGGGGATATCTAAGGAAGTGGTTCGGGCGAGATGCGAAGGGATACTCGTCTCACAATGGGTCAAGATTGGTTTAGGGATAGTGAGTGATCTTAGGGGAAATCCTAAGGTAAGCTCTAGGGCAATGCTTGGCCAAAGGGTGGCCGAGCTTGGGCTGGTGTTGGGTGTTTGATCTCACGTGAGATCCTAAGGGAGTGGCTCGGCCAGAGGGTGGCCGAGCTGGGTAGGTGTAGGTTAGTTCTTTTGGTTAGGATCTAACTTAGGTAATGGATTTAGTTTAGGGAAAAACCTAAAATGAACTCAGCTAGCATGGGCCGAACTAGATAGGTGAAAATGGTTTCGTCCAAAGGAAGGAACCGAGTGTTTTAGACACTCGGTTTTGGCTAGGTCTCTAGGAGTAGTTTTGGTTTAGGAAATAGTTTAGGTGGTTTAGTGCTAGATGGTTTGGCTGGGAGGGATCTAAGGTGAGCTTGGCCAGCTAATGGCCGAGCTGGGTATGGTTCTAGATTAGAGTAGTCTTAGGTAGAACTAGGATCGTTCCTTTAGTGAAGTTCGGCCAGCATCTTGGCTGGACTTTTTGACATTTTATGTTCTAGAGCTTAGGTGGTTTTGAGAGGTACGAAAAGAGGGGGTTTTGGGCAAGATTTTAGGGGCTTACCTTGACAACCTATCAGCCCATTTGATCTCATTTCCAACGTAGCCAATCTCCATTGAAGAAAGCCCATCCAATGCCGCCAGGTTTCTCTTCATTTCCAGCAACATACAAGGCGTGAAATGCTTCAACTTGCACTTGAGTGCAGCCCACAAGATCCACCCACAATTTTACAAAATAAGAGGGGAAGGCCAACCCCTTTTGTTGACCTTCCTCTCTCTCTCTCTCTCTCTTCTCCCCCCCCAAACTATCAACGTGAAGTGCTGGAAATTCGTCGCCTTCAAAGCCAGCCCACTCACGTCCTTTTATAGGCCCCTTGTGTGGATATGGATCCTTTGTTGGTTTCTAAAATCCGGATCCAATCCAATCCAAGTTTCGTTTGGATATGGATCTTGGATCTGGATCTGGATTTTTGGATCCAGATTTGATCCAAAATTTTCTCTTCTTCAGTCCTTTCTGGCGTTTCAAGCCGGATGCTTCGTGCGGGTCCTGAGTTCATCAAGATTCCGTCTTACGCTGGGTTTTTCCCATTTTCATCGTCCGAGCTTCTTTTCGTCTTTCTGGACTATGTTTCGACTGTTTCTTCTTGCTTTTGACTTGGATTTTCCGTGATTTCAGAGATGCTTTTGGCTTGGCCTTTGATGCTTCAGGCTTGAAATGCGTTTGTGGCCTGAGATTCTTTTTCGTCCTCGAAATTCACTTTTCATCGGGCTGGGCTTGACCTTTGAACTTTTTGAATCTTTTGCGACTGTTTTGAGCCAGGCTTCATCTGTTCGTCTGGTCTCTTGTAAAAAATAGGACTTTCGTCCACTTTTGAGATTTTTTATGTTTCGAACAGGGTTGGAAAATAGAGTTTTGAAGGGTTTGAGTTCCTGAGTTTTTTGAAATCTCCAAACTTGGCTTTTTTGAGCTGATTTTCGAACCAGGCATTTGGTTTTGGAAAATATTTGGATTTTGGGGTGTTTACAAGGTTATAATGGGGGTGGATGTCCAGGATATGGAACACCCCCGTGTGTGCTATCCCTCCCGTTTCCATGGGGAGTTCGATAGATCCTAGCGGTCTAGGCACATTCCCATCGTATCTAGTGATGACGATGGGACTTGGATGAACGGATGTCAAGGTGACTCCGATTTGGTTCACCACATGAAGTAGAAGGATGTTGAGCCCTCCTCCCCATCGACAAGGCACCTATCCACAGAGTGGTTATTCAAAACCACCTCGATATGTAGGGCTTGGTTATGGGACTCGTAGGGTCTTTCTACATCGTCTTCCGAGAATACGATGGGCGTTTTGGCTGATATGGAGGCCACTTGTATAGACAAAGATTCAGGAGTAATGTTTGAACTAACCCTTGCTCTTTCTAGAATTTTCTCTAACACTAGTCTATGCCTAGGCGAAGTTTGTATTAGCTCTAGGATGGACATATTTATAGGAATCTTTGAAAGATGGTTTTCGAAATCATATACCTTCAAAACGACATTTCCTTTGTCCATTTTTTACGAAACTCTAAGAATACATGCTTTTGAGGGGCCAGGCACACTGACCACCTTTTTAGCACTTTGCAGATGTGGGGGTTGGTAGATCCTCCCGGATCTTGTCACCTCCCCTACAATCAACCTAGGTTTCACACTAATCATGGCTCTAATCGAGAGATTTGGAGCACCTTGAATGGTTAAAACTGGTTTAACCGGGGACAGAATTGTTGGTGATCCCCGGATGACTACTTGGGCGGGTTTCTTGTAAAGTATGAGAGTAGACACACAAGTAGATGAACCAGACTCACATGCATGCGCTAGATTCTTTGAAATCGTGAGAGCACATACCTCTTTTCCCTTCCCACTGGTACTTGCGTGCTTGGGGAAGGGTTCTTTGAAGATAGCTTGGGTAGGCTCAGGTTCTTCAGTGACCTGGAGCTGGCCTTCTGCTATTAAGTTCTCAATTTTATTTAGGAGGTGGCCCCTTCAAATACACGACCTTCCTAGTGTTGTACAAAGTGAGCCTTGGTGGCTCGAGCATGGTTTACCCCAGTTTTACCTCGTGGGTCTGGGAGCTTGACAAACAAGGGGAATTTATGACCCCTTGAAGCTGAGGATGACTCTCACCTAGGATTACTATGACTTTGTCTCTGAAAGGGATCTTGACACACCTGTAGAAGGTGGATGGCACAGCGTACAAGCTGTGTATGCAGGGCCTTTCCAACAACAGGTTATGATGGGGGTGGATGTCTAGGATATGGAACACCCCCGTGTGTGCTATCCCTCCCGTTTCCATAGGGATTTCGATAGATCCTAGCAGTCTAGGCACATTCCCATCGTATCTAGTGATGACGATGGGACTTGGATGAACGGATGTCATGGTGACTCCGATTTGGTTCACCACATGAAGTGGAAGGATGTTGAGCCCTCCTCCCCCATCGACAAGGCACCTATCCAGAGAGTGGTTATTCAAAACCACCTCGATATGTAGGGCTTGGTTATGGGACTCGTAGGGTCTTTCTACATCGTCTTTCGAGAATACGATGGGCATTTTTGCTCCTATGGAGGCCACTTGTTTGGACAAAGATTCAGGGGTAATGTTCGAACTAACTCTTACTCTTTCTAGAATTTTCTCTAACACTAGTCTATGCCTAGGCGAAGTTTGTATTAGCTCTATGATGGACATATTGATAGAAATCTTTGAAAGATGGTTTTCGAAATCATAGACCTTTAAAACGACATTTCTTTTGTCTGTTTTCGATGGAACTCTAGGAATACATGCTTTTGAGGGGCCAGGTACACTGACCACCTTTTTAGCACTTTGCAGATGTGGGGGTTGGTAGATCCTCCCGGATCTTGTTACCTCCCCCACGATCAACCTAGATTTCGCACTAATCATGACTCTAATTGAGAGATTTGGAGCACCTTGAATGGTAAAAACTGGTTTAACTGGGGACGGAACTCTTGGTGGTCCCCGGATGACTACTTGGGGGGGTTTCTTATAAAGTATGAGAGTAGACGCACAAGTAGATGAACCAGACTCACATGCATGTGCTAGATTCTTTGAAATCGTGAGAGCACATACCTCTTTTCCCTTCCCACTGGTACTTGCGTGCTTGGGGAAGGGTTCTTTGAAGATAGCTTGGGCAGGCTCAGGTTCTTCAGCGACTTGGAGCTGGCCTTCTGCTATCAAGTTCTCAATTTTATTTAGGAGGGAGAAATATCGCCTTGTATCATGGCCTTTGAGCCGATGATACTTGCAGAATTTGTTAAAAAAACCTCCCTTCGAAGTGACTCCCTCGGGAATCTCGGGGAGTTTGATCTTGCCTTGGGCAAGTAGGAGGTCTAGGACCTCCGATACAGGTTGCCCCAGCGGAGTGTACTCCCGTCTTTCGAAGGGTTTTTGAAAACTCCTCTCCTTTTTATTTTCTAACTTTTCAAAGCTTTTTGAAGCACTTGTCGGGCTTGGATCCACCCAGACATTGGCGATTTTGTGGGGTTTTGCCCCTTTGTCTGCGATAGGTAGCCCATAAGTGATTGGCTTCTCCAAGCGAGTTTTCGAAATTGGATTTCCTTTCCATAAGTGATCATACACCCCCTTTTTCAAATTTATTTCAAAAAGGGATGCTTTCTTTATTAACTTATGGAAAGTCAAGATTTCGTGAAGCGAGAGAAGGGTTTGCAGCTCGTTTCTAAAATTTTCTAGGATGAGCATGACTGCACATCCTTCCGATATGGGCTCTCACACTTGACCTAGGAGAGACCTCCAACGAACGATGAACGTATGCACGTCCTCATTCACACCTTGTTTTGTATCCCTCAAGGTGTTTAAAGTCGGTGTGACTTCTACGTTATGCAAGAATCTCTGCATAAAGCAGTTCACTAACTCTTCGAAAGTTGCGAACTGGCTAAGATCGTAGGAAGCCAGCCATTTGGCAGCTGTGCCCTTGAGGGACAAAGGGAACCAATACACCCATTTCATCGAGTCCTTCTTTTTCTTATGAGCTTGATGAGAGAAAAGCTGCAAGTGAGACCTAGGGTCTCCCATGCCATCATATCGATGGAAGTTCGGTATTTCATCGTCACTGTCTCTTTCATAGTCCACAGGCAAGAAATCAGACAGGGCGTAAATTCTTTTCTCTTTATTTTGCCCTCTTAGCAGCTGCTGTAGGGCTTTACGGTCCTTGTGTGTGAAGGACTCGTGGTATTGGTTACCTTCCAATGCGGAAGTCTCTTTGTGTTTGCGAGGTTTTTCAATTTTTTTCTTGTCCTTTGGTTTGCCGTTTGACGAACATGAATCGCCTGCTTCAGCCTCTTGGCTAAGAGCAGCGATCTTGGCCTCGAAATCCCTTCTCAAGTCTTCAATCTCTTGTTTTTTCGAAAACTTCCTAGATTGAAATACTACGCACACGACGTGAATGAAAACACCCCAAAACGAAATTGCAATACGGCCCTTACTGGGGTCTTGGGAATAAGAGCGAAAGCTCAATGTGTGTGAGTGTGAAAATTGAAGACAACACACACAACTTGATAAAACCCACGCAGCTTAAATACACATAAGTATAGCTATATCTTAAGGGTTGATTAGGCCCATGTGTGTGTCAAAATCGTGTGCAGCTAAGAGCGGAATAGGCTCAAGTGCACGTGTGTGTGGGTGTGCCAAACCACATTATTACAAGCGGGGGGAGACAACGCTCCATTATTACAACCCTATTTCAAATTTAATTAAGCATAAGCAAGTCTATAACAAGGACTGAGTTAGGCACTTACGTATAGTTGGTCCGAGTGTGACTTGCTTGCACTTGGGCCTAATGAGTCGCCTTGGATGGCTGCGGCAAAGGGGAGGTGCTGGTGGGTGGCGCCTTGGCGCTGGCTGAGGGGCAGGCACGGCAGGTAGGTAGGGGGGGTAAGGTGGGTGTAAGGCGCGACTGGCTGAGAGAGGGGGACTGGCCGGGTAGTGATGTGTTGATGTTGGCCGAATGGGAGAAGGTCGGGTATAAGGCACAGCAAAAGGGGGATATGGAGTGAGTTGGGGAAGGTTAGGGTGTTAGTTAGGGGCTGTCACTAAGGCTTGGGGTAGGTCTTAGGGAGAGGTAAGGCTTCTAACTAAGGGAAGAGGGGCAGGTGGTGCAAATGCTAGCCGGGTGTATGGGGTGTTAGCTAGGCTAAGGGAAAGTGACGGATGTATGGCTAGGAATGGAGGGGAGTGGAGAAGGGATGATGTTGAGATGGGGTACTAACCGAGATGGAAGGGCTGGTGGAATGACTGGAGGTGGTGGAGGGAGGTGGCAGCTGGAAGACGGTGGCAGGCGGGTGTAAAGGTGCAGCCGAGTGGAAGTGGAGGATGCAGTCGAGTGGAGGTGGAGCCAGGTGGGGGCGACGGTGGACGGTGGTGCTGTTGGGGGTTGATGGGAGTGAAGTGGGTGAGAAAGAGGGCAGGTGAGAGAGGAGAAAAAGGGCTGAGAGCTGCCCAAAAATCCCATGCAAAACCCGCATGAATGGGAGGGGTATTTATAGGCTTAGTGGGGTCGGTGGTTGGGATGGTATTGGGGATTCGGTTGGGCTGGTTTGGTGGTGGTGGTTTGGGGGTATGGTGTGCTAGATATTTAGGTGGGCCAGATTTTTGTTTTGGGTGGTTTGGGGATATGGTGTGCTAGATATTTAGGTGGGCCAGATTTTTGTTTTGGGTGGTTTGGGGATATGGTGTGCTAGGTATTTAGGTGGGCTGGTTTAGTGGTTTAGGGCTTAGTTAGGTGGGTTGGGCTTAGGGTGAGGTTTAGTGAAGTGGGTTAGGTGTTTAGGCTAGGATTAGGGTGAGGTTAGGGGGATTAGGCTAGGATTAGGGAAGGATTAAGGAAGTAGGTTAGGTGATTAGGCTAGGTTTAGGGAAGGATTAAGGAAGTGGGTTAGGTGATTAGGCTAGGATTAGGTCGGGTTTAGGGGGAAATGGCTAGGTAAAGTGGGTTAGCTTGGGGTTTGGTTTAGAAGCATCCCTTTGCCTTCGACCTATGGACCTAGTTGCAGCAAGTTGGTGCAGCCCTAGGTTAGGTCTGATTTTCTGACTCCTTCATGTTATTTCGAAACGGACGTTTTGTGTGGGGCCTGATAGCATCAGTACTCCGTCTTGCGTTGGGTCTTCGCCAACATTGTCGTCCGCTCCTCTTTTCACCTTCCGGAGATCATTTCGACAGATTTGTTGATAACAGGGGCTTGGATGTCCGAGATTCTGGGGATGAATCTGATACGAGAGTTGATGTACCGGCCTTGACATATGCTCCGGTTCCAAGCTCTCTTTCGCTTCTCTGGTCCTGCTTTCATCAGGCCAAGTTGCTTTCCGGGGTTTCAAAATACCTTTTTAAAAGTTTTAAAACTATATAATACATATTTTAAAACATGTGTAGTTTAAACATATGTACAGGGTTGCCTGGAAGGCTCCTGGGTTTCTATACTCAAAATAGCCCTTTGGGGCTGCTTTTGCAAAACCAGGTGTTTTGGGAAAATCATGGGATTTTGGGGTGTTTACAGCCAACATTGTCGTCCGCTCTTCTTCTCACCTTTCGGAGATCATTTTGAACAAATTCTTGATATCAGGGGCTTGGATGTCCGAGAATCTGGGGATGATTTTGATACGAGAGTTGATGTGCCGAGCTTGAAATATGCTCTGGGTTCGGGCTCTCTTTTGCCTCTTCGGTCGTGCTTTCATCAGGCCAAGCTGCTTTTTGGGGTTTCAAAATACCTTTTTAAGGTTTTAAAACTGTATGTATATATTTTTAAAACATATATGGTTTCAACATATGTACAGGGTTATCTGGAAGGCTCTTGGGTTTCAAGACTCAAAATAGCCCTTTGGGGCTGCTTTTGCAAAACTAGGCAATTTGAGAAAATCATGGGATTTTGGGGTGTTTACAGAGTTGTCTTTCCATGCGTTATAGACATGTGGAAATTTCTGACCCTAGGCTTCTTAGGGCCTAGAGCGAACATTCCTGCATCTACAATTGTTTTTATGAAAAAGGGCATACCAACTAGTTTACTCAAACTAGCGAAGTAAGTTTTCGCAATATCTGACTTGTTTGGGGCGACTGTAGACAAGTGGGTTCTTTTCATTGTAGACCTTCTTGCACCGATGTGCAAGGGTCAGTCTGTACGCTTTAAAAAAGTCAATTTTGAGCAAACATAACCTTTTTGAAAAGTATGCAAAGTGTTTGATCGATTTTACTTGTCTTGTTGCAGATTTTATTAACGTGGGATTTGCATGTTTCCTATGTCTTGGTTTTTAGCCAATTTTTAGGCATGATATGTGTGCATCTAGTGCCTAAGTATGGGTGATTTTTGCACGGGTGTATGGGGTTTGCTTTGATGCAAGTATGCGCCCTAGCTCGTGGTATGGCGAATATGCAATGCAAACTCACACAACTGAACGGGAAAACCAGGAATTGAAAGACATAGTTGAAGGGAAATTGCAAAAGGGAAATATAGCTATATCTTAAGAGCGGAAAGGCTCAATTGTGTAAGTGTATGCCGTGTATAAATTGAAATGCAACTCACACAGCTGAACCTTAAAACCCAAAATTTAAAGACATAGCGAAAGGGAAATACAACTATATATATATGAGCCCGAAGGTCGCCAACGTGCACATGTTGTGTTTGTGTGTAAATGGAATGACAAACACATGCAGCTGAACCGGGAAAATGCAGTGGAAAGTATAGAAGTATGACTATATCTTAGCAGCCGCCAAGGCCAAAATGGTGCGTGATATGCATGAGCAAGCGCTCGGGTGTTCTTTGTGTGTGAGTGTGTAAATGAAAGACAAACTCACACGACTTAATGTAACAACCCAACTGAATTGAAATACATATATAGAATAAGAGCGAAAGCTCAATGCACGCGTGTGTGAGTGTATAAATTTAAAGACAACTCACGCAACTCTTACTAGGGTCTTAGGAGTAAGAGTGAAGGCTCAATGGTGCACGTGGGTGCTTGTGTACGAGTAAGAGCTAAGGCTCAAGTGCTTGTGTGTGCTTCGTGTAGCCAACCAAGTTATTACAATCGGGAGGAGACAAGGCTCCGTTAATACAGCCCCGTATCTGAATTGAATCAAAGCGTAGAAAGGAGATATGAAATACTGAATTAAAACACTTACGTGATTCAGATGTTTGTCCACTCCAATCTTCACGAGTTTGCTTGGCTTCACACCCACGGATGAGTCTTCCTTGAAGCTTGAAGCGAACGATGGTTGAATGGAGCCTTTGAGCTTGCGGGTTTATGCTTGAGAGGTGAGGTTCACGACACTAAAGGGTGGCAGGTTTGGTTGGGTAAGGTGGCTACGGATGTTGGGACTTGAGTGGAGTGATGGAAGGGTGTAAGTTAGGGTAGGGAATAGGAGATGGGGTATGAGATAGGTCACGGCTGAGGTTGGGTATGGGACAATATGGGTCACGGATGGGGTAGGTTCATGGGGTATGGTGTGGAGTGTTAACTAGGATAGGTTCGGTCGGGGTTGGCCAGGCAAGTGATCACGGCACTAGGTAGGTGGAAGGGTATGATAAGGGGTGTCTAGCTAGGATGGGTTCGGCTGGGAGTGTATGGCATGGGATGGGATATGGAGTTGGGGTGTGTAGACGCAGAAAATTTCCGCTCCTGGTTCTTAGGCCTGAAGCGAACCTTTTCATGTGCCTAAGTCCTATTTAAACAAACAGGGCGTGCCAGCTAGCTTACCTAAGCTACCGAAGATATATTTTAAACCTGACTTCTAACGTGGCGACTGTGAGCAAGCAAAATCTTGTCATCGCAAACCTTCTTACACCGATGCGCAAGGGTCAGTCTGTACGCTTTTAAAATCAAGTGTTTGAGTGGAAAAAAACCTACGAAAGCGGTTCGAGGTGTTTGATTCGGGTCTTTTTGGTATGATTTCAGATTTTAGATCATGTGGATTTGCACGTGCCTAAGTCTTTCTTTTTATCCCTTTTCGGGCCACCTAGGTGTGTGTTATGAACACTCCACTAAGATGTGGCGATTTTGAGCGGGAGTATGGGGTTTGTTTTGATGCAATATGCGTCCTAACTCGTGGTATGGCATATATGCAATGCAAACTCATGCTACTCCAAAGGGAGAACCCAAATTTAAAAGACAATGCCAAAGGAAAATGATAGAAGGAAAATGACTTGTAATGGAAATTGCCGAAGGGAAATGACCGAAGGGAAATGACTTGTAATGGAAATTGCCAAAGGGAAATACGTATATAATGTATATATGGGCCCTTACTCGGGTCTTGCAAATAAGAGCGAAGGCTCAATGTGGGTGCGTGTGAGAATTGAAGTACTACACACACGACATGAAATGAAACCCAAATATAACTTGCAGTATGGCCCTAACTAAGGTCTTGGGAATAAGAGCGAAAGCTCAATGTGTGTGAGTGCTTGAATTGAAGTACTACGCACACAACATGAAATTAAACCCAAATATAAATCGCAGTATGGCGTTAACTAAGGTCTTGGGAATAAGAGCGAAAGCTCAATGTGTGTGAGTGCTTGAATTGAAGTACTACGCACACAACATGAAATTAAACCCAAATATAAATTGCAGTATGGCCTTAACTAAGGTCTTGGGAATAAGAGCGAAAGCTCAATGTGTGTGAGTGCTTGAATTGAAGTACTACGCACACAACATGAAATTAAACCCAAATATAAATTGCAGTATGGCCTTAACTAAGGTCTTGGGAATAAGAGCGAAAGCTCAATGTGTGTGAGTGCTTGAATTGAAGTACTACGCACACAACATGAAATAAACCCAAGGATAGTATAACACGGCCCTTACTTGGGTCCTACAAATAAGAGCGAAGGCTTAATGTGTGTGAGTGCAGGAATTGAAAGACAACACACACAACTCAAGCAAAAACCCTACGCCACAGAAACTATATGAATAAATTTATATCTTAGGGGTTGATTAGGCCCGTGTGTGTTCAAAATCGTGCACAACTAAGAGCGAGGTAGGCTCAAGTGCACGTTTGTGTGGGTGTGCCAAGCCACGTTATTACAAGCGAGGGGAGACTATGCTCCATTATTACAACCCCGTATCAAATTTAATTTAAGCAAGTCTACAACTAAGGACCGAGTTAGGCACTTACTTATAGCTGGTCCGGAGGTGACTTGCTTGAGCGTAGGCTTGGCTTCGCCTTGGGCTGCAAGAGGGAGCTCCTCGGAATGGAACGACAAGGGGAGATGCTGGCCGGGTGACTTGGGTGCATGAGAAGGGTGCCTTGAAGCTGGCCGGCTGCTAGGAGGGGGCTGCCGTGATGCTTTGGGCTAAGGCGACTAAGGAGGGTTACTAAGAGATAGTGTGGTGTTAGGAAAGGTGGCGCTAAGGGGAGCCTAAGGGAATGGCTAAGGGAAATGGGGTGGCTGCCGAATGGGTTTGGTACAATCGGCTAGGGTGGCCGACTAGGGATAGTTTAGTGGTGGCCGGGTGCTAAGGTAGCTAAGGAATGGCAAGGATGGGAAGGGAGCTAGCTAGGGTGTGGTGTAAGGTAGGGCTAAGGGCTGGTGAAAAGTGGTTTGGGCAGGTCTTAGGGAGCCAAGTGGGGTGGCTGGGTATCACTAGGGGAAATGGTTCAAGGTGGGTGATGTAAATGGTGAGGATCTGGCCGAATGGGTAAGGGTGGCAGGCGGCAAAGGAGGATGCTAAGTGGTGGTGGTATAGGTGGTTGAGAATGGAGGGGGAGTGAAGAAGAGGTGGAGCTAAGTGTAGGGTACTAACCGAATGATGAAGGAGTTGGCGGATGGAAGAAGGGCAGCCGGGTGCTTTGGGCGGATGGGATTTGGCTGGGAGGTGGTGGCGACGGGGAGCTGGCCAGATGGAAGTGGTGGTGTAGGTGGAACTTGGCCGGGGGCAGTTGTGGCGTAGGTGAAAGAAGATGGAGGATTCGGCTGAGAGGTGGCTGGCCAAGGTGGGCTGGAAGTAATTGAAAAACCCGCCCATTAGGGGGGGGTTTATATAGGTTGGTGAAGGGCGGTTGGGGCTGGGTTTTGGAAGGTGGTAAGGTGGTTTAGGTGGTGGTGGTGTGGTGATAAGGTGGGCTAGTTTTGAGGAGGGGCCAGATATTTTAATACAAGGGGTTTTAGGTATATGGTGTGCTAGGTTTAGGTGGGGTGGTTTAGGGCTTAGCTAGGTGGGTTGGTTTTGGGATGAGGTTTAGTGAGGTGGGTTAGGTGATTAGGCTAGGATTAGGTTAGGTTTAAGGAAATTAGGCTAGGTTTAGGGAAGGATTAGGGAAGTGGGTTAGGTGATTAGGTTGGGATTAGGCCGGGATTAGGTGATTAGGCTAGGTTTAGGTCAGGATTAGGGTAAAAGGCTAGGATTGGGGGTTTTTTATTAGGATTGGGTTAGGAAGCTCCCTTTGCATAACCCATAGACCTTGTTGCATCATGTTGGTGCAACCCTAGGTTAGGTTTTGGCTAATACAAGCTTAAACCCATGCTAATTAGGCTAACCCACATGATTAACCCCAAACTTGACACACAAGTCAAGCTTAATTACAATCAACCCTCAAATCTTATCCTCCCCCACTCTCTCTCATGCCCATAATCCCACGTGAACTTCAAGTGGGCCCCACCTCCATTTATGAGAAGGTGATGTGGGCCATGGATGTGGATATTGGATTGGATCTCTGGATCCAAATCCAAATCCAAATCCACACATGGGTTTGGATTGGGATCTGGATGTATATGGTCCAGATCCAATCCAAACTGAATTCTGATTCCTTCAGGCTGTGTTCGAAATAAACGGTTTGTGCGGGGTCTGACAGCATCAGTACTCCATCTACGTTGGGTCTTCGCCAACATGATCGTCCGCTTCTGTTTTCACCTTCCGGAGATGATTTCAAGTGATGTCTGATTATAACAGGGTCTTGGACGTTCGAGATCCTGGGGGTGGATTCAATACGAGAGTTGCTGTGCCAGGCTCGACTTGTTCTCCAGTTCCGGGCTCTCTTTAGCTCTTCTGGTCCTGCTTTGATCAGGCCAAGCTTGCTTTGTGGGGTTTCAAAACATATTTTAACAGTTTTTAAAATATATTATACATATTTAAAACATATAAAAGTTTTAAAACATCTGTACAGGGTTGCCTGGAAGGCTCCTGGGTTTCCAGACTCAAAATGGCCCTTTGGGGCTGCTTTTATAAAACCAGGTTGATTCGAGAAATTCGTGGGATTTTGGGGTGTTTATAGATGCCCCTCTTTGGCCTTGTCCAAATCGATTTGGATAAGGGCAAAGATGACAAACACCCCTTTCAATGTCTCCCTAGATCTAGCCATGAAGAATATGGGATCGTCCCAATCTTTAGCAAAAATCTCAGTTTTAAAACCCTGGTAGGGGGAGATATCACGCCAAAGGGATATGTATGGAATCTGGTCCTAAATGGGATCATGTTTATGCAAGTACCATACGTGGAATGCAGATGCATGACATGGGTGTGGTGCCAAGAGTGCGACCTCCCAGAGACCAGATGTGGTCGAACTCTAGAGACTTACAAGGCCTATTGCTCCAAGTGAGCAAATCCTATGCTGTTCGATGTTCGATTTTCAAAATTTATTTACAAAAACTATTTACAAAAGGGACAACTGTCTTGAGTCTCGATCCTAACGATCTCGAGCTCTTCGTGTTTGCCCTTGTTTGAGTTTTAACACTCGTTTATCTAGCAGAGGTTTTATAAGAAAACAAGCTATATTTCAAATTCCTACGTCTTACTCGAAACATCGAATTCTCAAACAAGATGAAATTCAAGTAAGTAAATCTATTTTTACTTTAGGATTCCTCAAAATGAACCATGCTTTAGCTTGGGATAAGCCAGGGATGGGAAAGAGATACCACGGTCCCTTCTGAAGCGTCCCGTGGTTTAAGGCATAGAAGGCGGAAAACTGTTCTTTTTGAGCTTTTGGCCTCTTTTTCCTTTTTTTCATAGAGGGTCTCCCTTCGGGAGTATTTTTTCTTTAATCCCTCTTTTTCACAAGAGAATCGATTTTTCCTTTTGAATTCTGGTTTCTTTCTTTTGGAAAGAGACTTTGGATGGGAAATTCCCTTTATTTGGGCTTTTGTTTTCCTTTTGGAAGGAGAAGAGAAAAGGGGAGGACTTATCCCAAGCTCACACTCGATCCATTCCAGATCAGCCCATTTAGAAATAGCACGTACTACTTGCAAGTATCTTGCGATATTGAACTAGGCCTTTCTTTGTAAGAAGAAGGATTTTGAAATGTAACCACGATTTTGGAGACTCCACTCTTTCACAAGTGTGAATTCTCTCACTCAGGGTCACACGATTTTGCCTTTGCACCTTATTTCCAGGTCTCAGGGCAGCTATTCCTAAAATTTTTGAAAATTGGAATTTAATACAAATCCTACACATGATACTTCTTTAAGTATTGAATATTGATAGGATCTGCTAAATTCCTGCCTTCTACATCGATCAACCAATACGAGTTGTTCGTAGTGGTTGCACGTACAACATAGGGTCCATCCCACTTGGGGCGCCACTTTCCGAGTGGATGTGGGCCGTGATAATGGATGATTTTCAAGACTAGATCCCCCACTTCAAAGTGGCGAGGTCTCATGTGTTTGCCATAGTGTCGGGCTATCCTTTGTCGGTATGCATGAGCATGATCCATGGCAAGGAGTCGCCTCTCATCTAGCAAATCTAGTTCGGCTATCCTAGCATGCTGAAGCATCTCTAGGGGGAGGTCGAGTGCTATGGATGTATGGAATGAATGCAGTTGAGTATGAATGGGAAGAATGACGTTTGTGCCATAGACCAATTCGAATGGTGTGGCATTTGTGGGAGTCCGGATGGAAGTCCTATAAGCCCATAAGGCTTCATCCAGCTTCTCGTGCCACATCCTACCCTTCTCTAAAGTCTTCTCAATTATGCTAATGAGAGTCGTGTTTGTGGCTTCGGCTTGGCCGTTGCCTTGAGGGTAGTAGGGCGAAGAGAAGTGGTGAGTTATGCCATACGTGTTGCACAACTTAACCATCCGCTCGTTCTTGAATGGGGTGCCATTATCAGACACAAGGTCTCGTGGAACCCCAAATCGAGCCAAGATATTCCTCCTAATGAAAGCCACCACAAGTTGCCCCAGCACGTTGGTTAGGGAAATGGCTTCCACCCACTTGGAGAAATACTCCGTGGCCGCTAAAATAAATCGATGCCCATTCGAGGCTTTTGGAAAAATGGGGCCTATGATGTCAAACGCCCACATGGTGAATGGCTAGGGGCTGACCATGGAATGCAATGCGGATGATGGGATATGAATGGCGTGCCCATGCACTTGACATGGATGACACTTCCTAACATGATCGTGACAATCCTTTTTCAGGGTGGACCAAAAATAGCCCCCTCTAAGTATTTTCATTACCATCATGTTGGCATTAACATGACCTCCACATTCTCCATCGTGGAATTCATGCATCACTATCCTAGCCTCCTCTAGATCGATACACCTAAGCAGAATGCCGGTAAAGCTCTTTTTATATAAAACCCCACCCAGAATGGTGTATCGGGTCGAAATCTTACAGATGAATGCCTTATCTTTGGATGTGGCATTCTCGGTGAATCCCCCATGTTCTAAAAATTGTTTGATGTCATAAAACCAGGGCTTTTCAATAGACTCTGGGTTATTTTGGCAAATATCCAAATCGTGTGTGGATGGGTTGGGCGCATGCCATATTTCTAAAGACCGGGTCCCTGAAATGGGATCAACCTTTAGGGCTGAACCCAAGGAGGAGAGGGCATCGGCGATGCCATTGTCCTCTCTTCCTATGTGTGTGAGTTTACACGATTGGAATGACTGGACCAATCGAGTGGCCAACTCGTGATATGGAAGTAGTCTTTCGTTACGTACTTGCCAAATTTTCAAAACCTGGTTTATGACAAGGAGCGAATCTCCAATGACCTCGATGCATGATGCCCCTAGAGTTTTCGAAATCCTTAAGCCTTGTATGAGTGCTTCATACTCAGCTACGTTGTTGGAACATTCAAAATCTAGGCGGACTGCTATAGGAATCTCGCCCTTTTCAGGGGAGATGAGGATGACCCCAGCACCAGCCCCTCGTTGGTTTCGTGCCCCGTCAAAGTGCATCTTCCACACTTGGTTTTCAAAATTGTTTGCAAAATGTGGTTTTGGAAATGGTTTTGTAATATGCCTTCATCAGGCATTTCATCAAGCGTGGGATATGCGTCCTCCAAGGGGAACTCAGCCACGTAATCTGCCAGGGCTTGCCCCTTAATGGAGACCTGGTGATGGTATTTCAGGTCATACTGTAGACACCCAAAATTTTCTTTTAAAATTCTTACCTTTTTAGGAAAGTGGCCATTTTGGCAAATTTTGGGGTTTTTGAAGGAAAAAGGCACTAAACGAGTTTGTTTTGGTACCAAAATTTTATGAAAGCTTTAAAATGATGAAAGAATGCTTTTTCGTTCTGAAAGTTTTGAGTTTTGACAAAATTTGGAAAAATGACGATTTTGCCCTTAGTACTGGAAAAACAGGATTTCGTTTCCCTAAAAGAGTATGTTGAAAGCTTTCCTCTTCAAAAGAAAAAGGCATTGAAAAGACAAGTTGACACCTAAAAAAGAAGGTGGATGCCCAAAAGGGAAAACGGGCATCAAAAAGGGAAAGTGAGCTTCCTAGAAAGAAAAGCTCACATTTGGAAAGAAATCAATTTCTAGAGGGTAAGGTCGGTATTATCAAAAGAAAGGAAAGGTGGAAGCAAGAACGAAAGCCTCCAAAAATGAAGGTTTGGTATCGAACACCTTTCGTAATGTGTCCATGTTACACTTGGGTGTCAAGGTAATTAGTGTGGATATGCATCAGTTTGCATCGTCATTTGTTACATTATGATAAGAATAATGCTAATGTTCCAACGCTCATGGAGTAAATCTCAAGAACATGATGGCTGGTTTAGAAATTCGTAACATAGGCCCAATTAATACTTTCAAAATATGTGGGTATGGAACATGGATTTCTTTAACCACTTTTACTGCAAGTGTGCAGATAAAAGAGAGATTGTACACAGGTCTTCAACTCTGTTATCGAGGAAACTGAATGTCAAAAGGAACAAAATCCATCCCTGATTGAGATGCAGGGAAAGGAGAAGAACTCGGAAGATGGAGAAGGTGATCCCAGTTAAGCACCTAGTGTTCATTCTGATGATAGGAAACCACCGATCTCCAAGGATGGTGATAAATTCAGTTTTGAGGCACCTCTAACCGACAAAGAAATTAAGAAAACTAATTGCAGACTATTTAGAAACTGAAAACACAACAGCGAAGGCTCAAGAGTCACTAGCTCGCACTGAAGGTGAAGTTAGACAGGAGCTGTCAGAAACTTTACAAGAGCGTGATCTGGATGTTGCAGTAGCAGATGAAATACAAACATTTGTTAAACAATAGGAGGAAGTGCTTAATGGTTTGGAGGCCGAAAATGCTCTGTTATTGGAGCAGCTTGATGGTGCTGAGGTCAGCCTTCCAGGCCTGTTTAAGTGGATAAAAAGTCAGGTGCTGGAAAGTATTTGAAATCTTCTCATCCTGTAAGGAGTCATCATGGTAAAGTGCTGGAAGGAGCTAGCGGTTTTCTTTGTTTTGAAGCTTACCAATGAAGTCGACAAAGAAGCACTGAAGGACAGCGCAACAAAAGATTCATCACAGCAACGATAATGACCACGTTCTGCCACAACAGTTAAAACCGGAAGATGCAGATAGTGTGCGTGGCACAACAAAAGAAGAAGAGACGTTCCATTGTGATGATCACCCTTGTGAACCGCTTCTCAACAGCCTTCAACGACTCCCAGCTGCATGTTGTCAACGACTTCTAGAGCTTCTCATCCATATCTACAACAGATTGAGGAAGGATCAGAAGATCACGTTCAAGATTGCCCAATGCAGATGAAATCAAATACAGATAATGATTCAACAACTCAGATGCCTATCAAATGTAGATAACGTTCAACAATCAAACAAGGATTATGCCTATCAAATGCAGATGACGTTCCAACCAATCAAGATAAGATTTTATCAACACAATCAAAACCGAACTCATCCAAATCCCAACCATCAGGCTTATCCAAATCACAGCC
This sequence comes from Brasenia schreberi, assembly GCA_036023115.1. Classification (NCBI taxonomy): domain Eukaryota; kingdom Viridiplantae; phylum Streptophyta; class Magnoliopsida; order Nymphaeales; family Cabombaceae; genus Brasenia; species Brasenia schreberi. Next base: position 6,652,780 of record JAYKKT010000081.1, read on the forward strand.
AGAGCCTATAAAAAGGCTCTCCCAGGTGCTGCACAGGGCATCAACCAACGAGCATCAAGAGGTTCAGTCCGAAAATTCAGAGAAATAGAGAGAGAGAGAGAGAAAGGAAGAGAAGAAGGAGAAGAAGGAAGTCCGGCCTGGTTCCGACGTCCGACGATCATCCGGCGAAGTGCTCCTACGTCTCCTCTCACTCACACAGGTTGGAATTCTTGCACAAATTGGTTTTAATTCATGAGAATCTGAAAAAGCACATATTCTGGAAATTTGTACATGAATCAAGGCCTTGAGCCCATGTTCTTCATTTATATCGATACAAACATGCATGATTCCTTCATGAACGGAATTAAAATCCATGTTTAGATGATTTCCATGCATCATTAGGACTGATACAGGTTGAATTTCGTTTTAGAATCACGTTAGGAACTTTCTGAAATTTTCTGCAAACTTGGTTTCTGAAACTGTCCGTGCACACGCGTCTGATCATGGAATTTTTATAGACAAACGGATAAGCCAATTGCTTCGAAATTTTGCATTAATAATCTAGACATATCAAACGTTCTTAGATAAAATTTTTAGGAATTTTTATGAACTGTTGCCTAGCCAATTAGATCCGTGAAGTTTATACAAAATCCAGATTGCGTTTTACAGAAACAGAACGTTCAGTAACAGACCTCTGTTCTTTTGCCCATATCTCTTCAACCACTGAATGAAATTGGATGAAATTTGATTCTTTGGAAACCTAACATCCGTATCTTTCTAACACAACAAATTTTATCGAAATTGGATGACTGAGTGCTGAGATATTGCTGTTTTTCTGAGCTTCTGATTCACAGAAATAGGGTTGTTCCGAACTTTATAACAGTTTCTGATTCTGTATTTAATTCTCAGAAAATAAAGAACAAAATTATAAAATAAAAATATATTCTGATTCTACACACGTGTCTCTATTCTGTAAAAGTTTTAGAATTTTTGGAGAATCAGAAGTATTTTTAAAAATTCGAAGAACAGGTCTTTGGAACTGAACAGATTCTACAACTTTCAGAATCTGAAAATTTTCAGAAATCAAGAACTTAAACACAAATCTGAAACTATTGAAAAATCTGGTTTTTCCTTTTTTGAATTAACGGATTCAAACAAATTTCAAGCGTCTAGGCTGACCCTTGAGCGCCGGTTCAAGAAGGCCTAAGTCGAAAAGATCTCACTTGTCCACAATCGTTCTTAGAAGTCAGAAAATCAGAATTTGTTAGTTTTGATAAACTAACTGGCACGCTCGCGCAACCTGACGTAGTTCGAGGGTTTGATTTCGGATCCCACGATTTGAAAGAAAATCACGTCTACAGATTTGGCACGCCCGGTGGGACCTGAGACTTTGAAATTTTGTTTGATTCTATTATACTAATTCAATTTTCAGGTTTGTGATAAGTTGGCTTAAACAGGTTGATCATGTCGAGCTCAGAAGGATCTTGTGAGGTATCCAGCCGGGTCTCCCGCTCTACCAGCCGCTGCTCGAACAAAATTTCAAAAAGCTTTTCAAAAGGAGACAGGTTCGCTGCCCTAAGGGAGGGAATAAAGGTACTAAGAGAAGAAATCGACGCTTTAAGCCAAGAAGCTGAAGCAGTCGAGTCCTGCTCTTCCCATGATAGGAAAACCAAAATGAATAGGAAATCAAACCACTGTAGGAAGCCTAGGGTCGTTTCCAAAATTGAAGAAGAACTTGAGCCCGAATCCTTCACCATGAAAGATCGAAAGGCTCTACATCAACTTTTGAAAAACCAAAAACATGAGAAAAAATCCTATGCCTTATCAGATTTCCTACCTTTCGACTACCAAACCGATAGTGATGATGAGATACCCAGCTTCCACTGTTATGATGGAAACGGAGATCCTAGGTCTCATCTCCAACTTTTCTCCCGAAGTGCCTATAAAAAGAAAAAAGACTCCTCTAAGTGGGTCTATTGGTTCCCTCATTCTTTAAAAGGGAGTGCTGCAAAATGGTTGGCCTCTTATGACTTAAGCCAGTTTGCCGATTTTGAAGAATTAGCCAACTGTTTTATGCAAAGATTTTCGCACAATGTTGAAGTTACCCCCACTTTAAATACATTGAGGGACACCAAACAAGGCCCTAACGAAGACGCCCACGCGTTTATCGTTAAATGGAGATCAATCTTGGGGCAAGTCAAAGAACCTATCTCCGAAGGGTGCGCAGTGATGCTCATCCTAGACAATTTCAAAACTGATTTGAAAGTCCTCCTTTCCTTACATGAGATTTCTACTTTCCAAAAATTGATCAAGAAAGCTTCCCTTTTCGAGACCAATTTGAAAAAGGGAACTTATGAAGATTTATGGAAAGGAAAAAGTTTTCCAAAAAAATTTGAAAAACCTGGGGCATATGGGCCACATGCACCAGAGGGAGGGATAAAAGTACCAAAAGTGGCTAATGTTCGAGTAGAGCAAGGTTTAGCAGGACCCTCAAAACCTTCAGAAAAAAAAGATTTCGAAAAGAACCAAAAAAATAAAAAGAGATTTGAAAGAAGGGAGTACACTAACCTAGGACAACCACTCACGGAGGTCCTAGACATCCTATTGGCACAAGGTCTCACAACACTCCCAGAGATTCCCGAAGGGGCACCACCACAAGGAAAGTTTTTAAACAAGTTTTGTAAATATCATAGGCTCAAGGGCCATGATACCCAACACTGCTACACCCTGAAGAATAGGATAGAGGATTTGATCGAGCAAGGTAAGCTGCACGTGTCTGAAGAGCCAGAGTCACCCCAGGCCATTTTTAAAGAACCCTTCCCTAACCACGCCAGTATGAGTGGGAAGGAAAAAGAGGTATGCTCCCTATCACACTCTAATCATGCAGTGCATATCGTGCATCCCACACCTCACACACCACACTTTCCCGAAATAAAAAATGCCCAAGCAATAGTGATCCGAGGAGCACTTAGAAACCCGCCCCCGGCTAGAGCCTTGGTAGTGATTTGAGGTGTCCCGAGACACCAAGTTAGAGCCAAAATAGGAACGAGCCCTAGGGATAGTGTAGAGGAAGTGACTAGATCCGGGAGGATCTACCAACCCCCACACTTAGCAAAACAAACAAGCAAGGGAGTGGTCGTTCTACCAGGCCCCCCACAAGCATGCATACCAAACTCATCCCAGGGTGTCGATAAAAAGGGTGTGGTAATAAACCCCTATGACCTAGAAATGCATCTTTCTAAACTCCCCATAAACATGTCTATCTTGGAACTGATAAAAATTTCTCCCAAGCATAGACGAGTCCTAGAGGAGATTTTAGAGAAGACTAGAGTCGACACTACGATATCCCCTGAATCCCTATCTACCTTGGTTTCTCCCATCTTTGCAAAAACTTCCATTGTATTCACAGAGAATGATTTGGGAAAGTATGATGTGATCCATAACCAAGCACTCCATATAGAAGTTATGTTAAACGGCTACCCTATTAGTAAATGCCTAGTCGATGGAGGAGGAGGCCTTAATATCCTTCCCCTCCATGTGGCTTTCCAAATAGGAATCTCTACCTCTATGCTTGAACCAAGTCCCATAACCATTACAGGATATGATGGGAACCCATCCAACCCCTTAGGCTCCATAAAGTTACCCATGAAAGTCGGACAAATACCTCACGAGGGATTATTCCATGTCTTGGATATAAATCCCCATTACAACCTATTATTAGGAAGACCATGGATACACTCTCTTAGAGCCGTCCCATCCACCTTCCACAGATGCCTCAAAATCCCATAGAAAAATCGGGTAGAGGTTGTTTTTGGAGAAGACCATCCCCAATTGAATGGAATACAAACCTTTCCTTGTATATCAGGGGAGCCAAACTAGGAAGTAAAGACCAATCGGGAAACTGCCAAAATAAACCTCCCTGAAATAGCTAAATCTTCCAAAACGAGAGTAGTTCGTATTTTAGGCGAGTCAAAACTTTCCAAATCCCTCCATCTTCCCAAAAGAACCATTAGGATAAGTAAACCTGCCATAGATGATTCATCTTTCCAAAATCATCCTCTATATCAAAAATTTTCAAAATTCAAAAAACCTTGGAAGATGTTGCTAAATATGGGATATACTCCTTACCAAGGATTAGGGGTTCAAGGCCAAGGAAAACTAGAGCCTATTACACCCATGCCAAATATAGGACGTCATGGTTTAGGGTATAGCCTATCCATACCACCCGAGCCACCACCCAAAACCAATTGGGTTAAGGGTGCCTTAGAACCCGCTAAAACCGAGACCTATGGTTTAGACATCTTATTTGGAGTCTAATTCATTGTGTTTTCTTTGCAGGTTTGATGGAAGATCCCTCTTTTGGGAAAAATACAAAAAAAGTATATATTTCCAAAAACCAAAAAAATCTAGAAAAACCCAAAAACCCAAAAAAATGTTTGATTTCCAAAGATTTAGTTGTTTTCCCTTTTGTTATTTATGATGAAAATTATCAAAAATCCAAAAAAATGCTGGTTTCCCCTTTTGTTTGTTTTCAAAAATCCAAAAAAATAGAAAATTATGAAAACTCAAAAAAAATATTTATTTCCCCAAAACAGAAAAGTTTAGATTCAAAAATGTCTTCTTTTGATATTTTTCTAGAGACAAAGATGCTTGAAAATGATCAAGGCGAAAAGGAAGATCCCCTCATTCATGAGGATGATCTCACCTCTAGCCTGCCTGAATTCCATAAAGTCCTAGACTTGGATAAACCTTCTAGTGCCGTAGGGGGAGATTTTGTGGAAGTCAACTTAGGGAGTGAGTCAAATCCAAAGAAAGTCAAGATAGGTCTTTGTTTGCATGAGCATGAGAAAGCATCCTTCATTGCATTCTTAAAGGACTATATAGACGTGTTTGCATGGACTTATGAGGATATGCCTGGTTTAGATCCTCGTGTGGTAGAGCATCAGTTGCCATTAGACCCCCAAGTCAAACCCGTAAAACAAAAACTTAGGAAAATTCATCCTGATATCCACTCCCAAGTAAAAGAAGGGTTAGAAGATCTTTTAAAAGCTGGATTTATAAAACCCATTGCATATTCTGATTGGCTTTTAAATATTGTTATAGTTAGAAAAAGCAATGGAAAAATTCGTATTTGCATAGATTTTCGAAATTTGAATAAAGCCACTCCGAAAGATAACTTTCCACTTCCAAACATAGATTTGATAGTAGATAGCACTGCAAATCATGAAATGTTTTCTTTTATGGATGGCTATTCGGGTTACAATCAAATTAAACTAGCACCAAAAGACCAAGCCAAAACGGCTTTCACTACTCCTTGGGGTACGTATTGCTATACTGTTATGCCTTTTGGTTTGAAAAATGCAGGGGCCACATACCAAAGAGCCATGACCACGATTTTCCATGATCAAATTCATGAGCTTTTGGAAGTATACGTAGATGATCTCTTAGTAAAATCAAAAACCCGAAATTTACATTTGGAAACTTTGCAAAAGGTTTTTGAAAGACTTAGGATTTATAAAGTGAAATTGAACCCTCAAAAATGTGTTTTTGGAGTGGAATCAGGAAAACTTCTAGGGTTTATGGTCAGCCAAAGAGGTATAGAGGTCGACCCTTCTAAATGTCGAGCCATCATAGACATGCCTCCACCTTCTAATTTGACCCAAATTCGAAGTCTCCAAGGACGACTTCAAGCAATTCGGAGATTTATCTCCAACTTAGCCACGAGATGTGAGCCTTTCAACAAACTCCTAAGGAAAGGGGTTAAGTTTGATTGGGATAGTGATTGTCAAAATGCTTTTGAAAGACTAAAATCATATTTGACAAACCCTCCCGTTTTGAAACCTCCAAAACCAGGAAAACCCTTGTTACTTTACATTTCCATTCATGAGAATGCATTGGGAGCTTTGCTGGCTCAATATGAAAATGATAGTCTTAAAGAATATGCTATTTACTATAGGGTGAGAATTCTAAAGCCATATCCAAAATTCTACGCAACATTGGAGTCACATTGCAGTTTAGGCAAATGATTAGTGAAAACCTATTGTTGCGAAAGAAATCACCAACTTCAAGACATCATAGTACATTGGAATATAAGTCACATCAAACAAAAGACAAAAACAAAAAAAAAAAGGTATTGAAGGAATCAAACTTCAAACCTATAAATTGAATTGTCGAATAGAAAGGTGATGCATCTAGATACTAAGTAATAATTACGAAATTAACTCAAGCTTGTTACTGATACCCTTCTGTATGAAAGAAATTATCACGAACAATTGCGGCTCTAATGCTTCAGTGTTGATGAACTAATTTATTAGAGTCAAATAATTAGTCTTTTGCACAGATCTATGATTTGTCAATATTTATTGAGTCACTTACCGTTTAATGTCTTCTTAATAATTTTCTTATTCAATTCATCATTTGAATCCAATAGGACATGTCTGATATGACACTAGTAAACACCTCCTGAGTATATTGTTCCTTAAAGGGGTGCTTAAGGTTCAAGCTTCCGTCTATCAATTTTTGCTTCTGAACCTGCAGCAAAAACTGATAGCCAGACTCCACCTAATTAGACCATCTCAAATCTGGCATTACGAAGTGCATCAAACCATTCCCTAAACTCCAGTGAGCACCCAGTACCCACTGAAGTACCCCCAAACCCATAGTTGTGTTGCAACCATCTAACAAGAACCACCATAACTGCGAGTGCTGTGAGGGAGCTGCTGAATCTATCCATCACCATGAAGATGTCTCCATCGCATTCAAACAGTACGCACCAACAAAAGGCCCCAGTAGCACAAATGGCATCTCAGAACAGGCACAACTCATGTGAAAAGCCTGTCACCACACATAGACTCAGTGAATACATTTACAAACAAAATCCAGTCTTTTGGTGCAAATAACTTATTCAAAGTAACCCATGCTCACCGAAAAGTTATTGTCAGCCTAATCTTGACACTGGAATTCGGACAGCCCTGAGTGTAAAAAATTATCCACAAAAAACAGGAGTTGAAGCAAGGGTGCTAAACAAAAGGGAAGGAAGAGAAGTCAAAAAGAACATGGTTAAATGCAACTGTATTAGAATATACAGAAACGTTTTTTATAAGAAAGAAATAGACCTTAGCTACAGACATGCATATTTTACAAAATACTATTCCGATGAAATGAACTCAAAATTTTGGCGTAAGGTACAGTTATATCAAAGATTGCCTAATGATGGGCAGTTTTGGAACATGAAATAGTTGCAACATAAACTTGGCCCATCTGCTCCTAAAGCAATTGGACCGTCAATGGAACTTTATGCAGGTACTTGTTACAAGTGACCGCTTTTAGGCAAGAACCACAACAGTTAGTGTTCCAACTCATCCATTTTTTAAGTTGAAATCTCCATCACTGCAACAAGTAGGCACTAACAAAATCACTTGAAAAGCATGCACTACCATATATCTATATTGCAGGGAAAGTACATGATAAAAAGTGATCAACCAGCTTACATGATGTTGGTTCCATTATACAACAAACTTAACCTTTTAGGACCATTGACCATCACTAGGTTTGTTTAAGAAATCCCACTTTCAGAATACTATAATTTCACTTTGATAAATTAATAATAATAATAAAATGGTAGTTATTAGATTAAAAAAATTAAGATAATTAACGCAGATTAATTATGTTGAAGCAAATTTTATAGATTTTAATTAATAATATTTATATACACCTAGTCTTCTATCCATACGGTATAGCAATCTTGATGACCACCCAAATCAAAGCCTAATAATACATTTATCTTCCTAATGCTCAAATATCTCCGAACGCATAATAATAAGGCTCCCATAACCAAACTGCTTGAGTACATCTCTGCCATGGACATAAGAAGCATGTCACATGTGGACTCTCTATTTTAAGTACAAAAATCTCATTATTCATTTCTAGTTGAAAGTCATGCTACTGAATTGTGACTACAATGCATAAAACAACTGTATTTAAATTCATGTTAAACAAGACAAAAAAATCATCTTTTGAGCATATGAAGTCCCCATTGCAGGAGAAGTCTTGCCGATTCTCCTTGAATGCAGACGACAGGTACACGGTCTTGGCGTCACCTGGCCAGTATAATCCAACGACGACCAGAATCTCACAATAGAACATGGGTCCTATCACACGCAGGAACATGGTTCTCCAATATGCTCGTTGACATCCGAACCCAAAAATTCTTTTTGGGGAAATTTGCTACACACCAAATATCCCAGATTTGTACTGCAAAAAAAAAAAAAAAAAAAAAAAAAAAAAAAAAAAAAAAAAAAAAAAAAAAAAAAAAAAAAAAAAAAAAAAAAAAAAAAAAAAAAAAAAAAAAAAAAAAAAAAAAAAAAAAAAAAAAAAAAAAAAAAAAAAAAAAAAACGCAAAAAAAAAAAAAGCATTTATTTTTTTTTTTTTTTTACAAAAAAAAAAAAAAAAAAAAAAAAAAAAAAAAAAAAAAAAAAAAAAAAGCAGGACCAGGAGAGCCAAGAAGAGCCCGGAACCGGAGCACCTGTCGAGCCCGGCACAGCATCTCTTGTATCTGATTCACACCCCAGGATCTCGAACGTCCAAGACCCTATTCTTATCAAAATAGCATTTGAAGTCATCTCCGGAAGGCAGAAACGGAGGCGGACGACTATGTTGGCGAAGACCCAACGCAGACGGAGTACTGATGCTGTCAGGCCCCGCACGAATCGTCCGTTTCGAACCCAGCTCGAAGGAGTCAGAGTTCAGTTTGGATTGGATCTGGACCATATATATCCAGATTCCAATCCAAACCCATATGTGGATTTGGATTTGGATTTGGATCCAGAGATCCAATCCAATATCCATATCCATGGCCCACATCACCTTCTCATAAATGGAGGTGGGGCCCACTTGAAATTCACGTGGGATATTGGGCATGAGAGAGAGTGGGGGTGAAAAATATCAAGAGTGTTGTATTAAGCTTGACTTGTGTGTCAAGTTTGGGTTTAATCTTGTGGGTTAGCCTAATTGAGTGGGTTTAAGCTTGTAATTAGCTAAAACCTAACCTAGGGCTGCACCAACATGGGGTGATCAAGGTCTATGGGCCATGCTAAGGGAGCTCCTTCACCTAAACCTAGCCAAAAATGCCTAAACCTAGCCTAAACCCCTAATCCACCCCTAATCTGAACCTAATCACCTAACCCACTTCCCTAATCCCGGCCTAATCCCAACCTAATCACCTAACCCACTCCCCTAATCCTTCCCTAAACCTAGATTAATTTCCCTAATCCTAGCCTAAACCTAGCCTAAACCACCTAACCTAGCTCACTAAACCTCACCCTAAAACCCAACCACCTAACCTAGCCCTAAACCACCCTTAGCCCACGATTTTCCCAAACACCTAGTTTTAAAATATCTGGCCCAATCCCATCCAGCCCACCTTATCTACATACTACCCTACCTAAACCACCTAACCACTACCCACAACCCAGCCCTAACCGACCTACCCATCCCCTATTTAAACCCCCCCCATTGTGGGCGGGTTTTCCAAGTGGGAACCACACTCCACCACCCAGCCGGGCCCTCTCCTTCTCCCATCTCTCACCCGTCTTCCCAGCAGCTCCAGCTCCACCAGCCGCCACCTGCTCCGCCACTCTCCCTCTTCCGTCCACCATCACTCCCCCCCAGCCGGACACCACCACCTCACTCAGCCGGGCCCTCTCCTTCTCCCATCTTCCACCAGCCGACAGCCACCTTTGCCGCCACTCCTTCCCATTCGGTAAGTCCCCCTAACTCCCTCAAAACCACTCTCTACCACCTCTCCACTCTTAGCCACCCATCTTCCCCTTAGCTCCACCTCTTTGCCGCCACCACCTAAGCCTAGCCGAACCTAGGATAACCCAAGTGGCTGGCCACTACTTAGCCACCATTTCCCATTCGGCCAACCCCCCCCTAGGCGTCCTCTTTGGCCTTCCCACTAGCTCACCTTTTAGGTCCAGTTTCCCTAAGTCCCTAACTTCCCTAGTGACCCTAAGACCCACTTAGTCAGCCACTCTAAACTCCCTACTTGGAGGCGCCGCCCACTTGCCACCGGTCCCCTTCGAGGCGTCCATCCCGCGCCCCGTTTGCAGCCGGCCAGCACCCTTGGTCACACACCTTCGCGGAGCTCCCGTTTGCAGCCCAAAGCCAAGGCCACGCTCAAGCAAGACCTCTACGGACCAGCTACTTGTAAGTTTCTAAACTCGGTCTTTAATCATACACTTGCTTGAAATTCAATTTGATACGGGGTTGTAATAACGGAGCATAGTCTCCCTCCGCTTGTAATAACGTGGCTTGGCACAACCACACACGTGCACTCTCTTAGTCGTGCACAATTTCAAACACACACGGGCCTAATCAGCCCCTAATATATAAGTGTACGTATATATTTCATTTCCGAAGGGTTTTGTTTAAGTTGGGTGTGTTGTCTTTCAATTTAAACACTCTCACACACATTGAGCTTTCGCTCTTATTTGAAAGACCCAAGTAAGGGCCGACCTATACTATTTGGGTTTCATTTCATGTCGTGTGAGTAAGTCTTTCAATTCAAACACTCTCACACACATTGAGCTTTCGCTCTTATTTGAAAGACCCAAGTAAGGGCCGACCTATACTATTTGGGTTTCATTTCATGTCGTGTGAGTAAGTCTTTCAATTCAAACACTTTCACACACATTGAGCCTTCGCTCTTACTCCCAAGACCTTAGTAAAGGCCTTATTGCAGTTATATTTGGGTTTCATTTATGTCGTGTGTGTAGTACTTCAATTTAAACACTCTCACACACATTGAGCCTTCGCTCTTACTCCCAAGACCTTAGTCAAGGCCATACTGCAATTTATATTTGGGTTTCATTTCATGTCGTGTGTGTAAGTCTTTCAATTCAAACACGCACCCACATTGAGCCTTCGCTCTTATTTGCAAGACCCGAGTAAGGGCTCATATACATAAGATATATACGTATTTCCCTTCGGTTATTTCCCTTCGGTTATTTCCCTTCGGTTATTTCCCTTCGGTTATTTCCCTTCTGTTATTTCCCTTCCGTATTGTCTTTACATTTCAGGTTTTCCCTTTGGAGTAGTGTGAGTTTGCATTGCATCTACGCCATACCACGAGGTAGGACGCATATTGCATCGAAGCAACCCCCGCTCGAATTCGCCCATGTAGTGGAGTGTTCATAACACACAAACTAGGCGACCCAAAAAGGGATAAAAGAAAAGACTCAGGCACGTGCAAATCCACGTGATCTAAAAACATGCAATCGCATCTTAAAGACCCGAAATAGACACCTCGAACCGTTTCGTAGACTTTCTCCCCAAAACTCGATTTTTGCAAAAGCGTACAGACTGACCCTTGCGCATCGGTGCAAGAAGGTCTGCGACGACAAGAGCTCACTTGCTCACAGTCGCCACGTTTAGAAGTCAGTGTTGATATATCTTCGCTAGCTTAAGTAAGCTAGCTGGCACGCCCTATTTGTATACATAGGCCTTAGACGCACGATAAGATCCACTCCAAGCCACGAAAGGGGCGAAGAGGCGGGGATTTTTCGCGCGTCTACAGAGATTGGCACGCCCGGTGGGACGTGAGCCTTTTCAAAAATCGAGTTTACTTGTAGAAGTCTTGCGAAAATTTTATAAAGGTGTCGTTTTAACTTGTTTTCTTTGCTTTCACTTAGGAAATTTTGAAAAAGCTTGAAAAGCATGTCAAAATCCAATCCAAGTGAAGTGTCGAGCCAAGGCTCATGCGCATCAAGTTCTCACTCTAGGAGGATTTTCAAAAACAAAATAAAACTAGATGAAATCGAGGACTTGAGAAGGGAATTTGAGGCCAAAATCGATGCTCTCAGCCAAGAGGCTGAAGTAGGCGATTCGTGTTCATCAAACGGTGAACAAAGGCCTAAAAAGAAAATTGAAAAACCTCGCAAGCAAAAAGAGGCCTCCGTAATGGAAGGCAACCAATACCACGAGTCCTTCACACAAAAGGACCGTAAAGCCCTACAGCAGCTGCTGAAAGGGCAAAATAAAGAGAAAAGAAGCTACGCCCTGTCTGATTTCCTTCCTATGGATTACGAAACAGACAGTGACGATGAAATACCGAACTTCCATCGGTACGATGGCATGGGAGACCCTAGGTCTCACTTGCAGCTTTTCTCACGTCGAGCCCATAAGAAGAAAAAGGACTCGATGAAATGGGTGTATTGGTTCCCTCTATCCCTTAAAGGCACTGCTGCCAAATGGCTGGCTTCCTACGACTTAAGCCAGTTCGCTACTTTTGAAGAGTTAGCGAACTGCTTCATGCAAAGATTTGCACACAACGTGGAAGTCACGCCAACCCTGAATACCTTAAGGGATACAAAGCAAGGCATGAACGAAGACGTGCATGCCTTCATTATAAGATGGAGGTCTCTTTTAGGCCAAGTGCGAGAGCCTATATCCGAAGGATGCGCAGTGATGCTCATCCTGGATAATTTCAAAAGCGAGTTAAAAACCCTTCTCTCGCTCCATGAGATTTCAACTTTCCATAAGTTGATCAAAAAGGCCTCCCTTTTCGAAACCAACTTGCGAAAAGGGACATACGACCACTTATGGAAAGGAAGTGCCGTTCCCAAAACACGTGTGGAAAAGCCCATCGCATATGGGCTGCCCACAACGGACAAAGGGGCAAAACCCCATAAAATCGCTAATGTCCGGGTGGATCCAGGCATGGCGGGCACTTCTAAAAATTTTGAAAAAATAGAAAATAAGAGGGAACGCAACTTTTCAAAACCAATTGAAAAACGGGAGTACACTCCGCTGGGGCAACCTGTGTCGGAGGTCCTAGACCTCCTACTTGCCCAGGGCATGATCGAACTCCCTGAAATCCCCGAAGGAGTCACATCCAAAGGGGGGTATTTAAACCGATTTTGCAAGTATCATCGGCTCAAAGGTCATGATACCAAACGGTGCTTCTCTCTTCTAAATAAAATTGAGAACTTGATAGCGGAGGGCCGGCTCCAGGTCACTGCGGAATCTGAGCCACCTCAAGCTATCTTCAAGGAACCCTTTCCCAAACACGCCAGTGGAAGTGGGAAAGGAAAGGAGGTATGTACCCTCACCATTTCCAAGGAACTAGCGCGAAAGCCCGAACCTGGTCGACCTGCTTGTGCGCCCATCCTTGTACTATACAAGAGGCCCGCCCAAGTCGTCATCCGGGGACCACCAAAAGTGGAAACCCCGACAAAACCAGTTTTAAAAATCCAAGGTTCTCCTCAGCTCATCCTTAGAGCCAAGTTTAGCGCGAACCCTAGGCTGGTCATGGGGGAAGTCACTAGATCCGGGAGGATCTACCAACCCCCGCACCTTCAAGGTGCTCAAAAGGTGGTCAGTGTGCCTGGCCCCTCAAAAGCATGTATCCCTAGTGGTCTGCCAAAAGCAGATAAGGACAAAATCATCCTAAATCCTTATGATTTCGAAAACCACCTTTCAAAGATTCCTATTCACATGTCTATCCTAGAGCTTATCAAAACCTCGCCTAGGCATAGACTTGTCTTAGAGAAAATTCTAGAAAGGGCCAAGGTTGATTCGAACATAAGTCCGGAGTCCTTGTCTGCCCAAGTGGCTTTATTAGGAGCAAAATCGCCCATCACCTTTTCGGAAGATGATGTAGATAGACCCTACGAAACCCATAACCAGGCCCTGCATATCGAGGTGGTTCTAAACAACCACTCTCTGGACAGGTGCCTAGTCGATGGTGGAGGAGGGCTCAACATCCTTCCACTTCACGTGGCATACAAAATCGGAGTCACCTTGACTTCAGTAAACCCAAGCCCCATCGTTATCACTGGATACGATGGGAATGCGTCTAGGCCTTTAGGATCCATCGAACTCCCAATGGAAACGGGAGGGATCGAACACACGGGGGTGTTCCATGTCTTAGACATCCACCCCCATTATAACCTGTTGCTGGGAAGACCCTGGATACACAGTTTGTGCGCTGTGCCATCCACCTTCCACAAGTGTGTCAAAATCCCTTTTAGGGACCAAGTCGTAGTGATCCTAGGTGAGAGTCACCCACAACTTCAGGGGGTCATAAACTCCCCTTGTTTATCAAGCTCCCAGGCCCATGAGGCTAACCTGGGGCAAATCATGGTTGAGCCACCTCGGCTCGTGTTAAACAACCCTAGGAAGGTTGTATGTGTGAAGGGGCCGCCCAAAGCAGGCCCCCTCCCGACTCTAATCCTCCTAGGAAAACCCAAGCGTTCCCTATTTCCAAAACCCCTGGACAAAAGGCCATACGAGCCTAATATGGACGATAGCATGTTCCAGGACCACGACTTGTATCCCATCTTTTCAAAAAACAAAAGGTCGTGGAACATGTTATTGAACATGGGCTACACGCCCTACAAGAGTCTAGGGGCACAAAACCAAGGTCTCCTAGAGCCCATCCTTCCTAGGGCCAACCCAAGCCGATATGGGATCGGCTATACTCCCCGAATACCGCCGGAGCCACCCCCTGTGACCACCTGGGTCAGGGGTGCCCCGGAGCCTGTCTTAGAAGAAACCTATGGTTTAGGTCTCCTATTCCGAGTCTAACCCATAGTGTTTTCCCTTTGTAGGTATGACGGAAGATCCCTTTTTCTAAAAATACCAAAAACATTTGAAAACTTAAAATCCAAAAAATCGAAAAACAAGAAAAACCAAAAACAATGGAAAAGCAAAAACTCGAAAAAAGTGTGCTTTGTATAGTTCCCAAAGTTCTTGTTTTACAAAAACCCAAAAAAATCGAAAATTTGGAAAATACCAAAAAGATTTTGTACATAGCTGCTCCTGGTTTAACTTTGGCGAAAGAAAAGAATTTCGAAAGAAACGTCGTCTGCATAGCCAGACCAAAAATTTCGAAATCACTTGAAAATCCAAGTACAAAACCAGGTTATTTTGAAAACCACGCATCAAATTCCCTCGGGTCTAAAGCCCACGAGAATGATCAAAGCCCAGAAGTGGATCCCCTTGAGGAAGATCCCACTTCTGAGCTCCCAGAATTTCATGGAATTCTCGATTTTGAAAGACCTTCCCAATCAGTAGGAGGAGATTTCGTAGAGGTGAACCTAGGGGATGATTCAAATCCCAAAACCATCAAAATAGGCGCATGCTTGCATGAAACTGAAAAGTTAGCATTCATTGCATTTCTACGGACCTATTTAGATGTGTTTGCATGGACGTATGAAGACATGCCGGGCATAGATCCCAGCATAGTCGAGCATCGTCTTCCCTTAGATGTAGGTGTAAAACCAATAAAGCAGAAGCTTAGGAAAATACACCCGAATGTACACACGCAAGTCAAAGAGGGTTTAGAAGATCTGCTAAAAGCCGGATTTATAAAACCCATTGCGTATTCTGATTGGTTGTCAAATATCGTTGTAGTTCGAAAAACCAATGGGAAAATTCGAATATGCATCGATTTCAGAAACCTGAATAAAGCCACTCCAAAGGATAATTATCCTTTACCAAACATAGATTTGATAGTCGATAGTACTGCAAATCATGAAATGTTTTCATTCATGGATGGCTATTCAGGCTATAATCAAATCAAACTAAGCCCACGAGATCAGGGTATGACCGCCTTTACAACCCCATGGGGCACGTACTGCTATACAGTCATGCCCTTTGGTTTGAAAAATGCCGGCGCAACATACCAACGAGCCATGAACACGATCTTCCATGATCAAATTCACGAGCTTGTAGAAGTGTATGTAGATGATCTCTTGGCAAAATCCAAAACCCGATGCACCCATATCGAATGTTTACAAAAAAATTTCGAAAGGCTTAGGCTTTACAAAGTAAAGCTAAATCCTCAAAAATGTGTGTTCGGGGTAGAATCAGGAAAGCTTCTAGGCTTTATGGTGAGCCAAAGGGGAATAGAAGTCGACCCCTCTAAGTGTCGAGCCATCATAGACATGGCTCCACCCTCCAATCTCACCCAAGTCCGTAGCCTCCAGGGTCGATTACAATCTGTGCGCCGATTCATATCGAATCTGGCAACTAGATGCGAACCCTTCAACAAACTGTTGAGGAAGGGTACGAAATTCTTATGGGATGACGAATGCCAAAAGTCCTTCAAGAGACTAAAGGCATACTTGGTTAATCCCCCCGTTTTGAATCCTCCAAAGCAAGGAAAACCACTTTTATTATACATCTCCGTGCATGTAAACGCTTTAGGAGCCCTGTTGGCTCAATACGAGGATGACACCCATAAGGAGTATGCCATCTACTATATTTCGAAAACTCTCTTGGCTTATGAACGAAATTATCAAGCCATGGAGAAGACGTGCTTGGCCCTAGTCTGGGCCTGCCAGAAATTCAGACACTACTTCCTAGATCATGAGATCTGGATAGTGTCCAAGCTTGATCCAATCAAGCACTTGTTCGAAAAACCCATTCTCACGGGTAGATTGGGCAAATGGCAACTCCTTCTAATGGAGTATGATCTAAAATACCATCACCAGATCTCCGTTAAGGGGCAAGCCCTAGCAGATTACGTGGCTGACTTCCCCTTGGAGGACGCATATCCCACTCTTGTCGAAATGCCTGATGAAGGCATATTGCAAAACCATTTTCAAAACCACATTTTGGCAAATTCTTTCGAAAACCAAGTGTGGACGATGCACTTCGACGGGGCACGAAACCAACGAGGGGCTGGTGCCGGGATCATCCTAATCTCTCCTGAAAAGGGCGAGATTCCCATAGCAGTCCGCTTAGATTTCGAATGTTCCAACAACGTAGCTGAGTATGAAGCACTCATACAAGGCTTAAGGATTTCGAAAACTCTAGGGGCATCATGCATCAAGGTCTTTGGAGATTCGCTCCTTGTCATAAACCAGGTTTTAAAAATTTGGCAAGTACGTAATAAAAAACTACTTCCATATCACGAGTTGGCCACTCGATTGGTCCAATCCTTCCAGTCGTGTAAGCTCACACACGTGGGAAGAGAGGACAATGGCATCGCCGATGCCCTCTCTTCCTTGGGTTCAGCCCTGAAGGTCGATCCCATTTAAGGGACCAGATCTTTGGAAATATGGCATGCGCCCCATCCATCCACACACGACTTGGATATTTGCCAAAACAACCCAGAGTCTATTGAAAAACCCTGGTTCTATGACATAAAACAATTTTTAGAAAATGGGGGATTCACTGAGGATGCCACATCCAAAGATAGGGCATTCATTCGTAAGATTTCAACCCGATACACCATTCTGGGTGGGGTCTTATACAAAAAGAGTTTTACCGGCATTCTGCTTAGATGTATCGACCTAGAGGAGGCTAGGATAGTGATGCACGAGTTCCACGAGGGAGAATGTGGAGGTCATGTTAATGCCAACATGATGGCGATGAAAATACTTAGAGGGGGTTATTTTTGGTCCACCCTGAAAAAGGATTGTCACGATCATGTTAGGAAGTGTCATCCATGTCAAGTGCATGGGCACGCCATTCATATCCCTTCATCAGCATTGCATTCCGTGGTCAGCCCCTGGCCATTTACCATATGGGCGTTTGACATTGTAGGCCCCATATTTCCAAAGGCCTCGAATGGGCATCGTTTTATTTTAGCAGCCACGGAGTATTTCTCCAAGTGGGTGGAAGCCATTTCCCTAACGAATGTAATGGGGCAACATGTGGTGGCTTTCATCCGGAGGAATATCTTGGCTCGATTTGGGGTTCCACGAGACCTTGTGTCTGATAATGGTACCCCATTCAAGAACGAGCGGATGGTTAAGTTGTGCAACACGTATGGCATAACTCACCACTTCTCCTCGCCCTACTACCCTCAAGGCAACGGCCAAGCCGAAGCCACAAACAAGACTCTCATTGGTATCTTTGAGAAGACCTTAGAGAAGGGTAGGAGGTGGCATGAGAAGCTGGATGAAGCCTTATGGGCTTATAGGACTTCCATCCGGACTCCCACGAATGCCACACCATTCGAATTGGTCTATGGCACAAACGCCATTCTTCCCATTCATACCCAACTGCATTCATTCCATACATCCATTGCACTCGACCTCCCCCTAGAGACGCTTCAACATGCTAGGATGGCCGAACTAGATTTGCTAGATGAGAGGCGACTCCTTGCTATGGATCATGCTCGTGCATACCGGCAAAGGATAGCCCGACATTATAGCAAACACATGAGACCTCGCCACTTTGAAGTGGGAGATCTGGTCTTAAAAACCATCCATCATCGTGGCCCACACCCCCTAGGCAAGTGGCGCCCCAACTGGGATGGACCCTATGTTGTACGAGCAACCACTACGAACAATTCGTATTGGTTGATCGATGTAGAAGGTAGGAATTTAGCAGATCCTATCAATATTCAATACTTAAAGAAGTATCATGTGTAGGATCTGGATTAAATTCCAGTTTTTCGAAAATTTGATAGGGATAGCTGCCCTGAGACATGTGAATAAGGTGCAAAGGCGAACTCGTGTGACCCTAAGTGAGAGAATTCGCACTTGTGAAAGAGTGGAGTTTTCAAAATCATGGTTGCATTTCAAAATCCTTCATCTTACAAAGAAAGGCCTAGTTCAACATAGCAAGATACTTGCAAGTAGTACGTGCTATTTCTAAATAGGCTGATCTGGAATGGATCGAGTGTAGGCCTGGGATAAGTCCTCCCCTCTTCTCCTCTCCTTCCAAAAGGAAAACGAAGGCCCAAATCAAAAGGGAATTTCCCATTTAAAATCTCTTTCCAAAAGAAAGAAACCAGACTTGAAAAAGAAAAATCGATTCTCTTATAAAAAGAGGGATTAAAGAAAAAATACTCCCAAAGGGAGACCCTCTATGGAAAAAAGGGAAAAGAGGCCAAAAAGCTCAAAAAGAGCAGTTTTCCGCCTTCTGTGCCTTAAACCACGGGACGCTTCAGAAGGGACCGTGGTATCTCTTTCCCATCCCTGGCTTATCCCAAGCTAAAGCATGGTTCATTTCGAGGAATCCTAAAGTAAAAATAGGATTTACTTACTTGAATTTCATCTTGTTCGAGAATTCGACCTTTCGAGTAAGGCGTCGGGATTTGAAATGAAGCTTGTTTTCTTATAAAACCTCCGCTAAATAAGCGAGTGTTAAGACTCAAACAAGGGCAAGCACGAAGAGCTCGAGATCCTTAAGATCGAGGCTCAAGACAGTTGTCCCTTTTGTAAATAGCTTTTGTAAATAAGTTTTAAAAAACCGAACATCGAACAGCATAGGGTTTTTTTTGCTCACTTGGAGCAGTAGGCCTTGTAAGTCTCTAGAGTTCGACCACACCTGGTCTCTGGGAGGTCGCCACTGGTGGCACCACACCCATGTCATCTGCATTCCACGCATGGTACTTGCATGAACATGATCCCATTTAGGACCAGATTCCACAAGTGAACCCTTTGGCGTGATATCTCCTCCTACCAGAGTTTGTAAAATTGAGATTTTGTTAAAATGGGACGATCCCATATTCTTCGTGGCTAGATCTAGGGAGACATTAAAAGGGGTGTTTGTCATCTTTGCCCTTATCCAAATCTATTTGGACAAGGCCAAAGAGGGGCATCTGTAAACACCCCGAAATCCCACGAATTTCTTAAACAAATCTGGTTTTGATACAAGCAGCCCCAAAGGGCCATTTTTGAGTTTGGAAACCCAGGAGCCTTCCAAACAAACCCTGTATATATGTTTTAAACTTTATCTTTCAAAAACATATGATATAGCTTTTGAAAACCCTTTTAAAACATGTTTTAAAAACCCCGAAGTGGCTTGGCCCGATCAAGACAGGACCAGGAGAGCCAAGAAGAGCCCGGAACCGGAGCACCTGTCGAGCCCGGCACAACATCTCTTGTATCTGATTCACACCCCAGGATCTCGAACGTCCAAGACCCTGTTCTTATCAAAATAGCATTTGAAGTCATCTCCGGAAGGCAGAAACGGAGGCGGACGACTATGTTGGCGAAGACCCAACGCAGACGGAGTACTGATGCTGTTAGGCCCCGCACGAATCGTCCGTTTCGAACCCAGCTCGAAGGAGTCAGAGTTCAGTTTGGATTGGATCTGGACCATATATATCCAGATTCCAATCCAAACCCATATGTGGATTTGGATTTGGATTTGGATCCAGAGATCCAATCCAATATCCATATCCATGGCCCACATCACCTTCTCATAAATGGAGGTGGGGCCCACTTGAAATTCACGTGGGATATTGGGCATGAGAGAGAGTGGGGGTGAAAAATATCAAGAGTGTTGTATTAAGCTTGACTTGTGTGTCAAGTTTGGGTTTAATCTTGTGGGTTAGCCTAATTGAGTGGGTTTAAGCTTGTAATTAGCTAAAACCTAACCTAGGGCTGCACCAACATGGGGTGATCAAGGTCTATGGGCCATGCTAAGGGAGCTCCTTCACCTAAACCTAGCCAAAAATGCCTAAACCTAGCCTAAACCCCTAATCCACCCCTAATCTGAACCTAATCACCTAACCCACTTCCCTAATCCCGGCCTAATCCCAACCTAATCACCTAACCCACTCCCCTAATCCTTCCCTAAACCTAGATTAATTTCCCTAATCCTAGCCTAAACCTAGCCTAAACCACCTAACCTAGCTCACTAAACCTCACCCTAAAACCCAACCACCTAACCTAGCCCTAAACCACCCTTAGCCCACGATTTTCCCAAACACCTAGTTTTAAAATATCTGGCCCAATCCCATCCAACCCACCTTATCTACATACTACCCTACCTAAACCACCTAACCACTACCCACAACCCAGCCCTAACCGACCTACCCATCCCCTATTTAAACCCCCCCCATTGTGGGCGGGTTTTCCAAGTGGGAACCACACTCCACCACCCAGCCGGGCCCTCTCCTTCTCCCATCTCTCACCCGTCTTCCCAGCAGCTCCAGCTCCACCAGCCGCCACCTGCTCCGCCACTCTCCCTCTTCCGTCCACCATCACTCCCCCCCCAGCCGGACACCACCACCTCACTCAGCCGGGCCCTCTCCTTCTCCCATCTTCCACCAGCCGACAGCCACCTTTGCCGCCACTCCTTCCCATTCGGTAAGTCCCCCTAACTCCCTCAAAACCACTCTCTACCACCTCTCCACTCTTAGCCACCCATCTTCCCCTTAGCTCCACCTCTTTGCCGCCACCACCTAAGCCTAGCCGAACCTAGGATAACCCAAGTGGCTGGCCACTACTTAGCCACCATTTCCCATTCGGCCAACCCCCCCCCTAGGCGTCCTCTTTGGCCTTCCCACTAGCTCACCTTTTAGGTCCAGTTTCCCTAAGTCCCTAACTTCCCTAGTGACCCTAAGACCCACTTAGTCAGCCACTCTAAACTCCCTACTTGGAGGCGCCGCCCACTTGCCACCGGTCCCCTTCGAGGCGTCCATCCCGCGCCCCGTTTGCAGCCGGCCAGCACCCTTGGTCACACACCTTCGCGGAGCTCCCGTTTGCAGCCCAAAGCCAAGGCCACGCTCAAGCAAGACCTCTACGGACCAGCTACTTGTAAGTTTCTAAACTCGGTCTTTAATCATACACTTGCTTGAAATTCAATTTGATACGGGGTTGTAATAACGGAGCATAGTCTCCCCCCGCTTGTAATAACGTGGCTTGGCACAACCACACACGTGCACTCTCTTAGTCGTGCACAATTTCAAACACACACGGGCCTAATCAGCCCCTAATATATAAGTGTACGTATATATTTCATTTCCGAAGGGTTTTGTTTAAGTTGGGTGTGTTGTCTTTCAATTTAAACACTCTCACACACATTGAGCTTTCGCTCTTATTTGAAAGACCCAAGTAAGGGCCGACCTATACTATTTGGGTTTCATTTCATGTCGTGTGAGTAAGTCTTTCAATTCAAACACTCTCACACACATTGAGCTTTCGCTCTTATTTGAAAGACCCAAGTAAGGGCCGACCTATACTATTTGGGTTTCATTTCATGTCGTGTGAGTAAGTCTTTCAATTCAAACACTTTCACACACATTGAGCCTTCGCTCTTACTCCCAAGACCTTAGTAAAGGCCTTATTGCAGTTATATTTGGGTTTCATTTATGTCGTGTGTGTAGTACTTCAATTTAAACACTCTCACACACATTGAGCCTTCGCTCTTACTCCCAAGACCTTAGTCAAGGCCATACTGCAATTTATATTTGGGTTTCATTTCATGTCGTGTGTGTAAGTCTTTCAATTCAAACACGCACCCACATTGAGCCTTCGCTCTTATTTGCAAGACCCGAGTAAGGGCTCATATACATAAGATATATACGTATTTCCCTTCGGTTATTTCCCTTCGGTTATTTCCCTTCTGTTATTTCCCTTCCGTATTGTCTTTACATTTCTGGTTTTCCCTTTGGAGTAGCGTGAGTTTGCATTGCATCTACGCCATACCACGAGGTAGGACGCATATTGCATCGAAGCAACCCCCGCTCGAATTCGCCCATGTAGTGGAGTGTTCATAACACACAAACTAGGCGACCCAAAAAGGGATAAAAGAAAAGACTCAGGCACGTGCAAATCCACGTGATCTAAAAACATGCAATCGCATCTTAAAGACCCGAAATAGACACCTCGAACCGTTTCGTAGACTTTCTCCCCAAAACTCGATTTTTGCAAAAGCGTACAGACTGACCCTTGCGCATCGGTGCAAGAAGGTCTGCGACGACAAGAGCTCACTTGCTCACAGTCGCCACGTTTAGAAGTCAGTGTTGATATATCTTCGCTAGCTTAAGTAAGCTAGCTGGCACGCCCTATTTGTATACATAGGCCTTAGACGCACGATAAGATCCACTCCAAGCCACGAAAGGGGCGAAGAGGCGGGGATTTTTCGCGCGTCTACAGAGGGGAACTTTGAAATGCTATCCAAAATTTTCCATAAAACCTCTACCGAGTAGTAAGCATCAACATCTAAATGAAGGAAAAGGTGAGAAATTGGAGGTATCATTTTCTAGAAGCTAACAGGAGTTTCCTTTTTGAAAAGATGATTTCCAAAACTCCAAGCATCAAAAAGGCAATCTTAAGGAGTCATCCCATTTGAAGCAGCTACCATTTATAGGCATGAAATCCCATAACATTTGGAACATGCATACATAAACTGGTAGTCCTTGGATCCCATAACATTTGGAACATGCATACATAAACTGGTAGTCCATGGATCCCATAACATTTGGAACATGCATACATAAACTAGTAGTTCATAGATCCCATAACTTTTGACACAGGCATACATGTACTGGTCGTCCATAGAGGCATGAAAGTCAGTTTTGTCTCAGTCTCTCAAAAGAAAATCTCCTTATAATAGTCATTCCAAGAAAAGAGATGTCATGGAACAAAAGGGGATCACATTTTCTCAAGATGTCTCTAAGGAAGAAAAGCAAATGGGTGTTTTCTTCTTTGACATTATCCAAATAAATTTGGGATAACGCCAAAGAGGGGCATCTGTAGACACCAAAAATTTTCTTTTAAAATTCTTACCTTTTTAGGAAAGTGGCCATTTTGGCAAATTTTGGGGTTTTTGAAGGAAAAAGGCACTAAACGAGTTTGTTTTGGAACCAAAATTTTATGAAAGCTTTAAAATGATGAAAGAATGCTTTCCGTTCTGAAAGTTTTGAGTTTTGACAAAATTTGGAAAAATGACGATTTTGCCCTTAGTACTGGAAAAATAGGATTTCGTTTCCCTAAAAGATTTATTACGAAAAGTATGTTGAAAGCTTTCCTCTTCAAAAGAAAAAGGCATTGAAAAGACAAGTTGACACCTAAAAAAGAAGGTGGACGCCCAAAAGGGAAAACGAGCATCAAAAAGGGAAAGTGAGCTTCCTAGAAAGAAAAGCTCACATTTGGAAAGAAATCAATTTCTAGAGGGTAAGGTCGGTATTATCAAAAGAAAGGAAAGGTGGAAGCAAGAACGAAAGCCTCCAAAAATGAAGGTTTGGTATCGAACACCTTTCGTAACGTGTCCATGTTACACTTGGGTGTCAAGGTAATTAGTGTGGATATGCATCAGTTTGCATCGTCATTTGTTACATTATGATAAGAATAATGCTAATGTTCCAATGCTCATGGAGTAAATCTCGAGAACATGATGGCTGGTTTAGAAATTCGTAACATAGGCCCAATTAATACTTTCAAAATATGTGGGTATGGAACATGGATTTCTTTAACCACTTTTACTGCAAGTGTGCAGATAAAAGAGAGATTGTACACAGGTCTTCAACTCTGTTATCGAGGAAACTGAATGTCAAAAGGAACAAAATCCATCCCTGATTGAGATGCAGGGAAAGGAGAAGAACTCGGAAGATGGAGAAGGTGATCCCAGTTAAGCACCTAGTGTTCATTCTGATGATAGGAAACCACCGATCTCCAAGGATGGTGATAAATTCAGTTTTGAGGCACCTCTAACCGACAAAGAAATTAAGAAAACTAATTGCAGACTATTTAGAAACTGAAAACACAACAGCGAAGGCTCAAGAGTCACTAGCTCGCACTAAAGGTGAAGTTAGACAGGAGCTGTCAGAAACTTTACAAGAGCGTGATCTGGATGTTGCAGTAGCAGATGAAATACAAACATTTGTTAAACAATAGGAGGAAGTGCTTAATGGTTTGGAGGCCGAAAATGCTCTGTTATTGGAGCAGCTTGATGGTGCTGAGGTCAGCCTTCCAGGCCTGTTTAAGTGGATAAAAAGTCAGGTGCTGGAAAGTATTTGAAATCTTCTCATCCTGTAAGGAGTCATCATGGTAAAGTGCTGGAAGGAGCTAGCGGTTTTCTTTGTTTTGAAGCTTACCAATGAAGTCGACAAAGAAGCACTGAAGGACAGCGCAACAAAAGATTCATCACAGCAACGATAATGACCGCGTTCTGCCACAACAGTTAAAACCGGAAGATGCAGATAGTGTGCGTGGCACAACAAAAGAAGAAGAGACGTTCCATTGTGATGATCACCCTTGTGAACCGCTTCTCAACAGCCTTCAACGACTCCCAGCTGCATGTTGTCAACGACTTCTAGAGCTTCTCATCCATATCTACAACAGATTGAGGAAGGATCAGAAGATCACGTTCAAGATTGCCCAATGCAGATGAAATCAAATACAGATAATGATTCAACAACTCAGATGCCTATCAAATGTAGATAACGTTCAACAATCAAACAAGGATTATGCCTATGAAATGCAGATGACGTTCCAACCAATCAAGATAAGATTTTATCAACACAATCAAAACCGAACTCATCCAAATCCCAACCATCAGGCTTATCCAAATCACAGCCAGAGCCTATAAAAAGGCTCTCCCAGGTGCTGCACAGGGCATCAACCAACGAGCATCAAGAGGTTCAGTCCGAAAATTCAGAGAAATAGAGAGAGAGAGAGAGAAAGGAAGAGAAGAAGGAGAAGAAGGAAGTCCGGCCTGGTTCCGACGTCCGACGATCGTCCGGCGAAGTGCTCCTACGTCTCCTCTCACTCACACAGGTTGGAATTCTTGCACAAATTGGTTTTAATTCATGAGAATCTGAAAAAGCACAGATTCTGGAAATTTGTACATGAATCAAGGCCTTGAGCCCATGTTCTTCATTTATATCGATACAAACATGCATGATTCCTTCATGAACGGAATTAAAATCCATGTTTAGATGATTTCCATGCATCATTAGGACTGATACAGGTTGAATTTCGTTTTAGAATCACGTTAAGAACTTTCTGAAATTTTCTGCAAACTTGGTTTCTGAAACTGTCCGTGCACACGCGTCTGATCATGGAATTTTTATAGACAAACGGATAAGCCAATTGCTTCGAAATTTTGCATTAATAATCTAGACATATCAAACATTCTTAGATAAAATTTTTAGGAATTTTATGAACTGTTGCCTAGCCAATTAGATCCATGAAGTTTATACAAAATCCAGATTGCGTTTTACAGAAACAGAACATTCAGTAACAGACCTCTGTTCTTTTGCCCATATCTCTTCAACCACTGAATGAAATTGGATGAAATTTGATTCTTAGGAAACCTAACATCCGTATCTTTCTAACACAACAAATTTTATCAAAATTGGATGACTGAGTGCTGAGATATTGCTGTTTTTCTGAGCTTCTGATTCACAGAAACAGGGCTGTTCCGAACTTTATAATGGTTTCTGATTCTGTATTTAATTCTCAGAAAATAAAGAATAAAATTATAAAATAAAAATATATTCTGATTCTACACACATGTGTCTCTATTCTGTAAAAGATTTAGAATTTTTGGAGAACAGAAGTATTTTTAAAAATTCGAAGAACAAGTCTTTGGAACTGAACAGATTCTACAACTTTCAGAATCTGAAAATTTTCAGAAATCAAGAACTTAAACACAAATCTGAAACTATTGAAAAATCTGGTTTTTCCTTTCTTGAATTAACGGATTCAAACAAATTTCAAGCGTCTAGGCTGACCCTTGAGCGCCGGTTCAAGAAGGCCTAAGTCGAAAAGATCTCACTTGTCCACAATCGTTCTTAGAAGTCAGAAAATCAGAATTTGTTAGTTTTGATAAACTAACTGGCACGCTCGCGCAACCTGACGTAGTTCGAGGGTTTGATTTCGGATCCCACGATTTGAAATAAAATTACGTCTACACATACTCCATTAAAAAGAGTTGCCATTTGCCCAATCTACCCGTGAGAATGGGTTTTTCGAACAAGTGCTTGATTGGATCAAGCTTGTACACTATCCAGATCTCATGATCTAGGAAATAGTGTCTGAATTTCTGGCAGGCCCAAACTAGGGCCAAGCACGTCTTCTCCAAGGCTTGATAATTTCGTTCATAAGCCAAGAGAGTTTTCGAAATGTAGTAGATGGCATACTCCTTGTGGGTGTCATCCTCGTATTGGGCTAACAATGCTCCTAAAGCATTCGTATGCATAGAGATGTAGAGTAAAAGCGGTTTTCCTTGCTTTGGAGGATTCAAAATGGGGGGATTAACCAGGTATGCCTTTAGTCTCTCAAAGGACTTCTGGCATTCATCATTCCATAAGAATTTCGTGCCCTTCCTCAACAGTTTGTTGAAGGGTTCGCATTTAGTCGCTAGATTTGATATGAATCGGCGAACGGACTGTAATCGACCCTAGAGGCTATGAATTTGAGTGAGATTGGAGGGCGGAGCCATGTCTATGATGGCTCGACACTTAGAGGGGTCGACTTCTATACCCCTTTGGCTTACCACAAAGCCTAGAAGCTTCTCTGATTCTACCCCGAATACACATTTTTGAGGGTTTAGCTTTACTTTGTAAAGCCTAAGCCTTTCAAAAATCTTTTGCAAACATTTGATATGAGTGCATCGGGTTTTAGATTTTGCCAAGAGATCATCTACATACACTTCTTAGAGCTCATGAATTTGATCATGGAAGATCGTGGTCATGGCTCTTTGGTATGTTGTGCTCGCATTTTTCAAACCAAAGGGCATGAATGTATAGCAGTACGTGCCCCATGGGGTTGTGAAGGCGGTCTTACCTTGATCTCGTGGACTTAGTTTGATTTGATTATAGCCTTAATAGCCATCCATAAACGAAAACATTTCATGATTTGCAGTACTATCGACTATCAAATCTATGTTTTGTAAAGGATAATTATCCTTTGGAGTGGCTTTATTCAAGTTTCTGAAATTGATGCATATTCGAATTTTCTCATTGGTTTTTCGAACTACAACGATGTTTGACAACCAATCAGAATATGCAATAGGTTTTGTAAATCCGGCTTTTAACAGATCTTCTAAACCCTCTTTGACTTGCGTGTGCACATTTAGGTGTATTTTCCCAAGCTTCTGCTTTATGGGTTTTACATCCGCATCTAAGGGAAGACGATGCTCGACAATGCTGGGGTCTATACCCGGCATGTCTTCATACGTCCATGCAAACACATCTAAATAGGTTCTTAGAAATGCAATGAATGCTAATCTTTCAGGTTCATGCAAACATGCGCCTATCTTGATGGTTTTGGGATTTGAATCACTCCTTAGGTTCACCTCTATGAAATCTCCTCCTACTGAATTGGAAGGTCTTTCAAAATCGAGAATTTTATGAAATTCTGGGAGCTCAAAAGTGGGATCTTCCTCAAGGGGATCCACTTCTGGGCTTCGATCATTCTCGTGGGTTATAGACCCGAGGGAATTTGATGCGTGATTTTGAAAAAGACCTGGTTTTGTACTCGGATTTTCAATTGATTTCGAAATTTTTGGTCTGGCTATGCAAACGATGGTCCTTTCAAAATCTTTTTCCAAAGTCCTACCAGGAGCAGCTATATACAAAATCTTTTTGGTATTTTCTAGATTTTCGATTTTTTTGGGTTTTTGTAAAACAAGAACTTTATGAACTATACAAAGCACTCTATTTTCGAGTTTTTGTTTTTCCATTGTTTTTGGTTTTTCCTCTTTTTCGATTTTTTTGATTTTAAGTTTTCCAAATGTTTTTGTATTTTTATGAAAGGGATCTTCCATCATACCTACAAAGGGAAAACACGATGGGTTAGACTCGGAATAGGAGGTCTAAATCGTAGGTCTCTTCTAGGATAGGCTCCAGGACTCCCTTGACCTAGGTGATCATAGGGGGTGGCTCTGGCGGTATTTTGGGACTATAGCCGATCCCGTATCGGCTTGGGTTGGCCCTAGGAAGGATGGGCTCTAGGAGACCCTGGTTTTGTGCCCCTAGACTTTTGTAGGGCGTGTAGCCCATATTTAACAACATGTTCCATGATTTTTTATTTTTTG
The DNA here is from genome assembly GCA_036023115.1 of Brasenia schreberi. Taxonomy (NCBI): domain Eukaryota; kingdom Viridiplantae; phylum Streptophyta; class Magnoliopsida; order Nymphaeales; family Cabombaceae; genus Brasenia; species Brasenia schreberi. Next base: position 6,681,497 of record JAYKKT010000081.1, read on the forward strand.
AAAATTGATGATATAAATCGTGGTCCTGGAACTTGTTGTCATCCATATCGTGCTCGTATGGCTTCTTGTCCAGGGGCTTTAGAAATAGGGAACGCTTGGGTCTTCCTAGAAGGGTTAGAATCGGGAGGGAGCCTACTTTGGGCGGCCCCTTCACACATAACACCTTCCTAGGGCTGTTTAACACGAGCCTTGGTGGCTCAATCATGGTCTGCCCCAAGTTAGCCTCATGGGCCTGGGAGCTCGACAAACAAGGGGAGTTTATGATCCCCTGAAGCTATGGGTGACTCTCACCTAGGATCACCACGACCTGGTCCTTGAAAGGGATCTTGACACACCTGTGGAAGGTGGATGGCACAGTGCACAAACTGTGTATCCAGGGCCTTCCCAACAACAGGTTATAATGGGGGTGGATGATCAAGACATGGAACACCCCCGTGTGTGTGATCCCTCCCGTTTCCATCGGGAGTTCGATTGATCCTAAAGGCCTAGACATATTCCCATCATATCCAGTGATAACGATGGGGCTTGGGTTCACAGAAGTCAAGGAGACTCCGATTTGATATGCCACATGAAGTGGAAGGATGTTGAGCCCTCCTCCCCCATTGACTAGGCACTTGTCCAGAGAGTGGTTATTCAGAACCACCTCGATATGCAGGGCCTGGTTATGGGACTCGTAGGATCTATCTACATTATCTTTCGAGAAAGTGATGGGCGATTTTGCTCCTATTAAAGCCACTTGGTCAGACAAGGATTCCGGACTTATGTTCGAATCAACCTTGGCTCTTTCTAGAATTTTCTTTAGCACGAGTCTATGCCTAGGCGAAGTTTGTATAAGCTCTAGGATAGACATGTGGATAGGAATCTTTGAAAGGTGGTTTTCGAAATCATAAGAATTTAGGATGACTTTTCCCTTGTCTGCTTTTGGCAGAACTCCAGGAATACATGCTTTTGAGGGGCCAGGTACACCGACCACCTTTTTAGCACTTTGTAGGTGCGGGTTTTGATAGATCCTCCCGGATCTAGTCACTTCCCCCACGACCAACCTAGGGTTTGCACTAAAATTGGCTCTAAGTATGAGTTGAGGAGCACCTTGAAGTTTTAAAACTGGTTTAGTCGGGGATTCAGCTCTTGGTGGTCCCCAGATGACGACTTGGGCAGGCTTCTTGCACAGTACAAGAGTGGGCGCATAAGTGGGTCGACCAGACTCAGAATTTTGCGCTAGTTCCTTTGAAAAGGTGAGGGTACATACCTCCTTTCCTTTTCCACTGCTACTGGCATGCTTGGGAAAGGGCTCTTTGAAGATAGCTTGAGGTGGCTCAGGTTCCGCAGTGACCTAGAGTCGGCCCTCCGCTATCAAGTTCTCAATTTTATTTAAAAGGGAGAAGCAACGTTTGGTATCATAGCCTTTGAGCCGATGATACTTGCAAAATCGATTTAAATACCTCCCTTTGGAAGTGACTCCTTCGGGGATTTCGGGCAGTTCTATCATGCCTTGGGCAAGTAGGAGGTCTAGGACCTCCGACACAGGTTGCCCCAACGGACTGTACTCCCGTTTTTCAATCAATTTTTGAAAATTTCACTCCCTTTTATTCTCTAGTTTTTCAAAACTTTTGGAAGTGCCTGCCACGCCTGGATCCACCCGGACGTTGGCAATTTTATGGGGTTTTACCCCTTTGTCCATCGTGGGTAGCCCATAAGTGATGGGCTTTTCCAAGCGGGTTTTAGAAACGGCACTTCCTTTCCATAAGTGATCGTATGTCCCATTTCTCATGTTTGTTTCGAAAAGGGATGCCTTTTTGATCAAGTTATAGAAAGTTGAGATCTCATGGAGCGAGAGAAGGGTTTTTAACTCGCTTTTAAAGTTATCCAAGATGAGCATGACTGCGCATCCTTCGGATATGGTCTCTCGCACTTGGCCCAAAAGTGACCTCCATCGTATAATGAAGGCATGCACGTCTTCGTTCATGCCTTGCTTCGTATCCCTTAAAGTGTTTAAAGTCGGCGTGACTTCTACATTGTGTGCAAATCTTTGCATGAAGCAGTTCGCTAACTCTTCAAAAGTAGCGAACTGGCTTAAATCATAGGAAGCCAACCATTTGGCAGCTATGCCTTTAAGGGATAAAGGGAACCTGTAGACACCGAAAATTTTCACTTGCGGGTTCTTAGGCCTGAAGTGAACCTTTTCACAATCTACTTCGCTTTATGGGCGTGCCAGCTAGTTTACTTTAACTAGCAAAGTATGTTTTGAAAACAATCTGACTTTTGAAAGGCGATTGTAGGCAAGCGGGATTTTTACGTCGCAGACCTTCTTGCACCGATGCGCAAGGGTCAGTCTGTACGCTTAGAGACTTCGTTTTGAAACAAGTTTAACTCAAAATATTTTGAATGAAGAAGTGTTTTAAAACCTTTTGAAAACCATGCATTTGGGCGATTTTGACTTTGTAAGGGTTGGACGACCCTAAGTCTTTCAAATTTTAATCTACTTAGGCACGATGGGCGTGCATCGAAATAGCCTAAGTCTTGCACGATTTGATTCGAGTTTGTACGATTTTCAGATTTTAGATCACGTGGATTTGCACGTGCCTAAGTCTTTCTTTTTATCCCTTTATGGGCCACCTAGGTGTGTGTTATGAACACTCCACTACATGGGGCGAATTTGAGCGGGAGTACGGGGCTTGCTTCGATGCAATATGCATCCTACCTCATGGTATGGCGTAGATGCAATGCAAACTCACGCTACTCCAAAGGGAAAACCCGAAATTAAAAGACAATGCCGAAGGGAAATTGCCGAAGGGAAATGACTTGTAAAGTAAATAGCCGAAGGGAAATGACTTGTAAAGTAAATAGCGGAAGGGGAAATATGGCTATATCTTAAGAGCGGAAAGGCTCAATTGTGTAAGTGTGTGTCGTGTATATATTGAAAGACAACGCACACAACTTGAACCTTAAAACCCGAATCTTAAAGACGTAGCCGAAAGAAATACTTTATATAGAATATATGTAGGGGCCCTTACTTGAGTCTTGTAAATAAGAGCGAAGGCTCAATGTGTGTGCGTGCTTGAATTGAAAAACTTACACACACGACATGAAATGAAACCCAAATATAAATTGCAGTATGCCTTGACTAAGGTCTTGGGAGTAAGAGCGAAAGCTCAATGTGTGTGAGTGTAGAATTGAAGTACTACGCACACGACATAAATGAAACCCAAATATAACTGCAATAAGGCCTTTACTAAGGTCTTGGGAGTAAGAGCGAAGGCTCAATGTGTGTGCGTGTGGAAAATGGAAAGACAACACATACGACTTAATTAAAAACCCCCTTGACTTAAAATATATAAATATAACTATATATTAAGGGCTGGTTAGGCCCGTGTGTGTGCAAAAAGTGTACGACTAAGAGCGGAAAGGCTCAAGTGCACATGTGTGTGGGTGTGTCAAACCACGTTATTACAATCGGGGGGAGACGAAGCTCCTTTACTACAACCCCGTATCAAAATTTAATTGAATATAAAGCAAGTTAATGTAATAGACCAAGTTTAGACACTTACAAATAGCTGGTCCATGTTCAACTTGCTTGCACGTGGGCTCACGGTTCACCTTGGGCAGCCAAGAGGAGGTTATCCTAGGTGGCTTTGAGGGAGGTTCTATGGGGCACGATTAGGGTCTTAGGGGAACTAAGGTTCGGCCAAGACGGGGGCTGTGTAAGGTATGTCCTAGGGTACAGGTCACGGCCAGGGTGCAGGTTAGGTCAGCAGGGGGGTGATCAAATCAGTAGGGAGGTGGTCGGGTGGCTGGCGCGGCTGTTGGGCGCCTGGCGCAGCAGACGGGTGCCTGGCGCGGCTGCAGTGATGCGGGGCGCGCTGTGGCGCAGGACGCGCTGCGGCGCGGGGCGTGCAGGCAGGCGAGGGGGGGCGCGCGGCAGGAAGCAGGGCGCGCGGCAGCAGAAGGGGCGCGCGGCAGGCGTTGGTTGCTCACGGCCGGCCGGGGTGAAGTTTTTGGGGTTTGTTAGGGATGGTTTGAGGCGGTTGGGGTTAGGTTAGGTCTAGTTAGGGTTCAGTTAGGGTTAGGTTGGTTCAGTTAGGGTTAGGTAGGTTCAAACCTAGGCTAGGTCGGGGGTTAGGTTTACCTCTTGGAGCCGGTCCTTCATGGCTTGAGCCCACGTCTCCATGGTTGCAGCCTCTTGGTCCAGCCCACCTTGGTTGCAGCCACTTGGTCTAGACCCACTTAGCCCACATGGCTTGAACCCACCTCACCCAATGAGCCCACATGGCTAGGTCTATCACTCCCTCTCTCTCCTCCCAAATATTTGCATGAACCCTTTACATGGACCCCCTCACCTCTATTTATAGAGATTTGAGGTGGGTCTTGGATTTGGGTTTGGGTTTGGGGTTTGGATCCATACCCAAATCCAAACACTATTTGGATCTGGATATTGGATCTCAGATATTTTGAGATCTGTATCCGATCCAAACCCAATATTTTTATGGATACGGATCTGGATATTTTGATCCAGATCTGATCCAATCCAAACACTATTTGGATCCAATCCAAATCCAAACACTATTTGGATCGACCCAAACACTATTTGGATTGGCCCAAATCCAAACACTATTCATTACATGGATTTGGATCTGGATATATATGGTCCAGATCCAAATCAAAATTTCTTCGGACAGTCTTTCTTGGCTTCTTGAGGCGAACGATCTGTGCGGGCAGTGGCTTCATCAGCGCTCCGTCTGGTGCTGGGTTTTCCCCAACTTTGTCGTTCGGACTCCGTTTTGCCGTTCTGGACTCCGTTGAGCTTTTCATCAAATGGGCTCTGCTTTCTTTTGTTTTTTTTTATCAGGGAGTGGCTTCTGAAGCTCTGGGCTTGAATCCTCTTCGGGCCTAGGGTCTTCTTTTGCCTTCTGTACCTGTTTTCACATTTCAAAACAGGTCGTCGTTTTGGCTCAAATGAGCTTTTTGGTGTTTCGAGAGTTTTTGAAAAATAGAAGATTTGGGGTGTTTACAGATGCCCCTCTTTGGCATTATCCAAATGTATTTGGATAATGGCAAAGAAGAAACACCCCATTTTGGTTTTTTCCTCAAATTTTCTCGAGAATACACCATTTATTTCGCAAAAACCCTGTTTTCTTTTTCCACAGGTGGGGATTTTTAGCAAAAGAGGGCTTTTCCTAGCTATTTCCCTATATGTATGATCATGCACGAATGACTCTTTGATTGCATGCATGAGAAAAATTTTATTTTTGGTTTTTGAGCCCGAAGAGAGCCTTTTGAGGCTGGTTGCTCCGAGCAGGTTTTTACCCATGTCTTTTTGACATTCGTGGGTTTTTCGAAAATTTCTTTTTGAAAAGGAACTCCTTTTAACTTGTATCGAAAAGGACTTCCATTTTTCATACTTCCCTTCATTCGGGTTTCAATACCTGCTACTCAGTAGAGGTTTTTGGGTAGGAAAACTTGGAAAACATTTCAAAGTTCCATTTCCTACAAAACAGAGTCGAGTTCTCAAACAAAATGAAATCCAAATAAGCCGATTTTATTCGTACTTTAGGATTTTCGCAAATTTGAATCTTTTTCCTCGGGGATAAGCCGTAGGGATATGGGAAAGAGATACCACGGTCCCTTCTGAAGCGTCCCGTGGTTTTAGGCAAAGAATCGGAAAATCGCTCTTTGGAGCTTTGGCTTTTTGTTTCTTTTTCATAGAGGGTCTCCCTTTGGGAGTATTTTTTCATTAATCCCTCTTTTCTTTAAAGGAGAGCAGCTCTTTGGAGGAGTTTTTGTATTCCCTGTTTATGAAGGGAAGACCTCTTTGGGAGGAGTGTTTTTATATCTCCTTTTTCTTTTGAAACGAGAAGACCTCTTTCGGAGGAGTTTTTGTATTCCCTGTTTATGAAGGGAAGACCACTTTCGGAGGAGTTTTTGCATTCTCGTTTTTTTTTGTTTTTCTTTTGAAAACAGCCAATTTTCCTTTTCGGAGAGAAAGTAGGATGGGGGAGGGCTTATCCCTTTGGTTACTCGATTCAAACGAGATCGTCCTATTTCTTAATAGCATCTGCTATTCGAAAATATTTTGATATTTTAAACAAGGCTTAATCTTGTAAGCCAGGGTTCTTTGAAATATAGCCAATTCATTTTTGGAAGACTCTACTTTTCGAAAAGTATAGATTCCTCCATTCGGGGTTATACAATCTACTTCGATCCTTCTTTCAAGAAGTTTCAAAGGAGTTCGATTTTTCAAAATCTTTTTGAAAAAGAATTCAGCATAAACCCTTTTGAATATTCGGGCATTTTCGGGGTTTTGCTAATTTCTATCCACAATATCAACAAATTTCTAATTTTTGTTGCCCTTTCGAAGACATGGGGACATTTCTACTCGAGTTTGCCACCCTTTTGGGCTTTCTTCGGGGTGATATGACGCATGCTATGCACTCCATGTGATTTAAAATGGAAATACATGTTTTTATGCAATGATGAACACATGAAATGTATCTCACAAATCTTGAAGGAGATGCGTTCACTTATCCATGGAAAGTGTCTAGGGGCTGTGTTTAAAAATGCCCCTAGCTTGATGGGAATTTCGCATGGCCATATGGTGAAGGGCCATGGTTTTTCAAAGGGATTTTGGATGGACAATGGTATGTTCATGTCCATGCACTTCCATGGTTTTTCTAACATGATCATGATACTTTTTGCTCAAGGATGGGAAACATAACCAGCCCTAAGTGATCGTCATGGCCATCAGGTTTTAGTTTTGACATGGTCTCCATATTTCATCGTGAGATTCATGTTCTTTATCCTAACACAATCAAGGTTTTTATATAAACCAGAAGTTGAAGAAAATCTTTCTTTTCAAAGCCATGAAAGGTTTTTGTGAAATGTGTAACCCTTTTTCAAGATTCTCATTTCCTTTTTTAAAATTTGCCTCGAAGGTGTTGGTTTTGATTTGTATGGAGACATGCCTATGAAGGCTCGATACTTAGGGGGTCGACTCTTATTGCCCCTTTGATTTTGCAAAACCCTGAATTCGATTTCTAGAATGATGTCTAGACTCGATGCATACGAATGATTTTAAAGTGTAATGCATGATGCTTATGCACACACTATGGGTTAACTTATTTCTAAAAATCCCCAATTTTCCATAAGTTAAGGATTTTGCGAAGTTCAGGAAGCTTGGAGGTGTTTATTCCTCCTTGCTTTGGTGATTCTCGAGCTTTTCATTTTTGAAAAAGCTCTAGGCAAAAGGGTGGATAGGACCAGCTTTTTGCACACTTGGTTTCAGGGAGTATATACAATTTTCGAAAGCATTTTTACAATTTTTCGAAAATGGGCTTTGTACATGGCCAAAGGCTTTTGGAAATAAATTTCTTTTTGTAATTTTCGTTTTTCCAAATGTTTTTGAGATTTTGAGAGTTTTCAACTTTTTTTGTCTTTTTCAAAAGTAGGGATCTTCCATTGAACCTTCAAAGAGAACATTCATGAATCAGACTCTAATCAGATAGGTCTAAGACATGGGTTTCGGTTTTAGAGGTTCTACAAGGCACCCTTGACCCAGATGGTCTTAGGTGGCGGCTCTGGTGGTATGGGTGGGCTGTAGCCCAGTCCATATCGTTCCCTATTGGTTTTAGGTAGGACAGGCTCAAGCCTACCTTGGTTTCGGGTTCCTAGGCCCGTGTAGGGTTTATATCCCATATTCAGAATCATGTTCCAAGACTTTTTGCTTTTCGAAAAGTTTTGGTATAAATCATGGTCTTGGAACATGGAATCGTCCATGTTGGGGACATATACCCTTTTGGATATCGGGAGTTTGGATTCCGGGGTGATGGAAGACTTGGGCTTCCATACAAACCTGGTTTGGGAGACTTTGCCCTCAAGGAAAGCCAAGCTTGGTTCCTTGAGGAGTTTTGGACATAGCAGGGTTATGGAAAACTTATGGTTCCATACCCTATTTTGGGAAAAATTTACTTCAAGGGGAGCCATGCAAGGTCCCTTGAAGTTTTTGACTTGGTCCCTAGGTTCAACTTGTGGTGCCCCTAGGGATTGATTTTTTTGTTTCAAAGCCATAGCCTTGGCTCCAGGGCACAGGACTAGGCTCGAAGAAGTGGGTTTTTCTATGGTAGGGTTATGAGCTCCTAAGATGTCGATGCATGCATTAGGGGTCTCTATGTCTACCATTTTCGAAACTTCTTTTTGTTTTTGAAATTTCTTTGAATGGTGCGCGATAGTTGGCGCACCTTGAAAATCCTCAAGTTTTGGCACAGTTTGTGGGTTTGTGTGTGCAAAGGGGTTATCCAATGCATCTGATGACCCTACATGAAGAAGAGAGTCTTGAGAAGGATGGGTTTTAGGCATACCTCTTTGTGGCTTGTCTACCTTTTCAGGGTGAGAGCAAGCCGATTTCCCGGGTAACTCTGTTTTGAGCCCCCGGGGTTTAACGAGGCGTTTCCTTTCGAAACCTTCCTGTTTTTCACTCTCGTTCCTTTGTAGGGTGTGGACTTCATGTCCCACTGTATGTGTGTGCCTAGACTTAGGACTTTTACTTGAAGTTTTCGAAATTCCAAAATTTTGTTTTTCAATTTTTTGGTCTTTTTCCAAATTTTCAAGATTTTTTTGGTTTTTTGAAATAGAAAAATCTTTTTTTGGTTTTTCTATGGATTTTGAAAAGCTTGAAGTTGTAGGAGTGGACGACTTATCCCTTTGCCGGGATTTGTCTCTAATCTCCAATCCTTCATTGAGTTTGAGATCGGTTTTCAATTCACGATCTATATGTGCCCTAGAAGAGCTGCTATGTGTTCGATGGGCTTTAAGCTCCTTGCTTAAAGCATCCATCTTTTGAAATATTTTTTCAATCTCATTGAGCTCTCTTTGGGCTTTATCTGATTTGAAAACCTCTTTTAGTTTACTCAACGAAGATTTTTGTAGCTTTCTATCCATTTTCATGCAATTTTCCTAAGTATGCACGATTTTTGAAAAACACTCTTTTTTTCGAAAATTTGAGTATAACTCGTTTGTTTGAAGTCTGCTTAAGTCCCGGGTCCCACCGGGCGTGCCAAATCTGTAGACACCGAAAATTTTCACTTGCGGGTTCTTAGGCCTGAAGTGAACCTTTTCGCAATCTACTTCGCTTTATGGGCGTGCCAGCTAGTTTACTTTAACTAGCAAAGTATGTTTTGAAAACAATCTGACTTTTGAAAGGCGATTGTAGGCAAGCGGGATTTTTACGTCGCAGACCTTCTTGCACCGATGCGCAAGGGTCAGTCTGTACGCTTAGAGACTTCGTTTTGAAACAAGTTTAACTCAAAATATTTTGAATGAAGAAGTGTTTTAAAACCTTTTGAAAACCATGCATTTGGGCGATTTTGACTTTGTAAGGGTTGGACGACCCTAAGTCTTTCAAATTTTAATCTACTTAGGCACGATGGGCGTGCATCGAAATAGCCTAAGTCTTGCATGATTTGATTCGGGTTTGTACGATTTTCAGATTTTAGATCACGTGGATTTGCACGTGCCTAAGCCTTTCTTTTTATCCCTTTATGGGCCACCTAGGTGTGTGTTATGAACACTCCACTACATGGGGCGAATTTGAGCGGGAGTACGGGGCTTGCTTCGATGCAATATGCGTCCTACCTCGTGGTATGGCGTAGATGCAATGCAAACTCACGCTACTCCAAAGGGAAAACCCGAAATTAAAAGACAATGCCGAAGGGAAATTGCCGAAGGGAAATGACTTGTAAAGTAAATAGCCGAAGGGAAATGACTTGTAAAGTAAATAGCGGAAGGGGAAATATGGCTATATCTTAAGAGCGGAAAGGCTCAATTGTGTAAGTGTGTGTCGTGTATATATTGAAAGACAACGCACACAACTTGAACCTTAAAACCCGAATCTTAAAGACGTAGCCGAAAGAAATACTTTATATAGAGTATATGTAGGGGCCCTTACTTGGGTCTTGTAAATAAGAGCGAAGGCTCAATGTGTGTGCATGCTTGAATTGAAAGACTTACACACACGACATGAAATGAAACCCAAATATAAATTGCAGTATGCCTTGACTAAGGTCTTGGGAGTAAGAGCGAAAGCTCAATGTGTGTGAGTGTAGAATTGAAGTACTACGCACACGACATAAATGAAACCCAAATATAACTGCAATAAGGCCTTTACTAAGGTCTTGGGAGTAAGAGCGAAGGCTCAATGTGTGTGCGTGTGGAAAATGGAAAGACAACACACACGACTTAATTAAAAACCCCCTTGACTTAAAATATATAAATATAACTATATATTAAGGGCTGGTTAGGCCCGTGTGTGTGCAAAAAGTGTACGACTAAGAGCGGAAAGGCTCAAGTGCACATGTGTGTGGGTGTGTCAAACCACGTTATTACAATCGGGGGAGACGAAGCTCCTTTACTACAACCCCGTATCAAAATTTAATTGAATATAAAGCAAGTTAATGTAATAGACCAAGTTTAGACACTTACAAATAGCTGGTCCATGTTCAACTTGCTTGCACGTGGGCTCACGGTTCACCTTGGGCAGCCAAGAGGAGGTTATCCTAGGTGGCTTTGAGGGAGGTTCTATGGGGCACGATTAGGGTCTTAGGGGAACTAAGGTTCGGCCAAGACGGGGGCTGTGTAAGGTATGTCCTAGGGTCTGTCCTAGGGTACAGGTCACGGCCAGGGTGCAGGTTAGGTCAGCAGGGGGGTGATCAAATCAGTAGGGAGGTGGTCGGGTGGCTGGCGCGGCTGTTGGGCGCCTGGCGCAGCAGACGGGCGCCTGGCGCGGCTGCAGTGACGCGGGGCGCGCTGTGGCGCAGGACGCGCTGCGGCGCGGGGCGTGCAGGCAGGCGAGGGGGGGCGCGCGGCAGGAAGCAGGGCGCGCGGCAGCAGAAGGGGCGCGCGGCAGGCGCTGGTTGCTCACGGCCGGCCGGGGTGAAGTTTTTGGGGTTTGTTAGGGATGGTTTGAGGCGGTTGGGGTTAGGTTAGGTCTAGTTAGGGTTCAGTTAGGGTTAGGTTGGTTCAGTTAGGGTTAGGTAGGTTCAAACCTAGGCTAGGTCGGGGGTTAGGTTTACCTCTTGGAGCCGGTCCTTCATGGCTTGAGCCCACGTCTCCATGGTTGCAGCCTCTTGGTCCAGCCCACCTTGGTTGCAGCCACTTGGTCTAGACCCACTTAGCCCACATGGCTTGAACACACCTCACCCAATGAGCCCACATGGCTAGGTCTATCACTCCCTCTCTCTCCTCCCAAATATTTGCATGAACCCTTTACATGGACCCCCTCACCTCTATTTATAGAGATTTGAGGTGGGTCTTGGATTTGGGTTTGGGTTTGGGGTTTGGATCCATACCCAAATCCAAACACTGTTTGGATCTGGATATTGGATCTCAGATATTTTGAGATCTGTATCCGATCCAAACCCAATATTTTTATGGATACGGATCTGGATATTTTGATCCAGATCTGATCCAATCCAAACACTATTTGGATCCAATCCAAATCCAAACACTATTTGGATCGACCCAAACACTATTTGGATTGGCCCAAATCCAAACACTATTCATTACATGGATTTGGATCTGGATATATATGGTCCAGATCCAAATCAAAATTTCTTCGGACAGTCCTTCTTGGCTTCTTGAGGCGAACGATCTGTGCGGGCACTGGCTTCATCAGCGCTCCGTCTGGTGCTGGGTTTTCCCCAACTTTGTCGTTCGGACTCCGTTTTGCCGTTCTGGACTCCGTTGAGCTTTTCATCAAATGGGCTCTGCTTTCTTTTGTTTTTTTTTATCAGGGAGTGGCTTCTGAAGCTCTGGGCTTGAATCCTCTTCGGGCCTAGGGTCTTCTTTTGCCTTCTGTACCTGTTTTCACATTTCAAAATAGGTCGTCGTTTTGGCTCAAATGAGCTTTTTGGTGTTTCGAGAGTTTTTGAAAAATAGAAGATTTGGGGTGTTTACAGAACCAATACACGCATTTCATCGAGTCCTTTTTCTTCTTATGGGCTCGATGCGAGAAAAGTTGCAAGTGAGACCTAGGGTCTCCCATGCCATCATATCGATGGAAGTTCGGTATTTCATCGTCATTGTCTATTTCCTAATCCATAGGAAGGAAATCAGACAGGGCATAATTCCTTTTCTCTTTATTTTGCCCTTTCAGCAGCTGCTGCATGGCTCTACGGTCCTTTTGTGTGAAGGACTCGTGGTATTGGTTGCCTTCCATTATGGAGGCCTCTTTGTGCTTGCGAGGTTTTTTAGATTTTCTTTTGGTTTTGTTCACCATTCAATGAACATGAATCGCCTACTTCAGCCTCTTGGCTGAGAGCATCGATTTTAGCCTCGAATTCCCTTCTCAGGTCCTCTATCTCGTCTAGTTTGATCTTGTTATTCAAAATCCTCCTAGAGTGAGAACTTGATGCGCATGAGCCTTGGCTCGACACTTCACTTGGGTTGGATTTTGACATCTTTTCAAGCCTTTTTCAAAATTCCTAAGTACAAGTAAAGAAAACAGAGTTAAAACACCTCTTTGAAAATCTTTTCGTAATTTCCTAGAATGACTCGACTTTTAAAAGACTCACGTCCCACCGGGCGTGCCAAACTTCTATAGACGCAGAAAATTTCCGCTCCTGGTTCTTACGCCTGAAGCGAACCTTTTCGTGTGCCTAAGTCCTATTGAAACAAACAGGGCGTGCTAGCTAGCTTACCTAAGCTAGCGAAGATATATTTTAAACCTGACTTCTAACGTGGCGACTGTGAGCAAGCAAGCTCTTGTCATCGCAGACCTTCTTACACCGATGCGCAAGGGTCAGTCTGTACTCTTTTAAAATCGAGTGTTTGAGTGGAAAAAAACCTATGAAAGCGGTTCGAGGTATTTGATTCGGGTCTTTTTGGTATGATTTCAGATTTTAGATCACGTGGATTTGCACGTGCCTAAGTCTTTCTTTTTATCCCTTTTCGGGCCACCTAGGTTTGTGTTATGAACACTCCACTAAGATGTGGCGATTTTGAGTGGGAGTATGGGGTCTGTTTTGATGCAATATGCATCCTAACTCGTGGTATGGCGTATATGCAATGCAAACTCTCGCTACTCCAAAGGGAGAACCCGAATTTAAAAGACAATGCCGAAGGAAAATGACCGAAGGGAAATGACTTGTAATGGAAATTGCCGAAGGGAAATGACCGAAGGGAAATGACTTGTAAGGGAAATTGCCGAAGGGAAATACGTATATAATGTATATATGGGCCCTTACTCGGGTCTTGCAAATAAGAGCGAAGGCTCAATGTGGGTGCGTGCGAGAATTGAAGTACTACACACACGACATGAAATGAAACCCAAATATAACTTGCAGTATGGCCTTAACTAAGGTCTTGGGAATAAGAGCGAAAGCTTAATGTGTGTGAGTGCTTGAATTGAAGTACTACGCACACAACATGAAATTAAACCCAAATATAAATCGCAGTATGGCCTTAACTAAGGTCTTGGGAATAAGAGCGAAAGCTCAATGTGTGTGAGTGCTTGAATTGAAGTACTACGCACACAACATGTAATTAAACCCAAATATAAATTGCAGTATGGCCTTAACTAAGGTCTTGGGAATAAGAGCGAAAGCTCAATGTGTGTGAGTGCTTGAATTGAAGTACTACGCACACAACATGAAATAAACCCAAGGATAGTATAACACGGCCCTTACTTGGGTCTTACAAATAAGAGGGAAGGCTCAATGTGTGTGAGTGCGGGAATTGAAAGACAACACACACAACTCAAGCAAAAACCCTACACCACATAAACTATATGAATAAATTTATATCTTAGGGGCTGATTAGGCCCGTGTGTGTTCAAAATCGTGCACAACTGAGAGCGAGGTAGGCTCAAGTGCACGTGTGTGTGGGTGTGCCAAGCCACGTTATTACAAGCGGGGGGAGACTATGCTCCGTTATTACAACCCCGTATCAAATTTAATTTAAGCAAGTCTACAACTAAGGACCGAGTTAGGCACTTACTTATTGCTGGTCCGGAGGTGACTTGCTTGAGCGTAGGCTTGGCTTCGCCTTGGGCTACAAGAGGGAGCTCCTCGGAATGGAACGGCAAGGGGAGATGCTGGCCGGGTGACTTGGGTGGTTGGGAAGGGTGCCTTGAAGCTGGCCGGCTACTAGGAGGGGGCTGCCATGATGCTTTGGGCTAAGGCGACTAAGGAGGGTTACTAAGAGATAGTGTGGTGTTAGGAAAGGTGGCGCTAAGGGGAGCCTAAGGGAATGGCTAAGGGAAATGGGGTGGCTGCCGAATGGGTTTGGTACAGTCGGTTGGGGTGGCCGACTAGGGATAGTTTAGTGGTGGCCGGGTGCTAAGGTAGCTAAGGAATGGCAAGGATGGGAAGGGAGCTAGCTAGGGTGTGGTGTAAGGTAGGGCTAAGGGCTTGTGAAAAGTTGTATGGGCAGGTCTTAGGGAGCCAAGTGGGGTGGCCGGGTATCACTAGGGGAAATGGTTCAAGGAGGGTGATGTAAATGGTGAGGATCTGGCCGAATGGGTAAGGGTGGCAGGTGGCAAAGGAGGATGCTAAGTGGTGGTGGTATAGGTGGTTGAGAATGGAGGGGGATCGAAGAAGAGGTGGAGCTAAGTGTAGGGTACTAACCGAATGATGGAGTTGGCGGATGGAAGAAGGGCAGCCGGGTGCTTTGGGCGGATGGGATTCGGCTGGGAGGTGGTGGCGACAGGGAGCTGGCCGGATGGAAGTGGTGGTGTAGGTGGAGCTTGGCCGGGGGCAGTGGTGTCGCAGGTGAAAGAAGATGGAGGATTCGGCTGAGAGGTGGCTGGCCAAGGTGGGCTGGAAGTAATTGAAAACCCGCCCATTAGGGGGGGGGGGGTTATATAGGTTGGTGAAGGGCGGTTGGGGCTGGGTTTTGGAAGGTGGTAAGGTGGTTTAGGTGGTGGTGGTGTGGTGATAAGGTGGGCTGGTTTTGAGGAGGGGCCAGATATTTTAATACAAGGGGTTTTAGGTATATGGTGTGCTAGGTTTAGGTGGGGTGGTTTAGGGGTTTAGGGCTTAGCTAGGTGGGTTGGTTTTGGGGTGAGGTTTAGTGAGGTGGGTTAGATGATTAGGCTAGGATTAGGTTAGGTTTAAGGAAATTAGGCAAGGTTTAGGAAAGGATTAGGGAAGTGGGTTAGGTGATTAGGTCGGGATTAGGGAAGTGGTTAGGTGATTAGGCTATGTTTAGGCTAGGATTAGGGTAAAAGGCTAGGATTGGGGGTTTTTGATTAGGATTGGGTTAGGAAGCTCCCTTTACATAACCCATAGACCTTGTTGCATCATGTTGGTGCAGCCCTAGGTTTGGTTTTGGCTAATACAAGCTTAAACCCATGCTAATTAGGCTAACCCACATGATTAACCCCAAACTTGACACACAAGTCAAGCTTAATTACAATCAACCCTCAAATCTTATCCTCCCCCACTCTCTCTCATGCCCATAATCCCACGTGAACTTCAAGTGGGCCCCACCTCC
The DNA here is from genome assembly GCA_036023115.1 of Brasenia schreberi. Classification (NCBI taxonomy): domain Eukaryota; kingdom Viridiplantae; phylum Streptophyta; class Magnoliopsida; order Nymphaeales; family Cabombaceae; genus Brasenia; species Brasenia schreberi. The sequence goes on from JAYKKT010000081.1 coordinate 6,696,977, forward strand.
ATTTATGAGAAGGTGATGTGGGCCATGGATGTGGATATTGGATTGGATCTTTGGATCCAAATCCAAATCCAAATCCACACATGGGTTTGGATTGGGATCTGGATGTATATGGTCCAGATCCAATCCAAACTGAATTCTGACTCCTTCAGGCTGTGTTCGAAATAAACGGTTTGTGCGGGGTCTGACAGCATCAGTACTCCATCTACGTTGGGTCTTCGTCAACATGATCGTCCGCTTCTGTTTTCACCTTCCGGAGATGATTTCAAGTGATGTCTGATTATAACAGGGTCTTGGACGTTCGAGATCCTGGGGGTGGATTCAATACGAGAGTTGCTGTGCCAGGCTCGACTTGTTCTCCAGTTCCGGGCTCTCTTTAGCTCTTCTGGTCCTGCTTTGATCAGGCCAAGCTTGCTTTGTGGGGTTTCAAAACATATTTTAACAGTTTTTAAAATATATTATACATATTTAAAACATATAAAAGTTTTAAAACATCTGTACAGGGTTGCCTGGAAGGCTCCTGGGTTTCCAGACTCAAAATGGCCCTTTGGGGCTGCTTTTATAAAACCAGGTTGATTCGAGAAATTCGTGGGATTTCGGGGTGTTTACAAATGCCCCTCTTTGGCCTTGTCCAAATCGATTTGGATAAGGGCAAAGATGACAAACACCCCTTTCAATGTCTCCCTAGATCTAGCCATGAAGAATATGGGATCATCCCAATCTTTAGCAAAAATCTCAGTTTTAAAACCCCGGTAGGAGGAGATATCACGCCAAAGGGATATGTATGAAATCTGGTCCTAAATGGGATCATGTTTATGCAAGTACCATGCGTGGAATGCAGATGCATGACATGGGTGTGGTGCCAAGAGTGGCGACCTCCCAGAGACCAGATGTGGTCGAACTCTAGAGACTTACAAGGCCTACTGCTCCAAGTGAGCAAATCCTATGCTGTTCGATGTTCGATTTTCAAAATTTATTTACAAAAACTATTTACAAAAGGGACAACTGTCTTGAGTCTCGATCCTAAGGATCTCGAGCTCTTCGTGTTTGCCCTTGTTTGAGTTTTAACACTCGTTTATCTAGCAGAGGTTTTATAAGAAAACAAGCTATATTTCAAATTCCTACGTCTTACTCGAAATGTCGAATTCTCAAACAAGATGAAATTCAAGTAAGTAAATCCTATTTTTACTTTAGGATTCCTCAAAATGAACCATGCTTTAGCTTGGGATAAGCCAGGGATGGGAAAGAGATACCACGGTCCCTTCTGAAGCGTCCCGTGGTTTAAGGCATAGAAGGCGGAAAACTGTTCTTTTTGAGCTTTTGGCCTCTTTTTCCTTTTTTTCATAGAGGGTCTCCCTTCGGGAGTATTTTTTCTTTAATCCCTCTTTTTCACAAGAGAATCGATTTTTCCTTTTGAATTCTGGTTTCTTTCTTTTGGAAAGAGACTTTGGATGGGAAATTCCCTTTATTTGGGCTTTTGTTTTCCTTTTGGAAGGAGAAGAGAAAAGGGGAGGACTTATCCCAAGCTCACACTCGATCCATTCCAGATCAGCTCATTTAGAAATAGCACGTACTACTTGCAAGTATCTTGCCATATTGAACTAGGCCTTTCTTTGTAAGAAGAAGGATTTTGAAATGTAACCACGATTTTGGAGACTCCACTCTTTCACAAGTGTGAATTCTCTCACTCAGGGTCACACGATTTTGCCTTTGCACCTTATTTCCAGGTCTCAGGGCAGCTATTCCTAAAATTTTTGAAAATTGGAATTTAATACAAATCCTACACATGACACTTCTTTAAGTATTGAATATTGATAGGATCTGCTAAATTCCTGCCTTCTACATCGATCAACCAATACGAGTTGTTCGTAGTGGTTGCACGTACAACATAGGGTCCATCCCACTTGGGGCGCCACTTTCCGAGTGGATGTAGGCTGCGATAATGGATGATTTTCAAGACTAGATCCCCCACTTCAAAGTGGCGAGGTCTCATGTGTTTGCCATAGTGTCGGGCTACTCTTTGTCAGTATGCATGAGCATGATCCATGGCAAGGAGTCGCCTCTCATCTAGCAAATCTAGTTCGGCTATCCTAGCATGTTGAAGCGTCTCTAGGGGGAGGTCGAGTGCTATGGATGTATGGAATGAATGCAGTTGAGTATGAATGGGAAGAATGACGTTTGTGCCATAGACCAATTCGAATGGTGTGGCATTTGTGGGAGTCTGGATGGAAGTCCTATAAGCCCATAAGGCTTCATCCAGCTTCTCATGCCACGTCCTACCCTTCTCTAAAGTCTTCTCAATTATGCTAATGAGAGTCTTGTTTGTGGCTTCGGTTTGGCCGTTGCCTTGAGGGTAGTAGGGCGAAGAGAAGTGGTGAGTTATGCCATACGTGTTGCACAACTTAACCATCCGCTTGTTCTTGAATGGGGTGCCATTATCAGACACAAGGTCTCATGGAACCCCAAATCGAGCCAAGATATTCCTCCTAATGAAAGCCACCACAGGTTGCCCCAGCACGTTGGTTAGGGAAATGGCTTCCACCCACTTGGAGAAATACTCCGTGGCCGCTAAAATAAATCGATGCCCATTCGAGGCTTTTGGAAAAATGGGGCCTATGATGTCAAACACCCACATGGTGAATGGCCAGGGGCTGACCACGGAATGCAATGCAGATGATGGGATATGAATGGCGTGCCCATGCACTTGACATGGATGACACTTCCTAACATGATCGTGACAATCCTTTTTCAGGGTGGACCAAAAATAGCCCCCTCTAAGTATTTTCATTGCCATCATGTTGGCATTAACATGACCTCCACATTCTCCATCGTGGAATTCATGCATCACTATCCTAGCCTCCTCTAGATCGATACACCTAAGCAGAATGCTGGTAAAGCTCTTTTTATATAAAACCCCACCCAGAATGGTGTATCGGGTCAAAATCTTACGGATGAATGCCTTATCTTTGGATGTGGCATTCTCGGTGAATTCCCCATGTTCTAAAAATTGTTTGATGTCATAAAACCAGGGCTTTTCAATAGACTCTGGGTTATTTTGGCAAATATCCAAATCGTGTGTGGATGGGTTGGGCGCATGCCATATTTCTAAAGATCGGGTCCCTAAAATGGGATAAACCTTTAGGGCTGAACCCAAGGAGGAGAGGGCATCGGCGATGCCATTGTCCTCTCTTCCTATGTGTGTGAGTTTACACGATTGGAATGACTGGTGTAGACACGGAAAATCCTCGACTCCTGGTTTCTTAGGCCTGGAGCGAATCTTTTCACAATCTACATTCGCTGTTAGGGCGTGCCAACTAGCTTACTCAAACTAGCGAAGTAGTTTTTTGAAATATCTGACTTTTGAAAGGCGATTGTAGGCAAGCGGGATTTTTACATCGCAGACCTTCTTGCACTGACGTGCAAGGGTCAGTCTGTACGCTTAGAGACTTCGTTTGAACAAGTTAAACTCAAATTCGATTTTTGAATGATCAGGTGTTTGAAAATCCTTTTGAAATCATGCAGTTGGCGAGTTTTGATTTGGGCGACCCTAAGTCTTTCAATTTTATCCACTTAGGCGTGTTTGCGCGTTTTGTTCGGGTTTGTTCGATGCAGGTATGCAACCTAGCTCGAGTATGGCGAGTATGCAATGCAACTCACACAACTTGAATGTAAAACCCGAAATTTAAAGACTTACCAGAAGGGAAAACCCAAATTGAATGCAACTCACACGACTTGAATGTAAATTACAGAAATTTAAATATATCTATATCTTAAGAGCGAAAAGGCTCAATGTGTGCGTGGGTGTTGTGTATAAATTGAAATGCAACACACGCAACTGAACCGTAAAACGCAGCAGAAGGGAGATATAGATATATATAAGAGCGAGAAGGCTCAATGTGAGTAAGTGCTTTGAGTGTATAAATTGAAAGGCAACTCACGCAACTTAAATTTAAAACCCAACTGAAAGGGAAATACGTATATATACGTAAGAGCGGAAAGGCTCAATGTGAGTGAGTGCTTTGAGTGTATAAAATGAAAGACAACTCACACGACTTGAACCTTAAAACCCAGCTGAATGTATATAAATAGGGCTATATCCTATGGGCTGTTGAGGCCCGTTTGTGTGCAAAAGTGTGTAGATAAGAGCGAAAAGGCTCGAGTGTACGTGTGTGTATTTTGCACATATATTACATCCGGGGGGAGACGATGCTCCGTTATTACAACCCCATATGATGAATTGAATTGAATAGAAAGGGATTTGATATATATCGAAATCAACTTACACTTTCTAGCCTTTTGAGTTAGGATCATACAAGGGGCGAATCCGCCTTCTTCTTATGGAGTCCGGGGCATGTGGGAGCGAAGCCAGAGAGCTTGAGAGCTTTGAGAGACTTGGAGTTCCAGGAGCTGCAAGCTACAATGGGTTTGGGGCTAGTTGGGGCTGGTTTGGGCAAGGTAAGACTCGAGTCACCTTGGCTCGAGTGATTGGGTTTTTGTATGGGATTTGGCCAACACTTGGCCTTGGTTTAGGTATAGTTTAGGCTTGGTATTAGGCCAGCATTTGGCCTTGGTTTAGGTATAGGATAGAGTTGGCTGGTCCTAGGTCAGGTGTTGGCTAAAGTTTTGAGATTTCGGCCAAGGTTCATGACCTTTGTTTGGTCTTGTGAGACTCGAGCCAAGGTGGCTCGAGTGGCATGGTTTTAGTATGGAATACGGCCAACACTTGGCCTTAGTTTAGGTCTTGTGAAACTCGAGCCAAGGTGGCTCGAGTAGGAGTGACTTTTTCTAAGGTTCGGCCAAGGTTGTTGTGGGGTTGTCTTGGGTCGACTTAGGTAAGTATGGGGGCTGATCCTAGGCAAACCACAACTAGGTTGAGGGCTGGCTAACTAAGATGGGCCAAGGTGAGCTTAGGTAAGGGACCACGGCCTGGGTTAGGGGCTGGTTTAAAAGGTAGATGGGGGAGGAAAAAGGCTCGAGCCAAGGTGGCTCGAGCTAGGTAGTTTCAAAGGGAAGTTCGGCCAGCACTTGGCCGAACTTTAGGTGGCTTAGGGAGGTTGTTTAGGGTGGTGTTTAGGTAGGAGACTTGGTGAAAAACGGCCAGCACTTGGCTGGTTTGGTGGTGGTTTTAGGGGCAAGTTTGGCTAGGATGGGTGGTCTAGAGAGGTTAGGGAAGAGGGGTTAGGTTAGGGCTTAGGGGACCTACCTTGGTTGCAACACCGCTCCAAGCCTCCGCTCAAGCTGCCAAGCTCCACCACGCCATGCTCCCAGCCAAGGTAGGGGACGTTCTTTGGTTGGTGCAGCTTCCTCAAGTCCCTTGGCCAACAAGGTTTCACGTAAAAAAAAAAACTTGAAAAGGGGAAAGTCAAGCCACTATTCTTGACTTGCTTCCCTCTCTCTCTCTTTCTCTCTCCACCCACCAAGCTTTCACGTGAGAGCCTCTCCCCTTTGAGCCTCACCTCCCTTTTTTCAAGCCCAGCACCTCTATTTATAGAGGTTTTAAGTGGGCTTGGATCTTGGGTCTTGGATTTGGGTCTGGCTATTCGGATCCAATCCAAACTCTATGTGGATCTGGATCGCGGATCTCGGATATTTTGAGATCCAGATCCAGTCCAAATATTTATTTGGATTTGGATCTCGGATCTCGAATCTTGGATTTTTGAGATCCAGATCCAATCCAAACACAATTTGGATCTAGATCTGGATATTTTTGGGTCCAGACCCAATCCAGATTTTTCATTTGCTCCTTGGTTTTCTGGTCCTTTTTGGTGCTTTTCACTGTCGGTTTTGAGCGGGCTTTGATTCATCGGACGCCCAACTCTGGCCTGGGTCTTCCCCAAGTCTTTCTTCTAATCGGTGTTCTGCTTTTCAGGACTTTTTCGGCGTTCATTTCGGTCCGCCGTTTTGGTTTTTGGTCGGTTCCTCTTGATATCGAACTCAGATTGCTGCACAGATTCTGTTCTTCATTCTACCAAGACGTGTCTCAGACTTCTGTCGACCTCCTCAGGTACTGGGCTTCTTTCTACATTTTGGAACTGCTTTGTGCTTTTTCTTTGACCCAAATTACATTTTTACCCTTCTGTCAGGCTTTTCTCCAAACGGACTCTTTTTTCTTTCGTTTTTGAACAGGGGGTGGCTTTTGATACCCCGGACTCGAATCCTCTTCTTGCCTAGGCTTTTCTTTTACCTTTTGTACCAGTTTTCACATTTTAAAACAGGTTGTCGTTTTGGCTCAAATGAGCTTTTTGTGTTTTTGAGAGTTTTTGATTTTTGGAAAATTCGGGGTGTTTACAACTGGACCAATCGAGTGGCCAACTCGTGAGATGGAAGTAGTCTTTCATTATGTACTTGCCAAATTTTCAAAACCAGGTTTATGACAAGGAGCGAATCTCCAATGACCTCGATGCATGATGCCCCTAGAGTTTTCGAAATCCTTAAGCCTTGTATGAGTGCTTCATACTCAGCTACGTTGTTGGAACATTCGAAATCTAGGCGGACTGCTATAGGAATCTCGCCCTTTTCAGGGGAGATGAGGATGACCCCAGCACCAGCCCCTCGTTGGTTTCGTGCCCCGTCAAAGTGCATCTTCCACACTTGGTTTTCAAAATTGTTTGCCAAAATGTGGTTTTGGAAATGGTTTTGTAATATGCCTTCATCAGGCATTTCATAAAGCGTGGGATATGCATCCTCCAAGGGGAACTCAGCCACGTAATCTGCCAGGGCTTGCCCCTTAATGGAGACCTGGTGATGGTATTTCAGGTCATACTCCATTAAAAGGAGTTGCCATTTGCCCAATCTACCTGTGAGAATGGGTTTTTCGAACAAGTGCTTGATTGGATCAAGCTTGGACACTATCCAAATCTCATGATCTAGGAAATAGTGTCTGAATTTCTGGCAGGCCCAGACTAGGGCCAAGCACGTCTTCTCCATGGCTTGATAATTTCGTTCATAAGCCAAGAGAGTTTTCAAAATGTAGTAGATGGCATACTCCTTGTGGGTGTCATCCTCGTATTGAGCCAACAAGGCTCCTAAAACATTCGTATGCACAGAGATGTAGAGTAAAAGCGGTTTTCCTTACTTTGGAGGATTCAAAATGGGGGGATTAACCAGGTATGCCTTTAGTCTCTCGAAGGACTTCTGGCATTCATCATTCCATAAGAATTTTGTGCCCTTCCTCAACAGTTTGTTGAAGGGTTCGCATCTAGTCGCCAGATTTGATATGAATCGGCGAACGGACTGTAATCGACCCTGGAGGCTACGAATTTGAGTGAGATTGGAGGGCGGAGCCATGTCTATGATGGCTCGACACTTAGAGGGGTCGACTTCTATACCCCTTTGGCTTACCATAAAGCCTAGAAGCTTCCCTGATTCTACCCCGAATACACATTTTTAAGGGTTTAGCTTTACTTTGTAAAGCCTAAGCCTTTCGAAAATCTTTTGCAAACATTCGATATGAGTGCATCAGGTTTTGGATTTTGCCAAGAGATCATCTACATACACTTCTACGAGCTCATGAATTTGATCATGGAAGATCGTGGTCATGGCTCTTTGGTATGTTAGGTCGACATTTTTCAAACCAAAGGGCATGAATGTATAGCAGTACGTGCCCCATGGGGTTGTGAAGGCGGTCTTACCTTGATCTCGTGGACTTAGTTTGATTTGATTATAGCCTGAATAGCCATCCATAAACGAAAACATTTCATGATTTGCAGTACTATCGACTATCAAATCTATGTTTGGTAAAGGATAATTATCCTTTGGAGTGGCTTTATTCAGGTTTCTGAAATCGATGCATATTCGAATTTTCTCATTAGTTTTTCGAACGACAACGATGTTTGACAACCAATCAGAATATGCAATGGGTTTTATAAATCCGGCTTTTAACAAATCTTCTAAACCCTCTTTGACTTGCGTGTGCACATTCGGGTGTATTTTCCTAAGCTTCTGCTTTATCGGTTTTACATCCGCATCTAAGGGAAGACGATGCTCGACAATGCTGGGGTCTATACCCCGCATGTCTTCATACGTCCATGCAAACACATCTAAATAGGTTCTTAGAAATGCAATGAATGCTAATCTTTCAGGTTCATGCAAACATGCGCCTATCTTGATGGTTTTGGGATTTGAATCACTCCCTAGGTTCACCTCTATGAAATCTCCTCCTCCTGAATTGGAAGGTCTTTCAAAATTGAGAATTTTATGAAATTCTGGGAGCTCAGAAGTGGGATCTTCCTTAAGGGGATCCACTTCTGGGCTTCGATCATTCTCGTGGGTTATAGACCCAAGGAAATTTGATGCGTGATTTTCAAAAAGACCTGGTTTTATACTCGGATTTTCAATTGATTTCGAAATTTTTGGTCTGGCTATGCAGACGACGGTCCTTTCAAAATCTTTTTCCAAAGTCCTACCAGGAGCAGCTATATACAAAATCTTTTTGGTATTTTCTAGATTTTTGATTTTTTTGGGTTTTTGTAAAACAAGAACTTTAGGAACTATACAAAGCACTCTATTTTCGAGTTTTTGTTTTTCCATTGTTTTTGGTTTTTCCTCTTTTTCGATTTTTTTGATTTTAAGTTTTCCAAATGTTTTTGTATTTTTATGAAAGGGATCTTCCATCATACCTATAAAGGGAAAACATGACGGGTTAGACTCGGAATAGGAGGTCTAAATCGTAGGTCTCTTCTAGGATAGGCTCCAGGACACCCTTGACCTAGGTGATCATAGGGGGTCGCTCTGGCGGTATTTTGGGACTATAGCCGATCCCGTATCGGCTTGGGTTGGCCCTAGGAAGGATGGGCTCTAGGAGACCCTGGTTTTGTGCCCCTAGACTTTTGTAGGGCATGTAGCCCATATTTAACATGTTCCATGATTTTTTATTTTTTGAAAATTGATGATATAAATCATGGTCCTGGAACTTGTTGTCATCCATATCGTGCTCGTATGGCTTCTTGTCCAGGGGCTTTAGAAATAGGGAACGCTTGGGTCTTCCTAGAAGGGTTAGAATCGGGAGGGAGCCTGCTTTGGGCGGCCCCTTCACACATAACACCTTCCTAGGGCTGTTTAACACGAGCCTTGGCGGCTCAATCATGGTCTGCCCCAGGTTAGCCTCATGGGCCTGGGAGCTCGACAAACAAGGGGAGTTTATGATCCCTTGAAGCTATGGGTGACTCTCACCAAGGATCACCACGACCTGGTCCCTGAAAGGGATCTTGACACACCTGTGGAAGGTGGATGGCACAGCGCACAAACTGTGTATCCAGGGCCTTCCCAACAACAGGTTATAATGGGGGTGGATGATCAAGACATGGAACACCCCTGTATGTGTGATCCCTCCCGTTTCCATCGGGAGTTCGATTGATCCTAAAGGCCTAGATGCATTCCCATCGTATCCAGTAATAACGATGGTGCTTGGGTTCACAGAAGTCAAGGTGACTCCGATTTGATATGCCACATGAAGTGGAAGGATGTTGAGCCCTCCTCCCCCATTGACTAGTCACTTGTCCAGAGAGTGGTTATTTAGAACCACCTCGATATGCAGGGCCTGGTTATGGGACTCGTAGGGTCTATCTACATTATCTTCCGAGAAAGTGATGGGCGATTTTGCTCCTATTAAAGCCACTTGGTCAGACAAGGATTCCGGACTTATGTTCGAATCAACCTTGGCTCTTTCTAGAATTTTCTCTAGCACGAGTCTATGCCTAGGCGAAGTTTGTATAAGCTCTAGGATAGACATGTGGATAGGAATCTTTGAAAGGTGGTTTTCGAAATCATAAGAATTTAGGATAACTTTTCCCTTGTCTGCTTTTGGAAGAACTCCAGGAATACATGCTTTTGAGGGGCCAGGTACACTGACCACCTTTTTAGCACTTTATAGGTGCGGGGGTTGATAGATCCTCCTGGATCTAGTCACTTCCCCCACGACCAGCCTAGGGTTCGCACTAAAATTGTCTCTAAGTATGAGTTGAGGAGCACCTTAAAGTTTTAAAACTGGTTTAGCCGGGGATTCAGCTCTGTAAACACCCCGAAATCCCACGAATTTCTTAAACGAATCTGGTTTTATACAAGCAGCCCCAAAGGGCCATTTTGAGTTTGGAAACCCAGGAGCCTTCCAAACAACCCTGTATATATGTTTTAAACTTTATCTTTCAAAAACATATGATATAGCTTTTGAAAACCCTTTTAAAACATGTTTTGAAAACCCGAAGTGGCTTGGCCCGATCAAGACAGGACCAAGAGAGCCAAGAAGAGCCCGAAACCGGAGCACCTGTCGAGCCCGGCGCAGCAACTCTTGTATCTGATTCACACCCCAGGATCTCGAACGTCCAAGACCCTGTTCTTATCAAAATAGCATTTGAAGTCATCTCCGGAAGGCAGAAACGGAGGCGGACGACTATGTTGGCGAAGACCCAACGCAGACGGAGTACTGATGCTGTCAGGCCCCGCACGAATCGTCCGTTTCGAACCCAGCTCGAAGGAGTCAGAGTTCAGTTTGGATTGGATCTGGACCATATATATCCAGATTCCAATCCAAACCCATATGTGGACTTGGATTCGGATTTGGATCCAGAGATCCAATCCAATATCCATATCCATGGCCCACATCACCTTCTCATAAATGGAGGTGGGGCCCACTTGAAATTCACGTGGGATATTGGGCATGAGAGAGAGTGGGGTTGAAAAATATCAAGAGTGTTGTATTAAGCTTGACTTGTGTGTCAAGTTTGGGTTTTATCTTGTGGGTTAGCCTAATTGAGTGGGTTTAAGCTTGTAATTAGCTAAAACCTAACCTAGGGCTGCACCAACATGGGGTGATCAAGGTCTATGGGCCATGCTAAGGGAGCTCCTTCACCTAAACCTCACCCAAAATGCCTAAACCTAGCCTAAACCCCTAATCCACCCCTAATCCACCCCTAATCTGAACCTAATCACCTAACCCACTTCCCTAATCCCGGCCTAATCCCAACCTAATCACCTAACCCACTCCCCTAATCCTTCCCTAAACCTAGATTAATTCCCCTAATCCTAGCCTAAACCTAGCCTAATCACCTAACCTAGCTCACTAAACCTCACCCTAAAACCCAACCACCTAACCTAGCCCTAAACCCCTAAACCACCCTTAGCCCACGATTTATCAAAACACCTAGTTTTAAAATATCTGGCCCAACCCCATCCAACCCACCTTATCTACATACTACCCTACCTAAACCACCTAACCACTACCCACAACCCAGCCCTAACCGACCTACCCATCCCCTATTTAAACCCCCCTCATTGTGGGCGGGTTTTCCAAGTGGGAACCACCCCTTCCATCCAGCCGGGTCCTCTCCTTCTCCCATCTCTCATCCAGCCGTGACCACTCCCAGCAGCTCCACCTGCTCCACCAGCCGCCACCTGCTCCGCCACCTTCCCTCTTCCGTCCACCACCACTGCCCCCCCAGCCGGACGTCACCATCTTCCCCCAACTCCACCAGCCGACAGCCACCTGCCCGCCACTCTCCCACTCCATCCGCCACTCCTCCCCATTCGGTAAGTACCCCAAACTCCCTCAAAGCCCCTCTCTACCACCTCTCCACTCTTAGCCACCCATCTTCCCTTCAGCTCAGCCTCTTTGCCGCCACCACCTAAGCCTAGCCGAATCTAGGGTAACCCAAGTGGCTGGCCACTACTTAGCCACCATCTCCCATTCGGCCGACCCCCCTAGGTGTCCTCTTTGGCCTTCCCACTAGCTCACCTTTTAGGTCCAGTTTCCCTAAGTACCTAACTTCCCTAGTGACCCTAAGACCCACTTATTCAGCCACTCTAAACTCCCTACTTGGAGGCGCCGCCTACTTGCCACCGGCCCCCTTCGAGGCATCTATCCCGCGCCCCACTTGCAGCCGGCCAACACCCTTGGTCACATACCTTCGCGGAGCTCCCACTTGCAGCCCAAGGCCAAGCCTACGCTCAAGCAAGACCTCTACGGACCAGCTACTCGTAAGTGTCTAAACTCGGTCTTTAGTCATACACTTGCTTGAAATTCAATTTGATACGGGGTTGTAATAACGGAGCATAGTCTCCCCCCGCTTGTAATAACGTGGCTTGGCACAACCACACACGTGCACTCTCTTAGTCGTGCACAATTTTGAACACACACGGGCCTAATCAGCCCCTAATATATAAGTGTACGTATATATTTCATTTCCGAAGGGTTTTGTTTAAGTTGGGTGCGTTGTCTTTCAATTCGAACACTCTCACACACATTGAGCTTTCGCTCTTATTTGAAAGACCCAAGTAAGGGCCGACCTATACTATTTGGGTTTCATTTCATGTCGTGTGAGTAAGTCTTTCAATTTAAACACTCTCACACACATTGAGCTTTCGCTCTTATTTGAAAGACCCAAGTAAGGGCCGACCTATACTATTTGGGTTTCATTTCATGTCGTGTGAGTAAGTCTTTCAATTTAAACACTCTCACACACATTGAGCTTTCGCTCTTATTTGAAAGACCCAAGTAAGGGCCGACCTATACTATTTGGGTTTTATTTCTTGTCGTGTGAGTAAGTCTTTCAATTCAAGCACGTTCACACACATTGAGCCTTCGCTCTTACTCCCAAGACCTTAGTAAAGGCCTTATTGCAGTTATATTTGGGTTTCATTTATGTCGTGTGTGTAGTACTTCAATTCAAGCACTCTCACACACATTGAGCCTTCGCTCTTACTCCCAAGACCTTAGTCAAGGCCATACTGCAATTTATATTTGGGTTTTATTTCATGTCGTGTGTGTAAGTCTTTCGATTCAAGCACGCACCCACATTGAGCCTTCGCTCTTATTTGCAAGACCCGAGTAAGGGCTCATATACATAAGATATATACGTATTTCCCTTCGGTTATTTCCCTTCGGTTATTTCCCTTCGGTTATTTCCCTTCTGTTATTTCCCTTCAGTATTGTCTTTACATTTCGGGTTTTCCCTTGGGAGTAGCGTGAGTTTGCATTGCATCTACGCCATACCACGAGGTAGGACGCATATTGCATCGAAGCAACCCCCGCTCGAATTCACCCATGTAGTGGAGTGTTCATAACACACAAACTAGGCGACCCAAAAAGGGATAAAAGAAAAGACTTAGGCACGTGCAAATCCACGTGATCTAAAACATGCAATCGCATCTTAAAGACCCGAAATAGACACCTCGAACCGTTTCGTAGACTTTCTCCCCAAAACTCGATTTTTTGCAAAAGCGTACAAACCGACCCTTGCGCATCGGTGCAAGAAGGTCTGCGACGACAAGAGCTCACTTGCTCACAGTCGCCACGTTTAGAAGTCAGTGTTAATATATCTTCGCTAGCTTAAGTAAGCTAGCTGGCACGCCCTAATTGTATACATAGGCCTTAGACGCACGATAAGATCCACTCCAAGCCACGAAAGAGGCGAAGAGGCGGGGATTTTCGCGCGTCTACAAGCTCTTGGTGGTCCCTGGATGACGACTTGGGCAGGCTTCTTACACAGTATAAGAGTGGGCGCACAAGTGGGTCGACCAGACTCAGAATTTTGCGCTAGTTCCTTTGAAAAGGTGAGGGTACATACCTCCTTTCCTTTCCCACTGCTACTGGCGTGCTTGGGAAAGGGTTCTTTGAAGATAGCTTGAGGTGGCTCAGGTTCCGTAGTGACCTAGAGCCAGCCCTCCGCTATCAAGTTCTCAATTTTATTTAAAAGGGAGAAGCAACGTTTGGTATCATAGCCTTTAAGCCGATGATACTTGCAAAATCGATTTAAATACCCCCCTTTGGAAGTGATTCCTTCGGGGATTTCGGGCAGTTCTATCATGCCTTGGGCAAGTAGGAGGTCTAGGACCTCCGACACAGGTTGCCCCAGCGGAGTGTACTCTTGTTTTTCAATCGGTTTTTGAAAATTTCGCTCCCTTTTATTCTCTAGTTTTTCAAAACTTTTGGAAGTGCCTGCCATGCCTGGATCCACCCGAACGTTGGTGATTTTATGGGGTTTTGCCCCTTTGTCCATCGTGGGTAGCCCATAAGTGATGGGCTTTTCCAAGCGGGTTTTAGAAACGACACTTCCTTTCCATAAGTGATCATATGTCCCTTTTCTCAAGTTTGTTTTGAAAAGGGATGCCTTTTTGATCAACTTATGGAAAGTTGAGATCTCATGGAGCGAGAGAAGGGTTTTTAACTCGCTTTTAAAGTTATCCAGGATGAGCATGACTGCGCATCCTTCGGATATGGGCTCTCGCACTTGGCCCAAAAGTGACCTCCATCAACAAATCATTAAATACTCGCTTGTCTTTCAAAAGTACATGTTTGTTTGGAGATCAAAGTTTTCAAAGCGCTTAAACCGACCCTTGAGCACCGGTTTAAAAAGGTTTCAAGCGAAAAGATCCCGCTTGTCCATAGTCGCCAAAAAGTCAGATATTTCTAAAAATCTTTGCTAGTTTGAGTAAGATTGCTGGCACGCCCTTAAAAGCGACGTAAACTCGAAAAGACTCGTTTCTAGTCTTGTAAACCAGGAGCAAAGAATTTTTGTGCTTACAACTCTTAAGCTAATTATATATATTTTCCATTCGGGTAAATTTACTTCCAACCCACCTAACCGACCTTAGTTCCTAACTAAACCCAGCCACACCCTAACTACCTAATCCCATCCGACCTTAGTTATTAGCTAAGCCCACAACCATTAGTCCCGAGTTCCCTTATTCCCCAGCCACTAACTCCTTCCAGCCGACCACCATCATTCCCCTCTCACCCTTGCTTATCCCCTAGTCGGCCAGCATAACCTCTCTCCCATCTTCCCCATGTCCTAGCTCCCTTATTCCCCATCTACCTTAAACTACCAGCCAACCCATACACCAGCCAGCACCTATCCCTGTTCTTACCTCCCTTACCAGTCGACTAGCACCATACCACATCCCTACCATCTGGCCAGCCACTAACACCCAACTCCCCAAGCCACTAGCACCTTGCATCTCCCATCTACCACACCTTAGATATCCCTAGCTCCCTTAACTCCCAGCCGTGACCTTACCCCACACCATACCATCACCCCACACATCCCACCAACATCCGCAGCATCCCATACCCAACCAAACCCACCACCCTCTAGTGTCGTGAACCTCATCCCTCAAGCCTAACCTCACGCTTAAGGGCTATGTTCAGCCACCTTTTGCTTCAAGCTTCAAGGAAGACTCATCCGTGGGTGTGAAGCCAAGCAAACTCATGAAGATTGGAGTGGACAAACATCCGAATCACATAAGTGTTTTAATTTGGTATTTCATATCTCCTTTCTATGCATTGATTTAATTTGGACATGGGGTTGTATTAACAGAGCTTTGTTTCCCCCCGATTGTAATAACTTGGTTTGCTACACGAAGCACACACGAGCACTTGAGATTTAGCTCTTACTCATACACAAACACCCACGAGCACCATTGAGCCTTCGCTCTTACTCCTAAGACTCTAGTAAGAGCTGCGTGAGTTGTCTTTAATTTTATACACTCACACACGTGTGCATTGAGCTTTCGCTCTTACTCTATATAAGTATTTCAGTTCAGCTGGGTTGTTACATTAAGTCATGTGAGTTTGTCTTTCATTTACACACTCGCACACAAAGAACACCCGAGCGCTTGCTCATGCACCTCACGCACCATCTTGCCGTTGGCAGACGCTAAGATATAGTCATATTTCTATACTTTCCGCTGCATTTTCCCGGTTCAGCTGTGTGTGTTTGTCTTTCCATTTACACACAAACACAACACACACACATTGGCGACCTTCGGGCCCATATATATATAGTTGTATTTCCCTTCCGCTATGTCTTTAAATTTCGGGTTTTAAGGTTCAGCTGTGTGAGTTGCATTTCAATTTATACACGGCATACACTTATACAATTGACCCTTTCCACTCTTAAGATATAGCTATATTTCCCTTTTGCAATTTCCCTTCTGCTATGTCTTTAAATTTTGGGTTTTCCCTTAGGGTTGCGTGAGTTTGCATTACATATTTGCCATACCACGAGTTAGGGCGCATACTTGCATCAAAGCAAAACCCATACACCCGTGCAAAAATCGCCCATACTTAGGCACTAGATGCACACATCTCACGCCTAAATTGGCTAAAACCCAAGACATAGGAAACATACAAATCCCACGTTGATAAAATCTGCAACAAGACAAGTAAAACCGATCAAACACTTTGCATACTTTTCAAAAAGGTTATGTTTGCTTAAAATCAAGTTTTCTAAGCGTACAGACAGACCCTTGCGCATCGGTGCAAGAAGGTCTGCGACAAAAAGAGCCCACTTGTCCATAGTCGCCCCCCTAAGTCAGATATTTTTCAAAACTTACTTCGCTAGCTTGAGTAAGCTAGCTGGCACGTCCTTTAAGAGACTTAGACATACAAAAAGGTTCACTTCAGGCCTAAAAACCTGGAGTTGAAATTTCCGCGTGTCTACAGAATTTGGCACGCTCGGTGGGATGTGGGTCTTATAAAAAATCGATCCATACAAACAAACCTCATGAAAAATTTTCAAGGAAAAGTGTTTTAACTCTTTGTTTGTTGCATTTCATACTTAGGATTTTGAAAGCATTGAAGCATGTCAAGTCCAGGCTCCCAAGAAGTGTCTAGCCATGGCTCATGCGCATCAAGTTCTCACTCTAGGAGGTTTTCGAAAAATCGAAACAAAATAGAGGAAATCGAGGATTTAAGAAGGGACTTCGAGGCCAAAATTGCTACTCTTAGCCAAGAGGCTGAAGCAGCTGACTCATGTTCGTCAAATGGCGAACCAAAGGCCAAAAAGAGATTTGAAAAAACTCGCAAAAACAAGGAGACTTCCCCAATGAAAGGCAACCAATACCACGACTCCTTCACTCACAAGGATCGTAAGGCCCTACAGCAGCTGCTGAAAGGGCAAAACAAAGAGAAAAGGAACTACACCCTGTCTGACTTTTTGCCTTTAGACTATGAAACAAACAGTGATGATGAAATACCGAATTTCCATTGGTATGATGGCACGGGAGACCCTAGGTCTCACTTGCAACTTTTCTCTCGTTGAGCCCATAAGAAAAAGAAGGACTCGATGAAATGGGTGTATTGGTTCCCTTTATCCCTCAAAGGCACAACTGCCAAATGGCTGGCTTCCTATGACCTTAGCCAGTTCGCTACTTTTGAAGAGTTAGCGAACTACTTTATGCAGAGATTCTCGCATAACGTAGAAGTTACGCCCACTTTAAACACATTGAGGAATGCGAAGCAGGGCATGAATGAAGATGTGCATACATTTATCGTTCGATGGAGGTCTCTCCTTGGACAAGTGCGAGAACCTATATCCAAAGGATGCACAGTCATGCTCATCCTAGATAACTTTCGAAATGAATTAAAAACCCTTCTTTCCCTATACGAAATCTCAACTTTCCACAAATTGATAAAAAAAGCATCTCTTTTCGAAACGAAATTGAAGAAAAGGATTTATCATCATTTGTGGAAAGGGAGCGTGGTTTTGAAAACTCGCTTGGAGAAGCCCAACACTTATGGGCTACCCACCATGGATAAAAGGGAAAAGCCCCACAAAATCGCCAATGTCCGGGTGGATCCAAGACCGGCAACCACTTCAAAGAATTTTGATGGTTTTGAAAATCGAAAAGACAAAAAAATCCAAAAAACATTTGAAAACTGGGAGTACACTCCGCTAGGGCAACCTGTGTCGGAGGTCCTAGACCTCCTACTCGCCCAAGGCATGATTGAACTCCCTGAAATTCCGGAGGGAATCACTTCCAAAGGAAGGTTTTTAAACCGATTCTGCAAGTATCATTGGCTCAAAGGCCATGATACGAAGCAATGTTTTTTTCTCCTTAACAAAATAGAGAACTTGATAGCAGAAGGCCGGCTCCAGGTCACTGAGGAACCAGAGCCTGCCCAAGCTATCTTTAAAGAACCCTTCCCCAAGCACGCAAGTACCAGTGGGAAGGGCAAAGAGGTATGTGCTCTCACGATTTCGAAGAGTCTAGCGTATGCATATAAGTCTGGTTTTTCTACTTGTGCATCTACTCTCATACTTCATAAGAAATCCGCCCAAGTAGTCATCCGGGGACCACCAAGAGTTCCATCCCCGGTTAAACTAGTTTTGAAAATTCAAGGTGCTCCAAAACACTCAATTACAGCCATGTTAGGTGCGAACCCTAGGTTGATCGTGGGGGAGGTGACCAGGTCTGAAAGGATCTCTTTCCAAAAGAAAGTTGAATCCAAAAAGAAAAATCTTTTCTTCTATGGAAAAGAGGGAACAAATAAAAAATACTCCCAAAGGGAGACCCTCTATGAAAAAAAGAAAAAAATAGCCAAAAGCTCAAAAGAAATAGTTTTCCGCCTCTTTACCTCAAACCACGGGACACTCCAGAAGGGACCGTGGTAATTCTTTCCCCATCCCTGCGACTTATCCTAAGTGAAGAAAGGTTCATTTCAAGGAATCCTAAAGTAAAAATAGGATTTGCTTACTTGAATCTCATTTTGTTTGAGAATTAGATGTTTTAAATAAGCCGTAGGAATTTTGAAATATTGCTTGATTTTCTTATAAAACCTCCGCTAGATTAGCAAGTGTTAAGACTCAAGTAAAGGGAAACACGAAAAGCTGAAAATCCTTAGGATGGGAGCTAAAAATAGATTCAGGCTATAATCAAATCAAACTAAGTCCACGAGATCAGGGTAAGAACGCCATCACAACCCCATGGGGCACGTACTGCTATACAGTCATGCCCTTTGGTTTGAAAAATGCCGGCGCAACATACCAACGAGCCATGAACACGATCTTCCATGATCAAATTCATGAGCTTGTAGAAGTGTATGTAGATGATCTCTTGGAGAAATCCAAAACCCGATGCACCCATATCGAATGTTTACAAAAGATTTTCGAAAGGCTTAGGCTTTACAAAGTAAAGCTAAACCCTCAAAAATGTGTGTTCGGGGTAGAATCAGGAAAGCTTCTAGGCTTTATGGTGAGCCAAAGGGGAATAGAAGTCGACCCCTCTAAGTGTCGAGCCATCATAGACATGGCTCCACCCTCCAATCTCACCCAAATCCGTAGCCTCCAAGGTCGATTATAATCCGTTCGCCGATTCATATCGAATCTGGCAACTAGATGTGAACCTTTCAACAAACTGTTGAGAAAGGGTACGAAATTCTTATGGGATGACGAATGCCAAAAGTCCTTCGAGAGACTGAAGTCATACTTGGTTAATCCCCCTGTTTTGAATCCTCCAAAGCAAGGAAAACCGCTTTTATTATACATCTCCGTGCATGCAAATGCTTTAGGAGCCCTGTTGGCTCAATACGAGGATGACACCCATAAGGAGTATGCCATCTACTACATTTCGAAAACTCTCTTGGCGTATGAACGAAATTATCAAGCCATGGAGAAGACATGATTGGCCCTAGTCTAGGCCTACCAGAAATTCAGACACTATTTCCTAGATCATGAGATCTGGATAGTGTCCAAGCTTGATCCAATCAAGCACTTGTTCGAAAAACCCATTCTCACGGGTAGATTGGGAAAATGGTAACTCCTTCTAATAGAGTATGATCTGAAATACCATCACCAGATCTCCATTAAGGGGCAAGCCCTAGCAGATTACGTGGCTGAGTTCCCCTTAGAGGACGCATATCCCACGCTTGTTGAAATGCCTGATGAAGGCATATTACAAAACCATTTTCAAAACCACATTTTGGCAAATTCTTTCGAAAACCAAGTGTGGAAGATGCACTTCGATGGGGCACGAAACCAACGAGGGGCTGGTGCTGGGGTCGTCCTAATCTCCCCTGAAAAGGGCGAGATTCCCATAGCAGTCCGCTTAAATTTCGAATGTTCCAACAACGTAGCTGAGTATGAAGCACTCATACAAGGCTTAAGGATTTCGAAAACTCTAGGGGCATCATGCATCGAGGTCTTTGGAGATTCACTCCTTGTCATAAACCAGGTTTTAAAAATTTGGCAAGTACGTAATGAGAAACTACTTCCATATCATGAGTTGGCCACTCGACTGGTCCAAACCTTCCAGTCGTGTAAGCTCACACACGTAGGAAGAGAGGACAATGGCATCGCCGATGCCCTCTCCTCCTTGGGTTCAACCCTGAAGGTCGATCCCATTTCAGGGACCAGATCTTTGGAAATATGGCATGCGCCCCACCCATCCACACACGACTTGGATATTTGCCAAAACAACCCAGAGTCTATTGAAAAACCCTGTTTTTATGACATAAAACAATTTTTAGAAAATGGGGGATTCACCGAGGATGCCACATCCAAAGATAAGGCATTCATTCGTAAGATTTCGACCCGATACACCATTTTGGGTGGGGTCTTATACAAAAAGAGTTTTACCGGCATTCTGCTTAGATGTATCGACCTAGAGGAGGCTAGGATAGTGATGCATGAGTTCCACGATGGAGAATGTGGAGGTCATGTTAATGCCAACATGATGGCGATGAAAATACTTAGAGGGGGCTATTTTTGGTCCACCCTGAAAAAGGATTGTCACGATCATGTTAGGAAGTGTCATCTATGTCAAGTGCATGGGCACGCCATTCATATCCCTTCATCCGCATTGCATTCCGTGGTCAGCCCCTGGCCATTTACCATGTGGGCGTTTGACATCGTAGGCCCAATATTTCCAAAGGCCTCGAATGGGCATCGATTTATTTTAGCCGCCACGGAGTATTTCTCCAAGTGGGTGGAAGCCATTTCCCTAACCAATGTAATGGGGCAACATGTGGTGGCTTTCATCCGGAGGAATATCTTGGCTCGATTTGGGGTTCCACGAGACCTTGTGTCTGATAATGGTACCCCATTCAAGAACGAGCGGATGGTTAAGTTGTGCAACACGTATGGCATAACTCACCACTTCTCCTCGCCCTACTACCCTCAAGGCAACGGCCAAGCCGAAGCCACAAACAAGATTCTCATTAGTATTATTGAGAAAACCTTAGAGAAGGGTAGGACGTGGCACGAGAAGCTGGATGAAGCCTTATGGGCTTATAGGACTTCCATCCGGACTCCCACGAATGCCACACCATTCGAATTGGTCTATGGCACAAACGCCATTCTTCCCATTCATACTCAACTGCATTCATTCCATACATCCATAGCACTCGACCTCCCCCTAGAGACACTTCAGCATGCTAGGATGGCCGAACTAGATTTGCTAGATGAGAGGCGACTCCTTGCCATGGATCATGCTCGTGCATACCGGCAAAGGATAGCCCGACATTATAGCAAACACATGAGACCTCGCCACTTTGAAGTGGGAGATCTGGTCTTAAAAACCATCCACCATCGTGGCCCACACCCCCTAGGCAAGTGGCGCCCCAACTGGGATGGACCCTATGTTGTACGAGCAACCACTACGAACAATTCGTATTGGTTGATCGATGTAGAAGGTAGGAATTTAGCAGATCCTATCAATATTCAATACTTAAAGAAGTATCATGTGTAGGATCGGGATTAAATTCCAGTTTTCGAAAATTTTGAAGGGGATAGCTGCCCTGAGACATGTGAATAAGGTGCAAAAGCAAACTCGTGTGACCTTGAGTGAGAGAATTCACACTTGTGAAAGAGTGGAGTTTTCAAAATTGTGGTTACATTTCAAAATCCTTCTTCTTACAAAGAAAGGCCTAGTTCAACATAGCAAGATACTTGCAAGTAGTACGTGCTATTTCTAAATAGGCTGATCTGGAATGAATCGAGTGTATGCTTGGGATAAGTCCTCCCCTCTTCTCTTCTCCTTCCAAAAGGAAAACAAAGGCCCAAAACAAAAGGGAATTCCCCATTCAAAGTCTCTTTCCAAAAGAAAGAAACCAGAATTTAAAAGAAAAATCGAATCTCTTGTGAAAAAAGAGGGATTAAAGAAAAAATACTCCCAAACGGAGACCCTCTATGAAAAAAAGGAAAAAGAGGCCAAAAATCTCAAAAAGAGCAGTTTTCCGCCTTCTATGCCTCAAACCACGGGACGCTTCAGAAGGGACCGTGGTATCTCTTTCCCATCCCTGGCTTATCCCAAGCTAAAGCATGGTTCATTTCGAGGAATCCTAAAGTAAAAATAGGATTTACTTACTTGAATTTCATCTTGTTTGAGAATTCGACGTTTCGAGTAAGGCGTAGGAATTTGAAATGAAGCTTGTTTTCTTATAAAACCTCCGCTAGATAAGCGAGTGTTAAGACTCAAACAAGGGCAAGCACGAAGAGCTCGAGATCCTTAGGATCGAGGCTCAAGACAGTTGTCCTTTTTGTAAATAGCTTTTGTAAATAAGTTTTGAAAACCGAACATCGAACAGCATAGGATTTTGCTCACTTGGAGTAGTAGGCCTTGTAAGTATCTAGAGTTCGACCACATCTGGTCTTTGGGAGGTCGCCACTCTTGGCACCACACCCATGTCATCTGCATTCCACGCATGGTACTTGCATGAACATGATCCCATTTTAGGACCAGATTCCATAGAACCCTTTGGCGTGATATCTCCTCCTACTAGAGTTTGTAAATTGAGATTTTTGCTAAAAATTAGAACGATCCCATATTCTTCGTGGCTAGATCTAGGGAGACATTAAAAGGGGTGTTTGTCATCTTTGCCCTTATCCAAATCTATTTGGACAAGGCCAAAGAGGGGCATCTGTAAACACCCCGAAATCCCACGAATTTCTCAAAATCCATCTGGTTTTATACAAGCAGCCCCAAAGGGCCATTTTGAGTTTGGAAACCCAGGAGCCTTCCAAACAAACCCTGTATATATGTTTTAAACTTTATCTTTCAAAAACATATGATATAGCTTTTGAAAACCCTTTTAAAACATGTTTTGAAACCCCGAAGTGGCTTGGCCCGATCAAGACAGGACCAGGAGAGCCAAGAAGAGCCCGGAACCGGAGCACCTGTCGAGCCCGGCGCAGCAACTCTTGCATCTGATTCACACCCCAGGATCTCGAACGTCCAAGACCCTGTTCTTATCAAAATAGCATTTGAAGTCATCTCCGGAAGGCAGAAACGGAGGCGGACGACTATGTTGGCGAAGACCCAACGCAGACGGAGTACTGATGCTGTCAGGCCCCGCACGTATCGTCCGTTTCGAACCCAGCTCGAAGGAGTCAGAGCTCAGTTTGGATTGGATCTGGACCATATATATCCAGATTCCAACCCAAACCCATATGTGGACTTGGATTTGGATTTGGATCCAGAGATCCAATCCAATATCCATATCCATGGCCCACATCACCTTCTCATAAATGGAGGTGGGGCCCACTTGAAATTCACGTGGGATATTGGGCATGAGAGAGAGTGGGGGTGAAAAATATCAAGAGTGTTGTATTAAGCTTGACTTGTGTGTCAAGTTTGGGTTAATCATGTGGGTTAGCCTAATTGAGTGGGTTTAAGCTTGTAATTAGCTAAAACCTAACCTAGGGCTGCACCAACATGGGGTGATCAAGGTCTATGGGCCATGCTAAGGGAGCTCCTTCACCTAAACCTAGCCAAAAATGCCTAAACCTAGCCTAAACCCCTAATCCACCCCTAATCTGAACCTAATCACCTAACCCACTTCCCTAATCCCGGCCTAATCCCAACCTAATCACCTAACCCACTCCCCTAATCCTTCCCTAAACCTAGATTAATTTCCCTAATCCTAGCCTAAACCTAGCCTAAACCACCTAACCTAGCTCACTAAACCTCACCCTAAAACCCAACCACCTAACCTAGCCCTAAACCACCCTTAGCCCACGATTTTCCCAAACACCTAGTTTTAAAATATCTGGCCCAACCCCATCCAGCCCACCTTATCTACATACTACCCTACCTAAACCACCTAACCACTACCCACAACCCAGCCCTAACCGACCTACCCATCCCCTATTTAAACCCCCCTCATTGTGGGCGGGTTTTCAAGGTGGGAACCACTTTCCACTCCCAGCCGGGCCCTCTCCTTCTCCCATCTCTCACCCAGCCGTGGCCACTCCCCAGCAGCTCCAGCTCCTCCACCAGCCGCCACCTGCTCCGCCACCTTCCCTCTTCCGTCCACCACCACTGCCCCCCAGCCGGACGCCACCATATCTTCCCAACTCCACCAGCCGACAGCCACCTTTGCCGCCACTCCTTCCCATTCGGTAAGTCCCCCTAACTCCCTCAAAACCACTCTCTACCACCTCTCCACTCTTAGCCACCCATCTTCCCCTTAGCTCCACCTCTTTGCCGCCACCATCTAAGCCTAGCCGAACCTAGGATAACCCAAGTGGCTGGCCACTGCTTAGCCACCATCTCCCATTCGGCCGATCCCCCCTAGGTGTCCTATTTGGCCGTCCCACTAGCTCACCTTTTAGGGCCAGTTTCCCTAAGTACCTAACTTCCCTAGTGACCCTAAGACCCACTTAGTCAGCCACTCTAAACTCCCTACTTGGAGGCGCCGCCTACTTGCCACCGGCCCCCTTCGAGGCGTCCATCCCGCGCCCCATTTGCAGCCGGCCAGCACCCTTGGTCACACACCTTCGCGGAGCTCCCATTTGCAGCCCAAAAGCCAAGGCCACGCTCAAGCAAGACCTCTACGGACCAGCTACTTGTAAGTGTCTAAACTCGGTCTTTAATCATACACTTGCTTGAAATTCAATTTGATACGGGGTTGTAATAACGGAGCATAGTCTCCCCCCGCTTGTAATAACGTGGCTTGGCACAACCACACACGTGCACCCTCTTAGTCGTGCACAATTTTGAACACACACGGGCCTAATCAGCCCCTAATATATAAGTGTATGTATATATTTCATTTCCGAAGGGTTTTGTTTAAGTTGGGTGCGTTGTCTTTCGATTAAAACACTCTCACACACATTGAGCTTTCGCTCTTATTTGAAAGACCCAAGTAAGGGCCGACCTATACTATTTGGGTTTCATTTCATGTCGTGTGAGTAAGTCTTTCAATTTAAACACTCTCACACACATTGAGCTTTCGCTCTTATTTGAAAGACCCAAGTAAGGGCCGACCTATACTATTTGGGTTTCATTTCTTGTCGTGTGAGTAGTCTTTCAATTCAAGCACTTTCACACACATTGAGCCTTCGCTCTTACTCCCAAGACCTTAGTAAAGGCCTTATTGCAGTTATATTTGGGTTTCATTTATGTCGTGTGTGTAGTACTTCAATTCAAGCACTCTCACACACATTGAGCCTTCGCTCTTACTCCCAAGACCTTAGTCAAGGCCATACTGCAATTTATATTTGGGTTTAATTTCATGTCGTGTGTGTAAGTCTTTCAATTCAAACACGCACCCACATTGAGCCTTCGCTCTTATTTGCAAGACCCGAGTAAGGGCTCATATACATAAGATATATACGTATCTCCCTTCGGTTATTTCCCTTCGGTTATTTCCCTTCGGTTATTTCCCTTCGGTTATTTCCCTTCTGTTATTTCCCTTCAGCATTGTCTTTACATTTCGGGTTTTCCCTTTGGAGAAGCGTGAGTTTGCATTGCATCTACGCCATACCACGAGGTAGGACGCATATTGCATCGAAGCAACCCCCGCTCGAATTCGCCCATGTAGTGGAGTGTTCATAACACACAAACTAGGCGACCCAAAAAGGGATAAAAGAAAAGACTTAGGCACGTGCAAATCCACGTGATCTAAAACATGCAATCGCATCTTAAAGACCCGAGATAGACACCTCGAACCGTTTCGTAGACTTTCTCCCCAAAACTCGATTTTTGCAAAAGCGTACAGACTGACCCTTGCGCATCGGTGCAAGAAGGTCTGCGACGACAAGAGCTCACTTGCTCACAGTCGCCACGTTTAGAAGTCAGTGTTAAATATATCTTCGCTAGCTTAAGTAAGCTAGCTGGCACGCCCTGTTTGTATACATAGGCCTTAGACGCACGATAAGATCCACTCCAAGCCACGAAAGAGGCGAAGAGGCGGGGATTTTCGCGCGTCTACAGCAGCCCCAAAGGGCCATTTTGAGTCTAGAAACCCAGGAGCCTTCCAGACAACCCTACGTTTTAAACTTCATATTTCAAAAATATGTAATATAGCTTTTGAAAACCCGTTAAAACACGTTTTTGAAACCCCGAAGTGGCTTGGCCCGATCAAGACAGGACCAGGAGAGCTAAGAAGAGCCCGGAACCGGAGCACATGTCAAGCCCGGCATAGCAACTCTCGTATCACATCCATACCCCTAGGATCTCGAATGTCCAAGACCCTATTCTGATCAAAATGTCATTTGAAGTCATCTCCGGAAGGCAGAAACGGAGGCGGACGACCATGTTGGCAAAGACCCAACGCAGACGGAGTATTGATGCTGTCAGGCCCCGCACAAATCGTCCGTTTCGAACCCAGCTCAAAGGAGTCAGAGTTCAGTTTGGATTGGATCTGGACCATATATATCCATATCCCAATCCAAACCCATATGTGGACTTGGATTTGGATTTGGATCCAGAGATCCAATCCAATATCCATATCCATGGCCCACATCACCTTCTCATAAATGGAGGTGGGGCCCACTTGAAATTCACGTGGGATCATGGGCATGAGAGAGAGTGGGGATGGAAAATATCAAGAGTGTTGTAATTAAGCTTGACTTGTGTGTCAAGTTTGGGGCTAATCATGTGGGTTAGCCTAATTGAGTGGGTTTAAGCTTGTAATTAGCCAAAACCCAACCTAGGGCTGCACCAACATGAGGTGGTTAAGGTCTATGAGCCATGCAAAGGGAGCTCCTTCACCTAAACCTAACCCTAAACACCTAATCCTAGCCTTCCACCGTAATCCATCCCTAATCTGAGCCTAATCACCTAACCCACTTCCCTAATCCCAACCTAATCACCTAACCCACTTCCCTAATCCTTCCCTAAACCTAGGTTAATTTCCCTAAACCTAGCCTAAACCTAGCCTAATCACCTAACCTAGCTCACTAAACCTCACCCTAAAACCCAACCACCTAACCTAGCCCTAAACCCCTAAACCACCCCTAGCCCACAATCTACCCAAACCACTAGTTTTCAAAATATCTAGCCCAACCCTTTCCAGCCCACCTTATCTTCATACCACCCTACCTAAACCACCTAACCACTACCCCAAACCCAGCCCTAACCGACCTACCCATCCCTATATAAACCCCCCCCCCCTTGGGGGGCGGGTTTTCCTATCTAGTGGCTTCACCCATCCCAGCCGGGTCCCCTACTTCCCCAAGTCCAGCCGAGTCCCACCATCTCCCACCAGCTCCACCTGCTCCACCTGCTCTCCATCCCACCACCATCTCCCAGCCAGATGCCACCACTTGCACTACTTCCCAACCACCCGGCTTCTCTCTTCCATCCACCACCTCTCCCCATTCGGTAAGTACCCCTCAACTCTACCTAACTCCTTCTCTACTCCCTCTCCACTCCTAGCCACCCACCATACCACCATCTTACCTACACATCAGCCCCTTGCTGTCACCATTTTCACTTAGCCGAACCTAGCACAACCTAAACCACCGGCCACTACCTAACTACCCTAACTACACCCGGCCAGCCATCTCTTTTCCCCTTAGACTCCCATTCGGCCTTCCCTTAAACTCCCTTAGGTCCATATTCCCTAACACTCTATACTCTCCATTCGTGACCCTACACACTTACTTGGCCCAGCCCCTTTAATTCCCCACATCAAGGCGACACCCATTTGCAGCCGGCCACCTTCGAGGCGCCTATCCCGCGCCCCACTTGCAGCCGGCCAGCACCCTTTGTCATCCCCCCTCGCGGAGCTCCCGTTTGCAGCCCAAGGCGAAGGCCAAGCCCACGCTCAAGCAAGGCCTCTACGGACCAGCTACTCGTAAGTGCCTAAACGCGGTCTTTAGTTGTATACTTGCTTGAGATTCAATTTGATACGGGGTTGTAATAACGGAGCATAGTCTCCCCCCGCTTGTAATAACGTGGCTTGGCACACCCACACACGTGCACTCTCTTAGTTGTGCACGATTTTGAACACACACGGGCCTAATCAGCCCCTAATACATAAGTATATATATATACTTTCATTTTCGAAGGGTTTTGCTTAAGTTGGGTGCGTTGCCTTTCAATTCAAGCACTCACACACATTGAGCTTTCGCTCTTATTTGAAAGACCCAAGTAAGGGCCGACCTATACTATTTGGGTTTCATTTCATGTCGTGTGAGTAAGTCTTTCAATTCAAGCACTCTCACACACATTGAGCTTTCGCTCTTATTTGAAAGACCCAAGTAAGGGCCGACCTATACTATTTGGGTTTAATTTCATGTCGTGTGTGTAAGTCTTTCAATTCAAGCACTCTCACACACATTGAGCCTTCGCTCTTATTCCCAAGACCTTAGTAAAGGCCTTATTGCAGTTATATTTGGGTTTCATTTATGTCGTGTGTGTAGTACTTCAATTCAAGCACTCTCACACACATTTCGCTCTTCGCTAGCTTAAGTAAGCTAGCTGGCACGCCCTGTTTGCATACATAGGCCTTAGACACACGAGAGGATCCGCTCCGAGCCCTGAAAAGGCAAGAGGCGGGGATTTTCGCGCGTCTACATTTTCCTCTTTCAAAAACAAATTTGAGAAAACCCTCGAACATTGAGCAACATAAGACCAGCTCACTTGGTGCAGCAGGTCTTCATAAGACTCCCAAGTTCGACCATTCCATTTAAGTCTCTAGGAAACCCTACTTCCTAGCATATCATTCTAGGCCATTCATTCATATGTGCATGCATGGACGCTTACACAATCCCATTCAGGACTAGCACCACATTAGGTAAAGTCCCCTTTGGCAAAAATCCCCTCTTACTGGGCACAAAGAAAACGTTTTTCTCAAAACTGGGACGATCCCATATTCTCGAGGACGAATCCAGGGAGAAATCAAACAGGGGTGTTGTCTTCTTCGCCATTATCCAAATAAATTTGGATAATGTCAAAGAGGGGCATCTGTAAACACCCCAAAATCAAACGAATTTCAAAAACAAACACCTGGTTCGAAAATCCATTTCAAAACCAGATTATGGTGTTTTCAAAAACCCAAGAGTTACAAAAGCTCTAAACTTTTGTTTTAAACCCTGTTCGAAATATGAGTTTTCCAGACTCGGGCCAGTTCCCAATTTTGTAAAAGCCCAAAATCCAACAAGTGGAGCCTGATCAAAAGTAGCCTCAGAAAGCAGGTTCACAAGCCCCGAAAGCACCCTAGCTTGACAAAAGTAGGGTCAAAAGACAAAAGGAAAGCCCAGGCTAGAAGCAGACTGCAAGCCCGCAGCATCAAATGCCAAGCCAAGAACATTCACCAAAATATCAAAAATCCAAGCCTGAAATGACAAAAATGAACTGAAATAGAGTCCAGAAAGGTGAGGAGCTCAGACGACAAAGCTGGAGAAAACCCAGCACAAGACGGAGCACTGATGAAACTAGGGCCCGCACAAAATGTTCGTCTCGAAACGCCAAGAAGGACTGAAGAAAAGAAATTTGGATTGGATCTGGACCCAAATATCCAGATCCATATCCAAATAGTGTTTGGATTGGATCTGGATCACAAATATCTGAGATCCGAGATCCAAACCCAACTAAATATTTTGGTCGAATCGGGATCCTAAATATCTAAGATCCGAGATGCAGACCCAAATAGTGTTTGGATCGAATCTGGATTCCAAGACCCAAATCCAAGACCCATATCCAAGACCCACCTCATTTGCCTATAAATAGAGGTGAGCGGTCCCAAAGGGGGTTCACGAGAAATTCAAGAGAGGCTTGGGGAGAGAGAGAGTGAGTGGTGGGCTATAGCCATGTGGGCTTGATCAAGGGTGTGGGTTCAAGCTTGTATGAACCTAGACCTAGCCAAGGGCTGCACCAACGTAAAGGAGTGGTTGTAACAAGGCGTGGAGGCATGGGCTACGCGTGGTGGACCGGCTCCAAGAGGTAGGTCTCCCTAACCCCACCCTAATCTAGCCTAAACCATCTAACCTACCCCACTAAACCTCACCCTATTCTAGCCTAAACCCAGCCCTTTGCACCTAAACCGACCTAAGCTTTCCCTTAACTCACCTAAACCTAAGCCCAACTGAGTGCAATTGCACTCGGTTTGAACTCCCTAGTACCCACCACCCTAACACCTCCCGGTGCACCTAGCGCCATGCCATTGCCTTCCCTAGCGCCGACCTAACCTGCACCACCCCACTGCCACCTGCATCTCCCGGCCACCATCACCCCACTACCATCACCATCACCCCACTGCCATCACCATCACCCCAATGCTATCACATCTTCCCGCACACAACTGCAGCGCTCCCCCGTCGCTTGTTGCGTGCCTAGCCTGTCCTACTGGATGACAAAGCTGGGGAAAACCCAGCACAAGATAGAGCACTAATGAAGCTAGGGCCTGTAGAAAACGTCTGTCTTGACACTGTAAACACCCCGAAATCCCACGAATTTCTCAGATCCATCTGGTTTCGTAAAAGCAGCTCCAAAGGGCTATTTTGAGTCTGGAAACCCAGGAGCCTTCCAAACAACCCTGTACATATGTTTTGAACTTTATATTTCAAAAATATATAATATGGCTTTTAAAACCCTTTTCAAACATGTTTTTGAAACCCCGAAGCAGCTTGGCCTAATCCAGACAGGACCAGGAAAGCTAAGAAGAGCCCGAAACCGAAGCACATGTTGAGCCCGGCGCAACAACTCTCGTATCAAATCTACTCCGAGGATCTCGAACGTCCAAGACCCTATTATCATCAAAACATCATTTGAAGTCATCTCTGGAAGGCGAAAACAGAAGCGGACGATCATGTTGGCGAAGACCCAACGAAGATGGAGTACTAATGCTGTCAGACCCTGCACAAATCGTTCGTTTCGAACACAGCTCGAAGGAGTCAGAGTTCAGTTTGGATCGGATCTGGACCATATACATCCAGATCCCAATCCAAACCCCTTTATGGACTTAGATTTGGATTTGGATTCAAAAATCCAATCCAATATCCATATCCATGGCCCACATCACCTTCTCATAAATGGAGGTGGGGCCCACTTGAATTTCACGTGGGATTATGGGCATGGGAGAGAGTGGGGGTAGATAAGATCAAGTGTGTTGTAATTAAGCTTGACTTGTGTGTCAAGTTTGGGGTTAATCATGTGGGTTAGCCTAATTAAGTGGGTTTAAGCTTGTAATTAGCCAAAACCTACCCTAGGGCTGCACCAACATGACATGGTTAAGGTCTATGGGCCATGCAAAGGGAGCTCCTTCACCTAATCCTAACTAAAAACACCTAATCCTAGCCTTCTGCCCTAATCCCGTCCTAATCTGAGCCTAGTCACCTAACCCACTTCCCTAAACCTAACCTAATCCTAGCCTAATCACCTAACCTACCTCACTAAACCTCACCCTAAGACCAACCCACCTAGCTAAATCCTAAACATCTAAACCACCCCTAGCACACAACCTACCCAAACCACTTGTATTTAAAATATCTGGCCCTACCCATTCCAGCCCACCTTATCACCACACCACCCTACCTAAACCACCTAACCACTACCCCAAAACTAGCCCTAACCGACCTAGCCCAACCCTATATAAACCCCCCCCTTGGGGGCGGGTTTTTCCCATCTTCAAGCCCCTCTTCCACCAACCGGGTCCTCCACTCTCCAGCCCAGCCGACTCCCATCCTGCTCCACCTGCCCCATAGTCAGCCACCACCAACACCACCACTCCAGCCGAGCACCACCAACACCACCACTCCAGCCGAGGCCCACATCACCACCCTTCTTCCCGGCTGAACTCCATCCTGCGCATCCCAACCACCTGGCCCCTCTCTTCCATCCACCGCCTCTCTTCAACCACGGTTAGTACCCCATCCTTCATCTCACCTTCTCCACTTCCTCTCCACTCTCAGCCACCTAACCCCCTACCATATCACCCTAACACCAGCCATTCCACTTGCTGCCAACCATTCCCACTCGGCGAGGCCCGTAACCACCCTAACTACCCGCCACCACTTAGACATCTTAGCTCCATTCGGCCACCCTATCCGACTCCCTAAGACCTGCCCATATCACCCCACTACATCCATCACTACCTTACCCCATCTCCTAGCTAGATCCCTATCCTTCCACCACTCCTAGCCACCCTAGCAGCCCGCCACCACCAAGCTCCTAGTCGGCCACTCCAACCGACTGTCACTCCATTCGGCCAGCCACCCGTCAACCTTAGGTGCTCCATTAGACCCTTCCCTTAGGCCCCCTTAGCGCCATACTCTCTCAACTCAACCTTCCTTAGTGACCCTACGTAGTCACCTTAGCCCTACATACAAAACCAGCCCATCCTTAGTCACCGGCTATCTTCAAGGCGCCTCTTCCGCGCACCAAAGACATCCAGCCAGTAGCCCCTTGCCGTTCAATCCGCGGAGCTCCCTCTTGCAGCCCAAGGCGAAGGCCAAGCCCACGCTCAAGCAAGGCATCTTCGGACCAGCTATTAGTAAGTGCCTAACTCGGTCCTTAGTTGTATACTTGCTTAAGATTCAATTTGATACGGGGTTGTAATAACGGAGCATAGTCTCCCCCCGCTTGTAATAACGTGGCTTGGCACACCCACACACGTGCACTCTCTTAGTTGTGCACGATTTTGAACACACACGGGCCTAATCAGCCCCTAATACATAAATATATATATATATACTTTAATTTTCGTAGGGTTTTGCTTAAGTTGGGTGTGTTGTCTTTCAATTCGAGCACTCACACACATTGAGCCTTCGCTCTTATTTGAAAGACCCAAGTAAGGGCCGAGCTATACTATTTGGGCTTTCATTTCATGTCGTGTGTGTAAGTCTTTCAATTCAAGCACTCACACACATTGAGCCTTCGCTCTTATTTGAAAGACCCAAGTAAGGGCCGTGTTATACTATTTGGGTTTAATTTCATGTTGTGTGCGTAGTACTTCAATTCAAGCACTCACACACATTGAGCTTTCGCTCTTATTCCCAAGACCTTAATCAAGGCCATACTGCAAGTTATATTTGGGTTTAATTTCATGTCGTGTGTGTAAGTCTTTCAATTCAAGCACGCACCCACATTGAGCCTTCGCTCTTATTTGCAAGACCCGAGTAAGGGCCCATATACATACTCTATATACATATCTCCCTTCGGCATTTACATTATAAGTCATTTCCCTTCGATTATTTCCCTTCGGTTATTTCCCTTCTGCATTGTCTTTACATTTCGGGTTTTTCCTTTGGAGTAGCATGAGTTTGCATTGCATCTACGCCATACCACGAGGTAGGACACATACTGCATCAAAGCAAGCCCCGTATTCCCACTCAAATTCGCCCATGTAGTGGAGTGTTCATAACACACAAACTAGGTGGCCCATAAAGGGATAAAAAGAAAGATTTAGGCACGTGCAAATCCACGTGATCTAAAATCTACAATCGCATCTAAAAGACCCGAATTAAACACCTTGAACCGCTTCGTAGGCTTTCTATCCCAAAAACTCAATTTTTCAAAGCGTACAGACTGACCCTTGCGCATCGGTGCAAGAAGGTCTGCGACGACAAGAGCTCACTTGCTCACAGTCGCCACGATTAGAAGTCAGTTTAACATATATCTTTGCTAGCTTAGGTAAGCTAGCTGGCACGCCCTGTTTACATAAATAGGCCTTAGACACACGAGAGGATCCACTCCAAGCCCTGAAAAAGGCGAGAGCCGGGGATTTTTTCGTGCGTCAACAGAGATTGGCACGCCCGGTGGGACGTGAGCCTTTTAAAACTCGAGTTTTAAGTTAGGAGTTTGCGAAAATTTTGTTAAAAAGGTGTCATTTTTAACTTGTTTTTTTTGCTTGTACTTAGGAAATTTTGAAAAAAGCTTGAAAAGCATGTCAAAATCCAATCCAAGTGAAGTGTCGAGCCAAGGCTCATGCGCATCAAGTTCTCACTCTAGGAGGATTTTCAAAAACAAAATAAAACTAGATGAAATCGAGGACTTGAGAAGGGAGTTTGAGGCCAAAATCGATGCTCTCAGCCAAGAGGCTGAAGTAGGCGATTCGTGTTCATCAAACGGTGAACAAAGGCCTAAGAAAAAATCTGAAAAACCTCGCAAGCACAAAGAGGCCTCTGTAATGGAAGGCAACCAATACCACGAGTCCTTCACACAAAAGGACCTTAAAGCCCTACAGCAGCTGCTGAAAGGGCAGAATAAAGAGAAAAGAAGCTACGCCTTGTCTGATTTCCTTCCTATGGATTACGAAACAGACAGTGACGATGAAATACCGAACTTCCATCAGTATGATGGCATGGGAGACCCTAGGTCTCACTTGCAGCTTTTCTCACGTCGAGCCCATAAAAAGAAAAAGGACTCGATGAAATGGGTGTATTGGTTCCCTTTATCCCTTAAAGGCACAGCTGCCAAATGGCTGGCTTCCTACGACTTAAGCCAGTTCGCTACTTTTGAAGAGTTAGCGAACTGCTTCATGCAAAGATTTGCACACAACGTAGAAGTCACGCCGACTCTGAATACCATAAGAGATACAAAGCAAGGCATGAACGAAGACGTACATGCCTTCATTATAAGATGGAGGTCGCTTTTAGGCTAAGTGTGAGAGCCCATATCCAAAGGATGCGCAGTCATGCTCATCCTGGATAACTTTAAAAGCGAGTTAAAAACCCTTCTCTCGCTCCATGAGATCTCAACTTTCCATAAGTTGATAAAAAAAGCTTCCCTTTTCAAAACCAACTTGCGAAAAGGGACATACGATCACTTATGGAAAGGAAGCGTCGTTTCTAAAACCCGCTTGGAAAAGCCCATCACATACGGGCTACCCACGATGGACAAAGGGGCAAAGCCCCATAAAATCGCCAATGTCCGGGTGGATCTAGGCATGGCAGGCACTTCCAAACATTTTGAAAAGTTAGAAAATAAGAGGGAGCGAAACTTTCAAAAACCGGTTGAAAAACGGGAGTACACTCTGCTGGGGCAACCTGTGTCGGAGGTCCTAGACCTCCTACTTGCCCAAGGCATGATAGAACTCCCTGAAATCCCCAAAGGAGTCACTTCCCAAGGGGGGTATTTAAATCGATTTTGTAAGTATCATCGGCTCAAAGGCCATGATACCAAACGCTGCTTCTCCCTTTTAAATAAAATTGAGAACTTGATAGCAGAAGGCTGGCTCCAGGTCACTGCGGAACTTGAGCCACCTCAAGCTATCTTCAAAGAGCCCTTAACCAAACACGCCAGTGGCAGTGGGAAAGGAAAGGAGGTATGTACCCTCACCATTTCTAAGGAACTATCACAAAAACCAGAACCTAGTCGACCCACTTGTGCGCTCACTCTTGTATTGTACAAGAAGCCCGCCCAAGTCGTCATTCGGGGACCACCAAAAGTGGAATCCCCGTCAAAACCAGTTTTGAAAATCCAAGGTTCTCCTAAGCTCATCCTTAGAGACAATTTTAGCGCGAACCCTAGGCTGGTCGTGGGGGAAGTGACTAGATCCGGGAGGATCTATCAACCCCCGCACCTTCAAGGTGCTCAAAAGGTGGTCAGTGTGCCTGGCCCCTCAAAAGCATGTATCCCTAGTGTTCTGCCAAAAGCAGATAAGGACAAAATCATCCTAAATCCTTATGACTTCGAAAACCACCTTCAAAGATTCCTATTCACATGTCTATCTTAGAGCTTCTACAAACCTCGCCTAGGCATAGACTTGTATTAGAGAAAATTCTAGAAAGGGCCAAGGTTGATTCGAACATAAGCCCGGAATCCTTGTCTGCCCAAATGGCTTTATTAGGAGCAAAATCACCCATCACTTTCTCGGAAGATGATGTAGATAGGCCCTACGAATCCCACAACCAGGCCCTACATATCGAGGTGGTTTTGAATAACCACTCTCTGGACAGGTGCCTAGTCGATGGTGGAGGAGGGCTCAACATCCTTCCACTTCATGTGGCGTACAAAATCGGAGTCACCTTGACTGCAGTGAACCCAAGCCCCATCGTTATCACTGGATACGATGGGAATGCGTCTAGACCTTTGGGATCCATCGAACTTCCAATGAAAACGGGAGGGATCGAACACACGGGGGTGTTTCATGTCTTGGATATCCACCCCCATTATAACCTGTTGCTGGGAAGACCCTGGATACACAGTTTGTGCGCTATGCCATCCACCTTCCACAGGTGTGTCAAGATCCCTTTTAGGGACCAGGTCGTAGTGATCCTAGGTGAGAGTCACCCCCAGCTTCAGGGGATCAAAAACTCCCCTTGTTTATCGAGCTCCCAGGCCCATGAGGCTAACCTGGGGCAAATTATGGTTGAGCCACCCCGGCTCGTACTAAACAACCCTAGGAAGGTTGTATGTGTGAAGGGGCCGCCCAAAGCAGGCCCCCTCCCGATCTTAACCCTTCTAGGAAAACCCAAGCGTTCCCTATTTCCAAAGCCCCTGGACAAAAAGCCATATGAGCTTAATATGCACGACAGCATGTTCCAGGACCACGACTTGTACCATGCCTTTTCAAAAAATAGAAAGTCATGGAACATGTTGTTAAACATGGGCTATACGCCCTACAACAGTCTAGAGGCGCAGAATCAGGGTCTCCTAGAGCCCATCCTTCCTAGGGCCAATCCAAGCCGATATGGGATCGGCTATACTCCCCGAATATCGCCGGAGCCACCCCCTGTGACCACTTGGGTCAAGGGTGCCCCGGAACCTATCTTAGAAGAGACCTATGATTTAGATCTCCTATTCCGAGTCTAACCCGTAGTGTTTTCCCTTTGTAGGTATGATGGAAGATCCCTTTTTATAAAAATACAAAAACATTTGAAAAGCTTAAAATCAAAAAAATCGAAAAATAAGAAAAACCAAAAACAATGGAAAAACAAAAACTCGAAAATAGAGTGCTTTATATAGTTCCCAAAGTTCTTGTTTTACAAAAGCCCAAAAAAATCAAAAATTTGGAAAATACCAAAAAGATTTTGTAGATAGCTGCTCCTGGTAGGACTTTGGCAAAAGAAAAGGATTTCGAAAGAAACGTCGTCAGCATAGCCAGACCAAAAATTTCGAAATCACTTGAAAATCCAAGTACAAAACCAGGTCTTTTTGAAAACCACGCATCAAATTCCCTCAGGTCTATAGCCCACGAGAATGATCAAAGCCCAGAAGGGGATCCCCTTAAGGAAGATTCTCGATTTTGAAAGACCTTCCTGTAAACACCCCGAAATCCCACGAATTTCTTAAACGAATCTGGTTTTATACAAGTAGCCCCCAAAGGGCCATTTTGAGTTTGGAAACCCAGGAGCCTTCCAAACAACCCTGTATATATGTTTTAAACTTTATCTTTCAAAAACATATGATATAGCTTTTGAAAATCCTTTTAAAACATGTTTTGAAACCCCAAAGTGGCTTGGCCCGATCAAGACAGGACCAGGAGAGCCAAGAAGAGCCCGGAACCGGAGCACCTGTCGAGCCCGGCGCAGCAACTCTTGCATCTGATTCACACCCCAGGATCTCGAACGTCCAAGACCCTGTTCTTATCAAAATAGCATTTGAAGTCATCTCCGGAAGGCAGAAACGGAGGCGGACGACTATGTTGGCGAAGACCCAACGCAGACGGAGTACTGATGCTGTCAGGCCCCGCACAAATCGTCCGTCTCGAACCCAGCTCGAAGGAGTCAGAGTTCAGTTTGGATTGGATCTGGACCATATATATCCAGATTCCAATCCAAACCCATATGTGGACTTGGATTTGGATTTGGATCCAGAGATCCAATCCAATATCCATATCCATGGCCCACATCACCTCTCATAAATGGAGGTGGGGCCCACTTGAAATTCACGTGGGATATTGGGCATGAGAGAGAGTGGGGGTGAAAAATATCAAGAGTGTTGTATTAAGCTTGACTTGTGTGTCAAGTTTGGGTTAATCATGTGGGTTAGCCTAATTGAGTGGGTTTAAGCTTGTAATTAGCTAAAACCTAACCTAGGGCTGCACCAACATGGGGTGATCAAGGTCTATGGGCCATGCTAAGGGAGCTCCTTCACCTAAACCTAGCCAAAAATGCCTAAACCTAGCCTAAACCCCTAATCCACCCCTAATCTGAACCCAATCACCTAACCCACTTCCCTAATCCCGGCCTAATCCCAACCTAATCACCTAACCCACTCCCCTAATCCTTCCCTAAACCTAGATTAATTTCCCTAATCCTAGCCTAAACCTAGCCTAAACCACCTAACCTAGCTCACTAAACCTCACCCTAAAACCCAACCACCTAACCTAGCCCTAAACCACCCTTAGCCCACGATTTTCCCAAACACCTAGTTTTAAAATATCTGGCCCAACCCCATCCAGCCCACCTTATCTACATACTACCCTACCTAAACCACCTAACCACTACCCACAACCCAGCCCTAACCGACCTACCCATCCCCTATTTAAACCCCCCTCATTGTGGGCTGGTTTTCCAAGTGGGAACCACTCTCCACCCCCAGCCGGGCCCTCTCCTTCTCCCATCTCTCACCCAGCCGTGGCCACTCCCCAGCAGCTCCAGCTCCTCCACCAGCCGCCACCTGCTCCGCCACCTTCCCTCTTCCGTCCACCACCACTGCCCCCCAGCCGGACGCCACCATATCTTCCCAACTCCACCAGCCGACAGCCACCTTTGCCGCCACTCCTTCCCATTCGGTAAGTCCCCCTAACTCCCTCAAAACCGCTCTCTACCACCTCTCCACTCTTAGCCACCCATCTTCCCCTTAGCTCCACCTCTTTGCCGCCACCATCTAAGCCTAGCCGAACCTAGGATAACCCAAGTGGCTGGCCACTGCTTAGCCACCATCTCCCATTCGGCCGATCCCCCCTAGGTGTCCTATTTGGCCGTCCCACTAGCTCACCTTTTAGGGCCAGTTTCCCTAAGTACCTAACTTCCCTAGTGACCCTAAGACCCACTTAGTCAGCCACTCTAAACTCCCTACTTGGAGGCGCCGCCTACTTGCCACCGGCCCCCTTCGAGGCGTCCATCCCGCGCCCCATTTGCAGCCGGCCAGCACCCTTGGTCACACACCTTCGCGGAGCTCCCATTTGCAGCCCAAAAGCCAAGGCCACGCTCAAGCAAGACCTCTACGGACCAGCTACTCGTAAGTGTCTAAACTCGGTCTTTAGTCATACGCTTGCTTGAAATTCAATTTGATACGGGGTTGTAATAACGGAGCCTAGTCTCCCCCCGCTTGTAATAACGTGGCTTGGCACAACCACACACGTGCACTCTCTTAGTCGTGCACAACTTTGAACACACACGGGCCTAATCAGCCCCTAATATATAAGTGTACGTATATATTTCATTTCCGAAGGGTTTTGTTTAAGTTGGGTGCGTTGTCTTTCGATTAAAACACTCTCACACACATTGAGCTTTCGCTCTTATTTGAAAGACCCAAGTAAGGGCCGACCTATACTATTTGGGTTTCATTTCATGTCGTGTGAGTAAGTCTTTCAATTTAAACACTCTCACACACATTGAGCTTTCGCTCTTATTTGAAAGACCCAAGTAAGGGCCGACCTATACTATTTGGGTTTCATTTCTTGTCGTGTGAGTAGTCTTTCAATTCAAGCACTTTCACACACATTGAGCCTTCGCTCTTACTCCCAAGACCTTAGTAAAGGCCTTATTGCAGTTATATTTGGGTTTCATTTATGTCGTGTGTGTAGTACTTCAATTCAAGCACTCTCACACACATTGAGCCTTCGCTCTTACTCCCAAGACCTTAGTCAAGGCCATACTGCAATTTATATTTGGGTTTAATTTTATGTCGTGTGTGTAAGTCTTTCAATTCAAGCACGCACCCACATTGAGCCTTCGCTCTTATTTACAAGACCCGAGTAAGGGCTCATATACATAAGATATATACATATTTCCCTTCGGTTATTTCCCTTCGGTTATTTCCCTTCTGTTATTTCCCTTCAGCATTGTCTTTACATTTCGGGTTTTCCCTTTGGAGTAGCGTGAGTTTGCATTGCATCTACGCCATACCACGAGGTAGGACGCATATTGCATCGAAGCAACCCCCGCTCGAATTCGCCATGTAGTGGAGTGTTCATAACACACAAACTAGGCGACCCAAAAGGGGATAAAAGAAAAGACTTAGGCACGTGCAAATCCACGTGATCTAAAAAAATGCAATCGCATCTTAAAGACCCGAAATAGACACCTCGAACCGTTTCGTAGACTTTCTCCCTAAAACTCGATTTTTTGCAAAAGCGTACAGACTGACCCTTGCGCATCGGTGCAAGAAGGTCTGCGACGACAAGAGCTCACTTGCTCACAGTCGCCACGTTTAGAAGTCAGTGTTGATATATCTTCGCTAGCTTAAGTAAGCTAGCTGGCACGCCCTATTTGTATATATAGGCCTTAGACGCACGCTAAGATCCACTCCAAGCCACGAAAGAGGCGAAGAGGCGGGGATTTTCGCGCGTCTACAGAGATTGGCACGCCCGGTGGGACGTGAGCCTTTTCAAGAAGTCGAGTTTACTTGTAGAAGTCTTGCGAAAATTTTATAAAGGTGTCGTTTTAACTTGTTTTCTTTGCTTTTACTTAGGAAATTTAGAAAAAGCTTGAAAAGCATGTCAAAATCCAATCCAAGTGAAGTGTCGAGCCAAGGCTCATGCGCATCAAGTTCTCACTCTAGGAGGATTTTCAAAAACAAAATAAAACTAGATGAAATCGAGGACTTGAGAAGGGAATTTGAGGCCAAAATCGATGCTCTCAGCCAAGAGGCTGAAGTAGGCGATTCGTGTTCATCAAACGGTGAACAAAGGCCTAAAAAGAAAATTGAAAAACCTCGCAAGCAAAAAGAGGCCTCCGTAATGGAAGGCAACCAATACCACGAGTCCTTCACACAAAAGGACCGTAAAGCCCTACAGCAGCTGCTGAAAGGACAAAATAAAGAGAAAAGAAGCTACGCCCTGTCTGATTTCCTTCCTATGGATTACGAAACAGACAGTGACGATGAAATACCGAACTTCCATCGGTATGATGGAATGGGAGACCCTAGGTCTCACTTGCAGCTTTTCTCACGTCGAGCCCATAAGAAGAAAAAGGACTCGATGAAATGGGTGTATTGGTTCCCCCTATCCCTTAAAGGCACAGCTGCCAAATGGCTGGCTTCCTACGACTTAAGCCAGTTCGCTACTTTTGAAGAGTTAGCGAACTGCTTCATGCAAAGATTTGCACACAACGTGGAAGTCACGCCAACCCTGAATACCTTAAGGGATACAAAGCAAGGCATGAACGAAGACGTGCATGCCTTCATTATAAGATGGAGGTCTCTTTTAGGCCAAGTGCGAGAGCCTATATCCGAAGGATGCGCAGTGATGCTCATCCTGGATAATTTCAAAAGCGAGTTAAAAACCCTTCTCTCGCTCCATGAGATTTCAACTTTCCATAAGTTCATCAAAAAGGCCTCCCTTTTCGAAACCAACTTGCGAAAAGGGACATACGACCACTTCTGGAAAGGAAGTGTCGTTCCCAAAACACGTGTGGAAAAGCCCATCGCATATGGGCTGCCCACAACGGACAAAGGGGCAAAGCCCCATAAAATCGCCAATGTCCGGGTGGATCCAGGCATGGCGGGCACTTCTAAAAATTTTGAAAAAATAGAAAATAAGAGAGAACGCAATTTTTCAAAACCAATTGAAAAACGGGAGTACACTCCGCTAGGGCAACCTGTGTCGGAGGTCCTAGACCTCCTACTTGCCCAGGGCATGATCGAACTCCCTGAAATCCCCGAAGGAGTCACGTCCAAAGGGGGGTATTTAAACCGATTTTGCAAGT
Source organism: Brasenia schreberi (assembly GCA_036023115.1). NCBI lineage: Eukaryota > Viridiplantae > Streptophyta > Magnoliopsida > Nymphaeales > Cabombaceae > Brasenia > Brasenia schreberi. The sequence continues at coordinate 6,738,730 of JAYKKT010000081.1, forward strand.
ATCATCGGCTCAAAGGCCATGATACCAAACGGTGCTTCTCTCTTCTAAATAAAATTGAGAACTTGATAGCGGAGGGCCGACTCCAGGTCACTGCGGAATCTGAGCCACCTCAAGCTATCTTCAAGGAACCCTTTCCCAAACACGCCAGTGGCAGTGGGAAAGGAAAGGAGGTATGTACCCTCACCATTTTCAAGGAACTAGCGCGAAAGCCCGAACCTGGTCGACCTGCTTGTGCGCCCATCCTTGTACTATACAAGAGGCCCGCCCAAGTCGTCATCCGGGGACCACCAAAAGTGGAAACCCCGACAAAACCAGTTTTGAAAATCCAAGGTTCTCCTCAGCTCATCCTTAGAGCCAAGTTTAGCGCGAACCCTAGGCTGGTCGTGGGGGAAGTCACTAGATCCGGGAGGATCTACCAAACCCCGCACCTTCAAGGTGCTCAAAAGGTGGTCAGTGTGCCTGGCCCCTCAAAAGCATGTATCCCTAGTGGTCTGCCAAAAGCAGATAAGGACAAAATCATCCTAAATCCTTATGATTTCGAAAACCACCTTTCAAAGATTCCTATTCACATGTCTATCCTAGAGCTTATCAAAACCTCGCCTAGGCATAGACTTGTCTTAGAGAAAATTCTAGAAAGGGCCAAGGTTGATTCGAACATAAGTCCGGAGTCCTTGTCTGCCCAAGTGGCTTTGTTAGGAGCAAAATCGCCCATCACCTTTTCGGAAGATGATGTAGATAGACCCTACGAAACCCATAACCAGGCCCTGCATATCGAGGTGGTTCTAAACAACCACTCTCTGGACAGGTGCCTAGTCGATGGTGGAGGAGGGCTCAACATCCTTCCACTTCACGTGGCGTATAAAATTGGAGTCACCTTGACTTCAGTGAACCCAAGCCCCATCGTTATCACTGGATACGATGGGAATGCGTCTAGGCCTTTAGGATCCATCGAACTCCCAATGGAAACAGGAGGGATCGAACACACGGGGGTGTTCCATGTCTTGGACATCCACCCCCATTATAACCTGTTGCTGGGAAGACCCTGGATACACAGTTTGTGCGCTGTGCCATCCACCTTCCACAAATGTGTCAAAATCCCTTTTAGGGACCAAGTCGTAGTGATCCTAGGTGAGAGTCACCCACAGCTTCAGGGGATCATAAACTCCCCTTGTTTATCAAGCTCCCAGGCCCATGAGGCTAACCTGGGGCAAATTATGGTTGAGCCACCTCGGCTCGTGTTGAACAACCCTAGGAAGGTTGTATGTGTGAAGGGGCCGCCCAAAGCAGGCCCCCTCCCGACTCTAATCCTCCTAGGAAAACCCAAACGTTCCCTATTTCCAAAACCCCTGGACAAAAGGCCCTACGAGCCTAATATGGACGATAGCATGTTCCAGGACCACGACTTGTATCCCATCTTTTCAAAAAACCAAAGGTCGTGGAACATGTTATTGAACATGGGCTACACGCCCTACAAGAGTCTAGGGGCACAAAACCAGGGTCTCCTAGAGCCCATCCTTCCTAGGGCCAACCCAAGCCGATATGGGATCGGCTATACTCCCCGAATACCGCCGGAACCACCCCCTGTGACCACCTGGGTCAAGGGTGCCCCGGAGCCTGTCTTAGAAGAAACCTATGGTTTAGACCTCCTATTCCGAGTCTAACCCATAGTGTTTTCTTTTTGTAGGTATGACGGAAGATCCCTTTTTCTAAAAATACCAAAAACATTTGAAAACTTAAAATCAAAAAAATCGAAAAACAAGAAAAACCAAAAACAATGGAAAAACAAAAACTCGAAAAAAGTGTGCTTTGTATAGTTCCCAAAGTTCTTGTTTTACAAAAACCCAAAAAAATCGAAAATTTGGAAAATACCAAAAAGATTTTGTACATAGCTGCTCCTGGTATGACTTTGGCGAAAGAAAAGGATTTCGAAAGAAACGTTGTCTGCATAGCCAGACCAAAAATTTCGAAATCACTTGAAAATCCAAGTACAAAACCAGGTTATTTTGAAAAACACGCATCAAGTTCCCTCGGGTCTATAGCCCACGAGAATGATCGAAGCCCAGAAGTGGATCCCCTTGAGGAAGATCCCACTTCTGAGCTCCCAGAATTTCATAGAATTCTCGATTTTGAAAGACCTTCCCAATCAGTAGGAGGAGATTTCGTAGAGGTGAACCTAGGGGATGATTCCAATCCCAAAACCATCAAAATAGGCGCATGCTTGCATGAAACTGAAAAGTTAGCATTCATTGCATTTCTACGGACCTATTTAGATGTGTTTGCATGGACGTATGAAGACATGCCGGGCATAGATCTCAGCATAGTCGAGCATCGTCTTCCCTTAGATGTAGGTGTAAAACCAATAAAGCAGAAGCTTAGGAAAATACACCCGAATGTACACACGCAAGTCAAAGAGGGTTTAGAAGATCTGCTAAAAGCCGGATTTATAAAACCCATTGCGTATTCTGATTGGTTGTCAAATATCGTTGTAGTTCGAAAAACCAATGGGAAAATTCGAATATGCATCGATTTCAGAAACCTGAATAAAGCCACTCCAAAGGATAATTATCCTTTACCAAACATAGATTTGATAGTCGATAGTACTGCAAATCATGAAATGTTTTCATTTATGGATGGCTATTCAGGCTATAATCAAATCAAACTAAGTCCACGAGATCAGGGTAAGACCGCCTTCACAACCCCATGGGGCACGTACTGCTATACAGTCATGCCCTTTGGTTTGAAAAATGCCGGCGCAACATACCAACGAGCCATGAACATGATCTTCCATGATCAAATTCACGAGCTCGTAGAAGTGTATGTAGATGATCTCTTGGCAAAATCCAAAACCCGATGCACCCATATCGAATGTTTACAAAAGATTTTCGAAAGGCTTAGGCTTTACAAAGTAAAGCTAAACCCTCAAAAATGTGTGTTCGGGGTAGAATCAGGAAAGCTTCTAGGCTTTATGGTGAGCCAAAGGGGAATAGAAGTCGACCCCTCTAAGTGTCGAGCCATCATAGACATGGCTCCACCCTCCAATCTCACCCAAGTCCGTAGCCTCCAAGGTCGATTACAATCTGTGCGCCGATTCATATCGAATCTGGCAACTAGATGCGAACCCTTCAACAAACTATTGAGGAAGGGTACGAAATTCTTATGGGATGACGAATGCCAAAAGTCCTTCGAGAGACTGAAGGCATACTTGGTTAATCCCCCCGTTTTGAATCCTCCAAAGCAAGGAAAACCGCTTTTATTATACATCTCCGTGCATGTAAACGCTTTAGGAGCCCTGTTGGCTCAATACGAGGATGACACCCATAAGGAGTATGCCATCTACTATATTTCGAAAACTCTCTTGGCTTATGAACGAAATTATCAAGCCATGGAGAAGACGTGCTTGGCCCTAGTCTGGGCCTGCCAGAAATTCAGACACTACTTCCTAGATCATGAGATCTGGATAGTGTCCAAGCTTGATCCAATCAAGCACTTGTTCGAAAAACCCATTCTCACGGGTAGATTGGGCAAATGGCAACTCCTTCTAATGGAGTATGATCTGAAATACCATCACCAGATCTCCGTTAAGGGGCAAGCCCTAGCAGATTACGTGGCTGACTTCCCCTTGGAGGACGCATATCCCACTCTTGTCGAAATGCCTGATGAAGGCATATTGCAAAACCATTTTCAAAACCACATTTTGGCAAATTCTTTCGAAAACCAAGTGTGGAAGATGCACTTCGACGGGGCACGAAACCAACGAGGGGCTGGTGCCGGGATCATCCTAATCTCCCCTGAAAAGGGCGAGATTCCCATAGCAGTCCGCTTAGATTTCGAATGTTCCAACAACATAGCTGAGTATGAAGCACTCATACAAGGCTTAAGGATTTCGAAAACTCTAGGGGCATCATGCATCGAGGTCTTTGGAGATTCGCTCCTTGTCATAAATCAAGTTTTAAAACTGTGGCAAGTACGTAATGAGAAACTACTTCCATATCACGAGTTGGCCACTCGATTGATCCACTCCTTCCAGTCGTGTAAGCTCACACACGTGGGAAGAGAGGACAATGGCATCGCCGATGCCCTCTCTTCCTTGGGTTCAGCCCTGAAGGTCGATCCCATTTCAGGGACCAGATCTTTGGAAATATGGCATGCGCCCCATCCATCCACACACGACTTGGATATTTGCCAAAACAACCCAGAGTCTATTGAAAAACCCTGGTTCTATGACATAAAACAATTTTTAGAAAATGGGGGATTCACCGAGGATGCCACATCCAAAGATAGGGCATTCATTCGTAAGATTTCGACCCGATACACCATTCTGGGTGGGGTCTTATACAAAAAGAGTTTTACCGGCATTCTGCTTAGGTGTATCGACCTAGAGGAGGCTAGGATAGTGATGCACGAGTTCCACGACGGAGAATGTGGAGGTCATGTTAATGCCAACATGATGGCGATGAAAATACTTAGAGGGGGTTATTTTTGGTCCACCCTGAAAAAGGATTGTCACGATCATGTTAGAAAGTGTCATCCATGTCAAGTGCATGGGCACGCCATTCATATCCCTTCATCTGCATTGCATTCTGTGGTCAGCCCCTAGCCATTTACCATGTGGGCGTTTGACATTGTAGGCCCCATATTTCCAAAGGCCTCGAATGGGCATCGTTTTATTTTAGCAGCCACGGAGTATTTCTCCAAGTGGGTGGAAGCCATTTCCCTAACGAATGTAATGGGGCAACATGTGGTGGCTTTCATCCGGAGGAATATTTTGGCTCGATTTGGGGTTCCACGAGACCTTGTGTCTGACAATGGTACCCCATTCAAGAACGAGCGGATGGTTAAGTTGTGCAACACGTATGGCATAACTCACCACTTCTCCTCGCCCTACTACCCTCAAGGCAACGGCCAAGCCGAAGCCACAAACAAGACTCTCATTGGTATCATTGAGAAAACCTTAGATAAGGGTAGGAGGTGGCATGAGAAGCTGGATGAAGCCTTATGGGCTTATAGGACTTCCATCCGGACTCCCACGAATGCCACACCATTCGAATTGGTCTATGGCACAAACGCCATTCTTCCCATTCATACCCAACTGCATTCATTCCATACATCCATTGCACTCGACCTCCCCCTAGAGACGCTCCAGCATGCTAGGATGGCCGAACTAGATTTGCTAGATGAGAGGCGACTCCTTGCCATGGATCATGCTCGTGCATACCGGCAAAGGATAGCCCGACATTATAGCAAACACATGAGACCTCGCCACTTTGAAGTAGGAGATCTGGTCTTGAGAACCATCCACCATCGTGGCCCACACCCCCTAGGCAAGTGGCGCCCCAACTGGGATGGACCCTATGTTGTACGAGCAACCACTACGAACAATTCGTATTAGTTGATCGATGTAGAAGGTAGGAATTTAGCAGATCCTATCAATATTTAATACTTAAAGAAGTATCATGTGTAGGATCTGGATTAAATTCCAGTTTTTCGAAAATTTGAGAGGGATAGCTGCCCTGAGACGTGTGAATAAGGTGCAAAAGCAACTCGTGTGACCCCAAGTAAGAGAATTCGCACTTGTGAAAGAGTGGAGTTTTCAAAATCGTGGTCGCATTTCAAAATCCTTCATCTTACAAAGAAAGGCCTAGTTCAACATAGCAAGATACTTGCAAGTAGTACGTGCTATTTCTAAATAGGCTGATCTGGAATGGATCGAGTGTAGGCTTGGGATAAGTCCTCCCCTCTTCTCTTCTCCTTCCAAAAGGAAAACAAAGGCCCAAATCAAAAGGGAATTTCCCATTTAAAGTCTCTTTCCAAAAGAAAGAAACCAGACTTGAAAAAGAAAAATCGATTCTCTTATGAAAAGAGGGATTAAAGAAAAAATACTCCCAAAGGGAGACCCTCTATGGAAAAAAGGAAAAAGAGGCCAAAAAGCTCAAAAAGAGCAGTTTTCCGCCTTCTATGCCTCAAACCACGGGACGCTTCAGAAGGGACCGTGGTATCTCTTTCCCATCCCTGGCTTATCCCAAGCTAAAGCATGGTTCATTTCGAGGAATCCTAAAGTAAAAATAGGATTTACTTGCTTGAATTTCATCTTGTTTGAGAATTCGACGTTTCGAGTAAGGCGTAGGAATTTGAAATGAAGCTTGTTTTCTTATAAAACCTCCGCTAGATAAACGAGTGTTAAGACTCAAACAAGGGCAAGCACGAAGAGCTCGAGATCCTTAGGATCGAGACTCAAGACAGTTGTCCCTTTTGTAAATAGCTTTTGTAAATAAGTTTTTAAAAGCCGAACATCGAACAGCATAGGGTTTTTGCTCACTTGGAGCAGTAGGCCTTGTAAGTCTCTAGAGTTCGACCACACCTGGTCTCTGGGAGGTCGCCACTTTTTGGCACCACACCCATGTCATCTGCATTCCACGCATGGTACTTGCATGAACATGATCCCATTTAGGACCAGATTCCATAAGTGAACCCTTTGGCGTGATTTCTCCTCCTACCAGAGTTTGTAAAATTGAGATTTTTGCTAAAATGGGACGATCCCATATTCTTCGTGGCTAGATCTAGGGAGACATTAAAAGGGGTGTTTGTCATCTTTGCCCTTATCCAAATCTATTTGGACAAGGCCAAAGAGGGGCATCTGTAAACACCCCGAAATCCCACGAATTTCTTAAACGAATCTGGTTTTATACAAGTAGCCCCCAAAGGGCCATTTTGAGTTTGGAAACCCAGGAGCCTTCCAAACAACCCTGTATATATGTTTTAAACTTTATCTTTCAAAAACATATGATATAGCTTTTGAAAATCCTTTTAAAACATGTTTTGAAACCCCGAAGTGGCTTGGCCCGATCAAGACAGGACCAAGAGAGCCAAGAAGAGCCCGGAACCGGAGCACCTGTCGAGCCCGGCGCAGCAACTCTTGCATCTGATTCACACCCCAGGATCTCGAACGTCCAAGACCCTGTTCTTATCAAAATAGCATTTGAAGTCATCTCCGAAAGGCAGAAACGGAGGCGGACGACTATGTTGGCGAAGACCCAACGCAGACGGAGTACTGATGCTGTCAGGCCCCGCACAAATCGTCCGTCTCGAACCCAGCTCGAAGGAGTCAGAGTTCAGTTTGGATTGGATCTGGACCATATATATCCAGATTCCAATCCAAACCCATATGTGGACTTGGATTTGGATTTGGATCCAGAGATCCAATCCAATATCCATATCCATGGCCCACATCACCTCTCATAAATGGAGGTGGGGCCCACTTGAAATTCACGTGGGATATTGGGCATGAGAGAGAGTGGGGGTGAAAAATATCAAGAGTGTTGTATTAAGCTTGACTTGTGTGTCAAGTTTGGGTTAATCATGTGGGTTAGCCTAATTGAGTGGGTTTAAGCTTGTAATTAGCTAAAACCTAACCTAGGGCTGCACCAACATGGGGTGATCAAGGTCTATGGGCCATGCTAAGGGAGCTCCTTCACCTAAACCTAGCCAAAAATGCCTAAACCTAGCCTAAACCCCTAATCCACCCCTAATCTGAACCTAATCACCTAACCCACTTCCCTAATCCCGGCCTAATCCCAACCTAATCACCTAACCCACTCCCCTAATCCTTCCCTAAACCTAGATTAATTTCCCTAATCCTAGCCTAAACCTAGCCTAAACCACCTAACCTAGCTCACTAAACCTCACCCTAAAACCCAACCACCTAACCTAGCCCTAAACCACCCTTAGCCCACGATTTTCCCAAACACCTAGTTTTAAAATATCTGGCCCAACCCCATCCAGCCCACCTTATCTACATACTACCCTACCTAAACCACCTAACCACTACCCACAACCCAGCCCTAACCGACCTACCCATCCCCTATTTAAACCCCCCTCATTGTGGGCTGGTTTTCCAAGTGGGAACCACTCTCCACCCCCAGCCGGGCCCTCTCCTTCTCCCATCTCTCACCCAGCCGTGGCCACTCCCCAGCAGCTCCAGCTCCTCCACCAGCCGCCACCTGCTCCGCCACCTTCCCTCTTCCGTCCACCACCACTGCCCCCCAGCCGAACGCCACCATATCTTCCCAACTCCACCAGCCGACAGCCACCTTTGCCGCCACTCCTTCCCATTCGGTAAGTCCCCCTAACTCCCTCAAAACCGCTCTCTACCACCTCTCCACTCTTAGCCACCCATCTTCCCCTTAGCTCCACCTCTTTGCCGCCACCATCTAAGCCTAGCCGAACCTAGGATAACCCAAGTGGCTGGCCACTGCTTAGCCACCATCTCCCATTCGGCCGATCCCCCTAGGTGTCCTATTTGGCCGTCCCACTAGCTCACCTTTTAGGGCCAGTTTCCCTAAGTACCTAACTTCCCTAGTGACCCTAAGACCCACTTAGTCAGCCACTCTAAACTCCCTACTTGGAGGCGCCGCCTACTTGCCACCGGCCCCCTTCGAGGCGTCCATCCCGCACCCCATTTGCAGCCGGCCAGCACCCTTGGTCACACACCTTCGCGGAGCTCCCATTTGCAGCCCAAAAGCCAAGGCCACGCTCAAGCAAGACCTCTACGGACCAGCTACTCGTAAGTGTCTAAACTCGGTCTTTAGTCATACGCTTGCTTGAAATTCAATTTGATACGGGGTTGTAATAACGGAGCCTAGTCTCCCCCCGCTTGTAATAACGTGGCTTGGCACAACCACACACGTGCACTCTCTTAGTCGTGCACAACTTTGAACACACACGGGCCTAATCAGCCCCTAATATATAAGTGTACGTATATATTTCATTTCCGAAGGGTTTTGTTTAAGTTGGGTGCGTTGTCTTTCGATTAAAACACTCTCACACACATTGAGCTTTCGCTCTTATTTGAAAGACCCAAGTAAGGGCCGACCTATACTATTTGGGTTTCATTTCATGTCGTGTGAGTAAGTCTTTCAATTTAAACACTCTCACACACATTGAGCTTTCGCTCTTATTTGAAAGACCCAAGTAAGGGCCGACCTATACTATTTGGGTTTCATTTCTTGTCGTGTGAGTAGTCTTTCAATTCAAGCACTTTCACACACATTGAGCCTTCGCTCTTACTCCCAAGACCTTAGTAAAGGCCTTATTGCAGTTATATTTGGGTTTCATTTATGTCGTGTGTGTAGTACTTCAATTCAAGCACTCTCACACACATTGAGCCTTCGCTCTTACTCCCAAGACCTTAGTCAAGGCCATACTGCAATTTATATTTGGGTTTAATTTTATGTCGTGTGTGTAAGTCTTTCAATTCAAGCACGCACCCACATTGAGCCTTCGCTCTTATTTACAAGACCCGAGTAAGGGCTCATATACATAAGATATATACATATTTCCCTTCGGTTATTTCCCTTCGGTTATTTCCCTTCTGTTATTTCCCTTCAGCATTGTCTTTACATTTCGGGTTTTCCCTTTGGAGTAGTGTGAGTTTGCATTGCATCTACGCCATACCACGAGGTAGGACGCATATTGCATCGAAGCAACCCCCGCTCGAATTCGCCATGTAGTGGAGTGTTCATAACACACAAACTAGGCGACCCAAAAGGGGATAAAAGAAAAGACTTAGGCACGTGCAAATCCACGTGATCTAAAAAAATGCAATCGCATCTTAAAGACCCGAAATAGACACCTCGAACCGTTTCGTAGACTTTCTCCCTAAAACTCGATTTTTTGCAAAAGCGTACAGACTGACCCTTGCGCATCGGTGCAAAAAGGTCTGCGACGACAAGAGCTCACTTGCTCACAGTCGCCACGTTTAGAAGTCAGTGTTGATATATCTTCGCTAGCTTAAGTAAGCTAGCTGGCACGCCCTATTTGTATATATAGGCCTTAGACACACGCTAAGATCCACTCCAAGCCACGAAAGAGGCGAAGAGGCGGGGATTTTCGCGCGTCTACACTTCCCAATCAGTAGGAGGAGATTTCATCGAGGTGAGCCTAGGGGATGATTCCAATCCCAAATCCATCAAAATAGGCGCATGCTTCCATAAAACTGAAAGGTTAGCATTCATTGCATTTCTACGAACCTATTTAGATGTGTTTGCATGGACGTATGAAGACATGCCGGACATATATCCCAGCATTGTCGAGCATCGTCTTCCCTTAGATGTAGGTGTAAAACCCATAAAGCAGAAGCTTAGGAAAATACACCCGAATGTACACACGCAAGTCAAAGAGGGTATAGAAGATCTGCTAAAAGCCGGATTTATAAAACCCATTGCGTATTCTGATTGGTTGTCAAACATCGTTGTAGTATGAAAAACCAATGGGAAAATTTGAATATGCATCGATTTTAGAAACCTGAATAAAGCCACTCCAAAGGATAATTATCCTTTACCAAACATAGATTTGATAGTCGATAGTACTGCAAATCATGAAATGTTTTCATTTATGGATGGCTATTCAGGCTATAATCAAATCAAACTAAGTCCATGAGATCAGGGTAAGACCGCCTTCACAACCCCATGGGGCACGTACTGCTATACAGTCATGCCCTTTGGTTTGAAAAATGCCGGCGCAACATACAAACGAGCCATGACCACGATCTTCCATGATCAAATTCATGAGCTCGTAGAAGTGTATGTAGATGATCTCTTGGTGAAATCCAAAACCCGATGCACCCACATCGAATGTTTGCAAAAGATTTTCGAAAGGCGTAGGCTTTACAAAGTAAAGCTAAACCCTCAAAAATGTGTATTCGGGGTAGAATCAGGGAAGCTTCTGGGCTTTATGGTGAGTCAAAGGGGAATAGAAGTCAACCCCTCTAAATGTCGAGCCATTATAGACATGGCTCCACCCTCCAATCTCACCCAAATCCGTAGCCTCTAGGGTCGTTTACAATCCGTTCACCGATTCATATCAAATCTGGCAACTAGATGCGAACCCTTCAATAAACTGTTGAGGAAGGGCACGAAATTCTTATGGGATGACGAATGCCAGAAGTCCTTCGAAAGACTGAAGGCATACTTGGTTAATCCCCCCGTTTTGAACCCTCCAAAGCAAGGAAAACCGCTTCTACTATACATCTCCATGCATACGAATGCTTTAGGAGCCCTGTTGGCTCAATACGAGGATGACACCCATAAGGAGTATGCCATCTACTACATTTCGAAAACTCTCTTGGCGTATGAACGAAATTATCAAGCCATGGAGAAGACATGCTTGGCCCTAGTCTAGGCCTACCAGAAATTCAGACACTATTTCCTAGATCATGAGATCTGGATAGTGTCCAAGCTTGATCCAATCAAGCACTTGTTCGAAAAACCCATTCTCACGGGTAGATTGGGAAAATGGTAACTCCTTCTAATAGGGTATGATCTGAAATACCATCACCAGATCTCCATTAAGGGGCAAGCCCTAGCAGATTACGTGGCTGAGTTCCCCTTAGAGGACGCATATCCCACGCTTGTTGAAATGCCTGATGAAGGCATATTACAAAACCATTTTCAAAACCACATTTTGGCAAATTCTTTCGAAAACCAAGTGTGGAAGATGCACTTCGATGGGGCACGAAACCAACGAGGGGCTGGTGCTGGGGTCGTCCTAATCTCCCCTGAAAAGGGCGAGATTCCCATAGCAGTCCGCTTAAATTTCGAATGTTCCAACAACGTAGCTGAGTATGAAGCACTCATACAAGGCTTAAGGATTTCGAAAACTCTAGGGGCATCATGCATCGAGGTCTTTGGAGATTCGCTCCTTGTCATAAACCAGGTTTTGAAAATTTGGCAAGTACGTAATGAAAAACTACTTCCATATCACGAGTTGGCCACTCGATTGGTCCAGTCCTTCCAATCGTGTAAACTCACACACGTAGGAAGAGACGACAATGGCATCGTCGATGCCCTCTCCTCCTTGGGTTCAGCCCTAAAGGTCGATCCCATTTCAGGGACCAGATCTTTGGAAATATGGCATGCGCCCTACCCATCCACACACGACTTGGATATTTGCCAAAACAACCAAGAGTCTATTGAAAAACCCTGGTTTTTTGACATAAAATAGTTTTTAGAAAATGGGGGATTCGCCGAGGATGCCACATCCAAAGATAAGGCATTCATTCGTAAGATTTCGACCCGATTCACCATTCTGGGTGGGGTTTTATACAAAAAGAGTTTTACCGGTGTAAACACCCCGAAATCCCATGAATTTCTCAAATTCCTTTGGTTTTACAAAAGCAGCCCCAAAGGGCTATTTTGAGTCTGGAAACCCAGGAGCCTTCCAAACAACCCTGTACATATGTTTTAAACTTTGTATTTCAAAAATATAAAATATGGCTTTTAAAAACCTTTTTAAAAACATGTTTTGAAACCCCAAAGCTGCTTGGCCTAATCAAGATAGGACCAGCGAAGTCAAAAAGAGCCCGGAACCAGAGCACCTGTCAAGCCCGGCACAGCAACTCTTCTATCAAATTCATACCCCCAGGATCTCGAACATCCAAGACCCTGTTATTATCAAAATGTCATTTGAAGTCATCTCCGGAAGGCAGAAACGGAGGCAAACGATCATGTTGGCGAAGACCCAACGCAAACGGAGCACTGATGCTGTCAGGCCCCGCACAAACCGTTCGTTTCGAATACAGCTCGAAGGAGTCAGAGTTCAGTTTGGATTGGATCTGGACCATATATATCCAGATCCCAATCCAAACCCATATGTGGACTTGGATTTGGATATGGATCCAGAGATCCAATCCAATATCCATATCCATGGCCCACATCACCTTCTCATAAATGGAGGTGGGGCCCACTTGAATTTCACGTGGGATCATGGGCATGAGAGAGAGTGGCGGTGGATAAGATCAAGTGTGTTGTAATTAAGCTTGACTTGTGTGTCAAGTTTGGGATTAATCATGTGGGTTAGCCTAATTGAGTGGGTTTAAGCTTGTAATTAGCCAAAACCTAACCTAGGGCTGCACCAACATGATGTGGTTAAGGTCTATGGGCCATGCAAATGGAGCTCCTTCACCTAAACCTAACCCAAAACACCTAATCCTAGCCTTCCACCCTAATCCACCCCTAATCTGAGCCTAATCACCTAACCCACTTCCCTAATCCCGGCCTGGACCATATACATCCAGATCCCAATCCAAACCCCTGTATGGACTTAGATTTGGATTTGGATTCAAAAATCCAATCCAATATCCATATCCATGGCCCACATCACCTTCTCATAAATGGAGGTGGGGCCTACTTGAATTTCACGTGGGATTATGGGCATGGGAGAGAGTGGGGGTGGATAAGATCAAGTGTGTGTTGTAATTAAGCTTGACTTGTGTGTCAAGTTTGGGGTTAATCATGTGGGTTAGCCTAATTAAGTGGGTTTAAGCTTGTAATTAGCCAAAACCTACCCTAGGGCTGCACCAACATGACATGGTTAAGGTCTATGGGCCATGCAAAGGGAGCTCCTTCACCTAATCCTAACTAAAAACACCTAATCCTAGCCTTCTGCCCTAATCCCGTCCTAATCTGAGCCTAATCACGTAACCCACTTCCCTAATCCCGGCCTAATCCCAACCTAATCACCTAACCCACTTCCCTAATCCTTCCCTAAACCTAGGTTAATTTCCCTAAACCTAGCCTAATCCTAGCCTAATCACCTAACCTAGCTCACTAAACCTCACCCTAGAACCCACCCACCTAACCAAACCTAGCCCACAACCTACCCAAACCACTAGTATCTAAAATATTTGGCCCTACCCTTTCCAGCCCACCTTATCATCATATCACCCTACCTAAACCACCTAACCACTACCCCAAACCCAGCCCTAACCGACCTACCCATCCCTATATAAACCCCCCCTTGGGGGCGGGTTTTCCTATCTAGAAGCCTTCCCCATTTCCCAGCCGGGTCCTCCACTTCCCCAAGCTTCGCCACCTGCTCCACCTGCTCCACACCCCACCACCACCGTGCTCCACCTGCTCCACCACACCCATCGCCATCCTCTTCATCCAACCGAACCACCTCCTCCACCACACCCAGCTGCTCCCCTTCCATCCGCCACCGCCTCTTCATCCGGTTAGTACCCCACACTCCACCTAGCTCCTTCTCCACTCCCTCTCCACTCCCAGCCACCCACCATACCACCACCTTACCCTAATATCAGCCACTTGCCGCCACCACTCCCACTCGGCCAAGCCTTAGTCACCCTAACTACCCGCCACTACCTAACCACCCTAGCTACACCCGGCCACCCTATCCGACTTCCTAAGACCTGCCCATAGCACTCCCTTACACCCACTACACCCACTACCACCTAGCCCCATCACCTAGCTAGCTTCCTTCCCATACTCCACCCATAGCCATCCTAGCAGCCCGCCACCACCAAATTCCCCTAGTCGGCCACTCCAACCGACTGTCCCTTCCATTCGGCCAGCCACCTCCTTTCCCCTAGGTGCTCCATTAGATCTTCCCTTAGGCTCCCCTTAGGACCATACTCCCTAACACTATATCCTCTCCTAGTGACCCTATATACTCACCTTAGCCCCTTTAATCCCACACGTCAAGGCGACACCCTTGCTTGCAGCCGGCCACCTTCAAAGCACCCGGCCAGCACCCCTTGTCGCTCAACCTCGCGGAGCTCCCTTTTGCAGCCCAAGGCGAAGGCCAAGCCCACGCTCAAGCAAGGCCTCTACAGACCAGCTACTAGTAAGTGCCTAACTCGGTCTTTAGTTGTATACTTGCTTGAGATTCAATTCGATACGGGGTTGTAATAACGGAGCATAGTCTCCCCTCGCTTGTAATAACGTGGCTTGGCACACCCACACACGTGCACTCTCTTAGTTGTGCACGATTTTGAACACACACGGGCCTAATCAACCCCTAATACATAAGTATATACATATACTTTCATTTTTGTAGGGTTTTGCTTAAGTTGGGTGCGTTGTCTTTCAATTCAAGCACTCACACACATTGAGCCTTCGCTCTTATTTGAAAGACCCAAGTAAGGGCCGACCTATACTATTTGGGTTTCATTTCATGTCGTGTGTGTAAGTCTTTCAATTCAAGCACTCTCACACACATTGAGCTTTCGCTCTTATTTGAAAGACCCAAGTAAGGGCCGACCTATACTATTTGGGTTTCATTTCATGTCGTGTGGGTAAGTCTTTCAATTCAAGAACTCTCACACACATTGAGCCTTCGCTCTTATTTGAAAGACCCAAGTAAGGGCCGACCTATACCATTTGGGTTTCATTTCATGTTGTGTGCGTAGTACTTCAATTCAAGCACTCATACACATTAAGCTTTCGCTCTTACTCCCAAGACCTTAGTTAAGGGCTATTGCAGTTATATTTGGGTTTAATTTCATGTCGTGTGCGTAGTACTCCAATTCAAGCACTCTCACACACATTGAGCCTTCGCTCTTATTCCCAAGACCTTAGTTAAGGCCATACTGCAATTTATATTTGGGTTTAATTTCATGTCGTGTGTGTAAATCTTTCCATTCAAGCACGCACCCACATTGAGCCTTCGCTCTTATTTGCAAGACCCGAGTAAGGGCTCATATACGTACTCTATATACATATCTCTCTTCGGCATTTATATTTCAAGTCATTTCCCTTCGGTCATTTCCCTTCGGTTATTTCCCTTTGGAGTAGCATGAGTTTGCATTGCATCTACGCCATACCGCGAGGTAGGACGCATATTGCATCAAAGCAAGCCCCGTTCGAATTCGCCCATGTAGTGGAGTGTTCATAACACACAAACTAGGTGGCCCAAAAAGGGATAAAAGAAAAGACTTACGCACGTGCAAATCCACGTGATCTAAAACATGCAATCGCATTTAAAAGACCCGAATTAGACACCTCGAACCGCTTCGTGGGCTTTCTTTCCCAAAACTCGATTTTTGCAAAGCGTACAGACTGACGCATCGATGCAAGAAGGTCTGCGACGACAAGAGCTCACTTGCTCACAGTCGCCACGATTAGAAGTCAGTGTTAAATATATCTTCGCTAGCTTAGGTAAGCTAGCTGGCACGCCCTGTTTGCATAAATAAGGCCTTAGACGCACGAGAGGATCCGCTCCGAGCCCTGAAAAGGTGAGAGGCGGGGATTTTTCGCGCGTCTACAACCGGCATTCTGCTTTGGTGTATCGACCTAGAGGAGGCTAGGATAGTGATGCATGAATTCCACGATGGACAATGTGGAGGTCATGTTAATGCCAACATGATGGCAATGAAAATACTTAGAGGGGGCTATTTTTGGTCCACCCTGAAAAAGGATTGCCACGATCATGTTAGGAAGTGTCATCCATGTCAAGTGCATGGGCACGCCATTCATATCCCATCATCTACATTGCATTCCGTGGTCAGCCCCTGGCCATTTACCATGTGGGCGTTTGACATCGTAGGCCCAATATTTCCAAAGGCCTCGAATGGGCATCGATTTATTTTAGCAACCATGGAGTATTTCTCCAAGTGGGTGGAAGCCATTTCCCTAACCAACGTGATGGGGCAACATGTGGTGGCTTTCATCCGGAGGAATATCTTGGCTCGATTTGGGGTTCCACGAGACCTTGTGTCTGATAATGGCACCCCATTCAAGAACGAGCGGATGGTTAAGTTGTGCAACACGTATGGCATAACTCACCACTTCTCTTCGCCCTACTACCCTCAAGGCAACGGCCAAGCCGAAGCCACAAACAAAACTCTCATTAGTATAATTGAGAAAACCTTAGAGAAAGGTAGGACGTGGCATGAGAAGTTGGATGAAGCCTTATGGGCTTATAGGACTTCCATCCGGACTCCCACGAATGCCACACCATTCGAATTGGTCTATGGCACAAATGCCATTCTTCCCATTCACACTCAACTACATTCATTTCATACATCCATTGCACTCGACCTCCCCCTAGAGACGCTTCAGCATGCTAGGATGGCCGAACTAGATTTGCTAGACGAGAGGCGACTCCTTGCCATGGATCATGCTCATCCATACCGGCAAAGGATAGCCTGACATTATAGCAAACACATGAGACCTCGCCACTTTGAAGTGGGAGATCTAGTCTTAAAAACCATCCATCATCGTGGCCCACACCCCTTGGGAAAGTGGCGCCCCAAGTGGGATGGCCCTATCTTGTACGTGCAACCACTACGAACAATTCGTATTGGTTGATCGATGTAGAAGGTAGGAATTTAGCAGATCCTATCAATATTCAATACTTAAAGAAGTATCATGTGTAGGATTTAGATTAAATTCCAAATTTTTGAAAATTTTAGGGATAGCTGCCCTGAGACATGTGAATAAGGTGCAAAAGCAAAGTCGTGTGACCCTGAGTGAGAGAATTCGCACTTGTGAAAGAGTGGAGTCTTCAAAATCGTGGTTACATTTCAAAATCCTTCTTCTTACAAAGAAAGGCCTAGTTCAATATAGCAAGATACTTACAAGTAGTACGTGCTATTTCTAAATAGGTTGATCTGGAATGAATCGAGTGTAGGCTTGGGATAAGTCCTCCCCTCTTCTCTTCTCCTTCCAAAAGGAAAAACACGACCCAAACAAAGGGAATTTCCCATTCAAAGTATCTTTCCAAAAGAAAGAAACCAGAATTCAAAAGAAAAATCGATTCTCTTATAAAAAAGAGGGATTAAAGAAAAAATACTCCCAAAGGGAGATCCTCGATGAAAAAAAAAAGAAAGGAAAAAGAGCCCAAAAAGCTCAAAAAGAGCATTTTTCCGCCTTCTCTGCCTTAAACCACGGGACGCTTCAGAAGGGACCGTGGTATCTCTTTCCCATCCCTGGCTTATCCCAAGCTAAAGCATGCTTCATTTCGAGGAGTCCTAAAGTAAAAATAGGATTTACTTACTTGAATTTCATCTTGTTTGAGAATTCGACATTTCGAGTAAGGCGTAGGAATTTGAAATATAGATTGTCTTCTTATAAAACCTCCGCTAGATAAGCGAGTGTTAAGACTCAAACAAGGGCAAACACAAAGAGCTCAAGATCCTTAGGATCGAGACTCAAGACAGTTGTCCCTTTTGTAAATAGTTTTGTAAATAAGTTTTGAAAAAAATCGAACATCGAACAGCATAGGAGTTTGCTCACTTAGAGCAGTAGGCCTTATAAGTCTCTAGAGTTCGACCACACCTGGTCTCTGGGAGGTCGCCACTCTTGGCACCACACCCATGTCATGTCATCTGCATTCCACACATGACACTTGCATAAACATAATCCCATTTAGGACCAGATTCCATAGTAATATCCCTTTGGCGTGATATCTCCACCTACCATAGTTTGTAAATTGAGATTTTACTAAAAATTGGGATGATCCCATATTCTTCGTGGCTAGAGCTAGGGAGACATTGAAAGGGGTGTTTGTCATCTTTGCCCTTATCCAAATCGATTTGGACAAGGCCAAAGAGGGGCATCTGTAAACACCCCGAAATCCCACGAATTTCTCAAATCCATCTAGTTTCGTAAAAGCAGCCCCAAAGGGCTATTTTGAGTCTGGAAACCCAGGAGCCTTCCAGACAACCCTGTACATATGTTTTGAACTTTATATTTCAAAAATATATAATATGGCTTTTAAAACCGTTTTAAAACATGTTTTTGAAACCCCGAAGCAGCTTGGCCTAATCCAGACAGGACCAAGAAAGCTAAGAAGAGCCCGGAACCGGAGCACATGTTGAGCCCGGCGCAGCAACTCTCGTATCAAATCCACTCTCAGGATCTCGAACGTCCAAGACCCTATTATCATCAAAACATCATTTCAAGTCATCTCCGGAAGGCGAAAACAGAAGCGGACGATCATGTTGGCGAAGACCCAACAAAGACGGAGTACTGATGCTGTCAGACTCCGCACAAACCGTTCATTTCGAACACAGCTCGAAGGAGTCAGAGTTCAGTTTGGATCAGATCTGGACCATATACATCCAGATCCCAATCCAAACCCCTGTATGGACTTAGATTTGGATTTGGATTCAAAAATCCAATCCAATATCCATATCCATGGCCCACATCACCTTCTCATAAATGGAGGTGGGGCCTACTTGAATTTCACGTGGGATTATGGGCATGGGAGAGAGTGGGGGTGGATAAGATCAAGTGTGTGTTGTAATTAAGCTTGACTTGTGTGTCAAGTTTGGGGTTAATCATGTGGGTTAGCCTAATTAAGTGGGTTTAAGCTTGTAATTAGCCAAAACCTACCCTAGGGCTGCACCAACATGACATGGTTAAGGTCTATGGGCCATGCAAAGGGAGCTCCTTCATCTAATTCTAACTAAAAACACCTAATCCTATCCTTCTGCCCTAATCCCGTCCTAATCTGAGCCTAATCACCTAACCCACTTCCCTAATCCTGGCCTAATCTCAACCTAATCACCTAACCCACTTCCCTAATCCTTCCCTAAACCTAGGTTAATTTCCCTAAACCTAACCTAATCCTAGCCTAATCACCTAACCTACCTCACTAAACCTCACCCTAAGACCAACCCACCTAGCTAAACCCTAAACCTCTAAACCACCCCTAGCACACAACCTACCCAAACCACTTGTATTTAAAATATCTGACCCTACTCTTTCCAACCCACCTTATCACCACACCACCCTACCTAAACCACCTAACCACTACCCCAAAACTAGCCCTAACTGACCTAGCCCAACCCTATATAAACCCCCCCCTTGGGGGCGGGTTTTTCCCATCTTCAAGCCCCTCTTCCACCAGCCGGGTCCTCCACTCTCCAGCCCAGCCGACTCCCATCCTGCTCCACCTGCCCCACAGTCAGCCACCACCAACACCACCATTCCAGTCGAGCACCACCAACACCACCACTCCAGTCGAGGCCCACATCACCACCCTTCTTCTTGGCTGAACTCCATCCTGCGCATCCCAACCACCCGGCTCCTCTCTTCCATCCACCGCCTCTCTTCAACCATGGTTAGTACCCCATCCTTCATCTCACCTTCTCCACTCCCTCTCCACTCTCAGCCACCTAACCCCCTACCATATCACCCTAACACCAGCCATTCCACTTGCTGCCAACCATTCCCACTCGGCCAGGCCCGTAACCACCCTAACTACCCGCCACCACTTAGACATCTTAGCTCCATCTCCTAGCTAGATCCCTGTCCTTCCACCACTCCTAGCCACCCTAGCAGCCCGCCACTACCAAGCTCCTAGTCGGCCACTCCAACCGACTGTCACTCCATTCGGCTAGCCACCCGCCAACCTTAGGTGCTCCATTAGACCCTTCCCTTAGGCCCCCTTAACGCCATACTCTCTCAACTCAACCTTCCTTAGTGACCCTACGTAGTCACCTTAGCCCTACATACAAAACCAGCCCATCCTTAGTCGTCGGCCATCTTCAAGGCGCCTCTTCCACGCACCAAAGACATCCGACCAGCAGCCCCTTGCCGTTCAATCCACGGAGCTCCCTCTTGCAGCCCAAGGCGAAGGCCAAGCCCACACTCAAGCAAGGCATCTTCGGACCAACTATTAGTAAGTGCCTAACTCGGTCCTTTGTTGTATACTTGCTTAAGATTCAATTCGATATGGGGTTGTAATAACGGAGCATAGTCTCCCCCCGCTTGTAATAACGTGGCTTGGCACACCCACACACGTGCACTCTCTTAGTTGTGCACGATTTTGAACACACACGGGCCTAATCATCCCCTAATACATAAATATATACATATACTTTAATTTTCGTAGGGTTTTGCTTAAGTTGGGTGTGTTGTCTTTCAATTCGAGCACTCACACATATTGAGCCTTCGCTCTTATTTGAAAGACCCAAGTAAGGGCTGAGCTATACTATTTGGGCTTTCATTTCATGTCGTGTGTGTAAGTCTTTCAATTCAAGCACTCACACACATTGAGCCTTCGCTCTTATTTGAAAGACCCAAGTAAGGGCCGAGCTATACTATTTGGGTTTTCATTTCATGTCGTGTGTGCAAGTCTTTCAATTCAAGCACTCACACACATTGAGCCTTCGCTCTTATTTGAAAGACCCAAGTATGGGCCATGTTATACTATTTGGGTTTAATTTCATGTTGTGTATGTAGTACTTCAATTCAAGCACTCACACACATTGAGCTTTCGCTCTTATTCCCAAGACCTTAATCAAGGCCATACTGCAAGTTATATTTGGGTTTAATTTCATGTCGTGTGTGTAAGTCTTTCAATTCAAGCACGCACCCACATTGAGCCTTCGCTCTTATTTGCAAGACCCAAGTAAGGGCCAATATACATACTCTATATACATATCTCCCTTCGGCATTTACATTACAAGTCATTTCCCTTCGGTTATTTCCCTTCGGCATTGTCTTTACATTTCGGGTTTTCCCTTTGGAGTAGCGTGAGTTTGCATTACATCTACGCCATACCACGAGGTAGGACGCATACTGCATCAAAGCAAGCCCCATATTCCCGCTCAAATTCGCCCATGTAGTGGAGTGTTCATAACACACAAACTAGGTGGCCCATAAAGGGATAAAAAGAAAGACTTAGGCACGTGCAAATCCACGTGATCTAAAATCTACAATCGCATCTAAAAGACCCGAATTAAACACCTCGAACCACTTCGTAGGCTTTCTATCCCAAAAACTCAATTTTTCAAAGCGTACAGACTGACCCTTGCGCATCGGTGCAAGAAGGTCTGCGACGACAAGAGCTCACTTGCTCACAGTCGCCACGATTAGAAGTTAGTTTAACATATATCTTCGCTAGCTTAGGTAAGCTAGCTGGCACGCCCTGTTTACATAAATAGGCCTTAGACACAAGAGCGGATCTGCTCCAAGCCCTGAAAAAGGCGAGAGTCGGGGATTTTTTCGCGCGTCTACAGACACGCCAAGAAGGACTGAAGAAACAAAAATTTTGATTGGACCTGAACCCAGATATCCAGATCCATACCCAAATAGTGTTTGGATTGGATCTGGATCCCAAATATCCGAGATCCGAGATCCAAACCAAAATAATATTTGAGTCAGATCTGGATCCCAAATATCTAAGATCCGAGATCCAGACCCAAATAGTGTTTGGATCGGATATGGATTCCAAGATCCAAATCCAGGACCCATATCCAAGACCCACCTCATTTGCCTATAAATAGAGGTGAGGGGGTGCCCACAAGTTCACGTGAAACTCAAGGAGGCTTGGAGAGAGATTGCATAAAGTAGGTGAGAGAAATAGTGGGCTAGCCTTGTGGGCTTGATCAAGGGCATGGGTTCAAACCTTGTATGAATCTAGGCTCAAACCAAAGGGTTGCACCAACTTGAAGAGGGGCTGCACAAGGGCGAGGAAGCATGTACAAGGCGTGGTGGACCGGCTCCAAGAGGTAGGTCTCTCAACCCCACCCTAACCTAGCCTAAACCACCTAACCCACCTCACTAAACCTAACCCTAAACTACCCTAAACCTAGCCCTTTTCACCTAAACCAACCTAAACTTCCCCCTAACTCACCTAGACCTAAGCCCAACCGAGTGCAACTGCACTCGGTTTTCAATCCCATTCCTACTCCACTACACCAGCCCCGGCGCGCCTAGCGCCCCACTCCATAGCACCCTGCCCTAGCGCCGACCTAACCCACACCACCCCACAGCCACCATCTGCCCCACACACCATAACACAACCGGCCTGCTGCCTTATCCCAGCTCCAGCCCATCTCACCCTCCTGCTGCACCTTCCTAGCCACCTGCCACTGGCGCACCCAATGCCCCTAATGCCAACCGAACCCCCTGCAGCATCTGTCAGGCGCACCTAGCACCTATCTTCTGTCGCGCGCCACTGCCGCACCCCACTCCACAGCACCTGACGTCCCAGTCGAGCCCCTTTGCAACATCCGCCTGCCTGCCATTACTCCTAGCTGCAGCTCTTTTCTCTTAGGGCCGACTAGAACCAACCCACACCTAAGACACTTAGGCCATGACTTGCCTTAGCCAACCCGCACCTAAGACACTTAGGCCGTGACTTGCCTTAGCCAGCCCTCACCCAAGACAATTACCCTATCCATGACTCACCTTAGTCGTGACCTACCCAAGCTCCCACGGCCCAAAACCGACCTAGACTCGACTAGGGCTTGTAAACACACCAAAATCCCACGATTTTCCAGAAACACCTGGTTTTGCAAAAGCAGCCCCAAAAGGCTATTTTGAGTCTGGAAACCCAAGAGCCTTCCAGGCAATCCTGTACATATGTTTAAATCATATATGTTTTAAAATATGCGTTATATAGTTTTAAAACCTTTAAAAAGGTATTTTGAAACCCCGCAAAGCAACTTGGCCTGATGAAAGCAGGACCAGAGAAGCGAAAGAGAGCCCGGAACTGGAGCATATGTCAAGCCCGGCACATCAACTCTCGTATCAGAATCATCCCCAAAATCTCAGACATCCAAGCTCCTGTTATACATAAATTGTTCAAAATGATCTCCGAAAGGTGAGAAGAGGAGCGGACGACAATGTTGGCGAAGACCCAACGCAAGACGGAGTACTGATGCTGTCAGGCACCCCACAAACCGTCCGTTTCGAAATACCATGAAGGAGTCAGAAAATCATATTTGGATCGAATCTGGACCATATATATCCAGATCCAAATCCGAACATCCATATGGATTTGGATCCAAAGATCCAATCCAATATCCACATCCATGGCCCACACCACCTTCTCATAAATGGAGGTGGGGCCCACAAGAAATTCACATGAAAAGCTTGGGAAGAGAGAGAATGGGGGATAAAGTATGAGTAAGAAATATGGTGGGCTTGACTTTTGTGTCAAGTTTTGGGTTAATCATGTGGGTTTAGCCTAAGAGTGTGGGATTAAGCTTGTATGCACCTACACCTAACCTAGGGCTGCACCAACATGCTGCAGCTAGGTCCATGAATCAAGGCCAAGGGGATGCTGCTAAAACCTAGCCCTGAACTAACCCACCTCACCTAGCCATTCTCCGCTAAACCCGACCTAATCCTAGCCACCCTCACCCAAAACCACCTAAACCATACCTAGCCGACCTTACCTAGCTTACCCCACCTAACTATACCACTTAGACCCTAGCTAGATTAAACCTAATCCTACCTTAACCCACCTAATTAGCCCCTAATCCTAAAATCCCAGCCACCCTAACCGACCTACCCACCCCAGCCCACAACATCCTAAATATCTACCCCCCCAAAACCACCCCAACCGACCCAGCCCAATGCCTATAAAAACCCCCTTTTGGGGCAGGTTTTGGGCTATCTTGGCTGGACCTTGGGTAGCTCTCAGCCCTCTCTTTCCTCTCTCACATGCTCTGTCTCTCTCTCATTTCACTCCCTTACCGCCCCCACCAGCTGCGCCACCACCCACCGTTGCTCCACCCGGCTCCACTTCCATTTGGCTGCCACCTGCATTTCCACCCGCCTGCCACCATATTCCAGTTGCCACCACCACAGCCACAACCTTCGGTTAGTACCCCATCTCTGCCCTATCTAACTCCTCTTCCTCTCCCCCTCTTACCCAGCCACACCGTCCATCACTCGCCACCACAGCTGCCTTGCCATCTCCCTTACACCCGGCCACTTCACACTCCACTTCACCACCTTCCCTCAGCCACCCACATCAGCCCCTAGCTAAGCCTTCACCCATCACTTGCCACCACCTAGCTAACACCCGAACTTGCCCCCACCTACCTGCACACCCCACTTGCTGCGCCCTTGCACCCAACCATCCTCAAGCCTTCATCCGGCTCTCACCCTACTTGACGCCCACACGCACCCAAGGAGCTCCCCTTCGGCTGTCCAAGGTGACTCACTAGACCAAAGCCAAGCAAGTCACACCCGGACCAGCTATACGTAAGTGCCTAACTCGGTCCTTGTTATGAACTTGCTTATGTTTGATTAAATTTGATACGGGGTTGTAATAATGGAGCGTTGTCTCCCCTCGCTTGTAATAATATGATTTGGCACACCCACACACATGTGCACTTGAGCCTATTCTGCTCTTAGCTGTACACGATTTTGGCATACACATGGGCCTAATCAGCCCTTAAGATATAGCTATACTTATGTATGTTTAAGTTGCGTGGGTTTTTATTAAGTTGTGTGTGTTGTCTTTCAATTTTCACACTCACACACATTGAGCTTTCGCTCTTATTCCCAAGACCCTAGTAAGAGCCGTATTGCAATTTCCCTTGGGTATTTTACTTCAAGTTGTGTGTGTAGCATTTCAATTCTACACTCACACACATTGAGCTTTCGCTCTTACTCCCAAGACCTTAGTCAAGGCCTATTGCAATTATATTTGGGTTTCATTCAAGTTGCGTGCATAGTATTTCAATTCTACACTCACACACATTAAGCTTTCGCTCTTACTCCCAAGACCTTAGTCAAGGCCTATTGCAATTATATTTGGGTTTCATTACAAGTCGTGTGAGTTGTCTTTCCATATACACACAACACCCATGCACACGTTGGCGACCTTCGGGCCCATATATATTATAAGTATTTCCCTTCGGCTATGTCTTTAAGATTTGGGTTTTAAGGTTTAGCAGTGTGCGTAGTCTTTACATATATACACGACACACACTTGCACAATTGAGCCTTCCCGCTCTTAAGATATAGCCATATTTCCCTTTTGCAATTTCCCCTTTGCAAATTTACATTAAGTCATTTCCCTTCCTCATTATCTTTCAATTCGGGTTTTCCCTTTGGAGTTGCATGAGTTTGCATTGCATATATGCCATACCACGAGTTAGGACGCATATTGCATCAAAGCAAGCCCCACACTCCCACTCAAAAATCACCCAACTTAGGTCACTTGTGCACACACACCTAGATGGCCTGAAAAAGATAAAAAGAAAGACATAGGCACGTGCAAATCCCACGTGTAATAAAATTTGTAATCGTACATACAAAGCCCCAAAACACTTAGGGTATTTTTCAAAGAGGTTTACATTTTAAAAGACTTTGCCAAGCGTACAGACTGACCCTTGCACATCAGTGCAAGAAGGTCTGCGATGAAAAGAGTTCACTTGCTCACAGTCGCCCCGATAGAAGTCAGATTTTTAAAAATTTCTTCGCTAGCTTGAGCAAGCTAGCTGACATGCCCTTTTTGCTAAAATACGACTTAGACACACGAAAAGGTTCACTTCGGGCTTAAGAAACCAGAAGTGAGGATTTTTCGTGTCTACAGGTTTGGCACGCCCGGTGGGACCTGGGCCTTGTGTAGAATCAGTTCATGTAGAGAAACCTCATGAAAAAATTTTCTAAAGTGTTTTAAACTTTGCTTGTTTGCATTTTCATACTTAAGATTTGTTTTGAAAATCCCATTGAAGCATGTCGAGTCCAGGCTCCCAAGAGCTATCTAGCCATGGCTCCTGCGCATCAAGTTCTCAATCTCGAAGGTTTTCGAAAAAACAAGAGATTGAAGATTTTAGAAGGGACTTCGAGGCCAAAATCGCCGCTCTTAGCCAAGAGGTTGAAGCAGGCGATTAATGTTCATCCAATGGCGAACCAAAGGCCAAAAAGAAATTTGAAAAACCTCGCAAACACAAAGAGACTTCCGCGATGGAAGGTAACCAATACCACGAGTCCTTCACACACAAGGACCGTAAAGCCCTACAACAGCTATTGAGAGGGCAAAATAAAGAGAAAAGGAGCTACGCCCTATCTGATTTCCTACTTGTGAACTATGAAACAGACAGTGACGATGAAATACCGAACTTCCATCGGCATGATGGCATGGGAGACCCTAGGTCTCACTTGCAGCTTTTCTCTCATCGAGCCCATAAGAAAAAGAAGGACTCGATGAAGTGGGTGTATTGGTTCCCTCTATCCCTCAAGGGCACAGCTGCCAAATGGTTGGCTTCCTACGATCTTATCCAGTTTGCAACTTTTGAAGAGTTAGCGAACTACTTTATGCAGAGATTATCGCATAATGTAGAAGTCACGCCAACTTTAAACACCTTGAGGGATACAAAACAAGGTGTGAATGAGGACGTACAATCATTCATCGTTCGTTGGAGGTCTCTCTTGGGTCAAGTGCGAGAGCCCATATCAGAAGGATGTGCAGTCATGCTCATCCTCGAAAATTTTTGAAACGAGCCATGCAAAGGGAGCTCCTTCACCTAAACCTAACCCAAAACACCTAATCCTAGCCTACCACCCTAATCCACCCCTAATCTGAGCCTAATCACCTAACCCACTTCCCTAATCCCAGCCTAATCCCAACCTAATCACCTAACCCACTTCCCTAATCCTTCCCTAAACCTAGGTTAATTTCCCTAAACCTAGCCTAAACCTAGCCTAATCACCTAACCTAGCTCACTAAACCTCACCCTAGAACCCAACCACCTAACCTAGCCCTAAACCCCTAAACCACCCCTAGCCCACAATCTACCCAAACCACTAGTTTTCAAAATATCTGGCCCAACCCTTTCCAGCCCACCTTATCTTCATACCACCCTACCTAAACACTACCCCAAACCCAGCCCTAACCGACCTACCCATCCCTATATAAACCCCCCCCCCCTTGGGGGCGGGGTTTTCCTATCTAGTGGCTTCACCCATCCCAGCCGGGTCCCCTCCTTCCCCAAGTCCAGCCGAGTCCCACCATCTCCCACCTGCCCCAGCTGCTCCACCTGCGCCGCCTGCAACACCACCATCCTTCCATCCTACCACAGCTTGCACCGCCACCTCCACCACCTCCCGGCCGAGCTTCACAGCCTGCCCATCTTCCTCCCAGCCGGGTACCACCTTCTCCCCATTCGGTAAGTACCCCCCCCCCCCTCCCACTCTACCTAGATCCTTCTCTACTCCCTCTCCACTCCTAGCCACCCACCATACCACCATCTTACCTCCACATCAGCCCCTTGCTGCCACCATTCTCACTTAGCCGAACCTAGCACAACCTAAACCACCGGCCACTACCTAACTACCCTAACTACACCTGGCCAGCCATCTCTTTTCCCCTAAGACTCCCATTCGGCCTTCCCCTAAACTCCCTTTAGGTCCATACTCCCCAATACTCTAGACTCTCCTAGTGACCCTACACACTCACTTGGCCCAGCCCCTTTAATCCCCCACATCAAGGTGACACCCACTTGCAGCCAGCCACCTTCGAGGCGCCTATCCCGCGCCCCACTTACAGCCGGCCAGCACCCTTTGTCATTCCCCCTCGCGGAGCTCCCGTTTGCAGCCCAAGGCGAAGGCCAAGCCCACGCTCAAGCAAGGCCTCTACGGACCAGCTACTCGTAAGTGCCTAAACTCGGTCTTTAGTTGTATACTTGCTTGAGATTCAATTTGATACGGGGTTGTAATAACGGAGCATAGTCTCCCCCCGCTTGTAATAACGTGGCTTGGCACACCCACACACGTGCACTCTCTTAGTTGTGCACGATTTTGAACACACACGGGCCTAATCAGCCCCTAATACATAAGTATATATATATACTTTCATTTTCGAAGGGTTTTTGCTTAAGTTGGGTGCGTTGTCTTTCAATTCAAGCACTCACACACATTGAGCTTTCGCTCTTATTTGAAAGACCCAAGTAAGGGCCGACCTATACTATTTGGGTTTCATTTCATGTCGTGTGAGTAAGTCTTTCAATTCAAGCACTCTCACACACATTGAGCCTTCGCTCTTATTCCCAAGACCTTAGTAAAGGCCTTATTGCAGTTATATTTGGGTTTCATTTATGTCGTGTGTGTAGTACTTCAATTCAAGCACTCTCACACACATTGAGCCTTCGCTCTTACTCCCAAGACCTTAGTCAAGGCCATACTGCAATTTATATTTGGGTTTAATTTCATGTCGTGTGTGTAAGTCTTTCAATTCAAGCACGCACCCACATTGAGCCTTCGCTCTTATTTGCAAGACCCGAGTAAGGGCTCATACACATAATCTATATACGTATTTCCCTTCGGTTATTTCCCTTCGGTTATTTCCCTTCAGTATTGTCTTTACATTTCGGGTTTTCCCTTTGGAGTAGCGTGAGTTTGCATTGCATCTACGCCATACCACGAGGTAGGACGCATATTGCATCGAAGCAAGCCCCGCTCGAATTCGCCCATGTAGTGGAGTGTTCATAACACACAAACTAGGTGGCCCGAAAAGGGATAAAAGAAAAGACTTAGGCGCGTGCAAATCCACGTGATCTAAAACATGCAATCGCATTTTAAAGACCCGAAATAGACACCTCGAACCGCTTCGTAGACTTTCTCTCCAAAACTCAATTTTCGCAAAGCGTACAGACTGACCCTTGCGCATCGGTGCAAGAAGGTCTGCGACGACAAGAGCTTACTTGATCACAGTCGCCACGCTTAGAAGTCAGTGTTAAAAATATCTTCGCTAGCTTAGGTAAGCTAGCTGGCACACCCTGTTTGCATACATAGGCCTTAGACATACGAGAGGATCCGCTCCGAGCCCTGAAAAAGGCGAGAGGCGGGGATTTTCGCGCGTCTACAGAGATTGGCACGCCCGGTGGGACGTGAGCCTTTCAAAAATCGAGTTTTTAAGTAGGAGTCTTGCGAAAATTTTGTAAAAGGTGTCATTTTTAACTTGTTTTCTTTGCTTGTACTTAGGATATTTTGAAAAAGCTTGAAAAGCATGTCAAAATCCAATCCAAGTGAAGTGTCGAGCCAAGGCTCATGCGCATCAAGTTCTCACTCTAGGAGGATTTTCAAAAACAAAATAAAACTAGATGAAATCGAGGACTTGAGAAGGGAGTTTGAGAACAAAATCGATGCTCTCAGCCAAGAGGCTGAAGTAGGCGATTCATGTTCATCGAACGGTGAACAAAGGCCTAAAAAGAAATCTGAGAAACCTCGCAAGCACAAAGAGGCCTCCGTAATGGAAGGCAACCAATACCACGAGTCCTTCACACAAAAGGACCGTAAAGCCCTACAGCAGTTGCTGAAAGGGCAGAACAAAGAGAAAAAGAGCTACGCCCTGTCTTATTTCCTTCCTATGGATTATGAAACAGACAGTGACGATGAAATACTGAACTTCCATCGGTATGATGGCATGGGAGACCCTAGGTCTCACTTGCAGCTTTTCTCATGTCGAGCCCATAAGAAGAAAAAGGACTCGATGAAATGGGTGTATTGGTTCCCTTTATCCCTTAAAGACACAGCTGCCAAATGGCTGGCTTCCTACGACTTAAGCCAGTTCGCTACTTTTGAAGAGTTAGCGAACTGCTTCATGCAAAGATTTGCACACAACGTAGAAGTCACGCCGACTCTGAATACCTTAAGGGATACAAAGCAAGGCATGAACGAAGACGTGCATGCCTTCATTATAAGATGGAGGTTGCTTTTGGGCCAAGTGCGAGAGCCCATATCCGAAGGATGCGCAGTAATGCTCATCCTGGATAATTTTAAAAGCGAGTTAAAAACCCTTCTCTCGCTCCATGAGATTTCAACTTTCCATAAGTTGATCAAAAAGGCCTCCCTTTTCGAAACCAACTTGCGAAAAGGGACATACGATCACCTATGTAAAGGAAGTGCCGTTCCAAAAACCCGTTTGGAAAAGCCCATCGCATATGGGCTGCCCACGACGGACAAAGGGGCAAAGCCCCATAAAATCGCCAATGTCCGGGTGGATCCAGGCGTGGCGGGCACTTCCAAAAATTTTGAAAAATTAGAAAATAAGAGGGTACGCAATTTTCAAAAACCGGTTGAAAAACGGGAGTATACTCCGCTGGGGCAACCTGTGTCGGAGGTCCTAGACCTCTTACTTGCCCAGGGCATGATAGAACTCCCTGAAATCCCCGAAGGAGTCACTTCCAAAGGGGGGTATTTAAACCGATTTTGTAAGTATCATCGGCTCAAAGGCCATGATACCAAACGCTGCTTCTCTCTTAAATAAAATTGAGAACTTGATAGCAGAAGGCCGGCTCCAGGTCACTGCGGAACCTGAGCCACCTCAAGCTATCTTCAAGGAACCCTTTCCCAAACGTGCCAGTGGCAGTGAGAAAGGAAAGGAGGTATGTACCCTCACCATTTCCAAGGAACTAGCGCGAAAGCCAGAACCTGGTCGACCTACTTGTGCGCCCATCCTTGTACTATACAAGAGGCCCGCCCAAGTCGTCATTCGGGGACCACCAAAGGTGGAATCCCCGGTAAAACCAGTTTTAAAAATCCAAGGTTCTCCTCAGCTCATCCTTAGAGCCAAGTTTAGCGCAAACCCTAAGCTGGTCATGGGGGAAGTCACTAAATCTAGGAGGATCTACCAACCCCCGCACCTTCAAGGTGCTCAAAAGGTGGTCAGTGTGCCTGGCCCCTCAAAAGCATGTATTCCTAGTGGTCTGCCAAAAGCAGATAAGGACAAAGTCATCCTAAATCCTTATGATTTCGAAAACCACCTTTCAAAGATTCCTATTCACATGTCTATCCTAGAGCTTATAAAAACCTCGCCTAGGCATAGACTTGTATTAGAGAAAATTCTAGAAAGGGCCAAGGTTGATTCGAACATAAGTCCGGAATCCTTGTCTGCCCAAGTGGCTTTATTAGGAGCAAAATCGTCCATCACTTTCTCGGAAGATGATGTAGATAGACCCTACGAAACCCATAACCAGGCCTTGCATATCGAGGTGGTTCTAAACAACCACTCTCTGGATAGGTGCCTAGTCGATGGTGGAGGAGGGCTCAACATCCTTCCACTTCATGTGTGTAGACGCGCGAAAATCCCCGCCTCTTTGCCTTTTTCAGGGCTCGGAGCGGATCCTCTCGTGTGTCTAAGGCCTATGTATGCAAACAGGGCGTGCCAGCAAGCTTACCTAAGCTAGCGAAGATATTTTTAACACTGACTTCTAAACGTGGTGACTGTGAGCAAGTAAGCTCTTGTCGTCGCAGACCTTCTTGCACCGATGCGCAAGGGTCAGTCTGTACGCTTTGCAAAAATCGAGTTTTTGGAGAGAAAGTCTACGAAGCGGTTCGAGGTGTCTATTTCAGGTCTTTAAAATGCGATTGCATGTTTTAGATCACGTGGATTTTGTAGACGCGCGAAAATCCCTGCCTCTTCGCCTTTTTCAGGGCTTGGAGCGGATCCTCTCGTGTGTCTAAGGCCTATGTATGCAAATAGGGCGTGCCAGCTAGCTTACTTAAGCTAGCAAAGATATTTTTAATACTGACTTCTAAACGTGGCGACTGTGAGCAAGTAAGCTCTTGTCGTCGCAGACCTTCTTGCACCGATGCGCAAGGGTCAGTCTGTACGCTTTGCAAAAATCGAGTTTTTGGAGGGAAAGTCTACGAAGCGGTTCGAGGTATCTATTTTGGGTCTTTAAGATGCGGTTGCATGTTTTAGATCACGTGGATTTGCACGTGCCTAAGTCTTTTCTTTTATCCCTTTTTGGGCCACCTAGTTTGTGTGTTATGAACACTCCACTACATGGGCGAATTCGAGCGGGGCTTGCTTCGATGCAATATGCATCCTACCTCGTGGTATGGCGTAGATGCAATGCAAACTCACGCTACTCCAAAGGGAAAACCCGAAATATAAAGACAATACTGAAGGGAAATGACTGAAGGGAAATAACTGAAGGGAAATAACCGAAGGGAAATAACCGAAGGGAGATATGTATATAGATTATGTATATGAGCCCTTACTCGGGTCTTACAAATAAGAGCGAAGGCTCAATGTGGGTGTGTGCTTGAATTGAAAGACTTACTCACACGACATGAAATAAAGCTCAATGTGTGTGAGTGTGCTTGAATTGAAAGACTTACTCACACGACATGAAATAAAACCCAAATAGTATAGGTCGGCCCTTACTTGGGTCTTTCAAATAAGAGCGAAAGCTCAATGTGTGTGAGAGTGCTTGAATTGAAAGACTTACTCACACGACATGAAATAAAACCCAAATAGTATAGGTCGGCCCTTACTTGGGTCTTTCAAATAAGAGCGAAAGCTCAATGTGTGTGAGAGTGCTTGAATTGAAAGACAACGCACCCAACTTAAACAAAACCCTTCGAAAATGAAAGTATATATACACACTTATGTATTAGGGGCTGATTAGGCCCGTGTGTGTTCAAAATCGTGCACGACTAAGAGAGTGCACGTGTGTGGTTGTGCCAAGCCACGTTATTACAAGCGGGGGGAGACTATGCTCCGTTATTACAACCCCGTATCAAATTGAATCTCAAGCAAGTATACAACTAAAGACCGAGTTTAGACACTTACGAGTAGCTGGTCCGTAGAGGTCTTGCTTGAGCGTGAGCTTGGCCTTCGCCTTGGGCTGCAAACGGGAGCTCCGCGAGGATAGGTGACCAAAGGTGCTGGCCGGTTGCAAGTGGGGCGTGGGATAGGCGCCTCAAAGGTGGCCGGTTGCAAGTGGATGTCACCTCGAGGTGGGGGGTTAAAGGGGCTGGCTGAACAAGTGAGTTTTTAGGGTCACTAGGGGAGTTGAGTGTTTAGGGAAACTGGACCTAAAGGAGAGTTTGTGGGAAGGCCGAATGGGACACCTAGGGGAAGGCCGAATGGGATAGGAGGGTTAGGTAGTGGCCGGTAGTTTGGGTTATGCTAGGTTCGGCTAAGTGAAAAGGGTGGTGGAAAAGGGCTGAGATGATGATAGGGTGGGTGGCTAGGAGTGGAGAGGTAGTAGAGCAGGGTTTTGGTAGAGTTAGAGAGTGCTTACCGGATGGGGAGAAGTGGCGGATGGAAGAGAGAAGCCGGGTGTGGATGGGAGCTCGGCTGGTTCGGTGGGGTGAAGGTGGTGGCGTCCGGCTGGGTGAGGTGGTGATGGATGGAAGAGGGAAGGTGGCGGTGCAGGTAGTGCTGGTGGAGCAGACGGAGAGTGGAGCAGGCGGGCAGGTGATGGAGAGTGGTCCCGGCTAGGTGAGGGAATGGGAGAAGGAGAGGGCCCGGCTGGGTGAGGTGAGGGTTCCCACTTGCAAAACCCGCCCCCAAGGGGGGGGGTTTAAATAGGGGATGGGTAGGTCGGTTAGGGCTGGGCTTGGGGTAGTGGTTAGGTGGTTTAGGTAGGGTGGTATGTAGATAAGGTGGGCTGGAAAGGGTTGGGCCAGATATTTTGAAAACTAGGGGTTTGGGTAGATTGTGGGCTAGGGGTGGTTTAGGGGTTTAGGGCTAGGTTAGGTGGTTGGGTTTTAGGGTGAGGTTTAGTGAGCTAGGTTAGGTGATTAGGCTAGGTTTAGGCTAGGATTAGGGAAATTAATCTAGGTTTAGGGAAGGATTAGGGAAGTGGGTTAGGTGATTAGGTTGGGATTAGGACGGCATTAGGGAAGTGGGTTAGGTGATTAGGTTGGGATTAGGACGGGATTAGGGAAGTGGGTTAGGTGATTAGGTTCAGATTAGGGGTGGATTAGGGGTTTAGGCTAGGATTAGGCATTTTGGGTTAGGTTTAGGTGAAGGAGCTCCCTTAGCATGGCCCATAGACCTTAGCATGGCATTTTGGGTTAGGTTTAGGCTAGGTTTAGGTTTTAGCTAATTACAAGCTTAAACCCACTCAATTAGGCTAACCCACATGATTAAACCCAAACTTGACACACAAGTCAAGCTTAATTACAACACTCTTGATATTATCCATCCCCACTCTCTCTCATGCCCAATATCCCATGTGAATTTCAAGTGGGCCCCACCTCCATTTATGAGAGGGTGATGTGGGCCATGGATATGGATGTTGGATTGGATCTCTGGATCCAAATCCAAATCCAAGTCCACATATGGGTTTGGATTGGAATCGGGATATATATGGTCCAGATCCAATCCAAACTGAACTCTGACTCCTTCGAGTTGGGTTTGAAACGGACGATTCGTGTGGGGCCTGACAGCATCAGTACTCCGTCTGCGTTGGGTCTTCGCCAACATAGTCGTCCGCCTCCGTTTCTGCCTTCCGGAGATGACTTCAAATGCTATTTTGATAAGAACAGGGTCTTGGACGTTCGAGATCCTGGGGGTGTGAATCAGATACAAGAGTTGCTGTGTCGGGCTCGACGTGTGCTCCAGTTCCGGGCTCTTCTTAGCTCTCCTAGTCTTGTCTTGATCAGGCCAAGCCACTTCGGGGTTTCAAAACATGTTTTTTAAAAAGGTTTTAAAAGCTATAATGTATGTTTTCGAAATATAGAGTTCAAAACGTATGTACAGGGTTGTCTGAAAGGCTCCTGGGTTTCCAGACTCAAAAATGGCCCTTTGGAGCTGTTTTTACAAAACCAGGTTTGTTTTAAGGAATTCGTGGGATTTCGGGGTGTTTACAGATTTGCACGTGCCTAAGTCTTTTCTTTTATCCCTTTTCGGGCCACCTAGTTTGTGTGTTATGAACACTCCACTACGTGGGCGAATTTGAGCGGGGCTTGCTTTGATGCAATATGCGTCCTACCTCGTGGTATGGCGTAGATGCAATGCAAACTCACGCTACTCCAAAGGGAAAACCCGAAATGTAAAGACAATACTGAAGGGAAATAACTGAAGGGAAATAACCGAAGGGAAATAACCAAAGGGAAATAGCCGAAGGGAAATAACCGAAGGGAGATATGTATATAGATTATGTATATGAGCCCTTACTCGGTTCTTGCAAATAAGAGCGAAGGCTCAATGTGGGTGCGTGCTGGAATTGAAAGACTTACACACACGACATGAAATTAAACCCAAATATAAATTGCAGTATGGCCTTGACTAAGGTCTTGGGAGTAAGAGCGAAGGCTCAATGTGTGTGAGAGTGCTTGAATTGAAGTACTACACACACGACATAAATGAAACCCAAATATAACTGCAATAAGGCCTTTACTAAGTGTAGACGCGCGAAAATCCCCGCCTCTTTGCCTCTTTCGTGGCTTGGAGTGGATCTTATCGTGCGTCTAAGGCCTATGTATACAAATAGGGCGTGCCAGCTAGCTTACTTAAGCTAGCGAAGATATATTTAACACTGACTTCTAAACGTGGCGATTGTGAGCAAGTGAGCTCTTGTCGTCGCAGACCTTCTTGCACCGATGCGCAAGGGTCAGTCTGTACGCTTTTGCAAAAATCGAGTTTTGGGGAGAAAGTCTACGAAACGGTTCGAGGTGTCTATTTCGGGTCTTTAAGATGTGATTGCATGTTTTAGATCACGTGGATTTGCACGTGCCTAAGTCTTTTCTTTTATCCCTTTTTGGGTCGCCTAGTTTGTGTGTTATGAACACTCCACTACATGGGCGAATTTGAGCGGGGGTTGCTTCGATGCAATATGCGTCCTACCTCGTGGTATGGCGTAGATGCAATGCAAACTCACGCTACTCCAAAGGGAAAACCCGAAATGTAAAGACAATACTGAAGGGAAATAACTGAAGGGAAATAACTGAAGGGAAATAACCGAAGGGAAATAACTGAAGGGAAATAACTGAAGGGAAATAACTGAAGGGAAATAACTGAAGGGAAATAACCAAAGGGAAATAACTGAAGGGAAATAACTGAAGGGAAATAACTGAAGGGAGATATGTATATATCTTATGTATATGAGCCCTTACTCGGGTCTTGCAAATAAGAGCGAAGGCTCAATGTGGGTGCGTGCTTGAATTGAAAGACTTACACACACGACATGAAATTAAACCCAAATATAAATTGCAGTATGGCCTTGACTAAGGTCTTGGGAGTAAGAGCGAAGGCTCAATGTGTGTGAGAGTGCTTGAATTGAAGTACTACACACACGACATAAATGAAACCCAAATATAACTGCAATAAGGCCTTTACTAAGGTCTTGGGAGTAAGAGCGAAGGCTCAATGTGTGTGAAAGTGCTTGAATTGAAAGACTTACTCACACGACAAGAAATGAAACCCAAATAGTATAGGTCGGCCCTTACTTGGGTCTTTCAAATAAGAGCGAAAGCTCAATGTGTGTGAGAGTGCTTGAATTGAAAGACAACTCACACGACAAGAAATGAAACCCAAATAGTATAGGTCGGCCCTTACTTGGGTCTTTCAAATAAGAGCGAAAGCTCAATGTGTGTGAGAGTGCTTGAATTGAAAGACAACGCACCCAACTTAAACAAAACCCTTCGAAAATGAAAGTATATACACACTTATATATTAGGGGTTGATTAGGCCCGTGTGTGTTCAAAATGGTGCACGACTAAGAGAGTGCACATGTGTGGTTGTGCCAAGCCACGTTATTACAAGCGGGGGGAGACTATGCTCCGTTATTACAACCCCGTATCAAATTGAATTTCAAGCAAGTGTACGACTAAAGACCGAGTTTAGACACTTACGAGTAGCTGGTCCGTAGAGGTCTTGCTTGAGCGTGGCCTTGGCCTTGGGCTGCAAACGGGAGCTCCGCGAAGGTACGTGATCAAGGGTGCTGGCCGGCTGCAAATGGGGCGCGGGATAGACGCCTCGAAAGGGGCCGGTGGCAAGTAGGTGGCGCCTCCAAGTAGGGAGTTTAGAGTGGTTGAACAAGTGGGTATTAGGATCAATAGGGAAGTTGGGTACTTAGGGAAACTGGACCTAAAAGGTGAGCTAGTGGGAAGGCCAAATAGGACACCTAGGGGGTGGGGGTTGGCCGAATGGGAGATGGTGGCTAAGTAGTGGCCAGCAACTTGGGTATCCTAGGTTCGGCTAGGCTTAGGTGGTGGCGGCAAAGGGGCTGAGCTGAAGGGAGGATGGGTGGCTAAGAGTGGAGAGGTGGTAGAGAAGGGGGCTCGGTAGGGTGCAAGGTACTTACCGAATGGGGAGAAGTGGCGGATGGAGTGGGAAAGTGGCGGGCAGGTGGCTGTCGGCTGGTTCAGTTGGGGGAAGATGATGGCGTCCGGCTGGGGGGTAGTGGTGGTGGACGGAAGAGGGAAGGTGGCGGAGCAGGTGGCGGCTGGTGGAGCAGGTGGAGCTGCTGGGGAGTGGTCACGGCTGGATGAGAGATGGGAGAAGGAGAGGGCCCGGCTGGATGGAAGGGTGGTTCCCACTTGGAAAACCCGCCCACAAGGAGGGGGGGTTTAAATAGGGGATGGGTAGGTCGGTTAGGGCTGGGCTGTGGGTAGTGGTTAGGTGGTTTAGGTAGGGTGGTATGTAGATAAGGTGGGCTGGATGGGGTTGGGCCAGATATTTTAAAACTAGGGGTTTGGGTAAATCGTGGGCTAAGGGTGGTTTAGGGGTTTAGGGCTAGGTTAGGTGGTTGGGTTTTAGGGTGAGGTTTAGTGAGCTAGGTTAGGTGGTTTAGGCTAGGTTTAGGCTAGGATTAGGGAAATTAATCTAGGTTTAGGGAAGGATTAGGGGAGTGGGTTAGGTGATTAGGTTGGGATTAGGTCGGGATTAGGGAAGTGGGTTAGGTGATTAGGTTCAGATTAGGGTGGATTAGGGGTTTAGGCTAGGTTTAGGCATTTTGGGCTAGGTTTAGGTGAAGGAGCTCCCTTAGCATGGCCCATAGACCTTGATCACCCCATGTTGGTGCAGCCCTAGGTTAGGTTTTAGCTAATTACAAGCTTAAACCCACTCAATTAGGCTAACCCACATGATTAACCCAAACTTGACACACAAGTCAAGCTTAATACAACACTCTTGATATTTTTCACCCCCACTCTCTCTCATGCCCAATATCCCACGTGAATTTCAAGTGGGCCCCACCTCCATTTATGAGAAGGTGATGTGGGCCATGGATATGGATATTGGATTGGATCTCTGGATCCAAATCCAAATCCAAGTCCACATATGGGTTTGGATTGGAATCTGGATATATATGGTCCAGATCCAATCCAAACTGAACTCTGACTCCTTCGAGCTGGATTCGAAACGGACGATTCGTGCGGGGCCTGACAGCATCAGTACTCCGTCTGCGTTGGGTCTTCGCCAACATAGTCGTCCGCCTCCGTTTCTGCCTTCCGGAGATGACTTCAAATGCTATTTTGATAAGAACAGGGTCTTGGACGTTCGAGATCCTGGGATGTGAATCAGATACAAGAGTTGTTGCGCCGGGCTTGACAGGTGCTCCGGTTCCGTGCTCTTCTTGGCTCTCCTGGTCCTGTCTTGATCGGGCCAAGCCACTTCGGGGTTTCAAAACATGTTTTAAAAGGGTTTTCAAAAGCCATATTATATGTTTTAGAAAGATAAAGTTTAAAACATATGTACAGGGTTGTTTGGAAGGCTCCTGGGTTTCCAAACTCAAAATGGCCCTTTGGGGCTGCTTGTATAAAACCAGATTCGTTTAAGAAATTCGTGGGATTTCGGGGTGTTTACAGATGCCCCTCTTTGGCCTTGTCCAAATAGATTTGGATAAGGGCAAAGATGACAAACACCCCTTTTAATGTCTCCCTAGATCTAGCCACGAAGAATATGGGATCGTCCCATTTTAGCAAAATCTCAATTTTACAAACTCTGGTAGGAGGAGATATCACGCCAAAGGGTTATACTATGGAATCTGGTCCTAAAATGGGGTCATGTTCATGCAAGTATCATGCGTGGAATGCAGATGACATGGGTGTGGTGCCAAGAGTGGCGACCTCCCAGAGACCAGATGTAGTCGAACTCTAGAGACTTACAAGGTCTCTTGCTCCAAGTGAGCAAATCCTATGTTGTTCGATGTTCGGTTTTCAAAACTTATTCACAAAACTATTTACAAAAGGGACAACTGTCTTGAGTCTCGATCCTAAGGATCTCGAGCTCTTCATGCTTGCCCTTGTTTGAGTCTTAACACTCGCTTATCTAGCGGAGGTTTTATAAGAAAACAAGCTTCATTTCAAATTCCTACGCCTTACTTGAAACGTCGAATTCTCAAACAAGATGAAATTCAAGTAAGTAAATCCTATTTTTACTTTAGGATTCCTCAAAATGAACCATGCTTTAGCTTGGGATAAGCCAGGGATGGGAAAGAGATACCACGGTCCCTTCTGAAGTGTCCCGTGGTTTAAGGCATAGAAGGCGGAAAACTGCTCTTTTTGAGCTTTTTGGCCTCTTTTTCCTTTTTTTTTCATAGAGGGTCTCCCTTTGGGAGTATTTTTTCTTTAATCCCTCTTTTTCATAAGAGAATTGATTTTTCTTTTTGAAGTCTGGTTTCTTTCTTTTGGAAAGAGACTTTAAATGGGAAATTCCCTTTTGATTTGGGCCTTTGTTTTCCTTTTGAAAGGAGAAGAGAAGAGGGGAGGACTTATCCCAAGCCTACACTCGATCCATTCCAGATCAGCCTATTTAGAAATAGCACGTACTACTTGCAAGTATCTTGCTATGTTGAACTAGGCCCTTCTTTGTAAGATGAAGGATTTTGAAATGCAACCACGATTTTGAAAACTCCACTCTTTCACAAGTGCGAATTCTCTTACTTAGGGTCACACGAGTTCGCCTTTGCACCTTATTTACACGTCTAAGGGCAGCTATCCCTCTCAAATTTTCGAAAACTGGAATTTAATCCAGATCCTACACATGATACTTCTTTAAGTATTGAATATTGATAGGATCTGCTAAATTCCTACCTTCTACATCGATCAACCAATACGAATTGTTCGTAGTGGTTGCTCGTACAACATAGGGTCCATCCCAGTTGGGGCGCCACTTGCCTAGGGGGTGTGGGCCACGATGGTGGATGGTTTTCAAGACCAGATCTCCCACTTCAAAGTGGCGAGGTCTTATGTGTTTGCTATAATGTCGGGCTATCCTTTGCCGGTATGCACGAGCATGATCCATGGCCAGGAGTCGCCTCTCATCTAGCAAATCTAGTTCGGCCATCCTAGCATGCTGAAGCGTCTCTAGGGGGAGGTCGAGTGCAATGGATGTATGGAATG
This sequence comes from Brasenia schreberi, assembly GCA_036023115.1. NCBI lineage: Eukaryota > Viridiplantae > Streptophyta > Magnoliopsida > Nymphaeales > Cabombaceae > Brasenia > Brasenia schreberi. Next base: position 6,779,304 of record JAYKKT010000081.1, read on the forward strand.
AATGCAGTTGGGTATGAATGGGAAGAATGGCGTTTGTGCCATAGACCAATTCAAATGGTGTGGCATTCGTGGGAGTCCGGATGGAAGTCCTATAAGCCCATAAGGCTTCATCCAGCTTCTCATGCCACCTCCTACCCTTCTCTAAGGTTTTCTCCATGATACCAATGAGAGTCTTCTTTGTGGCTTCGGCTTGGCCGTTGCCTTGAGGGTAGTAGGGCGAGGAGAAGTGGTGAGTTATGCCATACGTGTTGCACAACTTAACCATCCGCTCGTTCTTGAATCGGGTACCATTATCAGACACAAGGTCTCATGGAACCCCAAATCGAGCCAAGATATTCCTCCGGATGAAAGCCACCACATGTTGCCCCATTACATTCGTTAGGGAAATGGCTTCCACCCACTTGGAGAAATACTCCGTGGCTGCTAAAATGAAACGATGCCCATTCGAGGCCTTTGGAAATATTGGGCCTACTATGTCAAACGCCCACATGGTAAATGGCCAGGGGCTGACCACGGAATGCAATGCAGATGAAGGGATATGAATGGCGTGCCCATGCACTTGACATGGATGACACTTCCTAACATGATCGTGACAATCCCTTTTCAGGGTGGACCAAAAATAACCCCCTCTAAGTATTTTCATTGCCATCATGTTGGCATTAACATGACCTCCACATTCTCCGTCGTGGAACTCGTGCATCACTATCCTAGCCTCCTCTAGGTCGATACACCTAAGCAGAATGCCGGTAAAACTCTTTTTGTATAAGACCCCACCCAGAATGGTGTATCGGGTCGAAATCTTACGAATGAATGCCTTATCTTTGGATGTGGCATCCTCGGTGAATCCCCCATTTTCTAAAAATTGTTTTATGTCATAGAACCAGGGTTTTTCAATAGACTCTGGGTTGTTTTGGCAAATATCCAAGTCGTGTGTGGATGGATGGGGCGCATGCCATATTTCCAAAGATCTGGTCCCTGAAATGGGATCGACCTTCAGGGCTGAACCCAAGGAAGAGAGGGCATCGGCGATGCCATTGTCCTCTCTTCCCACGTGTGTGAGTTTACACGATTGGAAGGTTTGGACCAATCGAGTGGCCAACTCGTGATATGGAAGTAGTTTCTCATTACGTACTTGCCAAATTTTTAAAACCTGGTTTATGACAAGGAGCGAATCTCCAAAGACCTCGATGCATGATGCCCCTAGAGTTTTCGAAATCCTTAAGCCTTGTATGAGTGCTTCATACTCAGCTACGTTGTTGGAACATTCGAAATCTAAGCGGACTGCTATGGGAATCTCGCCCTTTTCAGGGGAGATTAGGATGATCCCGGCACCAGCCCCTCGTTGGTTTCGTGCCCCGTCGAAGTGCATCTTCCACACTTGGTTTTTGAAAGAATTTGCCAAAATGTGGTTTTGAAAATGGTTTTGCAATATGCCTTCATCAGGCATTTCGACAAGAGTGGGATATGCGTCCTCTAAGGGGAATTCAGCCACATAATCTGCTAGGGCTTGCCCCTTAACGGAGATCTGGTGATGGTATTTCAGATCATACTCCATTAGAAGGAGTTGCCATTTTCCCAATCTACCCATGAGAATGGGTTTTTCGAACAAGTGCTTGATTGGATCAAGCTTGGACACTATCCAGATTTCATGATCTAGGAAGTAGTGTCTGAATTTCTGGCAGGCCCAGACTAGGGCCAAGCACGTCTTCTCCATGGCTTGATAATTTCGTTCATAAGCCAAGAGAGTTTTTGAAATATAGTAGATGGCATACTCCTTATGGGTGTCATCCTCGTATTGAGCCAACAGGGCTCCTAAAGCGTTTACATGCACGGAGATGTATAATAAAAGCGGTTTTCCTTGTTTTGGAGGATTCAAAACGGGGGGATTAACCAAGTATGCCTTTAGTCTCTCGAAGGACTTTTGGCATTCGTCATCCCATAAGAATTTCGTACCCTTCCTCAACAGTCTGTTGAAGGGTTCGCATCTAGTTGCCAGATTCGATATGAATCGGCGCACAGATTGTAATCGACCTTGGAGGCTACGGACTTGGGTGAGATTGGAGGGTGGAGCCATGTCTATGATGGCTCGACACTTAGAGGGGTCGACTTCTATTCCCCTTTGGCTCACCATAAAGCCTAGAAGCTTCCCTGATTCTACCCCGAACACACATTTTTGAGGGTTTAGCTTTACTTTGTAAAGCCTAAGCCTTTCGAAAATCTTTTGTAAACATTCGATATGGGTGCATCGGGTTTTGGATTTTGCCAAGAGATCATCTACATACACTTCTACAAGCTCGTGAATTTGATCATGGAAGATCGTGTTCATGGCTCGTTGGTATGTTGCGCCGGCATTTTTCAAACCAAAGGGCATGACTGTATAGCAGTACGTGCCCCATGGGGTTGTGAAGGCGGTCTTACCCTGATCTCGTGGGCTTAGTTTGATTTGATTATAGCCTGAATAACCATCCATGAATGAAAACATTTCATGATTTGCAGTACTATCGACTATCAAATCTATGTTTGGTAAAGGATAATTATCCTTTGGAGTGGCTTTATTCAGGTTTCTAAAATCGATGCATATTCGAATTTTCCCATTGGTTTTTCGAACCACAACGATATTTGACAACCAATCAAAATACGCAATGGGTTTTATAAATCCGGCTTTTAGCAGATCTTCTAAACCCTCCTTGACTTGCGTGTGTACATTCGGGTGTATTTTCCTAAGCTTCTGCTTTATTGGTTTTACACCTACATCTAAGGGAAGACGATGCTCGACTATGCTGGGATCTATGCCCGGCATGTCCTCATACGTCCATGCAAACACATCTAAATAGTTTTGTAGAAATGCAATGAATGCTAACTTTTCAGTTTCATGCAAGCATACGCCTATTTTGATGGTTTTGGGATTGGAATCATCCCCTAGGTTCACCTCTACGAAATCTCCTCCTACTGATTGGGAAGGTTTTTCAAAATCGAGAATTCTATGAAATTCTGGGAGCTCAGAAGTGGGATCTTCCTCAAGGGGATCCACTTCTGGGCTTTGATCATTCTCGTGGGCTATAGACCCGAGGGAACTTGATGCGTGATTTTCAAAATAACCTGGTTTTATACTTGGATTTTCAAGTGATTTCGAAATTTTTGGTCTAGCTATGCAGACGACGTTTCTTTCGAAATCCTTTTCTTTCGCCAAAGTCATACCAGGAGCAGCTATGTACAAAATCTTTTTGGTATTTTCAAATTTTCAATTTTTTTTGGGTTTCTGTAAAACAAGAACTTTGGGAACTATACAAAGCACACTTTTTTCGAGTTTTTGTTTTTCCATTGTTTTTGGTTTTTCTTGTTTTTCGATTTTTTTTTTTTGATTTTAAGTTTTCAAATGTTTTTGGTATTTTTAGAAAAAGGGATCTTCCGTCATACCTACAAAGGGAAAACACTATGGGTTAGACTTGGAACAGGAGGTCTAAACCATAGGTTTCTTCTAAGACAGGCTCCGGGGCACCCTTGACCCAGGTGGTCACAGGGGGTGGCTCCGGCGGTATTCGGGGAGTATAGCCGATCCCATATCGGCTTGGGTTGGCCCTAGGAAGGATGGGCTCTAGGAGACCCTGGTTTTGTGCCCCTAGACTCTTGTAGGGCGTGTAGCCCATGTTCAATAACATGTTCCACGACCTTTTGTTTTTTGAAAAGATGGGATATAAGTCGTGGTCCTGGAACATGCTATCGTCCATATTAGGCTCGTATAGCCTTTTGTCCAGGGGTTTTGGAAATAGGGAACGTTTGGGTTTTCCTAGGAGGATTAGAGTCGGGAGGGGGCCTGCTTTGGGCGGCCCCTTCACACATACAACCTTCCTAGGGTTGTTCAATACGAGCCGAGGTGGCTCAACCATAATTTGCCCCAGGTTAGCCTCATGGGCCTGGGAGCTCGATAAACAAGGGGAGTTTATGATCCCCTGAAGTTGTGGGTGACTCTCACCTAGGATCACTACGACCTGGTCCCTAAAAGGGATCTTGACACACCTGTGGAAGGTGGATGGCACAGCGCACAAACTGTGTATCCAGGGTCTTCCCAGCAACAGGTTATAATGGGGGTGAATGTCCAAGACATGGAACACCCCCGTGTGTTCGATCCCTCCCGTTTCCATTGGGAGTTTGATGGATCCTAAAGGCCTAGACGCATTCCCATCGTATCCAGTGATAACGATGGGGCTTGGGTTTACTGAAGTCAAGGTGACTCCGATTTTGTACGCCACGTGAAGTGGAAGGATGTTGAGCCCTCCTCCACCATCGACTAGGCACCTGTCCAGAGAGTGGTTGTTTAGAACCACCTCGATATGCAGGGCCTGGTTATGGGTTTTGTAGGGTCTATCTACATCATCTTCCGAAAAGGTGATGGGCGATTTTGCTCCTAATAAAGCCACTTGGGCAGACAAGGATTCCGGACTTATGTTCGAATCAACCTTGGCCCTTTCTAGAATTTTCTCTAAGACAAGTCTATGCCTAGGCGAGGTTTTGATAAGCTCTAGAATAGACATGTGAATAGGAATCTTTGAAAGGTGGTTTTCGAAATCATAAGGATTTAGGACGATTTTGTCCTTATCTGCTTTCGGCAGACCACTAGGGATACATGCTTTTGAGGGGCCAGGCACACTGACCACCTTTTGAGCACCTTGAAGGTGCGGGGGTTGGTAGATCCTCCCGGATCTAGTGACTTCCCCCACGACCAGCCTAGGGTTCGCGCTAAACTTGGCTCTAAGGATGAGCTGAGGAGAACCTTGGATTTTAAAAACTGGCTTTGCCGGGGTTTCCACTTTTGATGGTCCCCGAATGACGACTTGGGCGGTCCTCTTGTATAGTACAAGGATGGGCGCACAAGCAGGTCGACCAGGTTCGGGCTTTTGCGCTGGTTCCTTGGAAATGGTGAGGGTACATACCTCCTTTCCTTTCCCACTGCCACTGGCGTGTTTGGGAAAGGGTTCCTTGAAGATAGCTTGAGGTGACTCAGGTTCCGCAGTGACCTGGAGCCGGCCCTCCGCTATCAAGTTCTCAATTTTATTTAAAAGAGAGAAGCACCGTTTGGTATCATGGCCTTTGAGCCGATGATACTTGCAAAATCGGTTTAAATACCCCCCTTTGGACGTGACTCCTTCGGGGATTTCAGGGAGTTCGATCATGCCCTGGGCAAGTAAGAGGTCTAGGACCTCCGACACAGGTTGCCCCAGCGGAGTGTACTCCCGTTTTTCAATTGGTTTTGAAAAATTGCGTTCTCTCTTATTTTCTATTTTTTCAAAATTTTTAGAAGTGCCCGCCATGCCTGGATCCACCCGGACATTGGCGATTTTATGGGGCTTTGCCCCTTTGTCCGTTGTGGGCAGCCCATATGTGATGGGTTTTTCCACACGTGTTTTGGGAACAACACTTTCTTTCCATAAGTGGTCGTATGTCCCTTTTCGCAAGTTGGTTTCGAAAAGGGAGGCCTTTTTGATCAACTTATGGAAAGTTGAAATCTCATTGAGCGAGAGAAGGGTTTTTAACTCGCTTTTGAAATTATCCAGGATGAGCATTACTGCGCATCCTTCGGATATAGGCTCTCGCACTTGGCCCAAAAGAGACCTCCATCTTATAATGAAGGCATGCACGTCTTCGTTCATGCCTTGCTTTGTATCCCTTAAGGTATTCAGGGTTGGCGTGACTTCCACGTTGTGTGCAAATCTTTGCATGAAGCAGTTCGCTAACTCTTCAAAAGTAGCGAACTGGCTTAAGTCGTAGGAAGCCAGCCATTTGGCAGCTGTGCCCTTAAGGGATAGGGGGAACCAATACACCCATTTCATCGAGTCCTTTTTCTTTTTATGGGCTCGACGTGAGAAAAGCTGTAAGTGAGACCTAGGGTCTCCCATGCCATCATACCGATGGAAGTTCGGTATTTCATCGTCACTGTCTGTTTCGTAATCCATAGGAAGGAAATCAGATAGGGCGTAGCTTCTTTTCTCTTTATTTTGCCCTTTCAGCAGCTGCTGTAGGGCTTTACGGTCCTTTTGTGTGAAGGACTCGTGGTATTGGTTGCCTTCCATTACGGAGGCCTCTTTTTGCTTGCGAGGTTTTTCAAATTTCTTTTTAGGCCTTTGTTCACCGTTTGATGAACATGAATCGCCTACTTCAGCCTCTTGGCTGAGAGCATCGATTTTGGCCTCAAATTCCCTTCTCAAGTCCTCGATTTCATCTAGTTTTATTTTGTTTTTGAAAATCCTCCTAGAGTGAGAACTTGATGCGCATGAGCCTTGGCTCGACACTTCACTTGGATTGGATTTTGACATGCTTTTCAAGCTTTTTCAAAATTTCCTAAGTAAAAGCAAAGAAAACAAGTTAAAACGACACCTTTATAAAATTTTCGCAAGACTTCTACAAGTAAACTCGATTTTTGAAAAGGCTCACGTCCCACCGGGCGTGCCAATCTCTGTAGACGCGCGAAAATCCCCGCCTCTTTGCCTCTTTCGTGGCTTGGAGTGGATCTTATCGTGCGTCTAAGGCCTATGTATACAAATAGGGCGTGCCAGCTAGCTTACTTAAGCTAGCGAAGATATATTTAACACTGACTTCTAAACGTGGCGATTGTGAGCAAGTGAGCTCTTGTCGTCGCAGACCTTCTTGCACCGATGCACAAGGGTCAGTCTGTACGCTTTTGCAAAAATTGAGTTTTGGGGAGAAAGTCTACGAAACGGTTCGAGGTGTCTATTTCGGGTCTTTAAGATGTGATTGCATGTTTTAGATCACGTGGATTTGCACGTGCCTAAGTCTTTTCTTTTATCCCTTTTTGGGTCGCCTAGTTTGTGTGTTATGAACACTCCACTACATGGGCGAATTTGAGCGGGGGTTGCTTCGATGCAATATGCGTCCTACCTCGTGGTATGGCGTAGATGCAATGCAAACTCACGCTACTCCAAAGGGAAAACCCGAAATGTAAAGACAATACTGAAGGGAAATAACTGAAGGGAAATAACTGAAGGGAAATAACCGAAGGGAAATAACTGAAGGGAAATAACTGAAGGGAAATAACTGAAGGGAAATAACTGAAGGGAAATAACTGAAGGGAAATAACCGAAGGGAAATAACTGAAGGGAAATAACTGAAGGGAAATAACTGAAGGGAGATATGTATATATCTTATGTATATGAGCCCTTACTCGGGTCTTGCAAATAAGAGCGAAGGCTCAATGTGGGTGCGTGCTTGAATTGAAAGACTTACACACACGACATGAAATTAAACCCAAATATAAATTGCAGTATGGCCTTGACTAAGGTCTTGGGAGTAAGAGCGAAGGCTCAATGTGTGTGAGAGTGCTTGAATTGAAGTACTACACACACGACATAAATGAAACCCAAATATAACTGCAATAAGGCCTTTACTAAGGTCTTGGGAGTAAGAGCGAAGGCTCAATGTGTGTGAAAGTGCTTGAATTGAAAGACTTACTCACACGACAAGAAATGAAACCCAAATAGTATAGGTCGGCCCTTACTTGGGTCTTTCAAATAAGAGCGAAAGCTCAATGTGTGTGAGAGTGCTTGAATTGAAAGACAACTCACACGACAAGAAATGAAACCCAAATAGTATAGGTCGGCCCTTACTTGGGTCTTTCAAATAAGAGCGAAAGCTCAATGTGTGTGAGAGTGCTTGAATTGAAAGACAACGCACCCAACTTAAACAAAACCCTTCGAAAATGAAAGTATATACACACTTATATATTAGGGGCTGATTAGGCCCGTGTGTGTTCAAAATGGTGCACGACTAAGAGAGTGCACGTGTGTGGTTGTGCCAAGCCACGTTATTACAAGCGGGGGGAGACTATGCTCCATTATTACAACCCCGTATCAAATTGAATTTCAAGCAAGTGTACGACTAAAGACCGAGTTTAGACACTTACGAGTAGCTGGTCCGTAGAGGTCTTGCTTGAGCGTGGCCTTGGCCTTGGGCTGCAAACGGGAGCTCCGCGAAGGTATGTGATCAAGGGTGCTGGCCGGCTGCAAATGGGGCGCGGGATAGACGCCTCGAAAGGGGCCGGTGGCAAGTAGGTGGCGCCTCCAAGTAGGGAGTTTAGAGTGGTTGAACAAGTGGGTATTAGGATCAATAGGGAAGTTGGGTACTTAGGGAAACTGGACCTAAAAGGTGAGCTAGTGGGAAGGCCAAATAGGACACCTAGGGGGGGGGGGGTTGGCCGAATGGGAGATGGTGGCTAAGTAGTGGCCAGCAACTTGGGTATCCTAGGTTCGGCTAGGCTTAGGTGGTGGCGGCAAAGGGGCTGAGCTGAAGGGAGGATGGGTGGCTAAGAGTGGAGAGGTGGTAGAGAAGGGGGCTCGGTAGGGTGCAAGGTACTTACCGAATGGGGAGAAGTGGCGGATGGAGTGGGAAAGTGGCGGGCAGGTGGCTGTCGGCTGGTTCAGTTGGGGGAAGATGATGGCGTCCGGCTGGGGGGTAGTGGTGGTGGACGGAAGAGGGAAGGTGGCGGAGCAGGTGGCGGCTGGTGGAGCAGGTGGAGCTGCTGGGGAGTGGTCACGGCTGGATGAGAGATGGGAGAAGGAGAGGGCCCGGCTGGATGGAAGGGTGGTTCCCACTTGGAAAACCCGCCCACAAGGAGGGGGGTTTAAATAGGGGATGGGTAGGTCGGTTAGGGCTGGGCTGTGGGTAGTGGTTAGGTGGTTTAGGTAGGGTGGTATGTAGATAAGGTGGGCTGGATGGGGTTGGGCCAGATATTTTAAAACTAGGGGTTTGGGTAAATCGTGGGCTAAGGGTGGTTTAGGGGTTTAGGGCTAGGTTAGGTGGTTGGGTTTTAGGGTGAGGTTTAGTGAGCTAGGTTAGGTGGTTTAGGCTAGGTTTAGGCTAGGATTAGGGAAATTAATCTAGGTTTAGGGAAGGATTAGGGGAGTGGGTTAGGTGATTAGGTTGGGATTAGGTCGGGATTAGGGAAGTGGGTTAGGTGATTAGGTTCAGATTAGGGTGGATTAGGGGTTTAGGCTAGGTTTAGGCATTTTGGGCTAGGTTTAGGTGAAGGAGCTCCCTTAGCATGGCCCATAGACCTTGATCACCCCATGTTGGTGCAGCCCTAGGTTAGGTTTTAGCTAATTACAAGCTTAAACCCACTCAATTAGGCTAACCCACATGATTAACCCAAACTTGACACACAAGTCAAGCTTAATACAACACTCTTGATATTTTTCACCCCCACTCTCTCTCATGCCCAATATCCCACGTGAATTTCAAGTGGGCCCCACCTCCATTTATGAGAAGGTGATGTGGGCCATGGATATGGATATTGGATTGGATCTCTGGATCCAAATCCAAATCCAAGTCCACATATGGGTTTGGATTGGAATCTGGATATATATGGTCCAGATCCAATCCAAACTGAACTCTGACTCCTTCGAGCTGGATTCGAAACGGACGATTCGTGCGGGGCCTGACAGCATCAGTACTCCGTCTGCGTTGGGTCTTCGCCAACATAGTCGTCCGCCTCCGTTTCTGCCTTTCGGAGATGACTTCAAATGCTATTTTGATAAGAACAGGGTCTTGGACGTTCGAGATCCTGGGATGTGAATCAGATACAAGAGTTGCTGCACCGGGCTTGACAGGTGCTCCGGTTCCGTACTCTTCTTGGCTCTCCTGGTCCTGTCTTGATCGGGCCAAGCCACTTCGGGGTTTCAAAACATGTTTTAAAAGGGTTTTCAAAAGCCATATTATATGTTTTAGAAAGATAAAGTTTAAAACATATGTACAGGGTTGTTTGGAAGGCTCCTGGGTTTCCAAACTCAAAATGGCCCTTTGGGGCTGCTTGTATAAAACCAGATTCGTTTAAGAAATTCGTGGGATTTCGGGGTGTTTACACTAAGGTCTTGGGAGTAAGAGCGAAGGCTCAATGTGTGTGAAAGTGCTTGAATTGAAAGACTTACTCACACGACATGAAATGAAACCCAAATAGTATAGGTCGGCCCTTACTTGGGTCTTTCAAATAAGAGCGAAAGCTCAATGTGTGTGAGAGTGCTTGAATTGAAAGACTTACTCACACGACATGAAATGAAACCTAAATAGTATAGGTCAGCCCTTACTTGGGTCTTTCAAATAAGAGCGAAAGCTCAATGTGTGTGAGAGTGCTTGAATTGAAAGACTTACTCACACGACATGAAATGAAACCCAAATAGTTACTTGGGTCTTTCAAATAAGAGCGAAAGCTCAATGTGTGTGAGTGCTCGAATTGAAAGACAACGCACCCAACTTAAGCAAAACCCTTCGAAAATGAAAATATATATACTTATGTATTAGGGGCTGATTAGGCCCGTGTGTGTTCAAAATCGTGCCCGACTAAGAGAGTGCACGTGTGTGGGTGTGCCAAGCCACGTTATTACAAGCGGGGGGAGACTATGCTCCGTTATTACAACCCTGTATCAAATTGAATCTCAAGCAAGTATACAACTAAAGACCGAGTTTAGGCACTTACGAGTAGCTGGTCCGTAGAGGCCTTGCTTGAGCGTGGGCTTGGCCTTCGCCTTGGGCTGCAAACGGGAGCTCCGCGAGGGTGGATGACAAAGGGTGCTGGCCTGCTGCAAATGGGGCGCGGGATAGGCGCCTCGAAGGTGGCCGGCTGCAAATGGGTGTCGCCTCGATGTGGGGGATTAAAGGGGCTGGACCAAGTGAGTGTTTAGGGTCACTAGGAGAGTCGAGTGTTTAGGGAATGTGGACCTAAGGGGAGTTTAAGGGAAGGCCGAATGGGAGTCCTAGGGGAAGGCCGGATGTAGATAGGATGGTTAGGTAGTGGCCGGTAGTTTAGGTTGTGCTAGGTTCGGCTAAGTGAAAATGGTGGCAGCAAGGGGCTGATGTGTAGGTAAGATGGTGGTATGGTGGGTGGCTAGGAGTGGAGAGGGAGTAGAGAAGGAGCTAGGTAGAATGGGGGGGGTACTTACCGAATGGGGAGAGGTGGCGGATGGAAGAGAGAAGCCGGGTGTAGATGGGATGGAGAGCAAGTGTGGCGTCCGGCTGGGAGATGGTGGTGGCGTCCGGTTGGGAGATGGTGGTGGATGGAAGAGAGAGGGTGGCGGTGCAGGTGGAGTAGGTGGAGCAGGTGGAGCAAGTGGAGCAGGTTCGGCTGGGCTGAGAAGAGTGGTCCCGGCTGGGCTGGAAAGGGTCCTCCTAGATAGGAAAACCCACCCCCAAGGGGGGGGTTTAAATAGGAATGGGTAGGTCAGTTAGGGCTGGGCTTGGGGTAGTGGTTAGGTGGTTTAGGTAGGGTGGTATGTAGATAAGGTGGGCTGAAAAGGGTTGGGCCAGATATTTTGAAAACTAGGGGTTTGGGTAGATTGTGGGCTAAGGATGGTTTAGGGGTTTAGGGCTAGGTTAGGTGGTTGGGTTTAGTGAGCTAGGTTAGGTGATTAGGCTAGGTTTAGGCTAGGATTAGGGAAATTAACCTAGGTTTAGGGAAGGATTAGGGAAGTGGGTTAGGTGATTAGGTTGGGATTAGGCCGGGATTAGGGAAGTGGGTTAGGTGATTAGGCTCAGATTAGGGGTGGATTAGGGGGGTAGGCTTGGATTAGGTGTTTTGGGTTAGGTTTAGGTGAAGGAGCTCCCTTTGCATGGCCCATAGACCTTAACCACCTCATGTTGGTGCAGCCCTAGGTTAGGTTTTGGCTAATTACAAGCTTAAACCCACTCAATTAGGCTAACCCACATGATTAACCCCAAACTTGACACACAAGTCAAGCTTAATTACAACACTCTTGATATTTTCCATCCCCACTCTCTCTCATGCCCAATATCCCACGTGAATTTCAAGTGGGCCCCACCTCCATTTATGAGAAGGTGATGTGGGCCATGGATATGGATATTGGATTGGATCTCTGGATCCAAATCCAAATCCAAATCCACATATGGGTTTGGATTGGGATCTGGATATATATGGTCCAGATCCAATCCAAACTGAACTCTGACTCCTTCGAGTTGGGTTCGAAACGGACGATTTGTGTGGGGCCTGACAGCATCAGTACTCCATCTGCGTTGGGTCTTCGCCAACATGGTCGTCTGCCTCCGTTTCTGCCTTCTGGAGATGACTTCAAATGATATTTTGATAAGAACAGGGTCTTGGACGTTCGAGATCCTGGGGGTGTGAATCAAATACAAGAGTTGTTGTGCCGGGCTCGACATGTGCTCCGGTTCCGGGCTCTTCTTAGCTCTCCTGGTCCTGTCTTGATCGGGCCAAGCCGCTTCGGGGTTTCAAAAACGTGTTTTAAAAGGTTTTCAAAAGCCATATTATATATTTTTGAAATATGAAGTTTAAAACATATATACAGGGTTGTCTGGAAGGCTCCTGGGTTTCCAGACTCAAAATGGCCCTTTGGGGCTGCTTGTATAAAACCAGGTGGATTTTGAAAAATTCGTGGGATTTTGGGGTGTTTACAGATGCCCCTCTTTGGCCTTGTCCAAATCGATTTGGATAAGGGCAAAGATGACAAACACCCCTTTCAATGTCTCCCTAGATCTATCCACGAAGAATATGGGATCGCCCCATTTTTAGCAAAATCTCAATTTACAAACTCTGGTAGGAGGAGATATCATGCCAAAGGGTTCTACTATGGAATCTGGTCCTAAATGGGATCATGTTTATGCAAGTACCATGCGTGGAATGCCGATGCATGACATGGGTGTGGTGCCAAGAGTGGCGACCTCCCAGAAACCAGATGTGGTCGAACTCTAGAGACTTACTAGGCCTGTTGCTCCAAGTGAGCAAATCATATGTTGCTCGATGTTCGGTTTTCAAAACTTATTTACAAAAGCTATTTACAAAAGGGACAACTGTCTTGAGCCTCGATCCTAAGGATCTCGAGCTCTTCGTGCTTGCCCTTGTTTGAGTCTTAACACTCGCTTATCTAGTGGAGGTTTTATAAGAAAACAAGCTTTATTTCAAATTCCTACGTCTTACTCGAAACGTCGAATTCTCAAACAAGATGAAATTCAAGTAAGTAAATCCTATTTTTACTTTAGGATCCCTCGAAATGAACCATGCTTTAGCTTGGGATGAGCCAGGGATGGGAAAGAGATACCACGGTCCCTTCTGAAGCGTCCCGTGGTTTAAGGCATAGAAGGCGGAAAACTGCTCTTTTGAGCTTTTTTGGCCTCTTTTTCCTTTTTTCATCGAGGGTCTCCCTTTGGGAGTATTTTTTCTTTAATCCCTCTTTTTCATAAGAGAATCGATCTTTCTTTTAAATTCTGGTTTCTTTCTTTTGGAAAGAGACTTTGAATGGGAAATTCCCTTTTGTTTTGGGCCTTTGTTTTCTTTTTGGAAGGAGAAGAGAAGAGGGGAGGACTTATCCCAAGCATACACTCGATTCATTCCAGATCAGCCTATTTAGAAATAGCACGTACTACTTGCAAGTATCTTGCTATGTTGAACTAGGCCTTTCTTTGTAAGAGGAAAGATTTTGAAATGTAACCACGATTTTGAAAACTCCACTCTTTCACAAGTGCGAATTCTCTCACTTAGGGTCACACGAGTTCGCCTTTGCACCTTATTCACATGTCTCAGGGCAGCTATCCCTATAAAATTTTCGAAAACTGGAATTTAACCCAGATCCTACACATGATACTTCTTTAAGTATTGAATATTGATAGGATCTGCTAAATTCCTACCTTCTACATCGATCAACCAATACGAATTGTTCGTAGTGGTTGCTCGTACAACATAGGGTCCATCCCAGTTGGGGCGCCACTTGCCTAGGGGGTGTGGGCCACGATGGTGGATGGTTTTTAAGACCAGATCTCCCACTTCAAAGTGGCGAGGTCTCATGTGTTTGCTATAATGTTGGGCTATCCTTTGTCGGTATGCACGAGCATGATCCATGGCAAGGAGTCGCCTCTCATCTAGCAAATCTAGTTCGGCCATCCTAGCATGCTGAAGCGTCTCTAGGAGAAGGTCGAGTGCTATGGATGTATGGAATGAATGCAGTTGGGTATGAATGGGAAGAATGGCGTTTGTGCCATAAACCAACTCGAATGGTGTGGCATTCGTGGGAGTCCGGATGGAAGTCCTATAAGCCCATAAGGCTTCATCCAGCTTCTCGTGTCACGTCCTACCCTTCTCTAAGGTTTTCTCAATGATACCAATGAGAGTCTTGTTTGTAGCTTCGTCTTGGCCGTTGCCTTGAGGGTAGTAGGGCGAGGAGAAGTGGTGAGTTATGCCATACGTGTTGCACAACTTAACCATCCGCTCATTCTTGAATGGGGTACCATTATCAGACACAAGGTCTCGTGGAACCCCAAATCGAGCCAAGATATTCCTCCGGATGAAAGCCACCACATGTTGCCCCATTACATTCGTTAGGGAAATGGCTTCCACCCACTTGGAGAAATACTCCGTGGCTGCTAAAATAAATCGATGCCCATTCGAGGCCTTTGGAAATATTGGGCCTACGATGTCAAACGCCCACATGGTAAATGGCCAGGGGCTGACCACGGAATGCAATGCAGATGAAGGGATATGAATGGCGTGCCCATGCACTTGACACGGATGACACTTCCTAACATGATCGTGACAATCCCTTTTCAGGGTGGACCAGAAATAGCCCCCTCTAAGTATTTTCATTGCCATCATGTTGGCATTAACATGACCTCCACATTCTCCATCGTGGAACTCATGCATTACTATCCTAGCCTCCTCTAGGTCGATACACCTAAGCAGAATGCCGGTAAAACTTTTTTTGTATAAAACCCCAACCAGAATGGTGTATTGGGTCGAAATCTTACGAATGAATGCCTTATCTTTGGATGTGGCATCCTCGGTAAATCCCCCATTTTCTAAAAATTGTTTTATGTCATAGAACCAGGGTTTTTCAATAGACTCTGGGTTGTTTTGGCAAATATCCAAGTTGTGTGTGGATGGATGGGGCGCATGCCATATTTCCAAAGATCTGGTCCCTGAAATGGGATCGACCTTCAGGGCTGAACCTAAGGAGGAGAGGGCATCGGCGATGCCATTGTCCTCTCTTCCTACATGTGTGAGTTTACATGACTGGAAGGATTGGACCAATCGAGTGGCCAACTCGTGATATGGAAGTAGTTTCTTATTACGTACTTGCCAAATTTTTAAAACTTGGTTTATGACAAGGAGCGAATCTCCAAAGACCTCAATGCACGATGCCCCTAGAGTTTTCGAAATCCTTAAGCCTTGTATGAGTGCTTCATACTCAGCTACGTTGTTGGAACATTCGAAATCTAAGCGGACTGCTATGGGAATCTCGCCCTTTTCAGGGGAGATTAGGATGACCCCAGCACCAGCCCCTCGTTGGTTTCGTGCCCCGTCGAAGTGCATCTTCCACACTTGGTTTTCGAAAGAATTTGCCAAAATGTGGTCTTGAAAATGGTTTTGCAATATGCCTTCGTCAGGCATTTCGACAAGAGTGGGATATGCGTCCTCTAAAGGGAATTCAGCCACGTAATCTGCTAGGGCTTGCCCCTTAATGGAGATCTAGTGATGGTATTTCAGATCATACTCCATTAGAAGGAGTTGCCATTTACCCAATCTACCCGTGAGAATGGGTTTTTCAAACAAGTGCTTGATTGGATCAAGCTTGGACACTATCCAGATCTCATGATCTAGGAAATAGTGTCTGAACTTCTGGCAGGCCCAGACTAGGGCCAAACACGTCTTCTCCATGGCTTGATAATTTCGTTCATAAGCCAAGAGAGTTTTCGAAATATAGTAGATGGCATACTCCTTACGGGTGTCATCCTCGTATTGAGCCAACAGGGCTCCTAAAGCATTTACATGCACGGAGATGTATAATAAAAGCGGTTTTCCTTGTTTTGGAGGATTCAAAACGGGGGGATTAACCAAGTATGCCTTCAGTCTCTCGAAGGACTTTTCGCATTCGTCATCCCATAAGAATTTCGTACCCTTCCTCAACAGTTTGTTGAAGGGTTCGCATCTAGTTGCCAGATTCGATATATTGGCGCACGGATTGTAATCGACACTGGAGGCTACGGATTTGGGTGAGATTGGAGGGTGGAGCCATGTCTATGATGGCTCGACACTTAGAGGGGTCAACTTCTATTCCCCTTTGGCTTACCATAAAGCCTAGAAGCTTCCCTGATTCTACCCCGACCACACATTTTTGTGGGTTTAGCTTTACTTTGTAAAGCCTAAGCCTTTCGAAAATCTTTTGTAAACATTCGATATGGGTGCATCGGGTTTTGGATTTCGCCAAGAGATCATCTACATACACTTCTACAAGCTCATGAATTTGATCATGGAAGATCGTGTTCATGGCTCGTTGGTATGTTGCGCCGGCATTTTTCAAACCAAAGGGCATGACTGTATAGCAGTACGTGCCCCATGGAGTTGTGAAGGCGGTCTTACCCTGATCTCGTGGACTTAGTTTGATTTGATTATAGCCTGAATAGCCATCCATGAATGAAAACATTTCATGATTTGCAGTACTATCGACTATCAAATCTATGTTGGGTAAAGGATAATTATCCTTTGGAGTGGCTTTATTCAGGTTTCTGAAATCGATGCATATTCGAATTTTCCCATTGGTTTTTCGAACCACAACGATATTTGACAACCAATCAGAATACGCAATGGGTTTTATAAATCCGGCTTTTAGCAGATCTTCTAAACCCTCTTTGACTTGCGTGTGTACATTCGGGTGTATTTTCCTAAGCTTCTGCTTTATGGGTTTTACACCTGCATCTAAGGGAAGACGATGCTCGACTATGCTGGGATCTATGCCCGGCATGTCTTCATACATCCATGCAAACACATCTAAATAGGTTCGTAGAAATGCAATGAATGCTAACTTTTCAGTTTCATGCAAGCATGCGCCTATTTTGATGGTTTTGGGATTGGAATCATCCCCTAGGTTCACCTCTATGAAATCTCCTCCTACTGATTGGGAAGGTCTTTCAAAATCGAGAATTCTATGAAATTCTAGGAGCTCAGAAGTGGGATCTTCCTCAAGGGGGTCCACTTCTGGGCATTGATCATTCTCGTGGGCTATAGACCCGAGGGAACTTGATGCGTGGTTTTCAAAATGACCTGGTTTTGTACTTGGATTTTCAAGTGATTTCGAAATTTTTGGTCTGGCTATGCAGACGACGTTTCTTTCGAAATCCTTTTCTTTTGTCAAAGTCCTACCAGGAGCAGCTATGTACAAAATCTTTTTGGTATTTTCCAAATTTTCAATTTTTTTGGGTTTTTGTAAAACAAGAACTTTGGGAACTATACAAAGCACTCTTTTTTCGAGTTTTTGTTTTTCCATTGTTTTTGGTTTTTCTTGTTTTTCGATTTTTTTGATTTTAAGTTTTCAAATGTTTTTGGTATTTTTAGAAAAAGGGATCTTCCGTCATACCTACAAAGGGAAAACACTATGGGTTAGACTTGGAACAGGAGGTCTAAACCATAGGTTTCTTCTAAGACAGGCTCCGGGGCACCCTTGACCCAGGTGGTCACAGGGGGTGGCTCCGGCGGTATTCGGGGAGTATAGCCGATCCCATATCGGCTTGGGTTGGCCCTAGGAAGGATGGGCTCTAGGAGACCCTGGTTCTGCGCCCCTAGACTCTTGTAGGGAGTGTAGCCCATGTTCAACAACATGTTCCACGACTTTTTGTTTTTTGAAAAGGTTTGATACAAGTCGTGGTCCTGGAACATGCTATCGTCCATATTAGGCTCGTATGGCCTCTTGTCCAAGGGCTTTGGAAATAGGGAACGCTTGGGTTTTCCTAAGAGGATTAAAGTCGGGAGGGGGCCCGCTTTGGGCGGCCCCTTCACACATACAACCTTCCTAGGGTTGTTCAACACGAGCCGAGGTGGCTCAACCATAATTTGCCCCAGGTTAGCCTCATGGGCCTGGGAGCTTGATAAACAAGGGGAGTTTATGATCCCCTGAAGCTGTGGGTGACTCTCACCTAGGATCACTACGACCTGGTTCCTAAAAGGGATCTTAACACACTTGTGGAAGGTGGACGGCACAACGCACAAACTGTGTATCCAGGGCCTTCCCAGCAACAGGTTATAATGGGGGTGGATGTCTGTAAACACCCCAAATCTTCTATTTTTCAAAAACTCTCAAAACACCAAAAAGCTCGTTTGAGCCAAAACGACGACCTGTTTTGAAATGTGAAAACAGGTACAGAAGGCAAAAGAAGACTCTAGGCCCGAAGAGGATTCAAGCCCAGAGCTTCAGAAGCCACTCCCTAATAAAAAAACAAAAGAAAGCAGAGCCCATTTGATGAAAAGCTCAACGGAGTCCAGAACGGCAAAACGGAGTCCGAATGACAAAGTTGGGGAAAACCCAGCACCAGACGGAGCGCTGATGAAGCCAGTGCCCGCACAGATCGTTCGCCTCAAGAAGCCAAGAAGGACTGTCCGAAGAAATTTTGATTTGGATCTGGACCATATATATCCAGATCCAAATCCATGTAATGAATAGTGTTTGGATTTGGGCCAATCCAAATAGTGTTTGGGTCGATCCAAATAGTGTTTGGATTTGGATTGGATCCAAATAGTGTTTGGATTGGATCAGATCTGGATCAAAATATCCAGATTCGTATCCATAAAAATATTGGGTTTGGATCGGATACAGATCTCAAAATATCCGAGATCCAATATCCAGATCCAAATAGTATTTGGATTTGGGTATGGATCCAAACCCCAAACCCAAACCCAAATCCAAGACCCACCTCAAATCTCTATAAATAGAGGTGAGGGGGTCCATGTAAAGGGTTCATGCAAATATTTGGGAGGAGAGAGAGGGAGTGATAGACCTAGCCATGTGGGCTCATTGGGTGAGGTGGGTTCAAGCCATGTGGGTTAAGTGGGTCTAGACCAAGGGGCTGCAACCAAGGTGGGCTGGACCAAGTGGCTGCAACCGTGGAGACGTGGGCTCAAGCCAAGAAGGACCGGCTCCAAGAGGTAAGCCTAACCTAACCTAGCCATTCTCTCTACACCCCTCTAAACCTAACCCCAACCTAGCCTAGGTTCGAACCTACCTAACCCCAACTGAACCTAACCCTAACTAAACCTAGCCCTAACCCAACCTAGGTTCGACCAAACCTAACCCTAGACTTGAACCAACCTAAACCTAACCGGACCGCGCCTGCCGTGCGCACCCTAACGCTGTCTGCGTGCCCTGACGCTATCCCGCGCCCTGACGCCATCCTGCTTCCTGCCGCGTGCCCCCTCTGTCGCCTGCACGCCCCGTGCCGCAGCCGTCCCGCGCTACTGCGCGCCCTGCGCCCCAGCGCGCCCAGCGCCAGGCGCCCGTCTGCTGCGCTAGGCGCCAGACGCCTCCCTGCCGACCCGACTGCCTCCCTGCCGCCCTGTCCACCTTCCTGCCGACCCAACCTGCACCCTGGCCGTGACCTGTACCCTAGGACAGACCCCAGGACATACCTTACACAACCCCCGTCTTGGCCGAACCTTAGTTCCCCTAAGACCCTAATCGTGCCCCATAGAACCTCCCTCAAAGCCCCCTAGGATAACCCCCTCTTGGCTGCCCAAGGTGAACCGTGAGCCCACGTGCAAGCAAGTTGAACATGGACCAGCTATTTGTAAGTGTCTAAACTTGGTCTATTACATTAACTTGCTTTATATTCAATTAAATTTTGATACGGGGTTGTAGTAAAGGAGCTTCGTCTCCCCCCGATTGTAATAACGTGGTTTGACACACCCACACACACGCGCACTTGAGCCTTTCCGCTCTTAATCGTACACTTTTTGCACACACACGGGCCTAACCAGCCCTTAATATATAGTTATATTTATATATTTTAAGTCAAGGGGGTTTTTAATTAAGTCGTGTGTGTTGTCTTTCCATTTTCCACACGCACACACATTGAGCCTTCGCTCTTACTCCCAAGACCTTAGTAAAGGCCTTATTGCAGTTATATTTGGGTTTCATTTATGTCGTGTGCGTAGTACTTCAATTCTACACTCACACACATTGAGCTTTCGCTCTTACTCCCAAGACCTTAGTCAAGGCATACTGCAATTTATATTTGGGTTTCATTTCATGTCGTGTGTGTAAGTCTTTCAATTCAAGCACGCACACACATTGAGCCTTCGCTCTTATTTACAAGACCCAAGTAAGGGCCCCTACATATACTCTATATAAAGTATTTCTTTCGGCTACGTCTTTAAGATTCGGGTTTTAAGGTTCAAGTCGTGTGCGTTGTCTTTCAATATATACACGACACACACTTACACAATTGAGCCTTTCCGCTCTTAAGATATAGCCATATTTCCCCTTCCACTATTTACTTTACAAGTCATTTCCCTTCGGCTATTTACTTTACAAGTCATTTCCCTTCGGCAATTTCCCTTCGGCATTGTCTTTTAAATTTCGGGTTTTCCCTTTGGAGTAGCGTGAGTTTGCATTGCATCTACGCCATACCACGAGGTAGGACGCATATTGCATCGAAGCAAGCCCCGTACTCCCGCTCAAATTCGCCCCATGTAGTGGAGTGTTCATAACACACACCTAGGTGGCCCATAAAGGGATAAAAAGAAAGACTTAGGCACGTGCAAATCCACGTGATCTAAAATCTGAGAATCGTACAAACCCGAATCAAATCGTGCAAGACTTAGGGTCGTCCAACCCTTACAAAGTCAAAATCGCCCAAATGCATGGTTTTCAAAAGGTTTTAAAACACTTCTTCATTCAAAATATATTTTGAGTTAAACTTGTTTCAAAACGAAGTCTCTAAGCGTACAGACTGACCCTTGCGCATCGGTGCAAGAAGGTCTGCGACGTAAAAATCCCGCTTGCCTACAATCGCCTTTCAAAAGTCAGATTATTTTCAAAACATACTTTGCTAGTTAAAGTAAACTAGCTGGCACGCCCATAAAGCGAAGTAGATTGCGAAAAGGTTCACTTCAGGCCTAAGAACCCGTAAGTGAAAATTTTCGGTGTCTACAATGTCCAAGACATGGAACACCCCCGTGTGTTCGATCCCTCCCGTTTCCATTGGGAGTTCGATGGATCCTAAAGGTCTAGACGCATTCCCATCGTATCCAGTGATAACGATGGGGCTTGGGTTTACTGAAGTCAAGGTGACTCCGATTTTGTACGCCACATGAAGTGGAAGGATGTTGAGCCCTCCTCCACCATCAACTAGGCACCTGTCCAGAGAGTGGTTGTTTAGAACCACCTCGATATGCAGGGCCTGGTTATGGGTTTCGTAGGGTCTATCTACATCATCTTCTGAAAAAGTGATGGGCGATTTTGCTCCTAATAAAGTCACTTGGGCAGACAAGGATTCCAGACTTATGTTCGAATCAACCTTGGCCCTTTCTAGAATTTTCTCTAATACAAGTCTATGCCTAGGCGAGGTTTTTATAAGCTCTAGGATAGACATGTGAATAGGAATCTTTGAAAGGTGGTTTTCGAAATCATAAGGATTTAGGATGACTTTGTCCTTATCTGCTTTTGGCAGACCACTAGGGATACATGCTTTTGAGGGGCCAGGCACACTAACCACCTTTTGAGCACCTTGAAGGTGTGGGGGTTGACAGATCCTCCCGGATCTAGTGACTTCCCCCACGACCAACCTAGTGTTCGCGCTAAACTTGGCTCTAAGGATGAGCTGAGGAGAACCTTGGATTTTTAAAACTGGTTTTACCGGGGTTTCCACTTTTGGTGGTCCCCGAATGACGACTTGGGCGGGCCTCTTGTATAGTACAAGGATGGGCGCACAAGTAGGTCGACCAGGTTCTGGCTTTTGCGCTAGTTCCTTGGAAATGGTGAGGGTACATACCTCCTTTCCTTTCCCACTGCCACTGGCGTGTTTGGGAAAGGGTTCCTTGAAGATAGCTTGAGGTGGCTCAGGTTCCGTAGTGACCTGGAGCCGGCCTTCTGCTATCAAGTTCTCAATTTTATTTAAGAGAGAGAAGCAGTGTTTGGTATCATGGCTTTTGAGCCGATGATACTTACAAAATCGGTTTAAATACCCCCCTTTGGACGTGACTCCTTCGGAGATTTCAGGGAGTTCTATCATGCCATGGGCAAGTAAGAGGTCTAGGACCTCTGACACAGGTTGCCCCAGCGGAGTATACTCCCGTTTTCCAACCGGTTTTTGAAAATTGCATTCCCTCTTATTTTCTAATTTTTCAAAATTTTTGGAAGTGCCCGCCAAGCCTGGATCTACCCGGACATTGGCGATTTTATGGGGCTTTGCCCCTTTGTTCGTCGTGGGCAGCCCATATGCGATGGGCTTTTCCAAACGGGTTTTTGGAACGGCACTTCCTTTCCATAAGTGGTCGTATGTCCCTTTTCGCAAGTTGGTTTCGAAAAGGGAGGCCTTTTTGATCAACTTATGGAAAGTTGAAATCTCATGGAGCGAGAGAAGGGTTTTTAACTCGTTTTTGAAATTATCCAGGATGAGCATTACTGCGCATCCTTCGGATATGGGCTCTCGCACTTGGCCCAAAAGTGACCTCCATCTTATAATGAAGGCATGCACGTCTTCGTTCATGCCTTGCTTTGTATCCCTTAAGGTATTCAGGGTTGGCTTGACTTCTACGTTGTGTGCAAATCTTTGCATGAAGCAGTTCGCTAACTCTTCAAAAGTAGCGAACTGGCTTAAGTCGTAGGAAGCCAGCCATTTGGCAGCTGTGCCTTTAAGGGATAGAGGGAACCAATACACCCATTTCATCGAGTCCTTTTTCTTCTTATGGGCTCGACGTGAGAAAAGCTGCAAGTGAGACCTAGGGTCTCCCATGCCATCATACCGATGGAAGTTCGGTATTTCATCGTCACTGTCTGTTTCGTAGTCCATAGGAAGGAAATCAGACAAGGCGTAGCTTCTTTTCTCTTTATTCTGCCCTTTTAGCAACTGCTGTAGGGCTTTACGGTCCTTTTGTGTGAAGGACTCGTGGTATTGGTTGCCTTCCATTATGGAGGCCTCTTTTTGCTTGCGAGGTTTTTCAGATTTCTTTTTAGGCCTTTGTTCACCGTTCGATGAACATGAATCGCCTACTTCAGCCTCTTGGCTAAGAGCATCGATTTTGGCCTCAAACTCCCTTCTCAAATCCTCGATTTCATCTAGTTTTATTTTGTTTTTGAAAATCCTCCTAGAGTGAGAACTTGATGCGCATGAGCCTTGGCTCGACACTTCACTTGGATTGGATTTTGACATGCTTCTCAAGCTTTTTCAAAATGTCTTAAGTACAAGCAAAGAAAACAAGTTAAAACGACACCTTTTTACAAAAAATTTCGCAAGACTTCTACTTAAAACTCAATTTTTGAAAGGCTCACGTCCCACCGGGTGTGCCAATCTCTGTAGACGCGCGAAAATCCCCGCCTCTTTGCCTTTTTCAGGGCTCGGAGTGGATCCTCTCGTGTGTCTAAGGCCTGAAGTTTCAAAATTGTAGACACCGAAAATTTTCACTTACGGGTTCTTAGGCCTGAAGTGAACCTTTTCGCAATCTACTTCACTTTATGGGCGTGCCAGCTAGTTTACTTTAACTAGCAAATTATGTTTTGAAAATAATCTGATTTTTGAAAGGCGATTGTAGGCAAGCGGGATTTTTACGTCGCAGACCTTCTTGCACCGATGCGCAAGGGTTAGTCTGTATGCTTAGAGACTTCGTTTTGAAATAAGTTTAACTCAAAATATATTTTGAATAAAGAAGTGTTTTAAAACCTTTTGAAAACCATGCATTTGGGCGATTTTGACTTTGTAAGGGTTGGACGACCCTAAGTCTTTCAAATTTTAATCTGCTTAGGCATGATGGGCGTGCATCGAAATAGCCTAAGTCTTGGCGTGTTTGCACGATTTGATTCGGGTTTGTACGATTTTCAGATTTTAGAACATGTGGATTTGCACGTGCCTAAGTCTTTCTTTTTATCCCTTTATGGGCCACCTAGGTGTGTGTTATGAACACTCCACTATATGGGGCGAATTTGAGCGGGAGTACGGGGCTTGCTTTGATGCAATATGCGTCCTACCTCGTGGTATGGCATAGATGCAATGCAAACTCACGCTACTCCAAAGGGAAAACCCGAAATTAAAAGACAATGCCGAAGGGAAATTGTCGAAGGGAAATAACCGAAGGGAAATGACTTGTAAAGTAAATAGCCGAAGGGAAATGACTTGTAAAGTAAATAGCGAAAGGGGAAATATGGCTATATCTTAAGAGCGGAAAGGCTCAATTGTGTAAGTGTGTGTCGTGTATATATTGAAAGACAACGCACACGACTTGAACCTTAAAACCCGAATCTTAAAGACGTAGCCGAAAGAAATACTTTATATAGAGTATATGTAGGGGCCCTTACTTGGGTCTTGCAAATAAGAGCGAAGGCTCAATGTGTGTGCGTGCTTGAATTGAAAGACTTACACACACGACATGAAATGAAACCCAAATATAACTGCAATAAGGCCTTTACTAAGGTCTTGGGAGTAAGAGCGAAGGCTCAATGTGTGTGCGTGTGGAAAATGGAAAGACAACACACATGACTTCATTAAAAACCCCCTTGACTTAAAATATATAAATATAACTATATATTAAGGGCTTGTTAGGCCCGTGTGTGTGCAAGAAGTGTACGACTAAGAGCGGAAAGGCTCAAGTGTGTGTGTGTGTGGGTGTGTCAAACCACGTTATTACAATCGGGGGGAGACGAAACTCCTTTACTACAACCCCGTATCAAAATTTAATTGAATATAAAGCAAGTTAATGTAATAGACCAAGTTTAGACACTTACAAATAGCTGGTCCATGTTCAACTTGCTTGCATGTGGGCTCACGGTTCACCTTGGGCAGCCAAGAAGGGGTTATCCTAGGTGGCTTTGAGGGAGGTTCTATGGGGCACGATTAGGGTCTTAGGGGAACTAAGGTTCGGCCAAGACGGGGTTGTGTAGGGTCTGTCCTAGGGTCTGTCCTAGGGTGAAGGTCACGGCCAAGGTGCAGGTTAGGTCGGCAGGGGGGTGGTCAAGTCGGTTGGGAGGCAGTCGGGTCGGCAAGAAGCAGTCGGGTCGCTGGCGCAGCAGACGGGCGCCTGACGCGACTGCAGTGGCGCGGGGCGTGCAGGCAGCCGAGGGGCGCGCGGCGGAAAGCAGGGCGCGGTGTGCTGCGGGGAGCGCTGTGGCGCGGCAGGCAACAGGGGCGCGCGGCAGTAGAAGGGGCACGCGGCAGGCGCTGTTTGCTCACGGCCGGCCGGGGTGAAGTTGTTGGGGTTTGTTAGGGATGGTTTGAGGCGGTTGGGGTTAGGTTAGGTCTAGTTAGGGTTCAGTTAGTTAGGGTTAGGTAGGTTCGAACCTTGGCTAGGTCGGGGGTTAGGTTTACCTCTTGGAGCCGGTCCTTCATGGCTTGAGCCCACGTCTCCATGGTTGCAGCCTCTTGGTCCAGCCCACCTTGGTTGCAGCCCCTAGGTCTAGACCCACTTAGCCCACATGGCTTGAACCCACCTCACCCAATGAGCCCACATGGCTAGGTCTATCACTCCCTCTCTCTCCTCCCAAATATTTGCATGAACCCTTTACATGGACCCCCTCACCTCTATTTATAGAGATTTGAGGTGGGTCTTGGATTTGGGTTTGGGTTTGGGTTTGGATCCATACCCAAATCCAAACACTATTTGGATCTGGATATTGGATCTCGGATATTTTGAGATTCGTATCCGATCCAAACCCAATATTTTTATGGATATGGATCTGGATATTTTGATCCATATCCGATCCAATCCAAACACTATTTGGATCCAATCCAAATCCAAACACTATTTGGATCGACCCAAACACTATTTGGATTGGCCCAAATCCAAACACTATTCATTACATGGATTTGGATCTAGATATATATGGTCCAGATCCAAATCAAAATTTCTTCGGACAGTCCTTCTTGGCTTCTCGAGGCGAACGATCTATGCGGGCACTGGCTTCATCAGCGCTCCGTCTGGTGCTGGGTTTTCCCCAACTTTGTCGTCCGGACTCCGTCTCGCCGTTCTGGACTCCGTTGAGCTTTTCATCAAACGGGCTCAGCTTTCTTTTGTTTTTTTATCAGGGAGTGGCTTCTGAAGCTCTGGGCTTGAATCCTCTTCGGGCCTAGGGTCTTCTTTTGCCTTCTGTACCTGTTTTCACATTTCAAAACAGGTCGTCGTTTTGGCTCAAATGAGCTTTTTGGTGTTTTGAGAGTTTTTGAAAAAAATAGAAGATTTGGGGTGTTTACAGATGCCCCTCTTTGGCATTATCCAAATATATTTGGATAATGGCAAAGAAGAAACACCCCATTTTGGTTTTTCTCTCAAATTTTCTCGAGAATGCACCATTTATTTCGCAAAAACCCTGTTTTCTTTTCCACAGGTGGGGATTTTTAGCAAAAGGGGGCTTTTCCTAGCTATTTCCCTATATGTATGATTATGCACGAATGACTCTTTGAATGCATGCATGAGAAAAAATTTATTTTTGGTTTTTGAGCTCGAAGAGAGCCTTTTGAGGGTGGTTGCTCTGAGCAGGTTTTTACCCATGTCTTTTTGACATTCGTGGGTTTTTCGAAAATTTCTTTTTGAAAAGGAACTCCTTTTAACTTGTATCGAAAAGGACTTCCATTTTTCATACTTCCCTTCATTCGGGTTTCAATACCTGCTACTCAGTAGAGGTTTTTGGGTAGAAAAACTTGGAAAACATTTCAAAGTTCCATTTCCTATAAAACAGAGTCGAGTTCCCAAACAAAATGAAATCCAAATAAGCCGATTTTATTCGTACTTTAGGATTTTTGCAAATTTGAATCTTTTTCCTCGGGGATAAGCCGTAGGGATATGGGAAAGAGATACCACGGTCCCTTCTGAAGCGTCCCATGGTTTTAGGCAAAGAATAGGAAAATCGCTCTTTGGAGCTTTGGCTTTTTGTTTCTTTTTTTCATAGAGGGTCTCCCTTTGGGAGTATTTTTTCATTAATCCCTCTTTTCTTTTAAAGGAGAGCAGCTCTTTGGAGGAGTTTTTGTATTCCCTGTTTATGAAGGGAAGACCTCTTTGGGAGGAGTGTTTTTATATCTCCTTTTTCTTTTGAAACGAGAAGACCTCTTTCGGAGGAGTTTTTGTATTCCCTGTTTATGAAGGGAAGACCACTTTCGGAGGAGTTTTTGCATTCTCGTTTTTTTGTTTTTCTTTTGAACACAGCCAATTTTCCTTTTCGGAGAGAAAGTAGGATGGGGGAAGGCTTATCCCTTTAGTTACTCAATTCAAACGAGATCGTCCTATTTCTTAATAGCATCTGCTATTCGAAAATATTTTGATATTTTGAACAAGGCTTAATCTTGTAAGCAAGGGTTCTTTGAAATATTGCCAATTCATTTTTGGAAGACTCTACTTTTCGAAAAGTATAGATTCCTCCATTCGGGGTTATACAATCTACTTCGATCCTTCTTTCAAGAAGTTTCAAAGGAGTTCGATTTTTTTCAAAATCTTTTTGAAAAAGAATTCAACATAAACCCTTTTGAATATTTGGGCATTTTCGGGGTTTTGCTAATTTCTACCCACAATATCAACAAATTTCTAATTTTTGTTGCCCTTTTGAAGACATGGGGACATTTCTACTCAAGTTTGCCACCCTTTTGGGCTTTCTTCGGGGTGATATGATGCATGCTATGCACTCCATGTGATTTAAAATGGAAATACATGTTTTTATGCAACGATGAACACATGAAATGTATCTCACAAATCATGAAGGAGATGCATTCGCTTATCCATGGAAAGTGTCTAGGGGTTGTGTTTAAAAATGCCCCTAGCTTGATGGGAATTTCGCATGGCCATATGGTGAAGGGCCATGGCTTTTCAAAGGGATTTTGGATGGACAATGGTATGTTCATGTCCATGCACTTCCATGGTTTTTCTAACATGATCATGATACTTTTTTGCTCAAGGATGGGAAACATAACCAGCCCTAAGTGATCGTCATGGCCATCAGGTTTTAGTTTTGATATGGTCTCCATATTTCATCGTGAGATTCATGTTCTTTATCCTAACACAATCAAGGTTTTTATATAAACCAGAAGTTGAAGAAAATCTTTCTTTTCAAAGCCATGAAAGGTTTTTGTGAAATGCTAACCCCTTTTCGAGATTCTCATTTCCTTTTAAAATTTGCCTCGAAGGTGTTGGTTTTGATTTGTATGGAGACATGCCTATGAAGGCTCGATACTTAGGGGGTCGACTCTTATTGCCCCTTTGGTTTTGCAAAACCCTGAATTCGATTTCTAGAATGATGTCTAGACTCAATGCATATGAATGATTTCAAAGTGTAATGCATGATGCTTATGCACACACTATGGGTTAACTTATTTCTAAAAATCCCCAATTTTCCATAAGTTAAGGATTTTTGCGAAGTTCAGGAAGCTTGGAGGTGTTTATTCCTCCTTGCTTTGGTGATTCTCGAGCTCTTCATTTTTGAAAAAGCTCTAGGCAAAAGGGTGGATAGGACCAGCTTTTTGGATACTTGGTTTCAGGGAGTATATACATTTTTTCGAAAGCATTTTTACAATTTTTCGAAAATGGGCTTTGTTCATGGCCAAAGGCTTTTGAAACAAAATTTCTTTTTGGAATTTTCGTTTTTCCAAATGTTTTTGAGATTTTCAGAGTTTTTAATTTTTTTTGTCTTTTTCAAAAGTAGGGATCTTCCATTGAACCTTCAAAGAAAACATTCATGAATCAGACTCTAATCAGATAGGTCTAAGACATGGGTTTCGGTTTTAGAGGTTCTACAGGGCACCCTTGACCCAGATGGTCTTAGGTGGCGGCTCTGGGGGTATGGGTGGGCTGTTGCCCAGTCCATATCGTTCCCTATTGGTTTTAGGTAGGACAGGCTCAAGCCTACCTTGGTTTCGGGTTCCCAGGCCCGCGTAGGGTTTATATCCCATATTCAGAATCATGTTCCAAGACTTTTTGCTTTTCGAAAAGTTTTGGTATAAATCATGGTCTTGGAACATGGAATCGTCCATGTTGGGGACATATACCCTTTTGGATATCGGGAGTTTGGATTCCGAGGTGATGGAAGACTTGGGCTTCCATACAAACCTGGTTTGGGAGACTTTGCCCTCAAGGAAAGCCAAGCTTGGTTCCTTGAGGAGTTTTGGACATAGCAGGGTTATGGAAAACTTATGGTTCCATACCCCATTTTGGGAAAAATTTACTTCAAGGGGAGCCATGCAAGGTCCCTTGAAGTTTTTGACTTGGTCCCTAGGTTCAACTCGTGGTGCCCCTAGGGATTGATTTTTTTGTTTCAAAGCCGTAGCCTTGGTTCCAGGGCATAAGACTAGTCTCGAAGAAGTGGGTTTTTCTATGGTAGGGTTATGAGCTCCTAAGATGTCGATGCATGCATTAGGGGTCTCCATGTCTACCATTTTCGGAACTTCTTTTTGTCTTTGAAATTCCTTTGAATGGTGCGCGATAGTTGGCGCACCTTGAAAATCCTCAAGTTTTGGCACAGTTTGTGGGTTTGTGTGTGCAAAGGGGTTATCCAATGCATCTGATGACCCTACATGAAGAAGAGAGTCTTGAGAAGGATGGGTTTCAGGCATACCTCTTTGTGGCTTGTCTACCTTTTCAGGGTGAGAGCAAGCCGATTTCTCGGGTAACTCTGTTTTGAGCCCCCGGGGTTTAACGAGGCGTTTCCTTTCGAAACCTTCCTTTTTTCACTCTCGTTCCTTTGTAGGGTGTGGACTTCATGTCCCACTGTATGTGTGTGCCTAGACTTAGGACTTTTACTTGAAGTTTTCGAAATTCCAAAATTTTGTTTTTCAATTTTTTGGTCTTTTTCCAAATTTTCAAGATTTTTTTGGTTTTTTGAAATAGAAAAATCTTTTTTTGGTTTTTCTATGGATTTTGAAAAGCTTGAAGTTGTAGGAGTGGACGACTTATCCCTTTGCCTGGATTTGTCTCTAATCTCCAATCCCTCGTTGAGTTTGAGATCGGTTTTTAATTCACGATCTGTATGTGCCCTCGAAGAGCTGCTATGTGTTCGATGGGCTTTAAGCTCCTTGCTTAAAGCATCCATCTTTTGAAATATTTTTTCAATCTCATCGAGCTCTCTTTGGGCTTTATCTGATTTGAAAACCTCTTTTAGTTTACTCAACGAAGATTTTTGTAGCTTTCTATCCATTTTCATGCAATTTTCCTAAGTATGCACGATTTTTGAAAAAACACTCTTTTTTTTTGAAAATTTGAGTATAACTCGTTTGTTTGAAGTCTGCTTAAGTCCCGGGTCCCATCGGGCGTGCCAATCTCTGTAGACGCGCGAAAATCCCCGCCTCTTTGCCTTTTTCAGGGGTCGGAGCGGATCCTCTCGTGTGTCTAAGGCCTATGTATGCAAACAGGGCGTGCCAGCTAGCTTACCTAAGCTAGCGAAGATATTTTTAACACTGATTCTAAACGTGGCAACTGTGAGCAAGTAAGCTCTTGTCGTCGCAGACCTTCTTGCACCGATGCGCAAGGGTCAGTCTGTACGCTTTGCAAAAATCGAGTTTTTGGAGAGAAAGTCTATGAAGCGGTTCGAGGTGTCTATTTCGGGTCTTTAAAATGCGATTGCATGTTTTAGATCACGTGGATTTGCACGTGCCTAAGTCTTTTCTTTTATCCCTTTTCGGGCCACCTAGTTTGTGTGTTATGAACACTCCACTACGTGGGCGAATTCGAGCGGGGCTTGCTTTGATGCAATATGCGTCCTACCTCGTGGTATGGCGTAGATGCAATGCAAACTCACGCTACTCCAAAGGGAAAACCCGAAATGTAAAGACAATACTGAAGGGAAATAACTGAAGGGAAATAACCGAAGGGAAATAACCGAAGGGAAATAGCCGAAGGGAAATAACCGAAGGGAGATATGTATATAGATTATGTATATGAGCCCTTACTCGGGTCTTGCAAATAAGAGCGAAGGCTCAATGTGGGTGCGTGCTGGAATTGAAAGACTTACACACACGACATGAAATTAAACCCAAATATAAATTCCAGTATGGCCTTGACTAAGGTCTTGGGAGTAAGAGCGAAGGCTCAATGTGTGTGAGAGTGCTTGAATTGAAGTACTACACACACGACATAAATGAAACCCAAATATAACTGCAATAAGGCCTTTACTAAGGTCTTGGGAGTAAGAGCGAAGGCTCAATGTGTGTGAAAGTGCTTGAATTGAAAGACTTACTCACACGACATGAAATGAAACCCAAATAGTATAGGTCGGCCCTTACTTGGGTCTTTCAAATAAGAGCGAAAGCTCAATGTGTGTGAGAGTGCTTGAATTGAAAGACTTACTCACACGACATGAAATGAAACCCAAATAGTATAGGTCGGCCCTTACTTGGGTCTTTCAAATAAGAGCGAAAGCTCAATGTGTGTGAGAGTGCTTGAATTGAAAGACTTACTCACACGACATGAAATGAAACCCAAATAGTATAGGTCGGCCCTTACTTGGGTCTTTCAAATAAGAGCGAAAGCTCAATGTGTGTGAGTGCTCGAATTGAAAGACAACGCACCCAACTTAAGCAAAACCCTTCGAAAATGAAAATATATATACTTATGTATTAGGGGCTGATTAGGCCCGTGTGTGTTCAAAATCGTGCCCGACTAAGAGAGTGCACGTGTGTGGGTGTGCCAAGCCACGTTATTACAAGCGGGGGGAGACTATGCTCCGTTATTACAACCCCGTATCAAATTGAATCTCAAGCAAGTATACAACTAAAGACCGAGTTTAGGCACTTACGAGTAGATGGTCCGTAGAGGCCTTGCTTGAGCGTGGGCTTGGCCTTCGCCTTGGGCTGCAAACGGGAGCTCCGCGAGGGTGGATGACAAAGGGTGCTAGCCGGCTGCAAATGGGGCGCGGGATAGGCGCCTCGAAGGTGGCCGGCTGCAAATGGGTGTCGCCTCGATGTGGGGGATTAAAGGGGCTGGACCAAGTGAGTGTTTAGGATCACTAGGAGAGTCGAGTGTTTAGGGAATGTGGACCTAAGGGGAGTTTAAGGGAAGGCCGAATGGGAGTCCTAGGGGAAGGTCGGATGTAGATAGGATGGTTAGGTAGTGGTCGGTAGTTTAGGTTGTGCTAGGTTCGGCTAAGTGAAAATGGTGGCAGCAAGGGGCTGATGTGTAGGTAAGATGGTGGTATGGTGGGTGGCTAGGAGTGGAGAGGGAGTAGAGAAGGAGCTAGGTAGAATGGGGGGGGGTACTTACCAAATGGGGAGAGGTGGCGGATGGAAGAGAGAAGCCGGGTGTAGATGGGATGGAGAGCAAGTGTGGCGTCCGGCTGGGAGATGGTGGTGGCGTTCGGTTGGGAGATGGTGGTGGATGGAAGAGAGAGGGTGGCGGTGCAGGTGGAGTAGGTGGAGCAGGTGGAGCAAGTGGAGCAAGTGGAGCAGGTTCGGCTGGGCTGGGAAGAGTGGTCCCGGCTGGGCTGGAAAGGGTCCTCCTAGATAGGAAAACCCGCCCCCAAGGGGGGGGGTTTAAATAGGGATGGGTAGGTCGGTTAGGGCTGGGCTTGGGGTAGTGGTTAGGTGGTTTAGGTAGGGTGGTATGTAGATAAGGTGGGCTGAAAAGGGTTGGGCCAGATATTTTGAAAACTAGGGGTTTGGGTAGATTGTGAGCTAAGGATGGTTTAGGGGTTTAGGGCTAGGTTAGGTGGTTGGGTTTAGTGAGCTAGGTTAGGTGATTAGGCTAGGTTTAGGCTAGGATTAGGGAAATTAACCTAGGTTTAGGGAAGGATTAGGGAAGTGGGTGAGGTGATTAGGTTGGGATTAGGCCGGGATTAGGGAAGTGGGTTAGGTGATTAGGCTCAGATTAGGGGTGGATTAGGGGGGTAGGCTTGGATTAGGTGTTTTGGGTTAGGTTTAGGTGAAGGAGCTCCCTTTGCATGGCCCATAGACCTTAACCACCTCATGTTGGTGCAACCCTATGTTAGGTTTTGGCTAATTACAAGCTTAAACCCACTCAATTAGGCTAACCCACATGATTAACCCCAAACTTGACACACAAGTCAAGCTTAATTACAACACTCTTGATATTTTCCATCCCCACTCTCTCTCATGCCCAATATCCCACGTGAATTTCAAGTGGGCCCCACCTCCATTTATGAGAAGGTGATGTGGGCCATGGATATGGATATTGGATTAGATCTCTAGATCCAAATCCACATATGGGTTTGGATTGGGATCTGGATATATATGGTCCAGATTCAATCCAAATTGAACTCTAACTCCTTCGAGCTGGGTTTGAAACGGACGATTTGTGCGGGGCCTGACAGCATCAGTACTCCGTCTGCATTGGGTCTTCGCCAACATGGTCGTCCGCCTCCGTTTCTGCCTTCCGGAGATGACTTCAAATGATATTTTGATAAGAACAGGGTCTTGGACGTTCGAGATCCTGGGGGTGTGAATCAAATACAAGAGTTGTTGTGCCGGGCTCGACATGTGCTCCGGTTCCGGGCTCTTCTTAGCTCTCCTAGTCCTATCTTGATCAGGCCAAGCTGCTTCGGGGTTTCAAAAATGTGTTTTAAAAGGTTTTCAAAAGCCATATTATATATTTTTGAAATATGAAGTTTAAAACATATATACAAGGTTGTCTGGAAGGCTCCTGGGTTTCCAGACTCAAAATGGCCCTTTAGGGCTGCTTGTATAAAACCAGATGGATTTTGAAAAATTCATGGGATTTCGGGGTGTTTACAATGTGGCGTACAAAATCGGAGTCACCTTGACTTCAGTGAACCCAAGCCCCATCGTTATCACTGGATACGATGGGAATGCGTCTAGACCTTTAGGATCCACCGAACTCCCAATGGAAACGGGAGGGATCGAACATATGGGGGTGTTCCATGTCTTGGACATCCACCCCCATTATAACCTGTTGCTGGGAAGGCCCTAGATACACAGTTTGTGTGCTGTGCCATCCACCTTCCACAGGTGTGTCAAGATCCCTTTTAGAGACCAGGTCGTAGTGATCCTAGGTGAGAGTCACCCACAGCTTCAGGGGATCATAAACTCCCCTTGTTTATCAAGCTCCCAGGCCCATGAGGCTAACCTGGGGCAAATTATGGTTGAGCCACCTCGGCTCGTGTTGAACAACCCTAGGAAGGTTGTATGTGTGAAGGGGCTACCCAAAGCGGGCCCCCTCCCGACTTTAATCCTCTTAGGAAAACCCAAGCGTTCCCTATTTCCAAAGCCCCTGGACAAGAGGCCATATGAGCCAAATATGGACGATAGCATGTTCCAGGACCACGACTTGTATCAAACCTTTTCAAAAAACAAAAACTCGTGGAACATGTTGTTGAACATGGGCTACACGCCCTACAAGAGTCTAGGGGCGCAGAACCAGGGTCTCCTAGAGCCCATCCTTCCTAGGGCCAACCCAAGCCAATATGGGATCGGCTATACTCCCCGAATACCGCCAGAGCCACCCCCTGTGACCACCTGGGTCAAGGGTGCCCCGGAGCCTGTCTTAGAAGAGACCTACGATTTAGACCTCCTATTCCGAGTCTAACCCGTAGTGTTTTCCCTTTGTAGGTATGACGGAAGATCCCTTTTCTAAAAATACCAAAAACATTTGAAAAACTTAAAATCAAAAAAATCGAAAAACAAGAAAAACCAAAAACAATGGAAAAACAAAAACTCGAAAAAAGAGTGCTTTGTATAGTTCCCAAAGTTCTTGTTTTACAAAAACCCAAAAAAATCGAAAATTTGGAAAATACTAAAAAGATTTTGTACGTAGCTGCTCCTGGTAGGACTTTGGCAAAAGAAAAGGATTTCGAAAGAAACGTCGTCTGCATAGCCAAACCAAAAATTTCGAAATCACTTGAAAATCCAAGTACAAAACCAGGTCATTTTGAAAAATACGCATCAAGTTCCCTCGGGTCTATAGCCCATGAGAATGATCAAAGCCCAGAAGTGGATCCCCTTGAGGAAGATCCCACTTCTGAGCTCCCGGAATTTCATAGAATTCTCGATTTTGAAAGACCTTCCCAATCAGTAGGAGGAGATTTCATAGAGGTGAACCTAGGGGATGATTCCAATCCCAAAACCATCAAAATAGGCGCATGCTTGCATGAGACTGAAAAGTTAGCATTCATTGCATTTCTACGAACCTATTTAGATGTGTTTGCATGGACGTATGAAGACATGCCGGGCATAGATCCCAGCATTGTCGAGCATCGCCTTCCCTTAGATGCAGGTGTAAAGCCCATAAAGCAGAAGCTTCGGAAAATACACCCGAATGTACACACGCAAGTCAAAGAGGGTTTAGAAGATCTGCTAAAAGTCGGATTTATAAAACCCATTGCGTATTCTGATTGGTTGTCAAATATCGTTGTAGTTCGAAAAACCAATGGGAAAATTCGAATATGCATCGATTTCAGAAACCTGAATAAAGCCACTCCAAAGGATAATTATCCTTTACCAAACATAGATTTGATAGTCGATAGTACTGCAAATCATGAAATGTTTTCATTTATGGATGGCTATTCAGGCTATAATCAAATCAAACTAAGTCCACAAGATCAGGGTAAGACCGCCTTCACAACCCCATGGGGCACGTACTGCTATACAGTCATGCCCTTTGGTTTGAAAAATGCCGGCGCAACATACCAACGAGCCAAGAACACGATCTTCCATGATCAAATTCATGAGCTTGTAGAAGTGTATGTAGATGATCTCTTGGCGAAATCCAAAACCCGATGCGCCCATATCGAATGTTTACAAAAGATTTTCGAAAGGCTTAGGCTTTACAAAGTAAAGCTAAACCCTCAAAAATGTGTGTTCGGGGTAGAATCAGGGAAGCTTCTAGGCTTTATGGTGAGCCAAAGGGGAATAGAAGTCGACCCCTCTAAGTGTCGAGCCATCATAGACATGGCTCCACCCTCCAATCTCACCCAAATCCGTAGCCTCCAGGGTCGATTACAATCCGTGCGCCGATTCATATCAAATTTGGCAACTAGATGCGAACCCTTCAACAAACTGTTGAGGAAGGGTACGAAATTCTTATGGGATGACGAATGCCAAAAGTCCTTCGAGAGACTGAAGGCATACTTGGTTAATCCCCCCGTTTTGAATCCTCCAAAGCAAGGAAAACCGCTTTTATTATACATCTCCGTGCATGCAAATGCTTTAGGAGCCTTGTTGGCTCAATACGAGGATCACACCCATAAGGAGTATGCCATCTACTATATTTCGAAAACTCTCTTGGCTTATGAACGAAATTATCGAGCCATGGAGAAGACGTGCTTGGCCCTAGTCTGGGCCTACCAGAAGTTCAGACACTATTTTCTAGATCATGAGATTTGGATAGTGTCCAAGCTTGATCCAATCAAGCACTTGTTCGAAAAACCCATTCTCACGGGTAGATTGGGCAAATGGCAACTCCTTCTAATGGAGTATGATCTGAAATACCATCACCAGATCTCCATTAAGGGGCAAG
The DNA here is from genome assembly GCA_036023115.1 of Brasenia schreberi. Taxonomy (NCBI): domain Eukaryota; kingdom Viridiplantae; phylum Streptophyta; class Magnoliopsida; order Nymphaeales; family Cabombaceae; genus Brasenia; species Brasenia schreberi. Next base: position 6,815,704 of record JAYKKT010000081.1, read on the forward strand.
CGCTAGCAGATTACGTGGTTGAATTCCCCTTAGAGGACGCATATCCCACTCTTGTCGAAATGCCTGATGAAGGCATATTGCAAAACCATTTTCAAAACCACATTTTGGCCAATTCTTTCGAAAACCAAGTGTGGAAGATGCACTTCGATGGGGCACGAAACCAACGAGGGGCTGGTGCTGGGGTCATCCTAATCTCCCCTAAAAAGGGCGAGATTCCCATAGCAGTCCGCTTAGATTTCGAATGTTCCAACAACGTAGTTGAGTATGAAGCACTCATACAAGGCTTAAGGATTTCGAAAACTCTAGGGGCATCATGCATCGAGGTCTTTGGAGATTCACTCCTTGTCATAAACCAGGTTTTGAAAATTTGGCAAGTATGTAATGAGAAACTACTTCCATATCACGAGTTGGCTACTCGATTGGTCCAATCCTTCCGGTCGTGTAAACTCACACACGTAGGAAGAGAGGACAATGGCATCGCCGATGCCCTCTCCTCCTTGGGTTCAGCCTTGAAGTTCGATCCCATTTCAGGGACCAGATCTTTGGAAATATGGCATGCGCCCCACCCATCCACACACGACTTGGATATTTGCCAAAACAACCCAGAGTCTATCGAAAACTCCTGGTTCTATGACATAAAACAATTTTTAGAAAATGAGGGATTCACCGAGGATGCCACGTCCAAAGATAAGGCATTCATTCGTAAGATTTCGACCCGATACACCATTCTAGGTGGGGTCTTATACAAAAAGAGTTTTACCGGCATTCTGCTTAGATGTATCGACCTAGAGGAGGCTAGGATAGTGATGCATGAGTTCCATGATGGAGAATGTGGAGGTCATGTAAATGCCAACATGATGGCAATGAAAATACTTAGAGGGGGCTATTTTTGGTCCACCCTGAAAAAGGATTGTCACGATCATGTTAGGAAGTGTCATCCATGTCAAGTGCATGGGCACGCGATTCATATCCCATCATCGGCATTGCATTCCGTGGTCAGCCCCTGGCCATTTACCATGTGGGCGTTTGACAATGTAGGCCCAATATTTCCAAAGGCCTCGAATGGGCATCGATTTATTTTAGCAGCCACGGAGTATTTCTCCAAGTGGGTGGAAGCCATTTCCCTAACCAATGTAATGGGGCAACATGTGGTGGCTTTCATCCGGAGGAATATCTTGGCTCGATTTGGGGTTCCACGAGACCTTGTGTCTGATAATGGTACCCCATTCAAGAACGAGCGGATGGTTAAGTTGTGCAACACGTATGGCATAACTCACCACTTCTCCTCGCCCTACTACCCTCAAGGCAACGGCCAAGCCGAAGCCACAAACAAGACTCTCATTAGTATTATTGAGAAAACCTTAGAGAAGGGTAGGACATGGCACGAGAAGCTGGATGAAGCCTTATGGGCTTATAGGACTTCCATCCGGACTCCCACGAATGCCACACCGTACGAGTTGGTCTCTGGCACAAACGCCATTCTTCCCATTCATACTCAACTGCATTCATTCCATACATCCATAGCACTCGACCTCCCCCTAGAGACGCTTCAGCATGCTAGGATGGCCGAACTAGATTTGCTAGATGAGAGGCGACTCCTTGCCATGGATCATGCTCGTGCATACCGGCAGAGGATAGCCCGACATTATAGCAAACACATGAGACCTCGCCACTTTGAAGTGGGAGATTTAGTCTTAAAAACCATCCACCATCGTGGCCCACACCCCCTAGGCAAGTGGCGCCCCAACTGGGATGGACCCTATGTTGTACGAGCAACCACTACGAACAATTCGTATTGGTTGATCGATGTAGAAGGTAGGAATTTAGCAGATCCTATCAATATTCAATACTTAAAGAAGTATCATGTGTAGGATCTGGACTAAATTCCAGTTTTCGAAAATTTTAGGGATAGCTGCCTTGAGACATGTGAATAAGGTGCAAAGGCGAACTCGTGTGACCCTAAGTGAAGAGAATTCACACTTGTGAAAGAGTGGAGTTTTCAAAATCGTGGTTACATTTCAAAATCCTCTTCTTACAAAGAAAGGCCTAGTTCAATATAGCAAGATACTTGCAAGTAGTACATGCTATTTCTAAATAGGCTAATCTGGAATGGATCGAGTGTAGGCTTGGGATAAGTCCTCCCCTCTTCTCTTCTATTTCCAAAAGGAAAACAAAGGCCCAAAACAAAAGGGAATTTCCCATTCAAAGTCTCTTTCCAAAAGAAAGAAACCAGAATTTAAAAGAAAAATCGATTCTCTTATAAAAAAAGAGGGATTAAAGAAAAAATACTCCCAAAGGGAGACCCTCTATGAAAAAAGGAAAAAGAGGCCAAAAAGCTCAAAAAGAGCAGTTTTTCGCCTTCTATGCCTCAAACCACGGGACGCTTCAGAAGGGACCGTGGTATCTCTTTCCCATCCCTGGCTTATCCCAAGCTAAAGCATGGTTCATTTCGAGGAATCCTAAAGTAAAAATAGGATTTACTTACTTGAATTTCATCTTGTTTGAGAATTTGACGTTTCGAGTAAGGCGTAGGAATTTGAAATGAAGCTTGTTTTCTTATAAAACCTCCGCTAGATAAGCGAGTGTTAAGACTAAAACAAGGGCAAGCACGAAGAGCTCGAGATCCTTAGGATCGAGGCTCAAGACAGTTGTCCCTTTTGTAAATAGCTTTTGTAAATAAGTTTTGAAAACCGAACATCAAACAGCATAGGATTTGCTCACTTGGAGCAATAGGCCTTGTAAGCCTCTAGAGTTCGACCACATCTGGTCTCTGGGAGGTCGCCACTCTTGGCACCACACCCATGTCATTTGCATTCCACGCATGGTACTTGCATGAACATGATCCCATTTAGGACCAGATTCCATAGTAAAACCCTTTGGCGTGATATCTCCTCCTACTAGAGTTTGTAAATTGAGATTTTTTCTAAAAATTGGGACGATCCCATGTTCTTCGTGGATAGATCTAGGGAGACATTGAAAGGGGTGTTTGTCATCTTTGCCCTTATCCAAATCTATTTGGATAAGGCCAAAGAGGGGCATCTGTAAACACCCCGAAATCCCACGAATTTCTCAAAATCCATCTGGTTTTATACAAGCAGCCCCAAAGGGCCATTTTTGAGTCTGGAAACCCAGGAGCCTTCCAGACAACCCTGTATATATGTTTTAAACTTCATATTTCAAAAATATATAATATAGCTTTTAAAACCTTGTTAAAACATGTTTTTAAAACCCCGAAGCGGCTTGGCTCGATCAAGACAGGACCAGGAGAGCTAAGAAGAGCCCAAAACCGGAGCACACGTCGAGCCCGGCACAGCAACTCTTGTATCTGATTCACACCCCCAGGATCTCGAACGTCCAAGACCCTGTGATTATCAAAATGCCATTTAAAGTCATCTCCGGAAGGCAGAAACGGAGGCGGACGACCATGTTGGCGAAGACCCAACACAGACGGAGTACTGATGCTGTCAGGCCCCGCACAAATCGTCCGTTTCGAACCCAGCTCGAAGGAGTCAGAGTTCAGTTTGGATTGGATCTGGACCATATATATCCAGATCCCAATCCAAACCCATATGTGGACTTGGATTTTAATTTGGATCCAAAGATCCAATCCAATATCCATATCCATAGCCCACATCACCTTCTCATAAATGGAGGTGGGGCCCACTTGAAATTCACGTGGGATTATGGGCATGAGAGAGAGTGGGGATGGAAAATATCAAGAGTGTTGTAATTAAGCTTGACTTGTGTGTCAAGTTTGGGGTTAATCATGTGGGTTAGCCTAATTGAGTGGGTTTAAGCTTGTAATTAGCCAAAACCTAACCTAGGGCTGCACCAACATGAAGTGGTTAAGGTCTATGGGCCATGCAAAGGGAGCTCCTTCACCTAAACCTAACCCAAAACACCTAATCCACCCCTAATCTGAGCCTAATCACCTAACCCACTTCCCTAATCCCGGCCTAATCCCAACCTAATCACCTAACCCACTTCCCTAATCCTTCCCTAAACCTAGGTTAATTTCCCTAAACCTAGCCTAAACCTAGCCTAATCACCTAACCTAGCTCACTAAACCTCACCCTAGAACCCAACCACCTAACCTAGCCCTAAACCCCTAAACCACCCCTACCCACAATCTACCCAAACCACTAGTTTTCAAAATATCTGGCCCAACCCTTTCCAGCCCACCTTATCTTCATACCACCCTACCTAAACCACCTAACCACTACCCCAAACCCAGCCCTAACCGACCTACCCATCCCTATATAAACCCCCCCCCCTTGGGGGCGGGTTTTTCCTATCTAGTGGCTTCACCCATCCCAGCCGGGTCCCCTCCTTCCCCAAGTCCAGCCGAGTCCCACCATCTCCCACCTGCCCCAGCTGCTCCACCTGCGCCGCCTGCACCACCACCATCCTTCCATCCTACCACAGCTTGCACCGCCACCTCCACCACCTCCCGGCCGAGCTTCACAGCCTGCCCATCTTCCTCCCAGCCGGGTACCACCTTCTCCCCATTCGGTACCCCCCCCCCCCCTCCCCTCCCACTCTACCTAGCTCCTTCTCTACTCCCTCTCCACTCCTAGCCACCCACCATACCACCATCTTACCTCCACATCAACCCCTTGCTGCCACCATTCTCACTTAGCCGAACCTAGCACAACCTAAACCACCAGCCACTACCTAACTACCCTAACTACACCCGGCCAACCATCTCTTTTCCCCTAAGACTCCCATTCGGCCTTCCCCTAAACTCCCTTTAGGTCCATACTCCCCAATACTGTAGACTCTCCTAGTGACCCTACACATTCACTTAGCCCAGCCCCTTTAATCCCCCACATCAAGGCGACACCCACTTGCAACCGGCCACCTTCGAGGCACCTATCCCGTGCCCCACTTGCAGCCGGCCAGCACCCTTTGTCATTCCCCCTCGCGGAGCTCCCGTTTGCAGCCCAAGGCGAAGGCCAAGCCCACGCTCAAGCAAGGCCTCTACGGACCAGCTACTCGTAAGTGCCTAAACTCGGTCTTTAGTTGTATACTTGCTTGAGATTCAATTTGATACGGGGTTGTAATAACGGAGCATAGTCTCCCCCCGCTTGTAATAACGTGGCTTGGCACACCCACACACGTGCACTCTCTTAGTTGTGCACGATTTTGAACACACACGGGCCTAATCAGCCCCTAATACATAAGTATATATATATATACTTTCATTTTCGAAGGGTTTTTGCTTAAGTTGGGTGCGTTGTCTTTCAATTCAAGCACTCACACACATTGAGCTTTCGCTCTTATTTGAAAGACCCAAGTAAGGGCCGACCTATACTATTTGGGTTTCATTTCATGTCGTGTGAGTAAGTCTTTCAATTCAAGCACTCTCACACACATTGAGCCTTCGCTCTTATTCCCAAGACCTTAGTAAAGGCCTTATTGCAGTTATATTTGGGTTTCATTTATGTCGTGTGTGTAGTACTTCAATTCAAGCACTCTCACACACATTGAGCCTTCGCTCTTACTCCCAAGACCTTAGTCAAGGCCATACTACAATTTATATTTGGGTTTAATTTCATGTCGTGTGTGTAAGTCTTTCAATTCAAGCACGCACCCACATTGAGCCTTCGCTCTTATTTGCAAGACCCGAGTAAGGGCTCATATACATAATCTATATACGTATTTCCCTTCGGTTATTTCCCTTCAGTATTGTCTTTACATTTCGGGTTTTCCCTTTGGAGTAGCGTGAGTTTGCATTGCATCTACGCCATACCACGAGGTAGGACACATATTGCATCGAAGCAAGCCCCGCTCGAATTCGCCCATGTAGTGGAGTGTTCATAACACACAAACTAGGTGGCCCGAAAAGGGATAAAAGAAAAGACTTAGGCGCGTGCAAATCCACGTGATCTAAAACATGCAATCGCATTTTAAAGACCCGAAATAGACACCTTGAACCGCTTCGTAGACTTTCTCTCCAAAACTCGATTTTTGCAAAGCGTACAGACTGACCCTTGCGCATCGGTGCAAGAAGGTCTGCGACGACAAGAGCTTACTTGCTCACAGTCGCCACGCTTAGAAGTCAGTGTTAAAAATATCTTCGCTAGCTTAGGTAAGCTAGCTGGCACGCCCTGTTTGCATACATAGGCCTTAGACACACGAGAGGATCCGCTCCGAGCCCTGAAAAAGGCGAGAGGCGGGGATTTTCACGCGTCTACAATCTACTTGTGCGTCTACTCTCATACTGTATAAGAAACCCACCCAAGTAGTCATCCGGGGACCACCAAGAGTTCCGTCCCTAGTTAAATCAGTGTTAATTATTCAAGGTGCTCCAAAATTCTCGATTAGAGCCATGATTAGTACGAAACCTAGGTTGATCGTGGGGGAGGTGACAAGATCCGAGAGGATCTACCAACCCCCACATCTATAAAGTGCTAAAAAGGTGGTCAGTGTGCCTGACCCCTCAAAAGCAAGTATTCCTAGAGTTCTGTCAAAAACAGACAAAGAAAATGTTGTTTTGAAGGTGTATGATTTCGAAAACCATCTTTCAAAGATTCCTATCAATATGTCCATCTTAGAGCTAATACAAACTTCGCCTACGCATAAACTAGTGTTAGAGAAAATTCTAGAAAGAGAAAGGGTTAGTTCGAACATTACCCCTGAGTCTTTGTCCAAACATGTGGCCTCTATAGGAGCGAAAACGCCCATCGTATTCTCGGAAGACGATGTAGATAGACCCTACGAAGCCCATAACCAGGCCCTACATATCGAGGTGGTTCTGAATAACCACTCTCTGGATAGGTGCCTTGTCGATGGGGGAGGAGGGCTCAACATCCTTCCACTTCATGTGTCGAATCAAATTGGAGTTACCTTAACATCCGTTCATCCCAGTCCCATCGTTATCACTGGATACGATGGGAATGCATCTAGACCCATAGGATCGATCGAACTCTCCATGGAAACGGGAGGGATAGCACACATGGGGGTGTTCCATGTCCTGGACATCCATCCCCATTATAACCTGTTGTTGAGAAGGCCCTGGATACACAGCTTGTGCGTTGTACCATCCACCTTCCACAGGTGTGTCAAGATCCCTTTCAGGGACCAAGTCGTTGTGATCCTAGGAGAGAGTCACCCTCAACTTCAGGGGGTCATAAATTCCCCCTACTTCTCAAGCTCCCAGACCCATGAGGTAAAACTGGGGCAAACCATGCTCGAGCCGCCAAGGCTCACTCTATGTAACCCTAGGAAGGTCGTGTATGTGAAGGGGTCGCCCAAGGCTGGCCCCCTCAAGGTTTTGACCCTTCTAGGAAGACCCAAAAATCCCTTATTTTCAAAACCTCTGGACAAGAAGCCCTATGTGCACGACATAGACAACAACAAGTTCCAGGACCACGATTTGTATTCAAACTTTTCTAAAAACAAAAAATCGTGAAACATGCTGTTGAACATGGGCTATGTGCCTTATAAGAGTCTAGGGGCACAAAATCAGGGTCTCCTAGAACCCATACTTCCTAGGGCCAACCCAAGCCGATATGGGATCGGCCATACTCCCAAAATACCACCAGAGCCACCCCCTGTGACCACCTGGGTCAAGGGTGCCCTGGAGCCTACCCTAGAAGAAACCTACGATTTAGACCTCTTATTCCGAGTCTAACCCGTAGTGTTTTCCCTTTGTAGGTATAATGGAAGATTCTTTTTACAAAAATACAAAAACATCTGAAAAACTCGAAATCAAAAAAATGAAAAAATTACAAAAACCAAAAACATTGGAAAATCAAAAACTTGAAAATAGAGTAGTTTGTATAGTTCCTAAAGTTCTAGTGTTGCAAAAACACAAAAAAATCGAAAATATACAAAATTCCAAAAAGATTTTGTACATAGCTTCTCCTGGTAAGGCTTTGGAAAAAGGAAATGATTTCGAAAGAAACGTTGTCTGTATAACCAGACCAAACATTTCAAAATCAATAGAAATTCCAAGCGTAAAACCAGGTCTTTTGAAAATCCACACATCAAATTCCCTCGGGTCTATAACCCATGAGAATGATCGAAACCCAGAAGTGGATCCCCTTGAGGAAGATCCCACTTCTGAGCTCCCAGAATTTCATAAAATTCTCGATTTTGAAAGACCTTCCAATTCAGTAGGAGGAGATTTCATAGAGGTAAACCTAGGGAGTGATTCCAATCCCAAACTCATTAAGGTAGGCGCATGTTTGCATGAGCATGAAAGATCAGCATTTATTGCATTTCTACGAACCTACTTAGATGTGTTTGTATGGACGTATGAAGACATGTCGGGCATAGACCCCAGTATTGTCGAACATCATCTTCCCTTAGATGCAGATGTGAAACCCATAAAGCAAAAGCTTAGGAAAATATATTAGAATGTACACGCACAAGTCAAAGAGGGTTTAGAAGATCTGTTAAAAGCCGGATTTATAAAACCCAATGCGTATTCTGATTGGTTATCAAACATCGTTGTGGTTCAAAAAACCAATGGGAAAATTCGAATATGCATCGATTTCAGAAACCTGAATAAAGCCACTCCAAAGGATAATTATCCTTTACCAAACATAGATTTGATAGTCGATAGTACTGCAAATCACGAGATGTTTTCGTTTATGGATGGCTATTCAGGGTATAATCAAATCAAATTAAGTCCACGAGATCAGGGTAAGACCGCATTCACAACCCCATGGGGCACGTACTACTATACAGTCATGCCCTTTGGTTTGAAAAATACTGGCGCAACATACCAGAGAGCCATGACCACGATCTTCCATGATCAGATTCATGAGCTCGTAGAAGTGTATGTAGATGATCTCTTAGCAAAATCCAAAACCCGATGCACTCACATCGAATGTTTACAAAAGATTTTCGAAAGGCTTAGACTTTACCAAGGAAAGCTAAACCCTCAAAAATGTGTATTCGGAGTAGAGTCCGGAAAGCTTCTAGGCTTTATGGTGAGCCAAAGGGGTATAGAAGTCGACCCCTCTAAGTGTCGAGCCATCATAGACATGGCTCCACCTTCCAACCTCACACAAATTCGTAGCCTCCAGGGTCGATTACAGTCCATTTGCAGGTTTATATCAAACCTAATGACTAGATGCGAATCCTTCAACAAACTATTGAGGAAGGGCACGAAATTTTCATGGGATGACGACTGCCAAAAGTCCTTCGAAAGACCAAAGGCATACCTAGTTAATACCCTTGTTTTGAATCCTCCAAAGCAAGGAAAATCTCTTTTGCTTTACATCTCCGTGCATACGAATGCCTTGGGAGCTTTATTAGCTCAATACGAGGATGACACCCATAAGGAGTATGCCATCTATTATATTTCGAAAACTCTCGTGGCTTACCAAAGGAATTATCAAGCCATGGAGAAGACGTGCTTGGCCCTAGTTTGGGCCTGCCAGAAATTTAGACACTATTTCCTCGATCATGAGATCTGGATAGTGTCCAAGCTTGATCCAATCAAGCACTTGTTCGAAAAACCCATTCTCACTAGTAGATTGGGCAAATGGCAACTCCTTCTAATGGAGTATGACCTGAAATACCACCATCAGATCTCCATTAAGGGGCAAGCCCTAGCTGACTATGTGGCTGAGTTCCCCCTAGAGGATGCATATCCCATACTTGATGAAATGCCTGATGAAGGCATATTGCAAAACCATTTTCAAAACCACATTTTGGCAAACTCTTTCGAAAACCAAGTGTGGAAGATGCACTTCGATGGGGCACGAAACCAACGAGGGGCTGGTGCTGGGGTCATCCTCATATCCCTTGAAAAGGGTGAGATCCCCATAGCAATTCGCCTAGATTTTGAATGTTCCAACAACATAGCTGAGTATGAAGCACTCATACAAGGCTTAAGGATTTCGAAAACTCTAGGGGCATCATGCATCGAGGTCTTTGGAGATTCACTCCTTGTTATAAACCAAGTTTTGAAAATTTGGCAAGTGCAAAATGAAAAACTTCTTCCATATCATGAGTCGGCCACTCGATTGATTGAGTCATTCCAATCGTGTAGACTCACACATGTAGGAAGAGAGGATAATGACATTGCCGACGCCCTCCCCTCCTTGGGTTCAGCCCTAAAGGTCGATCCCATTTCAGGGACCCGATCCTTAGAAATATGGCATGCGCCAAACCTATCCACACACAATTTGGATATTTGCCAAAATAATCCAGATTTTGTTGAAAAACCTTAGTTTTATGACACCAAATGTTTTCTAGAAAATGGGAGATTCGCCGAGGATGCCACATCCAAAGATAAGGCATTCATCAGGAAAATTTCAACCCGATACGCCATTCTGGGTGGGGTTCTATACAAAAAAAGTTTTACCGACATCCTACTAAGATGTGTCAATCTAGAGGAGGCTAGCACTGTCATGCATGAGTTCCACGATGGAGAATGTGGAGGTCATGTTAATGCCAACATGATGGCAATGAAAATACTTAGAGCGGGCTATTTTTGGTCCACCCTGAAAAAGGATTGTCACGATCATGTTCGGAAGTGTCATCCATATCAAGTGCATGGGCACGCCATTCATATCCCATCATCTTCATTGCATTCCGTGGTCAACCCCTGGCCATTTACCATGTGGGGGTTTGATATTGTAGGCCCGATCTTTCCAAAGGCATCGAATGGACTTAGGTTCATTTTAGCAGCCACTGAGTATTTCTCCAAGTGGGTGGAAGCCATCTCCCTGACCAACATACAGGGGCAACATGTGGTGGCTTTCATTAGGAGGAATATCTTGGCTTGATTTGGGGTTCCAAGAGACCTTGTGTCCGATAATGGCACCCCATTCAAGAACCAGCGGATGGTCAAGTTATGCAACACGTATGGCATAACTCACCACTTCTCCTCGCCCTACTACCCTCAAGGCAATGGCCAAGCCGAAGCCACAAATAAGACTCTCATTAGTATAATTGAGAAGACTTTAGAGAAGGGTAGGACATGGCACGAGAAGCTGGATGAAGCCTTATGGGCTTATAGAACTTCCATCCGGACTCTCACGAATGCCACACCATTCGAATTGGTCTATGGCACAAACTCCATTCTTCCCATTCATACACCATTGCATTCATTCCATACATCCATTGCACTCGACCTCCCCCTAGAGACGCTTCAACATGCTAGGATGTCCGAGCTAGATTTGTTGGATGAGAGGCGACTCCTTGCTATGGATCATGCTCATGCATACCGGCAAAGGATAGCCCGATATTACGACAAACACATGAGACCTCGCCACTTTGAAGTGGGAGATCTGGTTTTGAAAATCATCCACTATCATGGCCCACATCCACTCGAAAAGTACCGCCCCAAGTGGGATGGACCCTATGTCGTACGTGCAACCACCACGAACAACTCATATTGGTTGATCGATGTGGAAGGTAGGAATTTAGCAAATCCTATCAACATTCAATACTTAAAGAAGTATTGTGTGTAGGATTTGGGTTAAATTCCCATTTTCGAAAACCCTTAGGGATAGCTGCTTTGAAACTTTGAAAGTAAGGTTCAAAGGCGAATTGTGTGACCCTGAGTGAGAGAATTCGCACTTGTGAAAAGAGTAGAATTTTCCAAACACGTGGTTACATTTCAAAATCCTTCTTCTTACAAAGAAAGGCCTAGTTCAATATAGCAAGATACTTGCAAGTAGTACATGCTATTTCTAAATAGGCTGATCTGGAATAGATCGAGTGTGACCTTGGGATAAGTCCTCCCCTCTTCTCTTCTCCTTCCAAAAGGAAAATATGGCCAAAACAAAGGGAATTCCCCCTCAAAAATTTCTTTCCCAAAGAAAGAAACTAGAATCAAAAAGAAAAATTCGATTCTTTTATGTAAAAGAGGGATTAAAGAAAAAATACTCCCAAAGGGAGACCCTCTATGAAAAAAAGGAAGAAAATGCCAAAGGGCTCAAAAAGAGCAATTTTCCACCTTTTATGCCTAAAACCACGGGACGCTTCAGAAGGAACCGTGGTATCTCTTTCCCATCCCTACGACTTATCCCAAGTAAAACATGATTCATTTCGAGGAATCCTAAAGTAAAAATAGGATTTTCTTACTTGAATTTCATTTTGTTTGAGAATTCGACGTTTCGAGTAAGACGTAGGAATTTTGAAATATAGCTTGTTTTCTTATAAAACCTCTGCTAGATTAGCGAGTGTCAAGACTCAAGCAAAGGCAAACATGAAGAGTTCGAGATCCTTAGGATGGAGGCTCAAAGCAGTTGTTCCTTTTGTAAATAAATGTTGAAAAATTGAACATCAAGCAGCATAGGGCTGCTCACTTGGAGCAGTAGGCCTTTATAAGTCTCAAGAGTTCGACCATGCTAGTTGGTCTCTAGGAGGTCGCCATTCTTGGCGTCCCATCCATGTCATACATCTGCATATCCACGCATGGACACTTGCATAAACGTGATCCCATTTAGGACCAGAAACCATTTACATATCCCTTTGGTGTGATATCTCCTCCTACCAGGGTTTAAAAGAGAGATTTTGCTAAAAATTGGGATGATCCCATATTTTCGTGGATAGATCAAGGGAGACATCGAAAGGGGTGTTGTTGTCTTTGCCATTATCCAAATAAATTTGGATAATGCCAAAGAGGGGCATCTGTAAACACCCCAAAATCCCACGATTTTCCCAAATCACCTGATTTTGCAAAAGCATCCCCAAAGGGCTATTTTGAGTCTGGAAACCCATGAGCCTTCCAGGAAACCCTGTACATATGTTTAAAACATATATGTTTTAAACATATGTGTTATACAGTTTTAAAACTTTTAAAAAGGTATTTTGAAACCTCGCAAAGCAACTTAGCTTGATGAAAGCAGAACCAGAGAAGCGAAAGAGAGCCTGGAACCGGAGCATATGTCAAGCCCGGCACATCAACTCTCGTATCAGAATCATTCCCAAAATCTCGGACATCTAAGCCCCTATTATCCACAAATTATTCAAAACGGACGACAATGTTGGTGAAGACCCAACGCAAGACGGAGTACTGATGCTGTCAGGCCCCGCACAAACCGTCCGTTTCGAAATACCATGAAGGAGTCAGAAAATCAGATTTGGATCGGATTTGGACCATATATATCTAGATCCAAATCCAAACATGCATATGGATTTGGATTTGGATTTGGATCCAAAGATCCAATCCAATATCCACATCCATGGCCCACACCATCTTCTCATAAATAGAGGTGGGGCCCACAAGAAATTCATGTGAAAAGCTTGGGAAGAGAGATAATGGGGGATAAAGTATGAGTGAGAAATATGGTGGGCTTGACTTTTGTGTCAAATTTTGGGTTAATCATGTGGGTTTAGCCTAAGAGTGTGGGATTAAACTTCTATGCACCTACACCTAACCTAGAGCTGCACCAACATGCTGCAATTAGGTCCATGGATCAAGGCCAAGGGGATGCTGCTAAAACCTAGCCCTAAACTAACCCACCTCACCTAGCCATTCCCCCCTAAACCCGACCTAATCCTAGCCACCCTCACCCAAAACCACCTAAACCATACCTAGCCGACCTTACCTAGCTTACCCCACCTAACTATACCACTTAGACCCTAGCTAGATTAAACCTAATCCTACCTTAACCCACCTAATTAGCCCCTAATCCTAAAATCCCAGCCACCCTAACCGACCTACCCAAACCACCCCACAACATCCTAAATATCTACCCCCACAAAACAACCCCAACTGACCCAGCCCAATGCCTATAAAAACCCCCTTTTGGGGCGGCTTTTGGGCTATCTTGGCTGGACCTTGGGCAGCTCTCAGCCCTCTCTTTCCTCTCTCACCTGCTCTCTCTCTCTCTCATTTCACTCCCTTACCCCCCCCACCAGTTGCGCCACCACCCACCGTTGCTCCACCCTGCTCCACTTCCATTCGGCTGCCACCTGCATTTCCACCCGCTTGCCACCATATTCCAGCTACCACCACCACAGCCACAACCTCTGGTTAGTACCCCATCTCTGCCCTATCTAACTCCTCTTCCTCTCCCCCTCTTACCCAGCCACACCATCCATCACTTGCCACCACAGCCGCCTTGCCATCTCCCTTACACCTGGCCACTTCACACTTCACTTCACCACCTTCCCTCAGCCACCCACATCAGCCCCTAGCTAAGCCTTTACCCATCACTTGCCACCACCTAGCTAACACCCGAACCTGCCCCCACCTACCTGCACACCCCACTTGTTGTGCCCTTGCACCCAGCCATCCTCAAGCCTTCATCCAGCTCTCACCCTACTTGGCGCTCACACGCACCCAAGGAGCTCCCCTTCGGCTGTCCAAGGCGACTCACTAGACCAAAGCCAAGCAAGTCACACCCGGACCAGCTATACGTAAGTGCCTAACTCGGTCCTTGTTATGAACTTGCTTATGTTTGATTAAATTTGATACGGGGTTGTAATAATGGAGCGTTGTCTCCCCTCGCTTGTAATAATATGATTTGGCACACCCACACACACGTGCACTTGAGCCTATTCCGCTCTTAGCTGCACACAATTTTGGCATACACATGGGCCTAATCAGCCCTTAAGATATAGCTATACTTATGTATATTTAAGTTGCGTGGGTTTTTATTAAGTTGTGTGTGTTGTCTTTCAATTTTCACACTCACACACATTGAGCTTTCGCTCTTATTCCCAAGACCCTAGTAAGGGCCGTATTGCAATTTCCCTTGGGTGTTTTACTTCAAGTTGTGTGCATAGCATTTCAATTCTACACTCACACACATTGAGCTTTCGCTCTTACTCCCAAGACCTTAGTCAAGGCCTATTGCAATTATATTTGGGTTTCATTCAAGTTGCGTGCGTAGTATTTCAATTCTACACTCACACACATTCAGCTTTCGCTCTTACTCCCAAGACCTTAGTTAAGGCCTATTGCAATTATATTTGGGTTTCATTACAAGTCGTGTGAGTTGTCTTTCCATATACACACAACACCCACGCACACGTTGGCGACCTTCGGGCCCATATATATTATAAGTATTTCCCTTTGGCTATGTCTTTAAGATTTGGGTTTTAAGGTTCAACAGTGTGCGTAGTCTTTACATATATACACGACACACACTTGCACAATTGAGCCTTTCCGCTCTTAAGATATAGCCATATTTCCCTTTTGCAATTTCCCTTTTGCAAATTTACATTAAGTCATTTCCCTTACGCATTGTCTTTCAATTCGGGTTTTCCCTTTGGAGTTGCGTGAGTTTGCATTGCATATACGCCATACCATGAGTTAGGATGCATATTGCATCAAAGCAAGCCCCACACTCCCGCTCAAAAATCACCCAACTTAGGTCACTTGTGCACACACACCTAGTTGGCCCGAAAAAGATAAAAAGAAAGACATAGGCACGTGCAAATCCCACGTGTACTTTGGGTATTTTTCAAAGAGGTTTACATTTTAAAAGACTTTGCCAAGCATACAGACTAACCCTTGCGCATCGGTGCAAGAAGGTCTGCGACGAAAAGAGCTCACTTGCTCACAGTCGCCTCGATAGAAGTCAAATTTTTAAAACTTTCTTCGTTAGCTTGAGCAAGCTAGCTGACACGCCCTTTTTGCTAAAATACGACTTAGACACACGAAAAGGTTCACTTTCGAGCTGCACCTTGCCGTGACACACCTTAGCCAACATCCATCCAGCCGAACCAAGGCCCTTCCAAGCTCTAAACACCCAAGCCAACCCAAGCTAAAACTCACATCAATAACCCCACCTAGGGAGACCCATCTCTTGGCTGCCAAGGTGGACAAAAGCCCAAGCACGAGTGAGAGGAAAAGTCGTCCACTTGTAAGTGTTTAAATTCGGTTTTTACCTTATTCCTTTTAAATTCAATACAATTCGATACGGGGTTGTAATAATGGAGCGTAGTCTCCCCCCGAAATGTAATATTGGTACTTGATACACGAAGCACACACGTACACTTGAGCCATATTGCTCTTAAACGTACACAAGACACCCACGTGCACTTGAGCCTTTCTGCTCTTAATTGCACACTATTGCACACACATTAAGCCTTCGCACTTAAGCTAAAGACTTTAGTGAAAGCCATGTGAGTTGCAATTCAATTTGGGTTGTTACATTTTATGTCGTGTGAGTTTGTCATTTAAAATTTCACACTCGCACACAAGAAGTACTTGAGCATTTGCTCTACACCTCCACGCACATTTTGGGACTTTGTTGCTCATAAGATATAGCATATCTATATACTTTCCAGCTGCATGGGTTGTTACATTCATGTCATGTGAGTTTGTCATTTAAATTTCACACTCGCACCCAAGAAGTACTTGATCACTTGCTCCACACTCTCACGCACCTTTTAGGCCTTTGTTGCTCATAAGATATAGCATACTTCTATATTTTCCAGCTGCGTGAGTTTTACATTTAAGTCGTATACACACTTACATTTCCAAGTGGTTCAATTCTAGTTGTGTGAGTTGTCTTTCCATTTACACACCAAGAGCACTCACTCACAATTGAGCCTTTCCGCTCTTACTATATACTTATATTTCAATTTCGGCAAGTTCAATTCAAGTCGTGTGAATTTGTCATTTAAATTCTACACTACACACACGCGTGCATTGAGCCTTTCCGCTCTTAAATATATAAGTATATTTCAATTCTGCAATTTACATTCAAGTCGTGTGAGTTGCTTTCAAGTTCGGGTATTTCCCTTAAGCTCCGTGAGTTGCACTTTCATTCGGGTATTTACATTAAGTCGTGTGTGTGAGTTGCTTTCAATTCAAGCTTAGCTCACATCATCATACCAAACCCGAAAAATATTTGTGCATCCTTGCATTTGCACGTAGTTTCAAAGAGGAAACCTCGAATCATATGCTCAAACTCGCTGAAATTAGGCCACTTGAAGCACATACATCCAGCCTAAATAGCTTAAAAACTCAAAGACTTGAAAACATACAACCCCCGTAATAAAAACTGCAAATTAGGCATACATTGAAACATTTACTTTTCTTTTCAAAAGTATACGTTTGTTTAGATCAAAAAGGTTTTCTAAGCGCTTAAACTAACCCTTGAGCACCGGTTCAAGAAGATTTAAAGCGAAAAGATCCCGCTTGCTCACAATCGCCTTTCAAAAACATCAGATACTTTAAAAACTTTGCTAGCTTAAGCAAGCTAGCTGGCACAGCCTTTAAAAGCAACATAAACTCGAAAAGATTCATTTTCGGCTTCAAAACCAGAAGTGAGAATTTTCGTGGCTTACACCTTTGTCGTATCCCCC
This sequence comes from Brasenia schreberi, assembly GCA_036023115.1. Taxonomy (NCBI): domain Eukaryota; kingdom Viridiplantae; phylum Streptophyta; class Magnoliopsida; order Nymphaeales; family Cabombaceae; genus Brasenia; species Brasenia schreberi. The sequence goes on from JAYKKT010000081.1 coordinate 6,832,939, forward strand.
AACCGGCCTGCCGGTGGCTGGCCTAGCTCATACCCCACTTCCTTAAAACCCACCTAGGTCCTACTCCTAAGCCAACCGAGTGCACCTAGCACTCGGTCATGCTCGATTGGTTGTGCACCAACCTTAACAAAAACCCCTCCTAACCCTAACTGAGCTAGGTGAAGGCTGCACCTAGCTCACGTTCATTTTATAAAACCCAACCTAAACCTAACTAGGACCAACTCCCACGGCCCAGCCCGACCTCACCTAGCTAGGACTTGCCTAACCTAAATCTTGGCCGAACACAGCCCCTCCTAACCCATAAAACACTTGGCTGTCCCCAAGTGAACCCAAACTCAACTCTCACGTCGAAGCCCACCTAAAGAGACCTATCTCGTGGCTGCCAAGGAGGACGAACCCGAGCGACTCGAGAGGCAAAATCGACCACTCGTAAGTGTTTATTTGCATTTAGTTTTACATTACTCACTTAAGATAAATTCAATTCGATACAAGGTTGTACCCCGAAATGTAATATTTGTGGTTGATACACATCCACACACATGCACTTGAGCCTTCTCGCCCTTAATTGCACACAAAGGACACCCACGTGTACTTGAGCCTTTCCTCTCTTATATTGCACACGATTGCACACACATTGAGCCTTTCTGCTCTTAAGCTAAAGTATATATTTCAATTCGGGTATTTACTTTAGTGAAAGCTGTGTGAGTTGCAATTCAATTCGGGTATTTACATTCAAGTCGTGTGAGTTGTCATTTAAATTTCACACTTACACACACACATATTGAGCCTTTCCGCTCTTAAGCTAAAGTATATATTTCCATTTGGGTATTTACTTTAGTGAAAGTCGTGTGAGTTGTCATTTAAATTTCACACTTACACACACTGCATTAAGCCTTTCCGCTCTTAAGCTAAAGTATATATTTCAATTCGAGTATTTACTTTAGTGAAAGCTATGTGAATTGTCATTTCAATTTCACACGAGAAGCACACAAAAGCACTCGAGCCTTTCTGCTCTCCACTCTCACACACATTGAGCCTTGTCGCTCTTAGGATATAACATATTTATATATTTTCAAGTTGTGTGAGTTTACTTCAAGTCGAGTTGCATTTCCCTTTGTGTGGATTTACATTAAGTCGTGTGAATTGCTTTACATTTCGGGTATTTACATTTGTGAAAGTTGAGTGAGATGCACTTCAATTTCAGGTATTTACATTTGTGAAAGTTGTGTGAGTTGCCCTTTCAATTCGAGCCTAGCTCACATCATCATCTCAAAACCAGAAAATATTTTTGCATCTTTGCATTCATTGGCTTTCAAAGAAGCCCCGAATCTATGCACAAACCACGTTGAAAATAGGCCACATGTGTACACACATATCAGGCCTAAATAGCTAAAACTCCAAAGACTTAGGTTCATCCAAAGTCGCAATAAAACTTGTAAACCAGGCATACATTGAATTCTTTAAACGCTGGTATTTTCAAAGTTTTGTAAAAACAAAGTTTTAAGCGTTTAAACTAACCTTTGAGCATTGGTTCAAGAAGGTTTAAATGAAAAGATCCCACTTTCCCACAATCGTCAGAAAAGTCAGAATATTTCAAAAACCTTTGCTAGCTTGAGCAAGCTAGCTGGCACGCCCTTAGAAACAATGTAGGCACGAAAAGGTTCATTTGCGGTCTCAAGAACCAGAAGTGAAAATTTTCATGTGTACAATGAGGTCGGGTTGGGCCGTGGGAGTTGGTCCTAGTTAGGTTTAGGTTGGGTTTTGTAAAATGAACGTGAGCTAGGTGCGGCCTGCACCTAGCTTGGTTAGAGTTAGGAGGGGTTTTTGTTAAGGTTGGTGCACGGCCAACCGAGCGTGACCGAGTGCTAGGTGCACTCGGTTGGCTTAGGGGTAGGACCTAGGTGGGTTTTAAGGAAGTGGGGTATGAGCAAGGCCAGCCACAGGCAGGCCAACTGGGGGATACGGCAAAGGCTTAGGGTGTTGGAGATGGCAGGCGGGGTAGGCATTGCTGGAGTGCAGTAGGGGTTATGAGGTGCAGGGTGTGCGGCAGATGCGGCGCGCAGGTTTGTGAGGTGCGCAGCAGGGTGTTGCTAGGATGTTGGTGCGGTAGACGCGCAGCGGGGGTGCTGCGGTGTTGTTAGGACAGGGGTTGTGTGCTGTAGGGGCAGCAGGGTTGTCGGGGTATGGCTAATGAAGGGTGCACGGTATGACTGGGATGGCAGTTGGGTGCTACGGGTGATGTGGAGTGGGAGCTGGGTGCTGGCGCGGCAAGGGCAACCGCAGGCGGAAAGGGTGCGCTACTGGAGTGCAGCGGCCGGTTGGGGGTAGGCTTTGAGCGAAGTGAGGCTGTTGGGCTAAGGGTGTGATCTAGGCACAAACCGAGTGCAAGGTGCACTCGGTTAGGGAGTTAGGCTAGGTTTAGTTTAGGTCGGTTTGGTCAAGGGAACTAAGTCTAGGCTAGGTTTAGTTTAGGTTGGTTTGGGGTGGCTAGGCTAGGTTTAGTTTAGGTCGGTTTGGGGTAGCTGGGCTAGGTCTAAGTGGGTCGGTTTATGGGTTGTGGGTGAAGTCGGTTGGGACAAATGGGCTAGGTCTAAGTGTTAAATAGAGTCGGTTTGGCCAAAAGGGCTAAGTCTAGGCTAGTTTTGGGTTAGGTTTAGTGACTAGGTTAGGGTTAGGTTTAGAGACCTACCTCTTGGAGCCGAGTCCACCCTTTTGCAGCCCTTGATCCATGCCATTCTTCATGTTGGTGCAGCCCTAGGTTAGGTCACACTCACATGGCTTGAGCCCATCTCCCCTTGATCAAGCCCACATGGCTAGCCCACTTGACAAAGTCAAGCCCACCATTTTTCTCTCTTACTTTATGCACTCTCCCAAGCCTCTCTCTTCAAATTCACGTGAACTTGCACCCCCCCCCCCCCCCCCCCCCCCCCACTTCTATTTATAGGCAAGGGGGTGGGTCTTGGGTTTGGATCTTGGATTTGGTTTTTATGATCCAAATTCGATCCAAACACTATTTGGGTCTAGATCTGGATATTTATGTCCAGATCCAATCCCAATTTTCGTTTCTTCAATCCTTCTTGGTTTTTTGAGACGGGCGGTTTTCACGTGCCCTAGCTTCATCAGTGCTCCGTCTTGGGCTGGGTTTTTCCCAACTTTCTTGTCTGATTGTCTTCTCACCTTCTGGACTTTGTTTCGTCTGATTTTTGGTATTTCGAGCTTGGGCTTGGATTTTTGATGGTTTTGTTTGGTGCTTTTGGCTTTGCATTTCATTTTCCGGGGCTGAAGTCTGCTTCTGGCCTGGGTTCTTCTTTTGCTTTTTGGCCCTATTTTCATCAGGCTGGGTTGAACTCTTGCCTTTTGACCTGCTTTTCGGAGCTGTTTTTCGATCAGGCTCCATCTGCTTGCTTTGGCTGCTTTACAAGATTGGGACTTGACCTGAGTTTAAGAAACCTATACTTTGAAAGAGTTTTTTACAAAAGTTTAAAACTTTGGAACTCCTAGGAAGTTCAAAATTGGTTTTGAAATGGTTTTGCAAACTAGGTGTTTGTTTTGGAAATAATTTGATTTTGGGGTGTTTACAAACCTCATTATGTATATGGTATTTCCTTGTGATTACTCATCCATCTCAATATCTTCATTTATGCCATGGACATCTTCTCTTTGTGTTAATGATTAATTGCCCAACATTAAGAACTATATAGTATATCAAGTCTAATTACTGCTCTATAATATTTCTTTTTAACTTTAATATTATCTTCTTGTCACATAGAATACTTGATGCCCTGTAAACACCCCGAAATCCCACGAATTTCTTAAACGAATCTGGTTTTATACAAGCAGCCCCAAAGGGCCATTTTTGAGTTTGGAAACCCAGGAGCCTTCCAAACAAACCCTGTGTATACGTTTTAAACTTTATCTTTCAAAAACATATGATATAGCTTTTGAAAACCCTTTTAAAACATGTTTTGAAACCCCAAAGCGGCTTGGCCCGATCAAGACAGGACCAGGAGAGCTAAGAAGAGCCCGGAACCGGAGCACCTGTCAAGCCCGACGCAGCAACTCTTGTATCTGATTCACATCCCAGGATCTCGAACGTCCAAGACCCTGTTCTTATCAAAATAGCATTTGAAGTCATCTCCGGAAGGCAGAAACGGAGGCGGACGACTATGTTGGCGAAGACCCAACGCAGACGGAGTACTGATGCTGTCAGGCCCCGCACGAATAGTCCGTTTCGAACCCAGCTCGAAGGAGTCAGAGTTCAGTTTGGATTGGATCTGGACCATATATATCCAGATTCCAATCCAAACCCATATGTGGACTTGGATTCGGATTTGGATCCAGAGATCCAATCCAATATCCATATCCATGGCCCACATCACCTTCTCATAAATGGAGGTGGGGCCCACTTGAAATTCACGTGGGATATTGGGCATGAGAGAGAGTGGGGGTGAAAAATATCAAGAGTGTTGTATTAAGCTTGACTTGTGTGTCAAGTTTGGGTTTAATCTTGTGGGTTAGCCTAATTGAGTGGGTTTAAGCTTGTAATTAGCTAAAACCTAACCTAGGGCTGCACCAACATAGGGTGATCAAGGTCTATGGGCCATGCTAAGGGAGCTCCTTCACCTAAACCTAACCCAAAATGCCTAAACCTAGCCTAAACCCCTAATCCACCCCTAATCTGAACCTAATCACCTAACCCACTTCCCTAATCCCGGCCTAATCCTAACCTAATCACCTAACCCACTCCCCTAATCCTAACCTAAACCTAGATTAGTTTCCCTAATCCTAGCCTAAACCTAGCCTAATCACCTAACCTAGCTCACTAAACCTCACCCTAAAACCCAACCACCTAACCTAGCCCTAAACCCCTAAACCACCCTTAGCCCCCACGATTTATCAAAACACCTAGTTTTAAAATATCTGGCCCAACCCCATCCAGCCCACCTTATCTACATACTACCCTACCTAAACCACCTAACCACTACCCACAGCCCAGCCCTAACCGACCTACCCATCCCCTATTTAAACCCCCCTCATTGTGGGCGGGTTTTCCAAGTGGGAACCACCCCTTCCATCCAGCCGGGCCCTCTCCTTCTCCCATTTCTCATCCAGCCGTGACCACTCCCCAGCAGCTCCAGCTCCTCCACCAGCCGCCACCTGCTCCGCCACCTTCCCTCTTCCGTCCACCACCACTGCCCCCCAGCCGGACGCCACCATCTTCCCCCAACTCCACCAGCCGACAGCCACCTGCCCGCCACTCTCCCACTCCATCCGCCACTCCTCCCCATTCGGTAAGTCCCCCTAACTCCCTCAAAGCCCCTCTCTACCACTTCTCCACTCTTAGCCACCCATCTTCCCTTCAGCTCAGCCCCTTTGCCGCCACCACCTAAGCCTAGCCGAACCTAGGATAACCCAAGTGGCTGGCCACTACTTAGCCACCATCTCCCATTCGGCCAACCCCCCCTAGGTGTCCTATTTGGCCTTCCCACTAGCGCACCTTTTAGGTCCAGTTTCCCTAAGTACCTAACTTCCCTAGTGACCCTAAGACCCACTTATTCAGCCACTCTAAACTCCCTACTTGGAGGCGCCGCCTACTTGCCACCGGCCCCCTTCGAGGCGTCTATCCCGCGCCCCACTTGCAGCCGGCCAGCACCCTTGATCACCTACCTTCGCGGAGCTCCCACTTGCAGCCCAAGGCCAAGCCCACGCTCAAGCAAGACCTCTACGGACCAGCTACTCGTAAGTGTCTAAACTCGGTCTTTAGTCGTACACTTGCTTGAAATTCAATTTGATACGTGGTTGTAATAACGGAGCATAGTCTCCCCCCGCTTGTAATAACGTGGCTTGGCACAACCACACACGTGCACTCTCTTAGTCGTGCACCATTTTGAACACACACGGGCCTAATCAGCCCCTAATATATAAGTGTACATATATATTTCATTTCCGAAGGGTTTTGTTTAAGTTGGGTGCGTTGTCTTTCGATTAAAACACTCTCACACACATTGAGCTTTCGCTCTTATTTGAAAGACCCAAGTAAGGGCCGACCTATACTATTTGGGTTTCATTTCATGTCGTGTGAGTAAGTCTTTCAATTCAAACACTCTCACACACATTGAGCTTTCGCTCTTATTTGAAAGACCCAAGTAAGGGCCGACCTATACTATTTGGGTTTCATTTCATGTCGTGTGAGTAAGTCTTTCAATTCAAACACTCTCACACACATTGAGCTTTCGCTCTTATTTGAAAGACCCAAGTAAGGGCCGACCTATACTATTTGGGTTTCATTTCATGTCGTGTGAGTAAGTCTTTCAAATTCAAGCACTTTCACACACATTGAGCCTTCGCTCTTACTCCCAAGACCTTAGTCAAGGCCATACTGCAATTTATATTTGGGTTTAATTTCATGTCGTGTGTGTAAGTCTTTCAATTCAAGCACGCACCCACATTGAGCCTTCGCTCTTATTTGCAAGACCCGAGTAAGGGCTCATATACATAAGATATATACATATCTCCCTTCAGTTATTTCCCTTCGGTTATTTCCCTTCGGTTATTTCCCGTCGGTTATTTCCCTTCTGTTATTTCCCTTCAGTATTGTCTTTACATTTCGGGTTTTCCCTTTGGAGTAGCGTGAGTTTGCATTGCATCTACGCCATACCACGAGGTAGGACACATATTGCATCGAAGCAACCCCGCTCGAATTCGCCCATATAGTGGAGTGTTCATAACACACAAACTAGGCGACCCAAAAAGGGATAAAAGAAAAGACTTAGGCACGTGCAAATCCACGTGATCTAAAACATGCAATCGCATCTTAAAGACCCGAAATAGACACCTCGAACCGTTTCGTAGATTTTCTCCCCAAAACTCGATTTTTGCAAAAGCGTACAGACTGACCCTTGCGCATCGGTGCAAGAAGGTCTGCGACGACAAGAGCTCACTTGCTCACAGTCGCCACGTTTAGAAGTCAGTGTTAAATATATCTTCGCTAGCTTAAGTAAGCTAGCTGGCACGCCCTATTTGTATACATAGGCCTTAGACGCACGATAAGATCCACTCCCAGCCACGAAAGAGGCGAGGAGGCGGGGATTTTCGCGCGTCGACATGCCCCTCTCTATTTTAATCAACTTCGTATTAATTCTATGCAAAACATTTTCATTAACTTTTCCATCACTTTGAAAAGTTGACCCTAGGTATTTAAAACTTTTCTTGTGAGAGATGCAATATGTGTCAATCTTAATTTGTATATCTTTTAAAGTAATTAAATGATTAAACTTACATTCCATATATTTTATCTTTGTTGTATTAAGTCAAGTCTTTACTTTCTAATGTTTCTCTCCATAGTTCCAATTTCCTATTAACATTTTTCTTAGACTCATCCACTAATACAATATCATTTGTAAGTAGCATACACCAAGATACTTCATCTTGAATATGTTTTGTTAATTCATCTAGGACCAATATGAATAAATGTAGACTTAAAGTTGATCCTGATGTAACCCAATATTGACTTCAAAGAAGTTTGTCATTCCTTCATGAGTCCATGGTTTTGCACCATCATACATATCTCTTATAAGAAATATATATGCTGATGGAATACCTCTTTTGTTCTTGTATATAGGTATGAGTGTACTCGCTCTCCATTTCTCAGGCTTCTTTTGGTTTCTTCATATTTATTAAATAGTATTGTGAACCAAGTGATCCCATCTCTCTTAGGATTTTTCATATTTCTATAGGAATATTGTCTTGTACTACAAATTTATAAACTTTCATATATAAATCTTATGAAGTTAAAGAAATTAACTAATTTTGACTTATTATCTAGATTTAAGAGAAAATGATGAGAAAACTATTTCCAAAATCAGTAATTGGAGCCACAAGTTTATTAAAAATTATTTACATGAATATTTATGGACCTTTTAGAATAAGGATTCATTGACGAAATACGTATTTATATCCTTCATTGATTATTATTCAATATATGAATATATATACCTCTTGTCACATAAGTCTAGTGCATTAAAAATGTTTAAAGAATAAGTTGAAAATCAATTGGGTTAAATAATTAAAGTTGAAGTCCGTTTCAGGTAGTGAACACACCTTATCTGAGTTTTCTAAATATTGTAAAAAATATGAGATATCTAGGTAACATATAATGCCTAAGACACCTCAACAAAACAATATATTTGAAAGATATAGAGGATATTGTTAAAAATGACAAAGTTCATGTTAGCATATGTTTCCCTACCTATAGTATTTTGGGGTGAGATAGTGTTTACGGTCATATACATGCTAAATAGACTTCCTTGTATGGTTGTATCCAGTATATTATATATGTTGTGAAACCAAACCTTAGAGATAAACTATACAAAAATCTTTAAGGTATATCTTTATTGGATACCCAAAGGGATCAAAAGAATGATATTTTTATCATAAGGACCTCAAGTTGATAAAAAGTGAGTATGTTGAGTTCTTAGAAAATTCTAAGAATGATATCCTTATAGATAATTATGAGAATGTCAATGACCTTATAGATCTTCATGAATCATCACTTGAATGGATAAACATAGAGGCAAATAATCTTCTCTTGCAAATTGAAACATGAGGTATTTGATAACATAAGAGACAACGAGCTCCTCCATCTTATTTAAAGGATTATCACATGTAAACACCCCAAAATCCCATAATTTTCTCAAACATACCTGGTTTTACAAAAGCAGCTCCAAAGGGCTATTTTGAGTCTGAAAACCCAGGAGCCTTCCAAACAACCCCGTACATATTTGAAAACCTGTACATATGATTTAAAACTCTGTACATATTGCTTTTTAGACTATAAATAGTGTTTTGAAGCCCCAAAAGCCTCTTGGCCTGATAAAAGCGGATCGAAAAGCCAAAGGAGAGCCTGGACCCGAAGCATACTTCAAGCCCGGCATATCAACTCTCATGTCAAAAGCATCCCCAAATTCTCAGACATCCAAGCCCCAAATATAAGAAAGATGATAAAAATGAAATCCCGAAGGTAAGAAGGAGATCAGACGACAATGTTGACGAAGACCCAACGCAAGAAGGAGTACTGATGAAGTCAGGCCCCGCACAAACCGTCCTTCTCAAAACGCCATGAAGGAATCAAAAAAATCAAATTTGGATCGAATATGGACCATATATATCCAAATCCAAACCCAAAATATATTTGGATTTGAATTTGGATCCAAAGATCCAAATCCATTATCTATATCCATGGCCCACTTCACCTCCCCATAAATGGGGGTGAGGGGCCCACAAAAGTTCACATGAATGCCCTTCGAAGGCTTGGGTAGAGAGAGAAAAGGGCCATAAAGTAAGAGTGAGAAAGTTGGTAGGCTTGACTTTTTCGTCAAAAGTGGGTTAGCCTTGTGGGTTTAACTAAGAGTGTGGGTTCAAGCTTGAATGCACCTACACTTGACCTAGGGTTGCACCAACTTGAATATGGCTGCAACTAAGGTAATGGACCGGCACCAAGAGGTGGTTCATAAACCTAGCCCTAAGTTAGCTTACCTCACCTAGCCATTGTTCCTAAAACCTAACCCAAACCTAACCTAGACTTAGCCCTTCTCACCCAAAACCACACCCACTTCACCAAGCCGACCTCACCTAGCTGGACCACCTAGACCCTAACCAACTAGCCCTAAGATAACCTTAGTTCACCTAACTAAGTCCCTAACCAACTAAACCCAGCCCACCTAATGGACCTACCCCAAACCACTAGCCCAACCCACAATATCCCCAAACCGACCTAAGCTAGTTGCAGCCACCCCCATCCTAACCCCTAAAATATCTAGCCCACAATATATCCCAGCCCACCTAATATAAATATCTACCCCCAACCCACCTAACTAAGATTGGTTCCTAACTAGACCCAACCACTACCTAACTAGCTAAGCCTAACCGACCTGAGCTATTAGAAGCCCAACCGACCTTGCTTCCTAACTAGACCCAGCCACACCCTAACTACCCACTCACCAACCTAACTAAGTCCCTAGCTCCCTTATCCTTCCCAGCCATTAATTCCTAGCCAGCCTATATAAGCCCCATCCTTCACCTGCGGGTTCCCTCTCTTCACTCTCTTCACTCTTGGGATTGGGCCAGCCTCTCTTCACCCTCTTCACTCCCTTGATTCAGTCAGCACTCTTCATCCTCCCATTCGGTCAGGACCTGGACAGCGCCACCTCCTTCCACCCGGCCACCAACACCTCCTTCATTCCCAACCGGCCAAATCACTTCCCTTCCACCTGCTGCACCTGCCACCTCCTTTCCACACGGCCACCATCAGCCATCCTCCCTCCATTCCAAGTTAGTACAACTCTCCCTTCCACCCAACCACCCACACCACCATACCCCACTTAAACTCCACCTAGCCAGCACCTCTCTTCCTCCCAGCCGAGCACCACCCAACACCTGCCCAGCCGACCTGCACCATACCCCACTCCAACTCTACCTAGCCAGCACCTTCCTTCCACCTAGCCGAACACCCCTACTTGTCCCTAAACTCATCCCAACTCCCAGCATCACACCTTAGATCAACCTACCTTCCTAAAACACCTCAATATCAGCCGGCCAGCACTCCTACCAACCGCAACAAGCTACCTAAGGGACTCCTCTTGGCTGCCCAAGGCGAATCACAAGTCCAAGTCCACGCAAGTTGAAGATGGACCAACTACATGTAAGTGTCTAAACTTGGTCTATTATATAAACTTGCTTAATATTCAATTAAATTTTGATATGGGGTTGTAATAATGGAGCGTAGTCTCCCCCCAAGATGTAATATTGATGTATGACACACAAGCACACACATGCACTTGAGCCTTCCCGCTCTTAGTTGCACACTTTTTGCACACACATAGGCCTTGACAGCCCCTAAGATATAGCTTTATTTATATAAGTTCAGCTACATGTGTTTACCTTTAAGTCGTGGGTGTTGTCTTTCAATTCCACACTCACACACATTGAGCTTTCGCTCTTACTCCCAAGACTCTAATAAGAGCCATATTGCAATTCAATTCGGGGTTTTCATTCAAGTTGTGTGCGTGGTCTTTCAATTCCTGCTATGTCTTTAAGATTTGGGTTTTAAGGTTCAGCTGTATGAGTAGTCTTTCAATATATACATGACACACACTCACACAATTAAGCCTTTCCGCTCTTAAGATACAGCCATATTTCCCTTTTGCAATTTCCCTTACGCAATTTCCCTTAAGCATCGTCTTTCAATTTCAGGTTTTCCCTTGGAGTTGTGTGAGTTTGCATTGCATATCCGCCATACCATGAGTTAGGGTGCATACTTGCATCAAAGCAAACCCCATACACCCGCACAAAAGTCGCCTAACTTAGGTCACTTGTGCACACACCTAGTTGGCGTAAATAGCATAAAATTGAAAGACATAGGCACGTGCAAATCCCACGTGAAATAAAATCTGCAACAATACAAACAAAACCCAATCAAACACTTCGTATGTTTTCAAAGAGGTTCCATTTTGTTCAAAATCAACTTTGCTAAGCGTACAGACTGACCCTTGCGCATCAGTGCAAGAAGGTCTACGACGAAAAGAGCCCACTTGCTCACAATCGCCCCAAACGAGTCAGATTTTCAAAACTTACTTCGCTAACTTGAGTAAGCTAGCTGGCACACCCTTTTTATAAAAACGACTTAGACACACGAAAAGGTTCACTTGAGGCCTAAGAACCCGGAGTGAAAATTTTCCGTGTCTACAAGATTGGCACGCCCAGTGGGACCTGGGCCTTGTGCAAAGTCAATTCATATAAGAAAACCTCACGAAAAAAAAAATTTCAAAGAAAGTGTTTTAACTCCTGTTTGTTGCATTTCATACTTAGGATTTTGAAAAGCATTGAAGCATGTTGAGTCCAGGCTCCCAGGAAGTGTCTAGCCATGGCTCATGCGCATCAAGTTCTCATTCTAGGAGGTTTTCGAAAAAACAAAACAAACTAGAAGAGATTGAGGACTTAAGGAGGGATTTTGAGGCCAAAATCGCTGCTCTTAGCGAAGAGGCTGAAGCAGCTGACTCATGTTCATCAAATGGCGAACCAAAGGCCAAGACAAAGTTTGAAAAAACTCGCAAACATAAAGAGACCTCTGCGATCGAAGGCAACCAATACCACGAGTCCTTCACACACAAGGACCGTAAAGCCCTACAGCAGCTGTTGAGAGGGCAAAACAAAGAGAAAAGGAGTTACGCCCTGTCTGATTTCTTACCTATAGACTATGAAACAGACAGTGACGATGAAATACCGAACTTCCATCGGTATGATGGCATGGGAGACCCTAGGTCTCACTTGCAACTTTTCTCTCGTCGAGCCCATAAGAAAAAGGACTCGATGACATGGGTGTATTGGTTTCCTTTGTCCCTTAAAGGCACAACTGCCAAATGGCTGCCTTCCTACGACCTTAGCCAGTTCGCAACTTTTGAAGAGTTAGCTATCTGCTTTATGCAGAGATTCTCGCATAACGTAGAAATCACGCCGACTTTAAACACATTGAGGGATGCAAAACAAGGCATGAACGAAGACGTACATACGTTTATCGTTCGTTGGAGGTCTCTCCTTGGACAAGTGTGAGAGCCAATATCCGAAGGATGCGCAGTCATGCTCATCCTGAATAACTTTAAAAATGAGTTGAAAACCCTTCTCTCCCTTCACGAAATCTCAACTTTCCACAAGTTGATAAAAAAAGCATCCCTTTTCGAAACAAATTTGAAAAAAGGGATTTATGATCATTTGTGGAAAGGAAGCATGGTTTCAAAAACTCCCTTGGAGAAGCCCAACACTTATGGGCTACCCACCATGGATAAAGGGGCAAAGCCCCACAAAATCGCAAATGTCTGGGTGGATCCAAGCCCGACAAGTGCTTCGAAAAATTTAGAAAAAACTGAAAATAAAATGGAGAAAATTTTCCAAAAACCCTTTGAAAGACGGGAGTACACTCCCCTGGGGCAACCTGTGTCGGAGGTCCTAGACCTCCTACTTGCCCAAGGAATGATCGAACTCCCCGAGATTCCTGAGGGAGTCACTTCCAAAGTGGGATTTATAAACCGATTCTGCAAGTATCATCGGCTCAAAGGCCATGATACAAAGCGGTGTTTCTCCCTACTTAATAAAATTGAGAACTTGATATCAGAAGGCCGGCTTCAGGTCACTGAGGAACCCGAGCCTACCCAAGCTATCTTTAGAGAACCCTTCCCCAAGCACGCAAGTACCAGTGGGAAGGAAAAAAGGTATGTGCTCTCGTGATTTCGAAGAGTCTAGCACATGCATATGAGTTTGGTTTCTCTACTTGTGCATCTACTCTCATACTTCACAAAAAATCCGCCCAAGTAGTCATCCGGGAACCACCAAGAGTTCTGTCCCCAGTTAAACCAGTTTTAAAAATCCAAGGTGCTCCAAAACTTTCGATTAGAGCCATGTTAGGTGTGAACCCTAGGTTGATCGTAGGGGAGGTGATAAGATCCAGGAGGATCTATCAACCCCCACATTTATAAAGTGCTAAAAAGGTGGTCAGTGTGCCTGGCCCCTCAAAAGCATGTATTCCTAGAGTTCTGCGAAGGCAGACAAAGGAAATGTCGTGTTAAAACTATATGATTTCGAAAACCATCTTTCAAAGATTCCTATCAACATGTCCATCCTAAAGCTAATACAAACTTCGCCTAGGCGTTCTAGAAAGAGCAAAGGTTAGTTCGAACATAACCCCAGAATCCTTGTCCAATCAAGTGGCATCCATAGGAGCGAAAACGCCCATCGTATTCTCAGAAGACGATGTAGAAAGACCCTACGAGTCCCATAATCAGGCCCTACATATCGAGGTGGTTCTGAATAACCACTCTCTAGATAGGTGCCTAGTCGATGGGGGAGGAGGGCTCAACATCCTTCCACTTCATGTGGCGAACCAAATCGGAGTCACCTTGACATCCATAAACCCAAGCCCCATCGTCATCACTAGATACGATGGGAATGCATCTAGACCACTAGGATCCATTGAACTCCCCATGGAAACGGGAGGGATACACACACGGGGGTGTTCTATGTCCTGGACATCCACCCTCACTACAACCTGTTGTTGGGAAGGCCCTAGATACACAGCCTGTGTGTTGTGCCATCCACCTTCCACAGGTGTGTCAAAATCCCTTTCAGGGACAAAGTCGTAGTGATCCTAGGTGAGAGTCATCCTCAGCTTCAAGGGGTCATAAATTCCCGTTGCTTGTCGAGTTCCCAGACCCACGAGACAAATCTGGGGTAGACCTTGCTTGAGCCACCAAGGCTCACATTAAAAAACCCTAAGAAGGTCGTATACGTGAAGGGGTCACCCAAGGCTGACCCCCTCAAAATCCTAACCATCCCAGGGAAACCCAAAAATCCCCTATTTCCAAAACCCCTGGACAAGAAGCCCTATGTGCATAATATAGACGACAGCAAGTTTCAGGACTACGATTTATATGAAAATTTCTCTAAAAATAAAAAATCGTGGAACATGTTGTTGAATAACCATACAAGAGTCTAGGGGCACAAAATCAGGATCTCCTAGAACCCATACTGCCTAGGGCAAATCCAAGCCGATATGGGATCGGCTTTAATCCCAGAACCACCCCCTGTGACCACCTGAGTCAAGGGTACCCTGGAGCCTACCCAAGCAGAAACCTACGATTTAGATCTCTTGTTCAGAGTCTAACTTGTAGCATTTTTCCTTTGTAGGTATGGAAGATCCCTCAATCAAAAATACAAAAACATTTGAAAAACTCGAAATTCAAAAAATAGAAAAATTACAAAAGTAAAAAACACTTGAAAATGAAAATTTCGAAAAAAGAGTAGTTTGTATAGTTCCCAAAATTCTCGTTTTACAAAAACACAAAAAAAATCGAAAATTTACAAAATTCCAAAAAGATTTTGTACATAGCTGCTCCTGGTAAGGATTTGGAAAAAGCAAAGGATTTCGAAAGAAACGTTGTCTCATAACCAGACCAAAAATTTCAAAATCAATAGAAATTCCAAGTGTGAAACCAGGTCTTTTTAAAATCTATGCATCAAATTCCCTAGGATCTGCAAACCTCGAGAATGATCAAAGCCTAGAGGTTGATCCCCTTGAGGAAGATCCCACTTCTGAGCTCCCAGAATTTCATAAAATTCTCGATTTTGAAAAATCCTCAAATTCAGTAGGAGGAGATTTCATAGAGATAAACCTAGGGAGTGATTCAAAGCCCAAACTCATTAAGGTAGGCGCATGTTTGCATGAGCATGAAAGATCATCATTCATTGCATTTCTAAAAACCTACTTAGATGTGTTTGCATGGATGTATGCAGACATGTCGGACATAGATCCGAGTATTGTCGAGCATCGTCTTTCCTTAGATGCGGATGTAAAACCCATAAAGCAAAAGTTTAGGAAAATACATCCGAACGTACATGCCCAAGTCAAAGAGGGTTTAGAAGATCTATTAAAAGCCGGATTTATAAAACCCATTGCGCATTCTGATTGGTTATCCAATATAGTTGTTCGAAAAACCAGTGGGAAGTTTCGAATATGCATCGACTTTAGAAACCTGAATAAAGCCACTCAAAAGGATAATTATCCTTTACCAAACATAGATTTGATAGTTGATAGTACTGCAAATCACGAAATGTTTTCGTTTATGGATGGCTATTCAGGGTATAACCAAATCAAACTAAGCCCATGAGATCAGGGTAAGACTGTTTTCACAACCCCATGGGGCACGTACTGCTATACAGTCATGCCCTTCGGTTTGAAAAATGCCAGCGCCACATACCAAAGAGCTATGACCACGATCTTCCATGATCAGATTCATGAGCTCGTAGAGGTATATATGGATATGATCTCTTGGCCAAGTCCAAAACTCGATGCACTCATATTGAATGCTTATAAAAGATTTTCGAAAGGCTTAGACTTTACAAAGTAAAGCTAAACTCTCAGAAATGCATGTTCGGAGTAGAGTCCGAAAAGCTCTTAGGCTTTATGGTGAGCCAAAGGGGTATAGAAGTCGACCCCTCTAAGTGTAGAGCCATCATAGACATGGCTCCACCCTCCAATCTCACGCTGATTCGTAGCCTCCAAGGTCGATTACAATCTATTCGCAGGTTTATCTCAAACCTGGCGACTAGATGTGAACCCTTCAACAAGTTGTTGAGAAAGGGCACGAAATTTTTATGGGATGACGACTGCCAAAAGTCATTTGAAAGACTAAAGGCATACTTAGTTAATCACCCTATTTTAAATCCTCCAAAGCAAGGAAAACCTCTTCTGCTTTACATTTCCGTGCATGTGAATGCTTTGGGTGCCTTCTTAGCTCAATACGAGGATGATACCCACATGGAGTATGCCATCTATTATATTTCGAAAACTCTCTTGGCTTATGAAAGGAATTATCAAGCCATGGAGAAGACGTGCTTGGCCCTAGTTTGGGCCTACCAGAAATTTCGACACTATTTCCTAGATCATGAGATCTGGATAGTGTTCAAGCTTGATCCAATCAAGCATTTGTTCGAAAAACCCATTCTCACTGGTAGATTGGGCAAATGGCAACTCCTTCTAATGGAGTATGACTTGAAATACGATCATCAGATCTCCATTAAGGGGCAAGCCCTAGCTGACTACGTGGTTGAGTTCCCCCTACAGGACGCATATCCTATACTTGATGAAATGCCTGATGAAGGCATATTGCAAAACCAATTTCAAAACCACATTTTGGCAAACTCTTTCGAAAACCAAGTGTGGAAGATGCACTTTGATGGGGCACAAAACCAATGAGGGGCTGGTGCCGGGGTCATCCTCATATCCCCTCAAAAGGGTGAGATCCCCATAGAAATTCGCCTAGATTTCGAGTGTTCCAACAACATAGCTGAGTATGAGGCACTCATACAAGGCTTAAAAATTTCGAAAACTCTAGGGCAGCATGCATTGAAGTCTTTGGAGATTCATTACTCGTTATAAAACAAGTTTTAAAAATTTGGCAAGTTAGAAACGAAAAGCTTCTTCTGTATCACGAGTTGGCCACTCGATTGGTTGAGTCATTCTAATCGTGCACACTCACACACGTAGGAAGAGAGGATAATGGCATTGCCAACGCCCTCTCATCCTTGGGTTCAGCCCTAAGGGTCGATCCCACTTTGGGAACCCGATCCTTAGAGATATGGCATGCACCCATTCCATCCACACACGATTTGAAAATTTGTCAAAACAATCCAGATTTTGTTGAAAAACCTTGGTTTTATGACATAAAATATTTTTTAGAAAATGGGGGATTTGTTGAAAATGCCACATCCAAGGATAAGGCATTTATCTGAAAAATTTCTACCCGATATGCGATTTTGGGTGGGGTTTTGTACAAAAAGAGTTTTACCGACATCTTACTAAGATGTGTCGACCTAGAAGAGGCTAAGACAGTTATGCATGAATTCCACGATGGAGAATGTGGAGGTCATGTCCATGCCAACATGATGGCGATGAAAATACTTAGAGCGGGTTATTTTTGGTCCACCCTGAAAAAGGATTGCCACGATCATGTTAGGAAGTGTCATCCATGTCAAGTGCATGGACACGCCATTCACATCCCCTCATCATCATTGCATTCCGTGGTCAGCCCCTGGCCATTTACCATGTGGGCGTTTGATATTGTAGGCCCAATATTTCCAATGGCATCGAATGGACACAGGTTCATTTTAGCAGCCACTGAGTACTTCTCCAAGTGGGTCGAAGCCACCTCCCTGACCAACGTACAGGGGCAACATGTGGTGGCCTTCATTAGGAGGAATATCTTGGCCCGATTTGGAGTTCCAAAAGACCTTGTGTCCGATAATGGCACCCCATTCAAAAACGAGCATATGATCAAGTTGTGCAACACCTATGGCATAACTCACCACTTCTCCTCGCCCTACTATCCTCAAGGCAACGGCCAAGCCGAAGCCATGAATAAGACTCTCATTAGCATAATTGAGAAGACTTTAGAAAAGGGTAGGATGTGGCATGAGAAGCTGGATGAAGCCTTATGGGCTTATAAGACTTCTATCCGGACTCCCACGAATGCCACGCCATTTGAGTTGGTCTATGGCACAAACGCCATTCTTCCCATTCATACAAAACTCCATTCATTTCATACATCCATTGCACTCGACCTCCCCCTAGAGACGCTTCAGTATGCTAGGATGGCCGAACTAGATTTGTTAGATGAGAGGCGACTCCTTGCTATGGATCATGCTCATTCATACCGACAAAGGATCGCCCGACATTATGACAAACATATGAAACCTCACCACTTTGGAGTGGGAGATCTCGTTTTGAAAATCATCCACCATCATGGCCCACATCCACTTGGAAAGTGGTGCCCCAAGTAGGATGGACCCTATGTTGTGCATGCAACTACCACGAACAACTCATACTGGTTAATCGATGTAGAAGGTAGGAATTTAGCAGATCCTATCAATATTCAATACTTGAAGAAGTATTATGTGTAGGGTTTGGATTAAATTCCCATTTTTGAAAATTCTTAGGGATAGCTGCTTTGAAACCTCGAAAGTAAGGTTCAAAGGCGAATTGTGTGACCCTGAGCGAGAGAATTCACACTTGTGAAAGAGTGGAGCTTTCCAAATACGTGATTACGTTTCAAAATCCTTCTTCTTACAAAGAAAGGCCTAGTTCAATATAGCAAGATACTTGCAAGTAGTACATGCTATTTCTAAATAGGCTAATTTGGAATGGATGGAGTATGACCTTGGGATAAGTCCTTCCCTCTTCTCTTCTCCTTCCAAAAGAAAAATATGGCCAAAAACAAAGGGAAATCCCCGCCAAAATCTCTTTCTCAAAGAAAAAAACCTGAGTCAAAAGCAAAATTCGATTCTTTTATGGAAAAGAGGGATTAAAGAAAAAATACTCCCAAAGGGAGACCCTCTATGAAAAAAAGGAAGAAAATGCCAAAGGGCTAAAAAAGAGCAATTTTCCACCTTCTATACCTAAAACCACTGGACGCTTCAGAAGGGACCGTGGTATCTCTTTCCCATCCCTACGACTTATCCCAAGTAAAACATGATTCATTTCGAGGAATCCTAAAGTAAAAATAGGATTTGCTTACTTGAATTTCATTTTGTTTGAGAATTCGACGTTTTGAGTAAGGCGTAGGAATTTTGAAATATAGCTTGTTTCTTATAAAACCTCCACTAGATTAGCGAGTGTCAAGACTCAAGCAAAGGCAAACGCGAAGAGCTCGAGATCCTTAGGACCAAGGCTAAAAGCAGTTTCCCTCTTGTAAATAGATTTTGAAAAATCGAACATCGAGCAACATAGGGCCCGCTCACTTGGAGCAGCAGGTCTTCATAAGTCTCAAGAGTTCGACCATACCATCTGGTCTTTTAGGAGGTCGCCCTACTTGGTGTCTCATCCATGTCATACATGTGCATATTCACACATGAACACTTGCATAACATGATCCCCGTTTAGGACCAAAAACCATAGAAAATTTCTCCTTTGGCGTGATATCTCCTCCTACCAGGTCTAAAAGAGATTTTGCTTAAAAATT